>OY728162.1:1274765104-1275965104 GCA_963277665.1 Viscum album | reverse complement strand
GGGGATAGGGGTGTCAATGGGGGTGGGGGGCTATCCAGGGTGGTGGGGGGGGGGGGGGGGGGGCTGTCCATGGTGGTGTCCAGGGGGTTGGTGTGGTGTCCATAAGGTTGGTGGGATTTCTAGGGGGTGGGGTGTCAGGGGTGGGGGTGGTTGTCCATGGGGGTGGGGGTGTCCAGGGGGTGGGGTGGTGTCTAAGAGGAGTGGGGGCCATCCAGGGGCTTGTGGGGCTGTCCAGGGGGCTGGGGTCTAGGTGTTCAGGGGTTGGGGGGGGGGGGCTTTCCAGGGAGTCGGGGTGTCTAGGGGGGTGCGAGTGTCTAGGGGTGGGGTGGTGTCCAGGGGGTGGGGGTGGTCTAAGAGGTTGGGGGATGTCAATGGGGGGGTTGTCCATGGGTGTTTCCTGCGGTGGGGTGGTGTCCATGGGGTTGGGGGGCTTTCCAGGGGGTGGGGTGTCCAGGGGGTGGGGGTGTCCAGGGGGTGGGGTTGTCCAGGGGGTGGGGTGGTGTCCAGGGGGTGGGGGCGGTCCATGGGGTTGGGGTGATATCCAAGGGGGGTGGGGTGGTGTCTAGGGGGTGGGGGTGACTGTCCATGGGGGTCGGGGTGTCCGGGGGTTGGGGGAGTCCAGGTGGTGCATTGGTGTTTAGGAGGGGTGGGGGCCGTCCTAGGGGTGGGGTTGTCCAGAGGGCTAGGGGTGTCCAGGGGTGGGGGGCTGTCCAGGGTGGTGGGGGGGATGTCCATTGGGGTGTCTAGAGGGGGTGGGTGGTGTCCATGGGGTGGGGTAGTGTTCAGGGGGGTGGGGTGGTGTCCCGGGGGTGGGGTCATTAATGGTTTTAATGGAATTAATTTCATGGATTTTAAGATCATTGGTATTTTTAAAATGGTTTTAGAATAGTGTTTATTTCAATAGTATGTTTTTCTTTTGGAAGAAATGAATTCTTTTGGTGTGTGTTGTAGGAAGGGGGGTTTGGGTATGTCGGTTGTTGTTTTCACTTAAAATACTGTTCATTTTAAACAAAAGAGAGACACTTTGAGTGATACCAGCCACACCATGCCAAGGATTGAGGCAGGGTTGACTCATATAGATCACAAATGACCAATGGATCTTTCTCCTAATGTATCAACACAATATAAATGTGTTTTGTTAGTTTTTTGTACGTCAGTTGTTGTTTTCAATTAAAATTCCATCCATTTTAGACAAAAGATAGACACTTTGAGTGATATTGACCACACCATGCCTCTGATTGAGGTGGGGTTGACTCGTACACATCACACAATACCCATGGATCGTTCTCCTAAATTATCAAAACAATACGAATGTGTTTGGTCGGTTTTTCGTACGTCAGTTGTTGTTTTCACTTAAAATTTTGTCCATTTTAAACAAAAGAGAGACACTTTGAGTGATACCTGCCACATTTTGCCTTGGATTGAGGAGGGGTTTACTCTTACATGTCACACATGACCCATGTACCTCTCTTCTAAAGTATCAGCACAATCTGAATGTGTTTGGTTGGTTTTACGTACGTCAGTTGTTGTTTTCACTTAAAATTTTGTCCATTTTAAACAAAAGAGAGACACTTTGAGTGATACAACCCACATCGTCCCTTGGATTGAGGAAGTGTTGAATTTTACACATCAAAAATGACCCATGGATTGTTCTCTTAAAGTATCAACACAATCTGAATGTGTTTGGTCAGTTATTTGTATGTCAGTTGTTGTTTTTACTTAAATTTATGTCCATTTTAAACAAAAGAGAGACACTTTGAGTGATACCGGCCACACCGTGCCTTGGATTGAGTCAGGGTAGACTTGTACACATCAAACATGACCCATGGATCATTCTCCTAATGTAACAACATAGTCAGAATGTGTTTGGTTGGATATGAAGTTATTTTGGAGATTTTACTATTTTTCCTCATCCAAAGCCCAAAGAAAAGTTGTTCATCATTCTTGCATATTGCTGGTGCATTTCATCTGTTAATATATACAAATGACTCATTGGATAAAGGATGTTTTATTTAATAACAATTAAAATTTTCCAACTAACATTTACATACAACAATGTTTCATCTTTTGATCTCTTTAACCCTTCTCAAAAATGGTTTCCAATTGTACACATCCCCAAGTCAGATCTTCATGCTATTTGTATATAATCTTCGATCAGGTATTTGGCCCACTCATTTCTGAACAAATCTATATTTTCTTGTGAATATGAGTCTTTTTGAAAATCATAGTATTACTTTGAAATATATAAATAAATAATTTAAATGAAATAGTACTTATTTTTTAAAATACCTCTTTAGGGATTCTAGTTTGTTGATGGAAAATGATCTCTATCATAAATTTACAAACATAATAACTGCAATCATTATTGTTTGTTTGTTTTGGACACTACAAAAACTTTGATCATTAGGAGAATAAGTAAATTGTTTTGATATGTGTTTGTATGGTGAAATTTTATTATATATACCCTGATACTGGTCCAGACGCAATATTTTTTCACCTTCTTATGCTTATCCCCTGGCCTCATTCATTGTTTTAGAAGATATTGACACACCTCACTATCATAAAATAATCCCCAATAAATGATAATATAAATTATATAAGTTGATTTTTAGACCTAAAACGTAGGATATAGCGTCTTACAGATTCACAAACTCCATCATGTGTGGTCGGTTTTTTTGATATCCTTGCATTGAATCCAGATAATAAATCTTTGGAGTATCCTAGTTCACAACAATTAGCTACCAATGTTTCCTAAAAACACAAAGATGAATAAGTAATAAAAGAAGTGAAAATATAATTTATATGCTTTAATCATAGAGTTTTACCCATGCATGTTTGGTATTAGGAAGAGTTTTTGTTGGGAAAAAATCCCTCAAGGTAACATTGCAGTATTTTTTGGGTTGATTGTGTTTGTTGACAAAGCAGGTTTTCATGGATATTTGTCAAGTTCCCAAGAAGTTGTTGACAATCATTGCTAACAAAGAACGATGACAAAGGAAAGGACGATCTGGAGGCGGTACAAAAGTGCAGTACAAGGTGGCGCCGTTTCCTAGTGTTTGCCAAATTTTTGGGGTCCAAAATTTGGAATTTGGTGAGCATCGTGAAAATAGGATTTCCATGAAGATCATAATTTAATATGGCAAAGACATGAATTTCGCGAAGATAGGATTCATGGTTTGGAAATCGCGAAGACCAGAAGAATGGAGGCGGTGAGTCTTCGCGATTACGTCAAGCTTCGCGAATGGCACAGGCTGAAGCGCATCGCGGCGGTGAAGGGCTTTGCGAGGGAGCTTCGCAGGGAAGGCGCGAAGGAATGTTGACGGTGATGCTTCACGATTACGTCAAGCTCCGCGAACGGAAAATTTCCGTGGTGCTTTGCGATTTGTACAGAATTCCGGCTGAAAATTTGGAGCTTCGCGATTTGAGATGACGTGGCGTTGACTTCGCGCAGAATGGAAGAGGGTCTGTGGAATCGCCTATAAATAAAGGCCGACCCCCTCGAGAGAAGTAGAGAGAATTTTCAGAGAAGATCATTCGCTCTCGATTTGCGAAGGTGGTTCGCGGAGCCAGTGTGCTTCGTGAAGGAGGTGCTTCGCGGCAGCTATTGTAGCTCCGCAAAACCTGCGAGCTCCGCGTTGGCTTAGTAAGCTTCGCGAGGGATGTTGCTTTGCGATGGATTGAGCTTCACGAGAGTGCTTCGCGAAAGTGCTTTGTGAAAATGCAGGAGCTTCGCAAAGGCTTGTTTGAGCTTTGCGAAATTGGGAGCTTCGTGAAGTAGGGTGCTTTGCGAAGGTACTTTCCAAAGGTAGTTGCCCAGTGGTCAGAGGCAAAGTGCTATTCATCAGTGGATGAAAGTTGGACTTCAACAGAGCATCTATCAACAGTTGAATATGCATTATTTCATGCAAATGAAGAGACCTACAGGTCTATAAACTGTGAATGGATTCCCTTCTAGAGCAGTGAGCTTAGGAAGAGGAAGAAGGTGATCCTCTCCATCGGCAGTGATCCAGAGAGAGAGAAACCGGGAGTGACCCTTGGGAAAATAGTGAGCTGACCCTAAAATTTGTAAAGGTAGTGAGCCTGGGAATAGAATTGATCTAGCCCGAACATTGTAATCCACAACTAGTGAAGTTTAGTGGAAATGGTACGACCGACAACTTGTCGGCGTATGCTCCTTGGACGTAGCCCTTTGCGGTGAAACAAGTAAAATTGGTGTGTCCTGTGCATGCTTTACTTTCTGTCTACTTTGTGCAACAGGAAAGAGAGAGAAGAGTGTTTTGCTTAATAGCGAAACAAGATCAGAACGTGCATTAATTTTAAATTAGTCATACCCTGATTCACCCCCCCTCTTAGGGTATTCAGCCTTGTGGACCTAATAGTTTTTCATCTGTAATCTTTCTTTCAAATGTTTTCTGCAAGCCTTTCACTATTTCATTCTTTTTTATGGCTCTAATTTCTTTAGTTGTGTTGATGTGGTATGAGGACTAACGAGTTTGAATTTTGGCTCATGGGAAAATCCCTTCAACTATTTTTTATATATATGCCTTCCAATAATATAAAATTCATTTGGCCATAATTAGAAAAATATATCCGCTTTTAGAAAATCAATTCATGAAAACATACCTCATATATAAATTTACAACTATGACTCCTATCCAACCATATTCAAGTACCTCATTTACATTTTTAGCGGCAATGAAATCTTGAATTTTCTCTCCGTATATAGTCTTTTCAAAAACAACTATATGACTCTTACCATTCTTTAGCTTTGTATCCACATGAGTCTTCAATGTAAGAAAACGTGGATAGAGAACATGTGGTGTTATTGTGCTTTTAGTAGCTCTTTGGGATCAGTTGGTTGATCCTTTAGATGATTTTTATCCCATGTTTCTTTTCACCCCTTCCCTTTCTCTGCCTATAATAACATTCATTGGTTCAGACCTTTTTAATTAATTGTTAAAGGTTTATCCTGAAAAAAATAGAAATAAATACCTCTTTGTCCACATGTACTCTTACAAGTTGTGATGGCCATGAAAAGAATGTACCAATATCCTTTTCGACTGTATGAATATCATCTTTATCAAGTGGAATAGGTAGCTCTGTATTTGTCTCATGAGCTACAGTAACCGTCACTTTCAGATGATCTTTTGGAAGTGGTCTATTATGCAACTTGTCCTTTGAGAAGTTGAACATCGTAGCCCTTGCTAAAAGGTGATAGGTGGGTGTTGACAGATATAAATCACAATTATTATCACCCTGTAGAAGATCAGTATAGGAAAAGTATCAGTGTTTTCCTGATTCACATTTCATGAAAAAAATTATTAGAATATTGATTACCATGGCTAAGACAACTCTTTGAGGGGAATGACTCACCTCAAAGCTGATGGGGGTGGGGAGGGATCTTCACGAGCTTGTTGTTCCAGAGTTGTGTCTTCTCCTTGATTCCCACACATAAAAGTTTCTATAAACTCTCCCTACCATTGAAATTGTTCTTCAAGAGTTTCTAGTCTTTCACTCATTCGGTACTGTAGCAGGTACTGTAGCAGCCTGGGTACTGTAGCAGTACTATTCACTACAGGGCTCTTTGAGCCAAAAAATGGGCTTTCAAACCTAGTCTTCAAGACACTTGGACATGGGTGTTCGGGCTATGAAATGGGTCTCCCTCTACCTAGTCTAAACAGGTCTTTTCTTTAAATAATAAAATGAGGCTTCAGCCCCAACCATTAAAAAAACATATTTCCCACACTTTTTATGTTTTCATCTACTAGTTCCCCTTCCTTATTCACCCGTTCCTCCTTCTATAGAACATGACATAAGATGGAAGTATCTTTGGCTTTAGACTCATCAATCTATATATAAATATAGAAATATAATTATGATATTGTTTCTTGGCACCTAACAATATTACTATAAATTTAAAATACGTACCATTTTTTTTGGTGAAGCATACCTCATCCTTGCTTTACAATAGGGGTATTTGGGTTTTGATGTACATTCCTTATTTTCTGTACTGAGTTGCTATTTCATAAATGAAATATTGACAATCAAAGTGATGAATACACATATCCTCAAACAACGTATTATCAACCATAATGTACCTGAAACTTATCATCCCCACGGTGACCAATAAATGCATCCCATTGTTCTTGGGATATTAGGTGAGCGTAAACAAGGGGTGGGTGTGGGTTTATTTTAACATTGGAATCTTTCAAGTGACATTTTGTTAAAATAGTCTGAAACCTCGATGAATCCTTCCTCCAAGCCTTAGTACATAATTCTTGTGTGAATCGTCTACTATAAATGTACTCTACAAGATAATGATAAGAGTAAGACATTGTTTCATTTTTTTATTTTCTAATAAATTAAATAAATAATATCATAATGTTACCATAATTTCTTCCCAGATCATAACCTTAAGTCTGGAAACATCATAGTGCTATGAATCTATGTCAATCAGCACGTGTTTCTGAGTGACAATTCCAATTTAACTACTAAACATAGCTTTGTTGGGATTCACATGTTGGCCTCATGCATTTCATATGACATCAAATTTGATGCCTTTACTTTTTGCCTTAAGAACTTTGGCTAACACCATCAAACTATGATGCACCTGTATTTTTTAGGGCATCAACCATTTCATCCATATGATCATCATATATATGTCCATATGAAATGGTATCAATGACATGTGCTGGTGGTTTTTAGACCTGAACACTAGGAGTAGCAACAGGTTTAGAAACTTTTTGTTGCTCTACACTGTGAGCTGTAGCAGCAGCGGTAGCAGCAGGAGTAGCAACAGCTTGAGAGACTTGTTCAGCCTCGAGGTTAGGAGCACCAAAACATGCATAATTCATTATCTACAAAAGTGGTTGAATAGTTAATTTAGACTACATAAATTTATTAATGAAAAGATAATAACATGAGATAACAAGATCTGTATTACAAATAAATTGTAACCTATTTATTGATCTCTCTTTCTTTTTTTCAAAGGCTGCATGGATTTGACACCTCTATTGATTATCCAAATCCCTTCATTGTGGCATCCTCTAAAATAAAAAATGTCATCTACATTGGGACAGCTGCAAAATCATTGTGACGTACCACTGAAAGGATCGACCTCAACTAAATTTTAATTAGACCCTTAAATAGTTTTGGATGATAACAGAACAATCAAACTCTTTGGGTTTGCGGGATCTTGAACATAAAATACTTGAACTTATTGTGATGCCATTATAAATCGTTTTTCTTTGTACCCTTATTTACTAAAATCAACTTTCACAAATCCCAATTCATCTATTTTAACACCAGTGTTTTTATAAACCCATTTGCATTGAAAAATCAGAAATTGGAATGTCGTATAATCCAACTCCCATATTTGTTTGATAATTCCAAAGTATGACATATTCCCATAAATTGGTTTTTTTTTCTTTACTACCAGAAACATGCATCGCTTCAGCCACAAGTGTAACTCTACTATTTTTCATGGTACTATCTTCATCATGTTCATCAGTATAGAATGTATAACCATTAATTACATAACCATTGTAAGATAATACATACACACTTGTTCTGACAGCTTTCCATCGAAGTCATTCTGAAATTGAATTCGGATTTTCAGCTAGCTCCTTAAAAATATGGTCCTGAAACCATCCTATAAACTGGTGATTATGTGTATTTGATATCCATTTTTCAGCCCTTAATGGATTCAACTGCCTTAGAATTTCTTTGTGGGTTTCAATATATAGAGCAACCTCCCAACTATTATGAAAAACATAAAGGTGGTCCTTCTCCCGATCTGTAATATTGATTGTCACAACATCTCTTCCAAAAAATTCCCTCACCCTCAATGTGTCCAATTTGATGAGATTTTGGGAGACCAATGATTTCTACATCACATAATTATTCGGTACATAATTCAATGGATTCCTCAAAAATATATTGCTCCACAATACAACCCTCCACCGACTTCAATTTTTGACATTCCCTTTCAAAATCTTCATATACCATTCAATGAGGTACATCCATTTATAGTGAACAGGACCACAAAGTTGAATCTCTCTCACTAAGTGAACCATCAAATGAACAATCATATCAAATAATGATGGCAGGAAAAAAATTTCTAATTCACATAATATGATGATAATTTCTCTTTAAATAGCTTGCAATTTTGGCGGGTCTAAAACTTTGCTGCAAATATCTTTGAAAATGAAACAATGTTTAGTTAACATATGATGAAAATTATTGGAAAAAATGCAACATAAAGCTATAGAAATTAAATCTTGCATCAAAACATGGCAGTCAAGTGATTTCAAACCTTTTGACTTCAAATCATTCATTGACACAATGTTCTTGATATTTGATGAATACACCTTTGAAACCTTTACATCATTGAAGAAGTTGCAAAACTGATATCTCTCCTCCCTAGAAAGAGTGTAAGAAGTTGGAGAAAGAAACATTCGATTTTCACACTACACGGGGCCGAACTCTTCTCGTATTACCATGTCAACCATGTCTAACCTTGCCTTAATTCCATCCTTTTTTTAGTAGAATTTAGCAACGTTTCGATAACACTATCACATACATTATTTCCACATGCATCACATTAAAAAATGTATGATAAAAAGACAATTCCAGTATGGTAATTCAAAAAAAAACTGATCCCTTTTTCCAATTGATTTTCTTAAGGTTTTTCGAAAATGGTTTACCAAAAACAGTGTTTGCATCTTTTAATTTCTCAAACAGCTAATCCCCTATTATTGGAGATGGTGCTCTCCATTGTTTTGAACTTCCATTAAATGATGTCATCCAAGATCGGTACTTATGCCAACAAGTTAGAAATGTACGATGTCCTAGAAACACAAATTTAGATGAATGTTTCAACCTAACTGATTCTGTATCTTCTTCGCACATGGGACACCCTTGAGTTCTTTTAATGCTATAGCCTGACAACTTTCCATAAGCAGTGAAATCATTTATCGTCCCATACAAAATCTTTCTCAACATGAAGTATTCACTTTTACAAGCATCATACAACATAATACTTGAATCCCATAATAACTTCAAATCCTCGATCAAAGGATCCAAATAAACATCTATATCATTACCTGGTTGTTTTGGTCCTGATATAAGCATAGATAACATGATGAATTTTCGTTTCATGCATAACCATCATGGAAAGTTATAATTTACCAACATAACAGGCCATGTACTCTGAATGTTGGTTTGAAAACCAAAAAGATTCACTCCATCTGTAGATAACGCAAGATGATGGTTTCTCAGCTCATTTCCAAATTTAGGATACTCACGATCAATTCTCTTCCATTGAGAAGAGTCGGTCGGGTGACATAATTTTCCGTCTTTATTTCTTTTCTATGCATGCCATGATAATTTTCTTGCAGTTTCTTTGCTTCCATATAGACATCTAAACCTTGGAATGATTGGAAAGTACCATACAACTTTCGTAGGATTGGATTCATCTTTCTTGCATTGGGAAGTACCACACTTTGGAAATTATGTAAGTGATTTGTTCTCCTTGAGAAAAAATATACAGTCTTTCATACATGCATGTATTCTTTCAGAAATCATACCCATCGAGTGTAGCATTCGTTTAGCTTAATATGTCCGGCTTGGAAGCTCATTATCTTCTGGGATCATTTCATTCAAGAGATAAAGTAGTTCCATAAAATTAACATCACTCCATCTGTTGCCTACTTTAAATTTATACAACTTCATTACAACTGAAAATGCTGTATATTTAGTGCAACCAGCATACAATGGTGTCTCGGCACAACTCTTTAACTTCTCAAACAATTTTTGGAAACCACGGAGTTCATCTTCAACTTTCCTTGTCGTTTCTTCAATACAGTCTTCATCATCATTAACATTTTTAATATCATCCTCCATACAGTCTCCTTCATTATCTATATTTGTAATCATTGATGATCCATAAAATGCAGTTTTATCCTAGCCAGTGGCTGCATTCTCTTTTTCTCTATGTTTATTCCATCATTTATAACTCCGATCTATTCCGTGACATATAAAATTTTCTTCCAACTCCTCTAGAGTAATTAGTCTAGAATAACAACAATGTAAACACTGACAAAGGATTGGAGAAGGATCCTTTGCGTGATCCTTTTCAAGCTTGATGAACTCTTTCACTCTGTTCTCATACTCTATTTTCAAATGATTAGAATCCATCCAATCATTATTCATCTCCATCCTATTTGAATCTCAAATATTAGTATTTATGATTAAGCTACACAAAACAAGACTTCCAAATACATTAGTAGAGAACCAATTCCTTATAAAAATAGAGATTAATAGAGCCTAACCATTTCCAATAAAGATTTTGAAATCAACAGAACTAGGATAGACCCCCCCATCAAAATCAACACACTTTCCAACCCCCTTACCAATAGTTCTAGCACCCACCACCCAGGAAGCAAAGCATTAAACATCCATTTAACCACCCCTACCATTCACCTCATTCATAATAAAATAATCACATTAAACAACCCTCAACTAGTGGCCAAACTCAAATAAAATGAAAACAAGGATGCCATTTGGATGAGAAAACTAATATAGTAGATACATTTCCAAACATAATGGGGTTTGTGGGGGAGAAAAATAACCTAGGTTTATCAAAAATTACTATAGAATATCATAGGTTTTTTTACCCAAATAAACATAGGAAATATAAAATTAAGGTTTGTGAACATAAATTCTATCATGAACATCTAATGGATATGCAATAACTCTCCCTCACCATCCCCAAACTCATACCTATAACTACACTCGAAGCCTCTATGAGATCCTATTGCTTGGAACACACCCTTTTCATTTCACACTAGTTCACTAAAAACAAGGATTTCTATGACACCTTATCACATAAAAAGGGCCTCAAAACCACAATTAAAAGGACCCCATCAACAACACCTATATAGTAACCACTTTAGGAGTCACTAACATGCCCACATGTTTTTGGATCGCCTCTCAAGAACACATCTCGGTCGGGGAATTGTTCATCTTCCTTGAAAGTCCAAATTCACACCAATCATCACTAACATGGGGCTCTACCAATGCCTACCATAAACCTAGAAAATAATTGAAAAAATTAGGAAAAATAGTTTCTTGTACCTATTTCTAATAGTACTACAAGAAAAGTATAATAAACATAGATCATACCTCCAAACACTCCTAGAGCCTCCTGGTAAAAAGACTCTAGTGGCTACAACTATCCAATATTCTAACCACTAACTTCCCAATATAGGAGCGGTCGACATAGGTGTAGTGTAAATATAATCAAACCAAAGTTCCATCCACCTCATGTTGCTCCCCGATCTCCTCCATCACTTTAGTGATGAACTGACCTCCTTTCTCAAATTCCTTCCTCTCCCTAGGCTATTCATCGACTGCCTCTCTGATTGTAGCATGAATGTTAAGAAAATGCAATGTGATATGTCTATACCCATCACAATCACATTAAATTCCTTGGAGTAATTGGCTATCCTTAATGTACCTATGAATGACAGTGCCTCCTGAGATGATACTTGCATCACACACCTACTGTTGGTAGGTGCTGCTAACCCTACATCCCATAAGATCACTACCTTAAAAGATTATGATATTAACTCAAACCATAGGCATAATCATAGAACACTAATATAGCCATCCAAATATTAGTATTACATGTTGAATTCCCCAAAACCACTATAGATCAGTCTATAAATTGAACAACATAAATTAATGGATTTAATAAAAAGAGTGTTCAATAGATATATACACTCCATCAGACTAATACCCCATCAGAAATATCAGCTCATAATAAAAATATCGGGGGTCAACGCCCAAGGCTTGATGGGGGGATACTAGAGTATACTACAATAATCATGCAAGATAGGGGTTAGAAACTTGTGTAAGTTTTGGTCATGCCAATTCAACAAACCCAACATAGGGAGAACACATTGGAAATAAGGTTTGCTTCAGGCCTCTCGGAGGGATACAAGATCTATGTCACTAAGTGACATATGGTCCATTGCTCAGGATCATATTCCATATTAATCCCCATAAAAGTTAACTGAGACTACTCACTATAGAATAAGTATATTGAAAACTGAGAGGGTTCATCCCATATACACGCTCCATCGGACTAATACACCATCTGAAAGATCAGATCTCTATACAAAGAGAGGGGGTTAATTACTAAGGCTTGATGGAGGAAAATAGACCCTACTTGAAATATCCTCAAATATAGGGGATCAATGCCTGTATAAGTGTTGGGGATTCCAATTCTACAAACCCAATATAGGGACAACATGAATGAAATGAGGATCACTCTGGGTCCCTTGAATTGATACATGTTCCAAGTCGCAGAGGGGTATGAGTTCCAATAAATGGGACCTAATTCCATAATAACCCTCATATAAGTGAACTAAGAAGACTCAATCAAGAATAATGGAACTTTCCAACACAAACCTAATCATTAAGAAGATATAAAGGGGCCAACATCCTTGGATGAGGTCATGAAGCTGCATCAAGCCCTAATAGGAATGGACCAAGGGAACACAATCAACCAATACTAGTCCAGGGAAGCTAAAAAATATCAAAACAAAACTGAAATAAAAGGAAATATAGCTCAAAACTATCCTAAAATGAGGACATGATGTGTCCCTAGGGGTATACGGTGTGTCTAAAAAAGACTAGCACTACCCATGTCTCATTTTCACATGGAGTGATCCATGATTCCAACTATGGAATGTGCAATGACCATTCACCAATTATTCATTGAATCATTGGCCAAATAAGAATTAAAATGATGAAAACATGTAGATTAGGGAAAGAAACTACAAAAAATAAACCTAAAAGGAGAAGTGAGAGACTTCCCTAGAGTAGATTTCACCTATGATGGAGGGAGAGAAGAAGCATCGAGTGGTCCGGGAGCCTTCTGCACTATGTAGGTACGGGAAGGCGTGATCACTAGAGGGGGAGGTGAACAAAAGGAGTCGCCAAACATTGAGAAATGGAGGAGTAGGGTTTGTGGGGAGTAGCTTACAGCAAGGAGGAGGAGAAGTAGGGTTTGCGGGGAGGAGGATCCGAAGAAGGGGTTAGAGAGGGAGGATAAGGATAAGGGATTGTGGCAGAGTAGGTCTAGCAACAGAGGTCCCCCAAAGAGAAGATAGGGGGGAGAGAAGTTGTCACAGGGGTACAGTACCGCGAGAGCTTGAGGGTGCGATAAACCGAGATTATTGTGCACCCCATTTTTTAAAATTGTACTATGGATTTATCAGTTCTAAAAAAGCATTGATAAAGAATCCCATTATCAGCGCTAAATTTGTAGCGCTGATAAAATGCACCCTTTATCGGCACTAAAATTTTAGCGCTGATAAAGGATCCCTTTATAAGTTCTTTTCTTGTACTGATAAAGAATCCTATTATCAGTGCTAAAAAAGTTCTGATAAAGAAGCCCTTTATTAGCACTAAAATTTTTGTGCTGATAAAGGAAACCTTTATCAGCACTTTTAATTAGTGATGATAAAGATTTACCATTATCAGTGCTTTTTTCTTAGATCTGATTAAAGGTGGCGCTTCCCTTTCATGTTTTTGTAGTAGTGAGTGTGCTGGTACCTGGAATATAGAAATGAAAGATTCATCGAAAACATTCTAAGGAATAATTAAAACACCATCAAACCAAAAACCTAGAATCATCCCATTCATGTGGAACTTTCTACAAGTCGAATAGGACCACATCAAGAAATAAGATGGTGGAGTTGGTAGTCGGTTCACCAGCATATGCCATAGAAGGAATCACATACAAGGGATGGACACTGAGAAAGGGATAGAATAAATCATAGGAACCATAGCACTACTACAAAAAAGGGCTTTATCAGTGATCAAAACGGGCTTTAACAGTGCTAAAAAAGTGTTGTAAAGCTCAGTGCTGATAAAGGGGGGTCCCCTTTATCAGTGCTCAATACACACTGATAAAGGGAGCCTTTATCATCACTAAAAAAGTTCTAAAGAAGGATTCCTTTATCAGTGCTAAAAAAGTGCTGATAAATTCTCTACCTACTGGTACACAATATTCTGCAGTAGCACACCCAAACAAGACCTGCAAAAAATTAGCATATCAAAAAGTATACACATACATAATTAACACATAATTCATAAGGTAATTATAGTAAGTATACCCACACAAAAAGTATACCCATACACCATTAAAACATAATTCATAAGTTAATTAAATATATAAAGAATTCAATTCAGAATTCATGGGGTTTGGGGGCTGTTCAGTGGTTTAGGGTGGCTGTCCAAGGGGGGTAGGGGGTGTCGCAGGGGTGGGGGTGTCTGGGGGGATGGGAGTGTTTGGGGGGATAGGGGTTTCCAAGGGGGTGGGGGTGGTCCAATAGGTTGGGAGTTGTCTAAGGGGGGTGGGGTGGTGTCCAAGGGGTGGGGGGGGGGGGCTGTCCATGGGGGTGGGAATGTCTAGGGGGTGGGGGGTGTCCTGGTGGTGGGGTGGTTTCTAGGAGGGGTGGGGGCGTCCAGGGGGTGGGGGCCATCCAGGGGGTTGGGGTGTCTAGGGTGGGTTGTCCATGGGGGTGTCCAGGGGGTTGGGGTGGTATCCAGGGGGTTGGGGGGATTTTTAGGGGTGGGGGTGTCCAGAGGGGTGGGGGTGTCCAGGGGGTGGGGTGGTGTCCAGGGGGTGGGGCGGTCCAGGAGGTTGGTGGGGCTGTCCAAGTGGGCTGGGGTGGTGTATAGGGGGTGGGGGTGGCTATCCATGGGGGTGGGGGTGTCCAGGTGGTGGGCTGTCCAGGTGGTGGGGTGGTGTCTAGGAGGGGTGGGTGTGTCTAGGGGGTGGGGTCGTCCAGGGGGTTGGGGGTGTCCAGGGGGTGGGGGTTGTTCAGGGTGGGGGGATGTCCATGGGGGTGTCCAGGAGGGGTGGGCTGGTGTCCAGGGGGTTGGGGGGGCTTTCTAGGGGGTCGGGGTGTCCAGGGGGTGGGGTGTCTATAGGGGTGTAGGGGTGTCCAGGGGGTGGGTTGGTGTCTAGGGGGCTCGGGGCGGTATAGGGGGTTGGTAGGCTTGTCCAAGTGGGGTGGGGTAGTGTCCAGGGGGTGGTGGGGTTTTACAAGGGGGTTGGGGTGGTGTCCAGGGAGTGGGGTGGCTATCCATGGGGGTGGGGGTTTCCATGGGTGGGGGTTTCCAGGTGGTGGGGTGGTGTCTAAGAGGGGTGGTGGTGTCGTCCCGGTGGTTGGTGGGTGTCCAGGGGGTGGGGGCTGTCCAGGGTGGTGGGGGGGGGGGGTGTCCATGGGGGTGTCTAGGGGGTGGGGTGGTGTCCAGGGGGTTGAATCATACACGTCACAAATGACCCATGGATCTTTCTCCTAAAGTATCAACACAATCTGAATTCATTTGGTCGGATTTCTGTACGTTAGTTGTTGTTTTCACTTAAAATTCTGTCTTTTTTAAACAAAAGAGAGACACTCTGAGTGATACCAGCCACCCCATGCCTCGGATTGAGGCGGGGTTGACTCGTACATGTTATAAATGACCCATGGATCGTTCTCATAAAATATCAACACAATACGAATGCGTTTGGTCAAATTTTTGTACATCAGTTGTTGTTTTCACATAAAATTTTGTCCGTTTTAAACAAAAGAGAGACACTTTGAGTGATACCGGCCACACTATGCCTCAGATTGAGGCGGGGTTGACTTTTAAATTTCAAAATTACACATGGATCATTCTACTAAAGTATCAACATAACACGAATGTGTTTGGTTGGATTTCCGTACGTTAGTTGTTGTTTTTCACTTAAAATTGTGTTTGTTTTAAACAAAAGATAGACACTTTGAGTGATACCGGCCACATCATTCCTCAGATTGAGGCGGAGTTGAATCATACACGTCATAAATTACCCATGGATCATTCGACTATAGTATCAACCCAATCCTAATGCGTTTGGTCGGATTTCCATATGTCAGTTTTTTTCACTTAAAATTTCATCTGTCTTAAACAAAAGAGACACACTTTGAGTGGTACCGGCCACACATTACCAAATATTGAGTCGGGGTTAACTCATAAATGTCAAAAATTACCCATGTGTCATTCCCCTAAAGTATCAACACAATCCGAATGCATTTGGTCAGATTTCTGTATGTCAGTTGTTGTTTTTCACTTAATATCCTGTCTGTTTTAAATAAAAGAGAGATACTTTGAGTGATATTGGCCACACCATGCCTCTTATTGAGGTAGGGATGACTCTTACACGTCAAAAATGACCCATGGATCATTCTCCTAATGTATCAACACAATCCAAATCCGTTTGGTTGGATTTCCGTATGTCAGTTGTTGTTTTCACTTAAAATTCTGTCCGTTTTAAACAGAAGAGAGACACTTTGAGTGATTCTAGCCACACCATGCCTTGGATTTATGTAGGGTTGACTCATAAACATTCAAATTGACCCATGTATCGTTATCCTAAAGTATCAACATAATAAAAATGTGTTTGGTTGGATTTCCGTATGTCAGTTGTTGTTTTAACTTTAAATTATGTTCATTTTAAACAAAAGAGAGACACTTTGAGAGATATCGACAAAAATGTGACTTGAATTGAGGTGGGGTTGACTCATACACATCACAAATGACCCATGGATCATTATCCTAAAGTTTCAACACAATATAAATGCATTTGGTCAGATTTTTTTACGTCAGATGTTGTTTTCCCTAAAAATTTGTTCCGTTTTTAACAAAAGAGATACACTTTGAGTGATATCGGCAACAACGTGCCTTGTATTGAGGTGGGGTTTACTCATAAACATAACAAATGAACCATGGATCATTATCCTAAAGTATCAACATAATTCAAAATTTTTTTTCTAGATTTACGTTTGTCAGTTGTTGTTTTTCACTTAAAATTCTGTCCCTTTTAAACAAAAGAGAGATACTTTGAATGATACCGGCCACACCGTGCCTCGGATTGAGGTGGGGTTTAATTTTACACATCAAAAATGACCCATGTATCTTTCTCCTAAATTATCGACACAATTAGAATGCGTTTGGTCAGATTTCCATACGTTAGTTGTTGTTTTCACTTAAAATTTTGTCTGTATTAAACAAAAGAGAGACACTTTTAGTGATAGCAGCCACATCGGGCCTCATATTGAGGTAGGGTTGACTCGTAAACGTAAATAATGACCCAAGGAACGTTCTCATAAAGTATCAACACAATCTGAATGCGTTTGGTTAGATTTTCGTACGTTAGTTGTTGTTTTCACTTAAAATTTTGTCTATTTTAAACAAAAGAGAGACACTTTGAGTGATACCGGCCACACCATGCCTCAGATTGAGTCGGGGTTGACTCTTACACATCAAAAATGGCCCATGGATCATTATTCTAAATTATCAACACAATCCAAATTTGTTTGGTCAGATATGAAGTTATTTTGGAGATTTTACTGGTTTTTCTTATCCAAAGCCCAAAGAAAAGTGGTTCATCATTCTTGCATGTTTCTGGTGCATTTCATCTGTTAAAATGGGAAAATGAGTCATTGGAGAAAGGATGTTTTATTTAATAAGAATTAATATTTTCCTATGAACATTTACATACAACAATGTTTCATCTTTTGATCCCCTTAACCCCTCTCAAAAATGACCACCAATTGTTCACATCCCTGAGTCAGATCTTCATGCTATTTGTGCAAAATATTCCATCAGGTATGCGGCCCACTCATTTCAGAACATATCTATATTTTCTTATGAGTATGAGGATTTTCGATAGTCAAAGTAGTACTGCAAAATATATAAATAAATAATTAATAAAGAATTTAAATGAAATAGTAGTTGTTTTTGAAAATACCTCTTTAGGGATGCTAGTTTGTTTATGAAAAATGATCTCTTTAATAAATTTACAAACATAATAACCATAATCATTATCATTTTTTTGTTTTGGACACTACAAAAAATTTGATCATTAGGATAATAAGTAACTAGTGTTGATATGTGTTTTGATAGTGAAAATTTATTATATATACCCTGATATTTGTCCAGACGTAGTACATGCTCACCTTCTTATTCTTAGCCATTGTCATCATTCCTTTTTCTAGATGATAATGATACATCACCCTATCATAACAGAATCCTTGGTAAGAGATAATATAAATTATATTACTTGATGTTTAGACCTAAAATGTTGGATTTAGTGTCTTACAGAATCACAAACTCCATCATGTGTGGTCGGTTTTTTAGCTATCCTTACATTGAATCCATAAAATAAATTTTGGAGTATCCAAGTTCACCGCAATTAGCCACCAATGTTTCCTAAAAACACAAAATGGAATAAGTAATAAAAGAAGTGAAAATATAATTGATATTCTTTAATCATAGAGTTTTACACATGCATGGTTGGTATTAGGAAGAGTCTGTCATCTGTAATCATTCTTTAAAATGTTTTCAAAAAGCCTTTCACTATTTCATTCTTTTTTATGGCTCTAATTTCATTAATTGTGTTGATGTGGTATGATGAATAACGAGTTTGAATTTTGGCTCATGGGAAAACCCCTTCAATTTTTTTTCATATATACGCCTTCCAATAATATAAAATGCAATTGTTTATAATTAGCACATTATATCAGCTTTTAGAAAATTAATTCATAAAAAAATACCTCATGTATAAATTTACAACTGTGACTCTTAGCCAACCGTATTCAAGGATCTTATTTACATTTTTAACATCAATTAAATCTTAAATTTCCTCTCCGTATATATTCTTTTCAAAAACAACTATATGAACACTACCATTTTTTAGCTTTGTATCCACATGAGTCTTCAATGCTAGTAATTATGGATAGAGAATAGGTGGTGTTATTGTGCTTTAATTAGCTCATTGGGATCATTTAGTCAATACTTTAGATGCTTTTGAGCCCACATATCTTGTCACCCCCTTCCCTTTCTCTATCTATAATAAAATTCATTGCTTCCGACCTTTTTTTATTAATTGTTAAAGGTTTAGCTTGAAAAAAATTTAAATAAATACCTCTTTTTCCACATGTAATCTTAAAAGTTGTGACTTCCATGCAATGAATGTCCCAATAGCCTTTTTAATTGTAATAATATCATCTTCATCAAGTGGAATATATAGCTCTACATTTGGATCATGAGCTACAATAATCATCACTTTCAGATGATATTTTGGAAGTGGTCTATTATGCAGCTTGTCCTGTGGGATGTTGAACATCGTAGCCCTCGTTACAAGGTGATAGGTGGGTGTTGACAGATATAAATCACAGCCATTATCACCCTGTAGAAGATTAATACAGGAAAAGTACCAGTGTTTGTCTAATTCACATTTCATGAGAACAATTATTATAATATTGATTACCATGTCTAAGACAGATCTTTGAGGGGAATAGATCTCCTCAAAGCTAGTGGGGGGTGTGGCGGGATCTTCACGAGCT
Source organism: Viscum album (assembly GCA_963277665.1). Classification (NCBI taxonomy): domain Eukaryota; kingdom Viridiplantae; phylum Streptophyta; class Magnoliopsida; order Santalales; family Viscaceae; genus Viscum; species Viscum album. The sequence goes on along the minus strand of OY728162.1, from coordinate 1,275,945,656 downwards.
GGTTGTTCCTGAGTTGTGTCTTCTCCTTGCTTCCCACCCATAAAAGTTTCCAGCAACTCTCCCTACCATTGAAATCGTTCTTCAAGAGTTTATAGTCTTTCACTCATTTGTTTCATTTCTTCATCTCTATCATCCTTTTGTTTTTTTTTCTCAAAATATACTCGGGGTGTCACCCCAAACCCCGCACCTCGGACACGGCCGTATTGTTCTGGTCGCTTCAAAGCCATCGATAATAGGTCTGCATCCGCTACAAGAGTATTTGATTCTTGTGACTGTTGGATATAATAAAATAAGTAATTATTATTATTTAATAACAATTTAAAACAAAACTTTTTATCATGTCATACTTACACATATTTCCTACACTTTTTGTGTGTTTTCATCTACTAGTTTCCCTTCCTTGTTCACATGTGCCTCCTTCCATAGCACATGATGTGGGATGGAAGTGTCTTTGGCTTTAGACTCATCAATCTATATATAAATATAGAAAGATAATTATGATATTGTTTCTTGGAACCAAACAATATTACTATAAATTTAAAATACATACCATTTTCTTTTCTAGTGAAGCGTACCCCATCCTTGTTTTACGATAGGGGTATTTGGGTTTTGATGCACATTCCTTATTTTCAGTACTAACTTGCTATTTCATAAATGAAATACTGACAATCAAAGTGATGAATACACATATCTTCAAACAACATATTATCATCCACAATGTACTTGAAACTTACCATCCCCATAGCGGCCAATAAATGCATCCCATGCTTCTTGGGATATTAGGTGAGCGTTTAAAAGGGGTGGGTGCGGGTTTATTTTACCTTTGAAATCTTTCAAGTGACATTTTGTTAAAATAGTCCGAAAACCTCTATGAATCCTTCTTGCAAGACTTAGTATATAAATCTTGTCTGAATCATCTACTATAAACGTACTCTACAAGAGATTGAGAAGAGTAAGACACTGTTTCATTACTTTATTTTCTAGTAAATTAAAGAAATAATATAATAATGTTACTGTAATTTCTTCCCAGATCACAACCTTCATTCTGGACACATCATGGTGCCTTGAATCTATGTCAATTGGCATGCATTTCCGAGTGACAATTCCAATCTAACTACTAAACATATCCTTGTTGGGATTCACATGTTGGCCTCATGCATTCCATCCAACTTCAAATTTTATGCCTTTACTTTTCACATTAAGAACTTTGGCTAACACCGTCAAAATACGGTGCACCTATGTTTTCTGGGGTATCAGTCCTTCATCCCCAACCATTTCATTGATATCAATATCATCTATATGTTCATCAGAAATGGTAGCAACGACATGTGTTGATGGTTGTTAGAACTCAACACTAGGAGAAGCAACATGTTCAGAAACTTGTTGTTGCTCTGCATTGTGAGCAGCAGCAGTAGCTTGAGAGACTTCTTCAGCCTCGAGGTTAGGAGCACCAGAACATGCAGAAGTCATTATGTGCAAAAGTGGTTGAATAGTTAATTTAGATTACATAAATTTAGTAATGATAAGATAATAACATGAGATAATAAGATTGATATTACAAACAAAATATAACCTATTTATTGAACTCTCTTTCTTTTTTTCAAATGATGAGGGGATTTGACACCTCTATCGATTATCCAAATCACTTCATTGTGGTATACTCTAACATAAAAAACATCATCTACATTGGGACCACTGCGAAATGATTGTGACGTACCACTGAAAGGATCATCCTCAACTGAATTTTCATCGGACCCTTCAATAGTTTTTGATGAAAACAAAACAATCGACCACTTTTGGTTTGCGGGATATGGAACATAAAATACTTATACCTCTTGTGATTCCATTATAAATTGTTCATCTTTGTACCCTTATTTACTAAAATCAACTTTCACAAATCCTAATTCGTCTATTTTAACACCACTATTGTTATCTACCCATTTTCATTAAAAAATCAGCAATTGGAATGTTGTATAATCCAACTCCCATATTTTTTTGATAATGCCAAAGTATGAAATATTTTCATAAATTGAATTTCTATCCTTACTACTAGAAACATGCATCGCTTCAGCCATAAGTGTAACTCCACTATTTTTCATGGTACTATCTTCATTATGTTCATCTGTATAGAATGTATAACAATTAATTACATAACCATTGTAATATAATACATACACACTTGGTCCGGCGGCTAGCCATTGAAGTCGTTCCTAAATTGAATTCAGATTTTCATCTAAATCCTTAAAAATATATTCCTGAAACTATCCTATAAACTGGCGATTATGGGTATTTGATAACCATTTTTCATCCCTTGATCGATTCAACTACCTAATAATATATTTATGGGTTAAAATATATGGAGCAACCTCACAAATATTATGAAAAACATAAAGGTGGTACTTCTCCTGATCTTTAATATTAATTGTCACCGTATCTCTTCTGTAAATTCCCTCACCCTCAATGTATCTAATGTGACAAGATTTCGGGAGACCAATGATTTCCACATCATATATGTATTCGGTATAGAATTCAAGGGCTTCTTCAATAATATATTGCTCCACTATACAACCCTCTGTTCGACTTCTATTTTTGACATACCCTTTCAAAATCTTCATATACTATTCAACGGGGTACATCCATCTATAGTGCACATGACCAAAAAGTTTAATCTCTCTCACCAAGTGAATCATCAAATGAACCATCATATCAAAGAATGTTGGAGGGAAGAACATTTCTAATTCACATAATATGATGACAGTTTCTCTTTATATAGCTGGAAATTTCGTCGGTTCTAAAACATTCCTGCATATAGCTTTGAAAAAGAAACAAAGTTTGGTTAACGTATGACGAACATTCTTGGAAAAAATGAAACATAAAGATATAGGAATTAAATCTTGCATCAAAACATGGAAGTAATGTGATTTCAAACCTTTTAACTTCTAATCATTCATTGACAAAATGTTCTTGATATTTTATGAATACACCTCTAGAACCATTACATCATTGAAGAAGTTGCATAACTGATATCTCTCCTCCCTGGAAAGAGTGTAAGCAGTTGGAGGAATAAACATTCGATCTTCACCCTTCACCGGGGCCAACTCTTCTCGTATTCCCATGCCAACCATGTCCAACCTCGCCTTAATTCCATCCTTTATTTTTCAAAGGAATTTAGCAACGTTCAGATAACACTATCACATACATTGTTTTCCACATGCATCACATCAAGAAAATGTCTGACGTACAAACAATTCATGTATGGTAATTCAAAAAAAACTAATCTCTTTTTCCAATCAACTTTCATAAGGTTTTTAAAAAATGGTTTACCAAAAATAGTGTTCATATCTTTTACTTTCTCAAACAGTTGATCATCTGTTAGTGGATACGGTGTTGTGTGTTGTTCTAAACTTCCATTGAATGATGTCATCCAAGATCGGTACTTATGCCGATGAGGTAGAAATCTATGATGTCTTAGAAACACATATTTCGATGAATTTTTCAACCTAATTGATTTTGTATCTTCTTCACACATGGGACACCCTTGAGTTCATTTAATGCGATAGCCTAACACATTTCAATAAGCAGGTAAATCATTTATCGTCCCATACAACATCACTCTCAATGTGAATTATTCACTTTTATAAGCATCATAAAACACAACACATGAATCCCACAATAACTTCAAATCCTCAATCAAAGGAGCCAGATAAACATCAATATCGTTACCTGGTTATTTTGGTCCTAACATAAGCATTGATAAAATGAGGAATTTCTGCTTCATTCATAACCAGGGTGGTAAGTTATAATTTACGCACATAACAGGCCATGTACTGTGAGTGTTAGTTTGAAAACTAGAAGGATTCACTCTATCTATAGATAACGCAAGACAAAGGATTCTCGGATCTTTTCCAATTTCAGGATACTCATGTTCAATTCTATTTCATTGAGGAGAGTCGTACAGGTGACGTAATTTCCCATCTTTATTTATTTTATCTGTATTCCATGACAATTTTCTTGTAGTTTCTTCACTTTCATTTATATTCCTAAACCTTGGAATGATTGGAAAGTAACATACAACTTTAGTAGGACTGGATTCATCTTTCTTGTATCGAGAAGCACCACACTTTGTGCATTCTATAAGTAATTTGTTCTCCTTGTGAAACTATATACATTCTTTCATTCTTTTAGGTAGGCATGTATTCTTTCAGAAATCATACCCATCGAGCGTAGCATTCATTTAGCTTCATATGTCTAGATTGGGAGCTCATTATCTTCTGGGAGCATGTCATTCAAGAGAGCAAGAAGTTCCATAAAACTGACATCATTTCATCCGTTGCCTGCTTTCAATTTATACAACTTTAATAAAGCTGAAAATGTTGTATATTTAGTGCCACCAGCATACAATGGTGTCTTTTCACAACTCTTTAACTTCTAAAACAATTTTGGGCAATCACAGAGTTCATATTCAACTATCCTTGTCATTTCCTCAATACAATCTTCATCATCATTGACATCTATAATCACATACCCCTTCTTCATTATCAATATTTGTATTCATATATTATGATCTATAAAATGCAGTTTTATCCCAACCAGTAGCTATATTCTCTTTTTCTCTGTGTTTATTCCAACATTTATAACTCTGGTCTATTCCGTGAAATATCAAATGTTCTTCCAACTCCATTGAAGTAATTATTCTAGAATAACAACAATGTAAACACAGACAAAGGATTTGAGAAGGATCCTTTGCATGATCCTTTGCAAACTTGATGAACTCTTTCACTCCATTCTCATACTCTATTGTCAAATGATTAGCATCCATCATATCTTTATTTATCCTCATTCTATTTGAATCTCAAATATTAGTATTTATGGTTCAAATACACAAAACAAGACTTCCAAATACGGTATAAGATAACCAATTCCTTATAAAAATAGAGATTAATAAAGCCTAACCATTTCCAATAAAGATTTGGAAATCAATAGAACTAGGATAGACCCCCCAACAAAATCAACACACTTTCTAACCCCCTTAACAATAGTTCTAGCACCCACCACCCTTGCAGCAAAACATTAAACATCCTTTTAACCACCCCTATCAGCCACCTCATTCATAATAAAATAATCAAATTAAACAATCCAAAACTAGTGACCAAACTCAAATAAAATGAAAACAAGGATACAATTTTGATGAGAAAACTAATATAGTAGATACATTTCCAAAAACAAAGGGTGGGTGGGTGCTGCTAACCCTACATCCCAGATTAATAGTGCCTCCTAAGATGAGTCTTGCATCACACACCTACTGGGGGTGGGTGCTGCTAACCCTACATCCTAGAAGATCACTACCTTAAAAGATTATGATATCAACTCAAACCATAAGCATAATCATAGAACACTAATATAACCATACAAAGCTTAGTATTACATGTTGAATTCCCCCAAACCACTAGAGTTCGGTCTATGAATTTATCAATATAAATTAATGGATTTAATAAAAAGAGATGAAATACAATCCTACCAAGTGAAATACATTTACAATCTTTTGAGAATAAATTCATCCCCCATCACGTAATAGGGTTCTCCATAGTGTAGGTGTACTAAACCAAAATCACATGTCCTAACACACAAAGGTTAGTTCTTTAATAGAGCAGTCTCCATTCAAAATAGCAATCCTGATACCCATAATAGGTATCAGGGAAGAATCTATATCTACCCAATGAAGTGCATGGTGTTTCCCCATTTTCAAGAAAAAACCTTCTGGACTAGCACCTAGGAACAACTGGCCATAGAGGTTCACTATGTTAACACCACCATTAAATTATCCTTGAAATAAAAGAAAGATGTGTGGAATTTACCATTGATCAAAGTCAAGAAATATCCCACTATCCTAAAAAGAATTAACCACCCAAATACAACTACTCAAATGTTAATACCACTATATAAACCCAAAGTCCTTTTTCCAAAGAACACCCTTCACCTTTCCATGGATGCGCTACTCTGATCTCCTCATCTTCAGTTTCCCTAGTGCATGAAGATTAAAGGCCACTCCATGAATCTAGGTTTAATAATAAAAGAACCTAAATGGCTTATAGGCTCCACTATGAACCATCTCAAGGAGAGATTCAATTTAGAACACTATAACTACACAAAGACACTCATCATCTCTGGTATATGGGTTAATGCATACACCATATCCTTACCAAGAGTTAACCATAAGTCTCCCTTATGAAGTATTCCAAAATTCCTCGGCATTCATAGGGAAGAAAAGTATTCTTATTGCACACATCACATACAACCATGCTCACCAACTAAGGGAAATATAACTTAACATCCACAGAGTTGGATACACTTTCTATATTTGAGGGGACCTAATCACTATCATAAATAGACCCTTCCCCATAAACATAATCACCAGCACATCATGACACCCAGAAAGTATAACCAATTAATAATGAGGTGGGTACTATCAAAACTCTTCTTTTTTTATGAATGGGTTTACAAAAAGACCACTTTCCCTAGTATAGATAAACCCACTCCACCAGAAGGATGAGGAAAAAACAGTCAACATTAATATAATATTCATGTATAACAACGTCTAGCTTGAGGTTGCATGAGAATATCAAACCCTCACCCATATGAAACTTGGTGAAAATTAATTCTACTTCTAAACATCATAAGGACCCATGGGGAATCATAAAAAATTCATACTTTAGTTTAAATCATCTGCTAACCAAGTATAAGAATCTACTACATGTTTTATTTGGTGACATAGATTGTTAGAAATCTATGTTAGTTAGCATCTAATCCAAAGTTAGTGATCATGGGGAAGAATCCAAACATCACCCTAATGAAAACTACTCTCACAAAACCTATCCATCAAAAATAAACCTAAAAGGAGAAGTGGGAGACTTACCTAGAGAAGATCACAGCCGCGATGGAGGGTGAGAAGAAGCGTCGAGTGATCAAGGAGCCTTTTGCGCTACGTCAGGAGGGGAAGGCACGACCTCTAGAGGGGGAGGTGCATGGGAGGAGCCGCCAACTATTGAGAAATGGAGATGTAGGGTTCGTGGGGAGTAGGGTCCAGCGGAGAGGAGGAGAAGTAGGTTTTGCGGGGAGGAGGATCCACGGAAGGGTTTCTAGGGGTAGGATAAGGAGTAGGGCTAGCGGTAGAGATCCTTCAAAGAGAAGATCGGGGGGTAGGGGAGTTATCGTAGGGGTACAGTACTACGAGAGCTTAAGGGCGCGATAAACAGAGGATATTGTGCACCCGATTTTATAAAATATGGGACCATGGTTTTATTAGCCCTATAAAAGCGCTAATAAAGATTCCCTTTATCAGCGCTAAAATTGTAGCACCAATAAAGGAAGCCTTTATCATCACTTTTTAGCGCTGATAAAGGGATTTTTTATCAGCGATTTTTTCACTCTTATAAAGCGTACCCTTTATAAGTGCTAAAATTTTAGCGCTGATAAAGGAGCCCTTTATTAGCACTAAAAGTTTGGCGCTCATAAAGGGTTCCTTTATCGGGGCTTTTTTATTAACGCTGATAAAAGGTGGTGCTTCCCTTGCCTGTTTTTGTATTAGTTTAGATTTAGGGATTAATATGGATATGTCTATGGATGAACACTTGCGTCGATAAAAATAATTTTAAATTATAATGATGAAATTTATAGTTAATCTAAACATACCACAGAAGTAGAAATTGGAGGGTGACATGAGTAAATGGAAACATCAGAGTGTGGAGTCAGAAAATCTGTGCGTGTTTTGAGAAAACCCTAGGGAAAAATACAAATTCACTTGAATGAATCATCTTGTTCAATGGGTATAAGAGGGGAGGTGAGGCTTTGGAGGTGGGGGCAGATGCAGGGATTTGGAGGTGGGAGGCGGTGAGGGGGAGATAGGGGTTGGGGGAGATGGGGGAATATGAGGTGGGGAGGTGGTGCTTTGGAGGTGGGAGGAGGGAGGCAGAAGGCAAGAGGCATCGATAGTGAGAGGGGGTCGAGGAGAGACAGGAGGGGGAGGGGTTTCGGGAGATAGTTGGCAGCAATGGGGAGACTAGCTTGGGGAGAGACGGGGGAATGAGAGGGTTGTGTATAATGGATACATGAGCAGGTTGAAGGAGAGGCTGACACATAGACATGGATGAAGGAGAGGTTGACACATGGGTGGAAAAGGAACAACCTTTAGTATACATATTAGAAATTTTTTTTAGTATATTTAATTAGTTTCAATGGTTTATATCACTTGTATAAAAATATTGTTACATTATTTCTTTATATCATGTGTGATTTTGTGCTGTGTAAATGGTTTAATAATTTAATTATTTTATCTTGTGCAAAAAATTGTTGTTGTTTTTGCGTTAATATGTTATCACATGTATGTATTATGTTTCATATAATATGTTTATGTCTATTTGGTTTTTTGTTAAATACATTTTTTATATCATTATATATATATAGACACACTCAACTTTTTCATGCACTGCAACTTCAACTCCTAGAATCACCACCACGCAGGGCATTTCTCCTCTGTCCACAATGGAAGCTCGTCGAGAAAGCATCTCACACTTGTAGTTCGACACCAGGTTCTCCATTCACGCACTGTGGCAGTACGGTGGACCCCTTCATACCGGCGATGGTAGCAGCGCGACACCACCTCATCCTCACAGAAGGACACATATTCATCTACTTAATCCATGCTCCACGCTCCTCGAGCAGTGCGTTGGGATCTTCTCCATGAGGGTATTAGGTATTTATCCCCCGTCTAACAATAGTAGGCCTTCGGTACACCGATAGCAGCGCACTGGACTCTATTCCTCCCTGGACCGTAGCATATCCTTGGGGTTTTTTTAATAAATGGGTTTTAGAAATTTTTTTATGGAAAAGGGATAGGGTTTGGAATATTTTTAAAAATGGGTCTTTAGATGTGTGAACCTCGTTCACACATCTTCGAAACGGAGAGCTACGTGAATGGGGTTCACGCATTCTTCATCTCGTCTTCGAAGGATGCGTGAACCCCTTTCACGCATCCTAGAAATGGTCGATGCATGAACATAGTTCACTCATCCTTTATGAAGTATCTAAAGGATGTGTGAACCCCATTCATGCATCCTATATAAAGGTTAAAAAAATCATCATTTATTTAGAAGCAAAAATTTCTTATGTATTTGATTATTTCAATTAAAACCCCTTTCTATTCAGTATTTTTTTATTAACAAAGGAAGGGAGATTTGGAAAAACATTTATATTTCTATAACATGATCTTCCTGAATGTTCTATAGTATTTATATTTGATTCTAATTGATATATTAATTCTGGAATTAATTTAATATTTCTTCATTTACCTCCCCCTAAAGAGACACTCATAAACATCAGTTTTGAAATCTTATATAACTTTACCAAGGATGATCTTTTTCAATTTTTATTATTACATATTCTAACAAATTATTAACCCTTTTAAGGATTGTTTCTTATTTTATAAGAATATGAAATAAATATATTTCATAATGTCCATAATTTTATCACATGATGGAGGTATTTTAATAGTAAAATCCTCCAGTGAAGATTGTGTACCAGTAAAACATGTTTCCTTTTATATAGTTTGAATATGTATTTTCTCAAAATTGGAAAAATGAACTTCTAATTCCATACATCTCATATTGTGGTTTTTTTATCTTCAATCATAATCATCTACTCTTCACAATTATTCATTATTCATAGAAATTCTTCTTCATGCAATTTAATATTTTTGAACAAAGAGTCTTGTTCCATGATTTTAGGATTCAAATCATTGAGATTAATAATATTTGTAACAATTTCTTGATGTCCACGGATCTTATCATCCAAAGTATTAATATTTATTAATGATTACCAAATAGAAATTATTAATTTTGGAAGATAATTTGATGACAGTAAGACACTTATTAAAAAAAGTAGAACTCTATAAATGATAATAGTAATGCACGTACATAATGTATCATAAATCAAAAATCAACCTAATCTACACCTCTGGTGTGGATGCTCCTCTATCCCACAGCCAGGTGTATAATGGGCGCATCCACGTCATGTCTGTCTCTATCTATGCTTTGGCGTATGCTGCACATCATCCTTAGCAGCCACCCCCACATCCTCTTATGTGACAGGCGGTGGATGTACAGTCTCACCGTCTGTACCCTATCCTGCATCTAATGATAGTGGAGGTTGGCTGGAACTCTCACCAACATGGAAAGAAGATGGTTGCTATGCTGAGGATGTTTGTAATAAAGAATCGATCTCAACCCAGTCAACGTCTATATATACCTGTGTCTGAACTTGAGAAGCTGGAGGAGCATATAACTGATTATGCGGAACACCCTCCTCCTATGGAACAACAACATCTGACTGATCAATCTGAAAATCCTCCTCTTGTGGAACAGCAAGATCCATAACAGGTTTGTCACCCCTAGTATATCTATATGAGCCTCAGCAGGCTCCACAGCCTCCTTAGCATGTGGTGGATCAAAGAAAATGCCATGATAAATCTCATCCATTGAAGGAATCAACTACGATACAAGGGTGTGAAAATATGTTGGGTAGAATATGGTGTACTCTACTAGATCGGACTTGTGTAGTAGATGACAAATACGAGCATCCTACAAAAAACAATTATGTTGTTAATTCATATGAATAAAAATTTCACTGAATTGTGGAAGGAACTATGTATACCAACTCATGAAAGCCTTGTCCATTGTGTGTCATAAATCTGACTAGGGAGATGTAGTACCAATCTACGTAATCCATCTGATCCACCAAATGAAAATGCATTGTCCCCACCCCTCGCAACTGGAATTCCTATCATCTATCCCATAAATAAATATATCGGGCGTTGTATCTCCTCTAATCAAAATCTATGTTCCCTAACATCTTCAGGGAATGCAGTGAATCTAACTGACTGGGCGGTTCAGGAACAAGCTGAAAGAATTTGAACTTCCTCATAACTCTGTTGGTCTGATGCCACTCGACTATATAAAAATGAATCAATGGAACCCTACAGGAGCCAATATTTCGCATCACCATACAGTACGGTGGAAGACTCTGGATAATAGAATCTATATATGGCATCCATAAAATCTGAAAGAAAAAATAAATAATCAATTCATAAATGAATACATGTATAGTAAAGAATAAATATTTAAAAATATAAATAATAATCAATTACATCCTGTAGTCGAATGTTGTCCAACATAAGTCTGTAGGCATGGACATCATGTCTGGGGGAATCTAAATGTCGATGTGCCTGACTCCACCTGTAGATAATATTGTTATATTTACATTTCATAATAGAAATTTATAAAATTAATTTAGACAGTATAAGGAAGGAATAACATACCAATGACCACGTGGAGCCTCTACTACAATATCTGCTGGTAATGGCACATGAGCATGTGAAGCTAAACGAGGGATGTGCTCCCATACCCACATCTGTATAGAACCATGCATCCCGTGATATGCATCTTATTGATGCGACATACGCTACATAACGCCCTGTATGTATATTCTAGACAAGAAAACCCCCAGATATATTGTCTGGCCTCATCCAAATCCTCCAAAAAAGATAAATACATCAAATTTACTAAAGTAGAGGAGTGATCAATAAAAAGCGTGCCACTGATTAGCCTCAAAATATATGCACGTGAAAATCGCAGCATGGCGATCTCATCAGCATCCTATGCTAACTATGTGAAGTGCTGGTTCAACATAGGCATGCGTAATCAACCACCAATGATCGTCCTACCATTATCAGGGACCTCTATGCCCAGTAGTCTATAAACAAGATCTGGAAAATCTGCTCCAACTCAGCCAGTCAGAGCCGCACCATCGATGGGGAGGCCCAACATAATGGCCACATCTTGAAGGGTAATAGTCATCTCCCCCTCTCTAAAATGGAAATTATGTGACTCTGGCCTCCATATCTCTACAAGCGCAGCAATGAGATGATGGTTGAGAAAGGTGAAGTCACATATCGCTACGCCATAGAATCCAGCACGACGAAGATGATGGACGATAGCGGGATGTGGTGAGGTATGATGGAAATGGTGAGATCTATGTACACTCAACGGAGGCACTGGACGTCCCTCTAAAAGTAGTCATGACACATGAGTAGCCTGAGATTTGAGCAATGGAAAATCTACCATCTACACAAATGATACCATCGTTGCTTTATTATAGCGAATTCAATAAAAAAATCAACTATTATTTAAATAAATCTAGAACAAAAAGATGAAAATTGTTTGTGTTAATATTTTTGATTTATACTTGATTTGTTGTGTGTGGATTAGTGTTTGTTTTACTTGACCAATCCCTTCAGTAAATAAAGCACCATATTACCTAATTTTGATATTCAATGTTTATGAGGTCTGCATTAATTAAAACCTATAGAGATCTTCTAAGCATTGCATGTGGGGTTCCATGAGCTTGTTATTTCGTTCTATTTTGTTTTTTTTTGAATAGTTTGAGAATCACAAAATTCTTTATTAGAGAATCAAAAAACGAGACAAACCAAAATCAAAACATTTTAGAAATAGAGAAATTCAGAAATAAAAGGATTCAATACTAAAACTTCCGCATACAAATCAAAATATACATATTTTTGATACAATACAAAAACTCGGTTGAGGATGAAGATATGTGGAGCTTTGTGATGCCACTTGGGGACATCTCTTACGAGTATGTCCTTCCACTTGACAAATACTACATTGTATTCTCCCTCTTCGTTGTCGAGGCCAATCTATTTCATTTCTGATTCGACTTGATTTTGGTCTTCTTTGAGGCCATAACCTAGTAGTATGAATCCAATAATTTAAAAAACGATAGACATTGAAAAAATCATAAATGAAAATAGAACCAAATTATGAATCCTCAAAATATCAGGGATGATGGTCTGTTGATCAACAGGCAAGGAGGTAGAATGATGGTCACCAACAGGCATCCAAGATGCACTATAACAGTTCACCAAAGTGCTCATGTGATAAAATTCGTCAATATATGGCTCCCATGATATATTTACTAAAGAAAAAGCTGTGATAACATGTGAACATGGATATCTAAATGCCTGAAAGTTCCCACAATCACAGTATCTGTTATCTAACATCACTACAAACACTCGACCACTAGTGCATGTAGCCCTGTCGTAGCACAATCTTACCTGAAATCTTGTCTTTTCCCTGTCAAAGGCTAGAACAATCCATCTTGAAGACTCATTAAGTATCAAATCAAAATCACTTTGGAAATGATGCGTAAAACACATTCTATTTTCCATCCTCCGATAGGCCTTTTGGGACCGGTCAAAAAAAGTAGTGAACACATCTATAAAATGCCTCTTTCACTAACCCTATGATAGGAAGATTTCACACACCCTTGAAGACCCCATTTATGCACTCCACTATATTAGTGGTCATATGGCCATATCTTCGGCCACCATCATATGCTAGTGACCATTTTTCCTTAAAGACCTGTATCATATATTCATACACATATTCATTAGATGTTTGGATCTCTTCAATGCATAGATCAAACCTTTCTTGTTGGGGCTTATATGCTGAAACAATAAGAGAATAATATATTAAAATAGAGAATAAATTTTGTTTTAAAAAAATAAGTTTAGAAAAACATACCCAACTTGACGATCGCCATATTTATGAAATCTTCTTTGAAATTCTTATCACATTACTTGCAATATGTCTAATGCAATAACGATGATATACATTCAGTTCAGTCCATGAAACCCTATCATTAACCATGACCTCTATAATCGCTTGACGGTGATCAGATATTATACACACACCATGGTTTTGTGTGACATGAACACGTACACATGCTAAAAACTAGCTCCAACACTCAAAATTCTCCTTTTCAACAATAGAAAAAGTAAGTGGAAGAGGATCACAATTACCATCCAGTGTGGCAGCAATGAGTAAAACACCTGTATACTTTCCATACAGGAAAGTTCCATCAACTTGAATAAATTGTTTAAAATAAGGAAAGGCAGCAATGCATGGCTTGAATGCCCAAAAACCCTATTGAACTTAAACTTTGTTCGATCAACTCGGTGATTGGGGGATACATACTCAACAATGCCCAATTGATAAACAATATGACTGTTGAGAGATAACAATTCCATAATCTGTGGAAAAATAGCATAAGATTCATCCCAATCACCATACACTTTTACAATTGCCTTCTATTTTTCATTCCATGCTTTGGTATATGATATATTGTAGTTATAGAACTGTTGAATTATTTCTTGAACAAGGGAGACGGGAACATCCTGACATGTTCGTATCATCTCACAAATAACATTTGATATAATCTCTGAATCAAGGGAAGAGTGATCCTGTGAAAATCTTGGATGCACACAAGTGAGTGTTCCTTCTAATTAGGTTATCCTCTAACATGCAAAAAATTTATCAAATATTTCCCTTAATCGAAATTTAAATTATCGCCCATATTTTTTACAACGAATGATATATTTTTTCTTCTTTAACTCATCAACCACAATTGTGAAATGTAGCTAAATTTGATATTGCTTTATCAAATTTTGCATGACCAATTTACTTTCAAACTCTTGCCCGATATAGATGGAGTTATCATTTGATGAATACCTATTCCCTATAATTCAAGGGAATTAAGAAGCCAGTGTAATGACATACCAATCAAAATGTTGTTCACGAGACATTCATTTGACTAAGGAACTCAATACTGAAGGATGATTACCACAAACCAGTGGATTTCTTGGATGTCTGTCTCTCAAAGGAACCTTATAAGATTCATTTCCCACATCACCACACCCACATCTCTCAAAGGAACCTTAGAAGGTTCATTCCCCACGTCACCCTCACCCAGATCATCTCCAGATGGCTCCCCAGATTCTTCTTCCTCAGATAAACGTTCATTCACTATATCAGTACAAAAAGGGATGTCATCTACATTTCCTTCTAAATTTTGATCATCTTCTTCATAATTTTCTTCTATTACTGGACTCAAATTAGAAATAGGAAATGCAAAAGACTGATGTGAAGGAAAAACTTGTATAGAGGTCACACAACACAGTTCTATAGTAGTCGGTTGCACCACATCTATATCAGAAATCACCACATACAAATCCATCAAACCATTAGCACACTGCTGTCTAAATAAGGAAGATGAATCCATGAAATCATCATCATCGACCAAAGGGTATTCGGTGTGCCAGAAATGTTTAGGGTGTTGTAGATGTCGATATGTGATTGAAGAAATGGATTGATCGACCCTCAGTTTTAACCGATTATGAATATTATTGCGAGCTGCATCCGATTTCATACAACCATGAATATTTACCACTCTGACAGGTGGAACACTCTAGTTAAATCATTGATCCGTATAAATGGTCTCACCATTGCAATATATTTTCACAGACATTATTACTTATAAAAAATAATTAATAAAATATTATATACTACATCAATATTTTACATTATTTAATATAACGCTATATATTTTAATTAGTTATGAATAATTATTCATAACTTGATCTTGAGACTTATGATTAGTTTATCATTATTTGATAAACTAACCAAAACCTATGGGTAGACTCCTGGAGTCTCTATTATCAAATATTTCAGCAACAATTAGTCTCCTTTCAAACAAAAATGCCTCATGTCGAATAATTTTTCTCAAACGCCTCTTTGGGGACACCTCTATGGGGAAGCCTCTTCAGGGAAACCTATTTTTGATTTCCTTTTAATTACAAATTTACTCACATGCATGTGAGGGGATCTAGGAGTATGAAATACATAACTTTTTTTAAGCAGACACGCAGATCCTTGCATACTTAGTCAAAGATGACTCAAATGTCATCAATACAGAAAAACAAATGCAATTATTACAAATTTAATAACCACATTCACAAAACAAGAAATGCAATTTCAATTATGCATTGGTCAGTCATCTCAAGATCACTCATCACACAACTTACCATGTTTTAGGGTATACTTATTATATCTATTACTATATGAAATACATATTAAATATCTAAACTTATTTTATATTTAATAAGTTTAATTATAACTAATATTATTTAAAAGATTTATTTATACAAAACTGTTTTTATACCATTAATAGAAAAAGTTTTTTATATATTTTTTAATAAATTTAAATATGACACATATAACTAATATATTATTTACAAATTATATTACTAGTGTATAAAAATATTATAATTTAAATTAATATTACTTTCAAAATAACATTTTTTATAACATATTTAATTTTGATAAACATTCAATATGAATTCATAAAACATTTTAGACATTACATAAGTAATTTTACTAAACATTAAATATGAATTCATACAAAAAACACGTCGTTCATAAATTAAATCATACAAAAGACACTAATTTACACATCAATACATATGAAATAAATAAACCATACACACAAACACTAGTTTCTATATATAACAAATCAAATAAACAAATAATACAAATGAAATAAATAAACACAATTAAATAATTGAAAATTTAAATAAAAATTTTACCTTTTTAAAGGCAGAAAAAATTTGTTAAGAAAGAAATTCTACAGGGCCTTGCAGAAAAATCTAGTGGAGAAGAATAAATTTGGAGGGGGGACCCCCTTTTATAGATTTTCTCGGCCGGATGCGTGAATGGGGTTCATGCATCCTTCGACGTGGAGAGATGCGTGAACGAGGTTCACGCATCCTTCAAAGACGGGATGAAGGATGCGTGAACCCCATTCACGTATCTCTTCACGCCGAAGATGCGTGAATAGGGTCCACGCATCTAAAGACCCATTTTTAAAAATATTTCAAACCCTATCCCTTTTCCATAAAAAAATTCTAAAACCCATACGTACAAAAAAAACCCTATCCTCAGCCCTCGACCGCAGCAGAAAAAGCATACCAACAGTTTCACGATTCCACCGTAAACTAATATTAATTGAATATTTTGAATAATTAATATATTTATTTTAATATAACTTATTTTAACTACTTAATATTAATAAATATTATTTTTTTTTCTGAATTTTATTTTTTTCAATTTAACATGTACATCCACTACTACAAATATAGGCTTTAAAAATGATAGAAAAAGACATTTACAATGATAAAAAAGCGTTGTTAATATTAGCAAAGATAAAGGGGGATCCCTTTTATCAACACTCAAAAAAGCACTGATAAAGGCCTATTTTATCAGCAATGATAAAACTCAAAAAAAATTAAAAAAAAATCTTTAAATCCCCCCACCTTTAATAGCGATAACGTCCACCGACACCCACCCACAATCCACCACACTCCCTTTAACAGTGCTATCCCCCCCCCCAAACCTGCACTCGCCCGCAACACCTCTCCTCCCCCAGGATTCGAACTCGGGACCTCTCCTCTACACATCTGGACCTTTTACCACTCACCCATGTTACTTTGATCTCTATTTAATGATATGTCTATTTATATCTATATATATATAGTTATATTTATTCGTATATTAATACAGATTTATATTAATATATATATAGTTATATTAATATATATTTATATATTTAGTTATATATTTAGTTATACTTTTTTATCCATTTATTTATTCGTACATTAATATATATTTATAAGATCAGTTTTAAATACATTTATAAAACATATTTTTGTGTGTGTTTATAAATTAACACATACATACATATATACAACATACATGCACTTGTATATATTATATATATGTGTGTGTATCTGTAAGTATAATTATACATATTTATATATATTTACATATATTATATATTCATATGTATATTGATATGTATATTCATATGTTAGAATATATAGATAATATATATCAATTTGTTAATACAGACACACACTAACACACACACACACACACTATATAGGTATATAAATATACATATATTTGTATTTTAAATAAAATGGATATAATAAGGCTAATATATTTAGAAATATATGTTATATGTAAATATGTTTAATTATTTAATTATAAAATAAATTTTTATGTGTGAATATATAAAAAATATATATATATTGTTATATATTTGACTATAAATAACATTAAATTGTGAAAAAAGATAAAATTTCAAAGACATTATATCAATATAAATGTAATCTCTGGTAATAAATTCATTCCCCACTTAAAAAGGAAAAAACGACCTCCTTAAGCGAGGCTGAAATTACATCGATTGTTAAAACATTTGGGTATCTGGACTAAAAACTTAGTTTTGGAGGCATTTTGGGACTTTTTAGCCCTTGAAAAATTCAACATATGGTTCCATTGTGTCACTACTGCATAGATCTCATAGCAGCCTTTGTTTTGATATGGTTTAGAGCTCAAATGAACACTCGGATCAAAAGTTATCATCGTTTGAAGTTTGAGTTACATTTTCAACTTATTTTAGTTCTTTTTATTGATTTTTTGATTTTTTATGTCTTCAAATTTTAATTAAATTATTATTAGTTGATTATAATTAGAAAATTATTAATTAATAATATTTTTTAAAATATTTTGAATCCAATTTCACTAAATTTATTATATATTAAATATAAATGTCTATTTATACTTATCTAAAATGTATTTAAAAATATTTATATTATATTTATATCAATATAAATAAATATATATATATATATATATTCATATATTATTTTTAAATGATTTTTTTAAATATACCTTTGAACAGCTCTAGTAAAAAAAGTGTTAATAAAGAACCTCCTTTATCAGTGCTAATAAAAAAGCGTTGATAAAGGGTGCCCCTTTATCAGCACTTTTTTTAACACTGTTAAAGGGTGGTGCTGCGAAAACCCATTTTTGTGGTATTAATAAAATAATAAATATTTAATGTTTAGTTAAAAAAATTGATTATATATGTTACACTTAATATCACATATAATAATTTTACAAGTATATAAACAAAATTAATTCAATTTTCTAGAGACGAACACATGAAAAAATAATAAATTGTTAATGTTATCATTTTAAATTTTTATTTATTAATATTTAACATTTAATATATTCTTTTTTTAATTATTATTATTTATTCATCATTTATATATATTTAATATATATTATTTCTTTCTTTCTAATTAATATATATATATATATATATTAAATTTATTCATTTTAAATTTTTATATGTTAAATATTTTATTCTTTTTTTAATATGTATTTATATTTATTGAATAAAATATGATATATTTTTAATAAAGTTGTAATTTAGAAATATTATAATTGTGTTACATAAAAAATTATACTGAAATATAAAAAGTCTCATTTTCGTGGGAGATTCTGTTTCCTCTAGGTAGGAGTTTCATGTAAGGGTTTCTCATAGTTTTGGAAATCGATGCATTGTTGCACCGATTGTTTGATTGGTAGGACATTGTTCTCTCAGTTTCCTCAGATCGGTGGTGTTCTCAACACATGTTGGTTCTTTTGATTTCTTCTACACCCTTTGGTTTATGCATGATTGTTGGCTTATTCTTTGGCTATTGGTTCACCCACATGGTTGTTTTATGCCCCTTCATAATTTTCAGTTTAATTCCATTAATTTTATTCTTATGATTCATTCATATTTTCTTAAGGGATTCATGTGTGCATGGGGGTGCGATTGTTGTATGAGGACTATTCACATTACGCTACTTATTTGTTTTACTAGAACTACTCATCTTCCTTAAATTTATAAGCATTGGAATCAGAACCATTGATCGAGGGCGATCTAACGACCTTGGGCACTTCTGGGTGAGCTTATATGGCATGGCCTTGACCCGGTTCACCTTCTCTATACCAATGGTGTGGAACCACCTATCCCACTAGTTGTGATGACTTCTGTTTAGACAACCATCTGTGCTATTTCCACCATCCATGCAGTTTTCATCCTATGGACCTGACACTACCGCCTGATGATTTCCTGGAATGCCTTCATAGCTCCGTTGTGCACCTAGATTCGAGGAGATACATCCCTTTCTGTCTGAGGTTTTTTTTCTGGTTCACCAGGTCAGTTCCTAGAGTGAGCTTCTATTTCGAAAATAAGGGTTCTCAAAGAAGAATAAGGGGAACTAAGGGGTTTCATCCATCCACACTCCCCTCTTTCGAGTTCATGGCACCTCTAGGAACTGGAGTACCTATCTGGTGGAGATTCAGGGAATATTGACTCAATATTTGGTCTAGGGTGACTACACACCAAAGGAGGTTCCAGATCTTGACTTTTTTTCATCGTAATGAGGTTTCAGTTTATGATTCTTTACATTGTAGCGATTTATTTCTTTCTCTCATGTTTGGAAATGTATCCTTATGTGGTGTGTGCATGAGTCCATCTAAGAGTGGATGGTGTTGACTATGCATGGTGAGTTTCATCACCGCCACAGTCGGCCTCCTAAGATAGATTCTCAATTTATTTTATTGAAAATATCTTTCAAGAATCAAAGCTTATGACCCATATTAAAAGAAAGAAAAATATAACAAGAGAAGTAGGTGGGGACAAACAAAGATAATTTACCTCATCCAATAAACTAGTTTAGTAGCCATAATAAGAAGGATCATTCCCATAATCATAATCAAATTCGTCTACAGTTTCCCACTCTGACTGTGAGTTACCTTGATTAAGAAGCCTAAGAATCCCTGCTTTGGACATTTTCTATTCCAGGGCAAGCCTGGCCTTTGTAGCCTTGGAAGATGATCTGGTAGACACTGTGGGAGTTGGTTCCTTAGACCCAACTTCTTTTTTACTTTATGATAATCTTTTATTCATGCTTATGAATATTAATTAACTCTTTACCACATCATGATTGTTCTTCTGCATAACATAGTATGTGTCAATGTCCTAAGATTAGTTGTCGCACTAAAAGGTCAAAGCAGTTTCCTGCTATGATGAGATCCCAGAAGTGCTATGACACTATTCTGTAATATATATTATATAGTATAAAGATATCATTTGAGTGACACAAATGATATAGGCTATCAAGGGTAGAGACTCATAGGACTTTGAGGTACCTTCTCATGGTGTCTGCCCCTGGTAAGATCTAGTAGGATATTATGAGAATGAGACCCGCCAGTTGGAAGTCCGCATTCTTACGTGTCATTGAATGTTACTATCTACATATGTGTGTTTTGGTCCTTATAATTTAAGATTATTATTAATGATTATTATCATTCATGCACTTGGTTGTATTGATGATAAATTTGATGACAGATGTTTGCGGCGATGCAGGATTTGTTGGGTGCATCATGAGTTAAATTGCATTAATAAAAATTTGAGAAAATATTTATCCATTTTGTTCATTAATGGAAGTTAATATCTGAGGCCCTTTGATGGAAATGATATATTTTAAATAAATCCATGGTCATGGTGTTCTATAGGCATGTTCTATTTCATAAAATTCAAAGAAAAAGATATCGAGCATATAGGTTGATGGTAATGGCATGCAACCTGGTCGATTTGAGATATTGTGATAAAGGTATTATATTACATGGTAAGCATTTGTATGAGGTTAGATGTCATTAAAACATTAAATTATTTCTCTATGGGTTCTTTAGTGTGTTGCTAGAAGCTAACATTGGACTTTAGGCTACTTCACCTAATGCAACTGAGAAAGAGGCCTAGAGGGTCACACACTAAGTGTGTCCAAAATCTCAGTTAAATAATATATTATTATTTATTATTTAATAGGTTTAATAAATAGTAATATCATATGTGGCTTAATAATTATTCATTTATTCTTAATCACATGTAGGTATTTTTTTAGTAAATATAATATTTATTTAGTTATTGGAGAATAGTATAGTGATATTTATTTAATAATTAGATAGACATTATTCAAGGACTGATAAATATTGTGGAGGAATGGTAGACTGGGTTTAAGGATCCGGTGAGAAATTATAATATTGAATATTATTTAATTTAATAATACTTAATTATAATTTGAAAGTTTAGCATATGTCAAAAAATAATAATATTACTATTATTATTTGAATGGGGTTCTTCGAGGATTAAATTATAATAAGGGCACTTGTGCAATTATTTTATTTTAAACATAACAATCTAAAAACCCAATTATATTATTTTCTCATTATCTTATTCATTTGTGCACAATGATTCAAGGAGAATCCTCTCAAACCTAGATATCTCCCTTCTCTAAGAACACTCCTAAAACAGCGAGAAATTCTCCTCCACCAGATCTAGGAGAATACTTTGGAAGTGATTCTTGAGGCGATCATGTTGGACGACGCAAGCTCAAGGATCTTCTATTCTAACACCTAGAGACTCCTTTAACAATGTCTAGAGATTCCTAGAACATGTTTGGATCACTTTTAAAGGAAATATATCCTTGGTTTATACATCCCAACGATGGTGTACCTCTGATCTTTCTCCAGACACATCAATGAAGAAAGAATTCCTTAGAGTTAATTCTTTATCTAACTAAATTAATTATAAAATATATATGTTGATCCTTCTATCTCAGTTCTGTCATAATTATTCTTTGTTTATTTCTTTGACTCAATTTTTTGGATCATGGAATTCATCGTCCTATAGATCTCAGACTGATCATTGATTTTGGAAAAAATTAAAGTTGGGAACCACCCTCTCATGCTTCCAAAATGCCCAGAACCTACAAGTGGTATTAGGGTGGGGCATTTCATTATTTATAATTATTTATTTTTTTAGTGATTTACACATTAATAATTTAGTTTTTCAATTTGAGTTTAACTATTATTTAAATCTGAATTATGAGATCTATTTCTTCCTCTATCATTTCTAAGAGATCTAATGTAAACAATTAATTATAAGATTAAAATAAAATTGAGGATCTCATCCAGAGGTTCCAAGGATCCTATCCATACAACATGAGACTACATGTTGTGTAATCGGCATTGCACACTGTATAGTCATGTTCAATGCATCAAGATTGATTCGTAAAACAATTCGAGATTTTTCATTGATTAGCGAATTAATTGCATCGCATGTTTACCAGGATTAGCTGGAACATGATCATCTAGACTACATGTCATTTGAGCCATTGGACATAGCATGTAGTCCCTTTAAGTCAGGGTTGGGTTGTAATACGGAGTCAAAACGGTGTGTGGCCCACTGGAAACATCATGCACGCCAAGAATTCCAATGTATTCCTCACACAAAGAGTCCCTAGGTAGTGAAAGGTGTACATGCCATGTATATCAGATCTACATCATATGTTCTTTTACTAGAGTACATAGATTTAAAATTTATTTATTTTATTATGTAACCCTTGAGACATGTACTTGTGTGTAGTCATAAAGATAGCACATCCCATGTGATAGGTTTTAATATACATAAATATTTAAATATTTAATTTATATCTACGTAATGTTTAGATCTTCATATCATGTATGAATCGTGTTTCAAGTTTTTACTATATGTGAATTTAAGCCTAACCCATGACTAGAAAATCAGGTATTTTGTGTAATCATTTGTGAAGTACACTTCATGAAAGTATGTGATAAGTCATGTAAGCTACATATCACATGAGTAAAATATAATATGAGTATAATATATGTTGGGTATAATTGTATAGGTATTCACCATGTTACCTCCAAAGTACAAGTTATGTACATAGTTAATTTTAAATGAATTAATTTAATTTGATTAAAATTATAATGGATGAGAATCTCAAGGAAATTCATATAGGGATTAATATAAAAGGATTGATTAATTAAAGATAATAATTAATCGATTCGAGCATGATTTATCTTAAATAAGAATGGTTCAATAATTGAATGTTGGTTTTATTGAATGTGTAATTTTTTGCATGCATGTGGATGATCATGAGATGGACTAGACCTTTTTTATGTGATTGGTTTCATTTAATTTATTATTAAATTAATTTCTTGTCCTGCATTCCTTCTCTTCTTATTATTATGTAGGGCCTTAAGTGCCCATGGTTTCTTTTATGTAAACCCCATTTTCCCCTCACATGTGTGTGAGTAAAAGGAATATGTAATGGATGGAGTTCCCAAGATAGTGTAGGTGGTTCAAGTTAGGGGTTGAGAAGAAACCAATCCAAGGAGATACAAATGTGGAAAGGTGAAAAAATGTGAACACGGAACTCAATTGGTTCAAGGTGTTTCTCCCCTAGGTCAATAGTTAATTTATCAACAACTAGATAAAATAACCATTAGTATAAGATCATGGTCATATCCTTTATTTTATTTCTATCACTTTCATGGTTATTTCATTATGGATGTATTGTCACTATCAAATAATTAATGAATTAACAAGAATGAAATATGGAATTAAAATAAATTGTCTTATGCATAAATATTATCTAATACATGGTTAATCAATTAAGTAATCCCACTTAATATTAACAAGCGTGTAATAAAGAAAATAAATGGAAATTTATGCATAAGGGATAAAATCCCTCAGTAAAATATTAAATTGGTATAGCCTTCCATTACTCTGGTTAGAATCAAATCATAGATTAAAGTGTTTGACCAGCCAGAGTTGGGGTGCATTCAATTATTAGGGAATTTTAACATGAGGTTTTGGGTTGACATAACTTGGTTCACATCAAGGGTGGACTGCCAAAGAAGGACTTGGTGTAACAGAGTAGAAAAGGATGAAGAAATATAAATTAATGATTTTAGGATTGGGGAGTCCACTCAGTGGATAAAGTAACTATGAGTTAACGCATTTTGAATTTGGAATGCCTACCTAAAACCATTCGTGTTTCTTGACCAACCAAATTTGGGGTAATGAGAATGGGAAAATGGATCATTTTCACTTGAACATCTAAGAAATAGGATATTATGAAGACAATTATGAGGGATATTGGGTTTAAATAAAATAATGGGAGACTAATAAATATAATATTTATTTATTTCTCTAAATTTTATTATATAAAGTACTAAAATTATGTTTATTTTATTTGTAGAAACAACATTTAAAATGACATCAAACATATCACTGTGATCCACACTCAAGAAGGAAAACCTTCCCACAGACATGAATTTCTAGTAGTGGAAAAGGTGCTTATGGGTCATCCTTCTCCATTAAAAAAAATTGCATGTGATGGAAGAACCTTTACCAGTTTTTCCTAGAAATGAGGTAAGTGATGAAGAACTATATCTCTATGAGAAACATCTAAATGATGCTGCAAATGTTCAATGCTTCATGATATCATCCATGTACAATGATATTTTAAATAAATATTATAATATGGATGCATATATCATGATTTATCACCTTCAGGATCTTTATCAAGAGAAGGCAAGACAAGAGAGGTATGAATAGACAAAGCATATACTCTGGAAGTATCACCTCTTGATGGATTTCTATCATAGGGGTGAAGTTGTAGTGAGTATATTACCCATAGAATATAATGTGATAGACCAATTTAAAAAAGACCTATCTTAGTAGAATCATGAGTATCAAATGAGAGATAGCAGACTAAATGTTGTCACTAGTTGGATCTAGTGCAAGTGGGAGTCAATTAGAGTTGGTACCCTAGAACCAACTTCTTTTTTACTTTATGATAAACCTTTTTTCATGGTTATGAATATTAATAAACTCTTTATCACATCATGATTATTATTCTACGTAACATAGTATGTGATAATTTTTTAAGAGTAGCCGTCACACTAAAAGGTCATAGAAGTTCCCCTCTATGATGAGAACCAGAAGTGAAACGACACTATACTTGAATATATGTTCTATAGATGGATGATATCATTTTAAGGACACATATGATATGGGATATCAAGGGTGGATATTCATAGGACTTTGCAGCACCTTCTAATGGTTTACACCCTTGGTAATATTCCGTAGGATATTATGAGAATGAGGCCTGCCAGTAGGAAGTCCACATTCATACATGTAATTGGATGTTCCAATCTATGGAAATGTGTATTGGTCATTATACTTTAAGATTATTATTAATTATTATTATGAGTTTTACACTTATATGTATTGATAAAACCCATGATGAAAGATATTCATGGTGAAGTAGGATATATGTTGGATTTGGTGGCCTAGAACCAATGACTTTGTACTTTATTCATTTATAAATACCTTATCACATATTGATTGTTCTTCTGTGTGAAAATGCATGTGATGATGTCCTAAGAATATTTGTTTCACTAAAAGTTCATAGAGGATCCCTACTATGATGAGAACCTGGAAGTTCCATAACACTTTTCTTGAATATATGTTCTATGGTCAAATAATGCTATTTGAGGGACACAAATAATATAGGCCATTAGGGGTGAGGACTCATAAAAATTTGAGTCACCTTCTCATGGTGTGCACCCTTGGTAATATCTAGGATGATATTATTAGAACCAGACCTGTCAGTAGAAAATCCACATTTAATATTTTAATTGGATGTTCCTATCTACAGATGTCTATATTGGCCCTTAGACTTTGAGATTATTATTAATTGGTATTACAACTCATGAACAAAGATGTATTGACAAAAACTAAGATAACACACTATTCGTAGCGAGGTAGGATATGTTGGGTGTGTCATGAGTAATACTGCATTAATAGATAATGTGAGAAAGGATTTTTCCCTTCTGTTCTATAACGGAAGTAGATATCTCAGGCCCCTTGATGGAATTGATATAGCCTAAATAAATCCATGGTCGTTGTGAGGAATGGTAAAGTTCAATTCTGGGAAGTCAAAGAAAGAATAATTGAGCACATGGGTTGATGGAACCAGTATGCAACCCTATTGATTCGAAATATCGAGACAAAGGGATTACATTACACAGTAAGCGTTCGTAGGAGGTGAAACATCCTTGTGGAATTATCTTCTTTCTCTATGGGTTCCTTGGCATGTTTCTAGATGCTATCCTTGGAATTTAGGTAGTCTCTACCTAATGCAACTCAGAAATAGGCCTATAGGATCACACCCTAAGTGTGTCTAAGTATCTCAGTTGAATATTAATTTAACAAGTTGAATAAATATTACTCCCGGTTTTGGTTTAATAATAATTCAAGGATGCATGATGGAATTTATTTCGACACTAGTTTATAGAGAGAATATATATTGTGGGTGAAATAATAAATTTATTAGTGAGTAATTCAGTGATATTTATTTAAGAAATAAATAGTCTTTATTCAAAGTCTAATAAATGTGGTGGAGGAAATAAAGAGAATGGAAAAACAAAAGTACACACTGTGTATATTAATATATACACTGTGTAGTTTTTTTGGGGATTTGTGAGAAATAATACTATTTATTTAATTAAATAATATTAGGTGTAATTATCCAGGCACATGTCAAGTGATAATAATAGTTAATTATTACTATTATACATGGGGTCTTACTAAGAATTAAATGAAATGAATAAATGCTTTTGGGTAATTGATTCATTTTATTATTCTAAGAAATTAAAATCAAAATTATATTATTCTCATTAAACTAGCCATTATTTGTGGTTGCGCACAACAGATCAAGAGAAAGCTCTCAAGCCAAGAGATAATTCTTTTCCTACAAGAATACTCTCAAGTTACAAGAGAGATCGTCCTCCACCGAATCATGGAGAGATCTTTAGAAGCGTCTCTCAAGGTGATCGAAGGCATACATCGCAAGTGAAGGTTCTTTCGTGCTAGCACCCAGAGATCCCTTCAGTGATGTCTAGAGATATGCGGAGCATGTGTGGATCACCGCTAGAGGAATACTATACTTGGCTCCTGTGACACAATGACGGATCACATTGGATCGTGACTGGAAACATCAATGAAGATAGAATTCCATAAAGGTAATTCTTGTATTTTAATTAAATTAATAATATCCAACATATGATGATCCTATATATGGTTATGGAACTCCCCTCTTTTATTTTTTTCTTTGTTCTATTCTGAAGATCTGGAGTTTTATCATCATGAAGGATCTCAGATTGATCGTTGTTAATAGAAAAAATTAATGTTGGGTACACCCACCCACATGCTTCCACTGGGCCCATAACCTAAAAGTGGTATCAAAGGGACGTTATATCTTTGATTATAATTATTTATTTTTTCTTTGATGATTTAGGGATTTAATAATTTGTTTGATTCAATTCCAGTTAATCGTTATGCAAATCTGAATCTTTAGATTTGTCCCTCCTCTTTCATTTCTCATTCACCTTTCAGAAATGATCTTTTCTTTTAATTTTGATTAAAATTAAATAGAGGATGTCATCCATAGGTTCCAAAGAATATTAGTCATACAACACCAGAACACACAGCATGTATTCGGTAGTACACACTGTGTAGTCTAGGTTCCATGCATCGAGACTAGTCCGCCAAACCAAGCCATATGTTGGAGTATATCTACGTCTTAAATGAATCTATGTGTTGACCAGGAATAGGTGGAATGCAATTTTCATATTACATTTTGTGTGGATCAATGGACACAACTTGTATTCCCCTCAGGTTAGGGTTAGACCATGTACCCCATACATGGATTTCTCAGCTGGAGACCATGTAATGCCGAACTATACGGCATGTAGCTCACTGAACACAGTGTGTACTCCAAAGATTTAGGAAGTACAAATACACACTAGGTCCTTGGGAGTGTACTTAAGATGAATGGTGAACAATAGTACACACCATGTAGTCTGAACTACACATCGTGTACTGATCCAATTTATGAAGATTTATTAAAATTTATTATTATATTATACAAACCCTTGAGACGTGTACCATGGTGCAGGCGTAAATCTGAGGCAGAACATGTGGTAGGTGTTTTATATATATGTGTTTAAATTAACATCTACATAATGTTAATTTCTACTCATTGGGTAGTTATGAATTGGAATTCACTAGGTTTCCTCAAAGGTACAAGTTAAGTACAATGATAATTTTAAATAATTTTTTTTTTTTAAATTATGTTGGATGAGAATTTCAAGGAAAATTTGAAAAGGGTTTAAGATAAAAGGACTAATTAATTAAAGATAATTAATTGATTTGAGTGTGATTTATCTTAAACAAGAATGATTAAATAATTGAATGATTGTTTTATTTATGTGTAAATATCATTGCATGTTTGGATGATCATGAGCTAGACCAAGACCTTTGTATGTGAATGATTTCTTTTAATTTACTTATTTAAATTAAATTTGTTGGCCTGTGAGCCTTCTCCTCATTAATATATAGGGAATGTGTTCCCAAGGTTTATTTTATGTTAAACCCTACTTTACCCCTCACCTGCGAGTGAGATAAAAGCATATGTAATGGATGGAGCACCCAAGCTAGTGGAGGCGGCTCAAGTTAGGAGTCAAGGTGAAACCAATCCAAGGAGATACAATGGTGGACAGTTGGAGAGATGTAAACACAAACCCAAAAGGTTCAAGGTGTTTCTCTCCTAGGCCTTGGGTTAGTTTATCAACTTCTAGATAAAATAACTAATAGAACATGCTCATGATCATACCATTTATTTTATTTCTGTCTATTGCGTGGTTTATTTATTTTCGGTGTGTTGTCACGATCACACAATTAATGAATTAAACAAGCTTGCAAGATGGAATGAAAATAAGACCGACTTATGTGTAAATATTATCTTATACATAGTTAATCACTTAAGTATGTCCCACTTAATATTAAAAAGCACGTAATAAAATATAATAAAATAGAAATTTATGTATAAGGATAAAATCCCTCAAAGAAATATTAATTCAGTATAGCCTTCCATAATCTTGGTTAGGATCGAACCATTGTTCAAAGTTCTTGACCAACCCTAGTTGGGGTGCTTTCAATTATCGGGGAATTATAATTCAAGGTTTTGGGTTGACATGACATGGTTCATATCTAGGGTTGACTACCACAGTAGTACTTAGTGTGACCAAGAGGCAAAGGTTGAGGAAATCTAAAATAAAAGGGTTTCAGGATTCAGGAGTCCACTTAGTGGATCAAGGAAGTGCGAGTTAATGCATTTGGAATTTGGAATGCCTATCTAAAAATCTTCTATTTTCATGAAAAACCCTCATTGGTTAATGAGAAGGGAAATATGGATCCTTTCCACTAGAATATTTAGACAATAGAATATTGCAAAGTCAATTGTGAGGGTAATTGGATTTTGATAAAATAGTGGGAGACTAATAAGTATTAATTTATTTATTTGTCTCATTTTAATCATGATAAAGTATTAAATCTTTTATCATATTACTTTTTATAAATGGAAAGAAAAATGAATTCAAACATATCATTGTGAACTATACTCAAGAAGGAAAACCTTCTCACCGACACCAATTTCTCGGATTGGTAGAGACATTTACGCTTCATCCTTCGCCATGAGAGAAAATTGTATGTGAAAGAAGAGAATATTCTAGTTGCATCTGGAAAAGAGGCTAGTGATGAGGAACTATCTCTATATATGAAACATTTTAATGATTTCATATATGTCCAATGTTTCATGCTATCGGCCATGTCTAAAGATCTCTTGAAGTAACATGAAAACATGGACGTGTATAGAATGATGTCTCACCTTAAGGATCTCTATCAAGAAAAGGCGAGACAGAAGAGATATGATATCTCCAATGCTTTTTTTCAAACTAATCTTGGAGAGTCTAATCTAGTTGGGCCTCATGTAGTCAAGCTTATTGGATACATTGACCGCCTGAACATCTTAGGGATTATGTTCCCAGATGAGTTGCATACAGATTTCATCCTATCATCACTACCCAAGACCTTCTATAGATTTATTGTCAACTAAAACTTGATCAATAATGAGAAAAGTCTATTGGAACTTCTAACCTTAATTTTCCAAGTATATAAGGACATGGGGTGTGACAAACCCGCAACCTTTATGGTGAATAAAAAAATTAAGGACAAGGAAAAGGGGCAAAGTATTTATAAATGGTTTGAAGCCCCTGAGCATCGTTCCTCCAAGAAGGAGAAGATCTGTAGGCAGGGCAAGAAATGGGAGGTAGTATGTTTTGCATGTGTAAATCTAGGCCAATGGAAGAGGAACTGCACCCAGAAGCATGGGGGCGCTAAAGGTTCATTCGTTATTGAGTGTAATCTTTCCATTTCTACACATTGGGTATTAGATACAGATTTTGGGGATCACATATGTATTCAAATGTAGGAAACAAGTATATTTATAAATATTTCTAGAGTACAGGTTGATCTCTGAGCTTCCAATGGCACGAGGCTAGCTATGTTATCCATTGGTGATTACAATCTCTCATTTCCAATTGGAATGATTCTAGTTTTAAATATCTATTATTATGTTCCTAGTGTTACCAAGAACATAATTTTTGTATCATGTTGGGATATGGATTGATTTATTTTCATGTTTGGAAATAAGGGTTATTTATTTTATAAGAACAACATATGTTATGGTATGGCGCATTTAAATAATGGTTTGTATGTATAAAATTATGAAAACCATGTTTTGGCAATAGATAACGAAACAAACTCACATGACTCATACAAAACCTAGTTTTGGAATCACCGTCTTGGTCATGTAAATGAGAAGCACTTGACAAAGCTATACCAAGTTGGTTATTTAGAATCTACTGAGATAAAACCACTTGATAGATGTCACATTTGTTAACAAGGTAAAATGACCAAGCTTCCTTTCGGTGGACAGGGTTAAAGGGCCACAAAGCTTCTAGGATTGGTACACACGGATGTGTGTTGACCATTTCTAGTAGAATCTAGAGGTGGATATTCTTACTTCATTAATTTTTCTAATTATTTGAGTAGATATGGATATATCTACTTAATGAGGTATAATTCAGAGTCCTTAGATAAATTTAATGAATTTAATAATGAAGTATAGAATTATGTTGGTAAAAATATAAATAATCTTAGATTGGATTGAGGTGGAGAATATCTGAACCAAGAGTTCATCGACCTTTTACGAGAGTCTGGGATTATATCTCAACCAACTCCTCCTTATACACTATAGTGGAATGGTGTTAGTGAAAGGAGGAACATCACCTTGTCGGACATGGTGAGGTTGATGATGATTCATGAATATCATCCATTAAACTTTTGGGGATATGAATTACAAACCATAGCATAAACATTAAATCGAGTACCAAATAAGGCAGAAAATGGAATTCCCTTCGAGTTATTGAATGGAAAGAAACCCATTTTATCACGCACACGTGTATGGGGATGCAAGGAATTTTTAATGCCTTCTCAGGAAACAAACTAGCACCCTAGGGCATGAGGTGTATCTTTATAGGATATCCCAAGGAAACGAAAGGATATTACCTATATAACCCTTCAGAAAAGAAAGTAATTTTCACCAAACAATCCATATTTCTTGAGATGGATCACATCGTCATACAAGATAGTGGGAGTAAGACTAACTTCGATGAAGTTGATGCTCAAGATACATGGGAGTTGGTACATGAACAAGTTCCA
Organism: Viscum album; assembly: GCA_963277665.1. Taxonomy (NCBI): domain Eukaryota; kingdom Viridiplantae; phylum Streptophyta; class Magnoliopsida; order Santalales; family Viscaceae; genus Viscum; species Viscum album. The sequence continues at coordinate 1,275,913,295 of OY728162.1, read as the reverse complement.
CAAGTCCCCGTGGAAGAGGTTCTAAAAACACAAATACTATGTAGGAGCTCAAGGAAGGTAAGGGAACCAGAGAGATTTGGTTTCCCAGTCACCGAGGATGGTGAATCATTATTGTTGGACAATGATGAAACTCTCTCCTACAAGGAAGTAGTATCAAGCTCAGAAGATGCAAGATGGCTAGAAGCTAGGAATTATGAGATGGATTCCATGTATCATAACCAAATCTGGGTTCTGGTTGATGAGCCAGTTTATGGAAATCCTGTTGGATGAAAATGGGTATTCAAGAGAAATATTGACATGGAAGGTCAAGTTAGAACCTATAAAGCAAGGCTAGTGGATAAAAGATTTAGACAGTGTTATGGAATTGACAATGATCAAACCTTCTCTCCAGTTTCCATGTTTAAATCCATAAGAATCATATTTTCCATAGTAGCTTACCATGACTATGAGATTTGGAAAATTGATGTCAAAACAGCATTCCATAATGGGAACCTTCAATAAGATGTCTATATGACACAACCAAACAGGTTTGTGACACCAGGTGAATCCAAATGAGTTTGCAAGTCGTAAAAATCCATTTATGTATTAAATAAAGCATCTAGATCATGAAACATTCGATTTGATGAAGCCATTAAGGAATTTGGTTTCATTAAGAATGAATGTGAGCCATGTGCTTATAAATGATTTAATTGGAATGCAGTTATTATCCAAGTAGTATATTTTGACGACATATTACTTATTGGAAATGATGTACCAGTCTTACAGTCAGTTAAGGACTGGTTGAAAAAGTGTTTCTCCATGAATGACTTAGGGGAATTAGCCTACATTCTTGGGATAAAGATCATTTGTGATAGATCCAAGAGGCTTCTTGTACTAGGTCAAGGTACATACATTGACTAGATACTAAATAGATTTAGTATGGAACAATCCAAGAGTAGACGGGTTCCAGTATCATATGGACAACATCTTTCTAAGAAAATGTGTCCTCATAAATAACATGAGAAATATATGATGAGTAAGATCCCATAAGCTTCAACTATATGATCCATCATGTATGACAAGTTATGTACCAGGCTTGATTTTTCCTATGCACTAAGCATGGTAGGAAGATATCAAGAATATTCAAGAGAACAACATTGTACTACTGTTAAGACTATCCTTAAGTATCTGAGAATAACTAATGATATATTCCTGGTGTATGGAGGAGACGAGGAGCTTATCATCAGAGGGTATGTTGATGATAGTTTTCAGACATATCAGAATGATCTGAAGTCACAATCTGGATTTGTTTTCTATCTCAACAGAGGAGTTTTGCGCTGGAAAAGTTCAAAGTATCTAGTTGTCTCTGATTTTACAGCAGGGTCAGAATATACAATGGCTTATAATGCATCCAAGTAAGCCATCTTGATTCATAACATTGTTCAAGATCTTGATGTGTTTCCTAGCAGTAAATATCCTATCACATTGTATTGTGATAACGCTTCAGTGGTGACTCTTGAAAAAGAACCGAGGTCACATCAACGAACAAAGAACATTCTCTAGAATTATCACCTATTGAGGTATTTCTATCAATGGGGTGAAATTATAGTGAGCAGAGTTTCCACATAAGAAAATGTGGTAGACCCCATTACTAAAGGCCTATATTAGCAAAACCATGTATATCATGTGAGATCTAGAGGGTTAAAGGTTGATAGAAGTTGGTTCTGGTCAAATTGGGAGTCTGTTATAGTTTTTGGCCTAGAACCAACTACGTTGTACTTTATTCATTAATAAATACCTTATCACATCTTGATTGTTCCTCTGCGTGACAATGCATGTGATAATTTCCTAAGGATAGTTGTTGCACTAAAAAGTCACAGCGGATCCCTACTATGATGAGAAATCAGAAGTGCCATAACAAGGTTCTTGAATATATGTTCTATGGATGAATGATGTTATTTGAGGGACACAAATAATACAGGCCATTAGGTTTGAGGACTCAAAAAACTTTGAGGCACCTCCTCATGGTTTGTGTCCTTGGTAATATCTAGCAGGATATTATTAGAACGAGACCTGCCAGTAGAAAATCCACATTTCATAGTTTCATTGGATGTTCCTATCTGCGGATGTGTGTATTGGTCCTTATAATTTAAGATTATTATTAATGGGTATTAAAAATAACACACTTAGATGTATTGAAGAAAACTATGAAGACATACTATTTGCAGCAAGGTAAGATATGTTGACTATGTCACGAGTAATACTGCATTAATATATAATGTGAGAAAGGATTTGTCCCTTCTATTCCTTAACTAAAGTAGATATCTCAGGCCCTTTGATGGAATTGATATAGCCTAAATAAATCCATGGCCATGGTGAGGAATGGGAAAGTTCAATTATGAGAATTCAAAGAAAGAATAAGCAAGCACATGGGTTGATGGCACCAGTATGCAACCCGCTTGACTTGAGATATCGAGACAAAGGGATTACATTACATGCTAAGTGTTTGTAGGAGGTGACACGCCATTATAGCGTTCAATTGTTTCTCTATGGGTTCCTTGGCGTGTTGTTAGACGCTAACCTTGGACTTTGGGCAGGTTCCACATAATTCCACTGAGAAAGTGGCCTAGAGTGTCACACACTAAGCATGTCCAAGTATCTCAGTTAAATATTAATTTAACATGTTGAATAAAGATTATTCCCATTTGTGGTTTAATAATAATTCAAGGATTCCTGATCACATTTATTTCGATACTAGTCATTTGAGAGAATATTTATTGTGGTAGAAATAATATATTTATTAGCGAGTAATGCAGTTATATTTATTTAAGAAATAAATATTCGTTATTAAAAGTCTAATAAATGTGGTGGAGGAAATAAATAGAATGTAAAAACAAAAGTACACACCATGTATATTAATATACACACTGTTTAGTTTTTCTGGAGATTTGTGATAAATAATATAATTTATTTAATTAAATAATATTTGGTGTAATTAGTTTGGTGCATTTCAAGTGATAATAATAGTCAACTGTTATTATTAGACATGGGGTTTTACTAAGAATTAAATGAAAAGAATAAATTCTTTTGGGTAATTAATTCATTTTATTATTCTAAGTAATTAAAATCCCAATTATATTATTCTCATTGACCAAGAAATTATTTTCGATTGTGCACAACAGATCAAGAGAAAAATCTCAATCCAAGAGAGAATTATTTTCTTCCAAGAACACTCTCAAGTTACGATAGAGACCCCCCTCCACCAAATCAAGGAGAGCACTTTGGAATCGGCTCTCAAGGAGATCGAAGACAAACATCGCAAGCGAAGTCTCTTCTGCACTAGCACCCGGAGATCCCTTCAGCGACGTCTAAATATATGTGGATCATGTATGGATCACTGCTAGAGGAATCCTACACTTGGATTCTACAACACAATGATGAATCACATTGGATCATGACCAAAAACATCAATGAAGATATAATTCCATCAAGGTAATTCATGTCTTTAAATTAAATTAATTGTAACCAACTTATGATGATTCTCTCTATAGTTTTGGGACTCCTCTCTTTTATTTCGTTCTTTGTTCTATTCTGAATATCCGGCATTTTATCATCCTACCGGATCTCAGTTTGATCGCTTTTAAAGGCAAAAATTAAAGTTGGGTACACCCACCCATGAACTTCCGCTATGCCCGAAGGCTACAATATATTGGGTGCGTCACAAGTAATACTGCATTAATGAATAATGTGAGAAAGGATTTATCCCTTCTATTCAATATTTGAAGTTAATATCTTAGGGCCTTTGATGGAAATGATATATCCTAAATAAATCCATGTCCATAGTGTTTTATAGGAATGTTCTATTTCCAGAAATTCAAAGAAAGAGATATCGAGTATATAGGTTGATGGCACTGGCATGCAACCTACTCAATTTGAGATATTATAATAAAGGGATTATATTCCCTAGTAAACATTCGTATGGGGTTACATATCATTTTTTCATTAAATTCATTCTTTATGGGTGCCTTGGTGTGTTTTTAGATGCTATCCTAGGACTTTAGGTTGCTTCAACTAATGCCACTGAGAAAGAGGCTTAGAGGGTCACACACTAAGTGTGTCCAGAATTTCACTTAAATAATATATTGTTATTTATTATTTAACAGGTTGAAAAAAATATTATTCCTGTATTTGGTTTAATAATTATTCATGTACGCTTGATTACATATAAATAATTATTATTTTTTTGTTTAGTAAATATAATATTTATTTATTTATTGGATAATAATGTAGTGATATTTATTTAATAAATAAAAATAAATTATTCAAGACCTGATAAATATTGTAGAGAAATAGCAGACCAAGTTTAATGGTCCAGTGAGAAATGATAATATTGAATATTATTTAATTAAATAATATTTAATTATAATTCTCATGTTAAGCGTATGTCGTGATATAATAATATTACTATTATTATTTAAAATGGGGTTTTCTAGGATTAAATTATAATAAAGGGACTTGTGTAATTATTTTATTTTAACCCTAGAAATATAAATACCAAATTATATTATTTTTCTCATTAGCCTATTTAGTTGTGCACATCAATTCAAGGAGAATAATCTCAATCCTATAGATATCACTTATATAAGAATGCTCCCAATGATGGTGATCAATCCTCCTACATCGGATCAAGGATAATGCTTTGGAAGCGATTCTCAAGGAGATCAAGGAAGATGATGCAAGCACAAAGATCTTCCATGTTAGCACATGGATAATCCTTCTAAAACATCTAGAGATTCCTGAAACACATGTGGATCACCTCTAGAGGAAATATACACTTGGTTTTTACAACTCAATGATGGTGCACTATAGATCTATCGTTGGACACCGCAATGAAGAAAGAATTCCTTAGAGGTAATTAATTATCTAATGAAATTAATTATAAAAAAAGATGTGTTGATCCTTATCTCTAGGTTTAAGAGAAAATCTTATTTGTCAATTTCTTTGAGTCAATTTCATGGATCACATCATTCATCATCATATAGATCTCATATAGATAATTGATTATGGAAAAGTTGGGAACCACCCTATCGCGCTTCTGCTGTGCTTAGAACCTACAGACACATTCCATAGTAGATTGGAATAATCCTTATATGGAATTATTTTGGAAGATCTCCTTTTCCTCTACCAATAAAGACATTCTTAAAAGAAACACCACTTACCGAAGGCCTAAGAAGAGCAGTGTCCAATAATACCAACAAATGTTCTTTATCACTATCATCATCAGAAATGTTACCCCACTTCCCAATTACAAAAGAGTAGAATACATTATGAATCTCTAAAGGATAACTCATATACTAATAAAAATCACTCCTAGAAGTCTTCATTTATGTTAATATTTTGTATATGGAAAATCCATAAGAGTTAGTTTTATTAGGTCAATGTATAAGGCTAAAGAACCCCTTGAGTGTGTCCACTATATTATTTGGGGTCCTTCTTGGGTCACCTTCCATGGTGGAGGTTTGTAATTCATGACCTTTATTGATGAATACTCCAAGAATTTATGGATTCATATACTCAAACATAAATATGATACCATTATATCTTTTATGAAATGGAAATCTTGGGTAGAAAGTGAATTTGGTATTAAAATCAAAGCCTTAATAACTGATAATGATTTAGAATATCTGTCCATTAAATTCATTGAATTCTATGGATATGAGGAAATAAAAAAGTTACCATACTATTGTAGAAATGCCACAATAAAATGGATTAGTATAAAAATGAATAGGGTTGTTCTAGATAGGGTTAAGTGCATTTTATCCCACTCTAAACTCCCTAGGTTCTTCTAGGATGAGGTTGTCTCTAGGATAGTCTACTTAATTAATCATTGACCAATATTATTCTAATTAATTTAAAACACCTAAATAGATATAGAAAGGTTCACCCTAACCCTTATAAACCTTTGGATATTTGGATCCATAACTTATGATCATACCCATAGAGATAAGCTATCTCCTAGGGTTGTGAAGTGTATATTCACGGGTTATCCAGAGGGTGTTAAGGGGTATCTTCTATGGATAGATAAACCAGGTTATCAAAGGTGCATAGTTAGTCGAGATGTAGTGTTTCATGAATCTGGTATCTCCAATCATAAAGGAATGGAATATGTAGATTATTCTGATAACAATGGATAATCTTTTAGATCCCCAACACCCATGGGTGTTGAAGTTCCATTTGAATTCAAAGACCACTCCCAATCCCAATCCAAGACTAGTTTTGATCCTTCCATTCCCCATACTCAAGATGAATCTGACTGTAATTCAGATTCTAAACCTAAAAAAGAAGAATTGGATAATCTAAGAAATTATCAGCTCACTTGAGATAGATATAGAAGACTAATTAGGTCTCTAGACCACTTCAATCAGGCTGAAATTTCTACCTATGCATTTAATGTTGCTCGGGATTTGTTTAATGATGAACATAAAACTTAAAAAAATCCCTTAATTCCAAAGAAGCAACTAAATGTTTAATTTCTATGAAAGAATATATGAATTCCATACTTAATAATAACACTATGGTTTTTGTTTCCAAACCTAGTAACCAGAAGATTATAGGTTCTAAGTGGATATATAAGAAGAAGGAAAACAATGTCGGAGAAACTAAAATCAAATGTAAAGCTTGAATGGTTACTAAAGGATTTATTTAACTTAAAGGTATTGATTATAGTGAGATATTCTTCTTGGTTGTTAAACACTCATCTACAAGGATTCTTATTTCATTTGATGCCATGTTTGATTTTCATGTTGAACAATTAGATGTAATAATTGACCTTTTTACATGGTACCTTTGATGAAATAATTTATATGACTCCTCCGAGATTACTTTAAAATATATTTAAACCTAATCAAGTTTTACTTCTTAATAAGTCATTATATGGGCTTAAACGGTCTTCTAGACCATGGTATAAAATTTTATTCTTTTATGATTGAAAATCATTTTTTCATAAGTAAGTTTGATGCATGTGTATCCTATAAATCTATTAAACATAAATTAGTTTAACTATTAATTATGTTGATGACATGATTTTAATCTATAAAAATATAAAGACTAAATTAAATTAAGAAAAAATTGAACTCTATCTTATAAATGAATGTCTTATTACATGCTAATTAGATCTTGGGTATGAACATAATTAGAGATAGTAAGGCTCGAACCTTGTACTTATCTCAGTTTTCTTATGTTAAGAAGGTATTAAAAATGTATCTATTTGATCACATTAAACCTTTTAATATTCCTTTATGAAATTATTTTATATTTTATTTGGAATAATCTCTTAAAAATTATGATGAGGTTTCATTCATGAATAAGATTACATCTGTTAATGTAGTAGGAAGTCTTATGTATTCTATTGTCTGATCTAGACCAGATATAGAATTTGTTGTTTGTAATTTTATCAGATTTATGGGGAAACCTATTAAGACTCTCTAGAATGATTTGAAGTGGATCCTTAGGTACATATCTATGTATAAAAAATTGTGCAATTGATATGGATTAAATATTAGTTTTAGTGATGACATTTTTGGTTTTGTTGACTCTGATATGCAGCAAATATTGACACTTGAAAATCACTCACCGGTTTTGTATTTATTACATATAGAGGACCAATATCGTTTAAATGTAACATGAAATCAATGGTATCTCTACACACTAGTGAGGTAGAGTATATATCCTTGACAGAAGCCACAAGGAGGAAAAATGGTTGAATGTTTTTCTTTTTATGTTTTCTTTATCTTCTGAAAGTATAATAGTCCACTACGATAGCCAATTCTCATTACATCTCTCTCATAACTATGTATTCCAGGGTATATCAAATCACATTGACATCAAAATTCATTTTTATAGCGATTTTATAGAATCTGGGGCTGTGATTTTCACTTAGATACCCATGAGGATAATCCGGCTAATAGGTTGACTAAGGTCATGCCATTTTCCAAGTTCATGCACTCCCTTAAATTATTGAGCATAGTCCCAATTCTATAACTTTGGTTACAAGAACACCATTCTGGAATTCATTTAATTTAAAGGTGGATATTTTTTGTTTTATTTCCCTGTATATATCTCAATTTAATTCCTTTAATTTTTTTCTTATGATTCATTCATATTTTCCTAAGGGATTCATGTATGTATGGGAGTGAAATTGTTGCATGGGGACTATTCACATTACGTTGCTTATTTTTTTATTTACTAGAAATTTTCATTTTCCATACATGTATAATCACTTGAATCTAGACCATTGATCATGGGGAATCCAATGGCTCTGGTAACTACTATATTTTCTTATTTGGCTCAACTTTGATCTAGGTCGCCTCCTTTATGTCAATGGTGCGACTCCACTTATCCCACCAGTTGAGCCGAATTTTGTTTAGGGAACTATCTATGATATATCCACCATCCATGAAACTTTAATACCATGGAACTAACACTATCACCTGAATATTTCCTAACATGCCATTATAGCTCAATATTTCACCTTGATTTGAGGCGATCCATCCATTTCCATCTGAGGGTTTTCATTTTGTTCACCAAGATAGTTCCATGTGCGATATTCTATTATGACAAGAAGTGTTCTCATAGGATAAGAAGGGTAAATGAGGTGTTCCAACCACCCTCACTCCCCTATACCGAGTTCTTACCACCTCATAAAACCAAAGTACCTCCCCGAGGGAGATTCCGTTGAGGTTGATTCGATCTTTGGTCTAGGGTGACTATACACCAATGGAGCTTCCAGAAATTGACTTGTTTTCATCATAAATAGGTTTTAGTTTTTGATTATTAAATTTGTATCAATTTATTTCTTTATTTCATGTTTGGAACTATATCCTTCTTACGTGTATGTGTGAGTCTGTCTAAAAGTGGACAGTGTTGACTCTACATGTCGGGTTTTATCAACGCCGCCTAGATCAACATGGTTAGCCTCCTCAAATATTTTCTATGGTTATCTTCTTTATACATAGAGTTTTTATTTCTTTCCTTTAATTTTTTTTTCATAATAAAAAAACTAACTTGGGGGTGTTATTGTTGTGCACCTTTGATCACGTTGATCTAAAGCATGTTATATCTGGTGTTCTTTCATTTCATTTATTTATGTTTTCTGGTGCTTCCATTAGTTTGTTTGAATAATAAATCTATTTCATTTTATTGTCACAAACATTATAAATTTATCATACTAAATATATAACCTAATAATACGTATCAATGGGTACTGTATTCTCTAAGGGTTAATGGCTTACCCCAATACGCATCTTTAATATTGTTGGATTGTTTTGTCTTTGTCAGATTGGACGTCTTCATCATCGGACAACATCCTCAGATCTATGGATCTTCTATGAAGGATAAAATGTGAGGATCCTTGGTTAATCTATGAATATGTGGATATATAGTTTTTCAGACACACAGATCTATGGATCATTAGAAGTCTTCACCATCGAACTTCTTCTTTATCATTTTGGATCATCGGTGGATTTTTGGATCATCTTTGGATCATCGAACATATTCTCCAAGTATTATTCAATGGTTTTACTTTTATCTGTTTGGTCACTACTGTTTCCTAGGTAGTGGTTCTTTTTTATTTTGAGGTTTCATAAATGATGTAGTGCTAGGGTCCCTGGAGGAGCTGTTTCATTCTCAACCTACGATCGTTCTTCTTTATGAGAGGCTATTCATATGATTTTTTATTAGTGTTATATGAGTTTGTTTTCATTTATATCTTTACCATATTAAATTACTATTCTTGAATAGTCATGGGATTGGAAACCCATGCTCATTTCATATGCTTCAACATTGTTTCACTGCAAGTCAACATGATATGACTTTGCTATTAGAAACCATACTATAAAGCAAGAACATAGATTAAATTGGATTTTTTTGGTTTTCATGAATGATTATAGGTCTCCTTATTTGGCCACTTAGGTGGTCTATATCTTCTCTAGAGGGAGGACATGAATTTTAGAGTTAAATATTTCTCTTTAAACCACATAGTCGCATCAATCCACAAACATGACACCCCTACACATGCCTTTGTAAGATTTTACAGATGGTCTTCCTAGAGAGATAAATGGAAGTTATGGAAACTTCTTCAATTACTATGTGAAATTTTACCTAGATCCATCCTCTTTGGTGGTAACTTTATAGATATTATATTCTTGAATGAAAAAAATGTGGTGTTAATATATCATATGCCTCAATGTTGGAATTCCTGCAAGCAGCATCGATGTTAGATCTCTCTAACCATATAAAAACAAGAAAACCCTTTACTAGGTTTCAAAGGAATTAAGAAATCATTAACATTGAGGAATGAAAGGATAATTCATGTACACTCAAATTATGTGTGATTTTTGGGTATTTTAGGTGCACTAGTGTGGCTGACCAAGGTCATATCTCAAAGGAGGAAGAAATTTAAAAAACATATTAATGGTATTTAACAAAAATTTAAATAAAAAAGAAACACACTAATTAAATGGATACATTTTTGTTTTATGTTTATAAATAAAGAATAATTATGTTGGAATAATATTGATTTTTTTTTATTTTGAAATGAGATTGAGAAAATGCAACGAGAAGATGTTTTTTTGAAAATATTTTTAGAATGCGTAATTGATATTACTCAACCGCTTAACTAAATTATTAATCATTATAATTTAAATAAATCACAAATTAATTATGATCCCATAATTGTTTAACCCTCAAACCCCATTGGAGTTAACTTAACCACAATGATAAAATTAATTAAACCATAGGTGAGTTTTGTAACATGCAATTATAGCACCCTTATTTGATTGTTTCTATAAGGCTAGCTTATTGTCAATGGTAATTTAGGGCACATATACATTCTTGAAATGATTATTAATTGAGTTTTGAGATTTCCTTTGAAATCTATAAATTTATCCCGTTTTATTTTGTTTTACTAATTAAGATCATGCTCTCACAATTCACATGTTACTCGACCTTATGAGTTTTGTGATAATTATTAAACTACTTACATAGTTTATTTTAAGTTAAAAACTTAATTCATGGATCATATTAGGTGAATTATAGTATCTTTTTTATTTAAAACAAATAAGTGATTAAGGTGAGAATTAGATTAATTACTAAGAATAACTACTCTTCCATGGGTGGTGTAGTCATCGTAGAAACGTTTTGTATGTGTAAAGGTTTAAAAAGGGTATAACCCAGTAAAATTTACACTTTATTTCCATACCAAATTGGATGAGTAAATAAGGTTAAAATTGAATAAAATAGAACAAATATATGAGAAACTAAGAATTTTATTATGAAATCACAAACATTACAACATGAAGAAGAAGAAATATGCTTTGATGAAGGAATCCTTACATCAAAAGCTATCCCACTTGAAATGCTTGGAGTAATGGAGGTAAACCACTACCAATATTACATTACTCTTCTAATTAAAATAAAACACTCGAAAAATGAGAAAAATATATATTTTTTGAGTTTAGGGGGGCTAGGGTTTCAAGACTTTTCAAGTGTGAATAGGAAATTCAACTAAATATTTTAATTGGAATTTCATCACCTTTTTTACATATAAAATTCATGAACCATCTATCCTTATAGAATGGTTATTTTTTTTGGAATTATGTACTCTATAAAATATCCAAATTTGATTCCAATACATGATTGTATGTGGATGATATGGACCAAATGGTGAAGTGCTGTCAAATATGGTGATTTTGGTCCATATTTGAATTAATGGTCCATTTACTCCAAAAAAATGCATCTCCCATATTAGATGATCTAAAGGAAAGTTGTATCGCATTAATTTAGGATTTTTGCACAAAATTTCAAGTTCAAATAATTTATTGGAAAATAATTATGATAAAAATTATGCAGTTCACTTTAAAGTGTCAAAACTGGAATTTTCTTCAACTTTGGAAATGAATGATCCAATCCAAAGTATTCTATAAATAAATATATTTAACACAATTAGGGGAAATTATGTCATTTATTATCAATAAAATATTAAATAAAAATACTTTTTATCAACTCCCCCACACTTACCCTTTTGTACTCCTAGGAAAATTCACGTCTTGTATTCCAAAAAATTGTGACAAGATATGCATGTTCATATTTCCCAATCCACAATGGAAATATACTAAAATTAAGAACCTCTTCAATATTCAATATTAATACATTTTAAATTCATTTTCTCGTAAATTATATCAAAACAAAATCTAGTGATATTAATTACACTAATCATAGAGAAATAAGTTATGGGTATAGCAAGCCATTAATTCCCCATGTGTGGGTGTGTTCCAACCATTTCAAGCTCACATATCTACCATTTATTTAGTATATTCAGGTAATTTAAAACATTTCTTCTTACATGGTTTAATTCCACCAATCCTATTCTACATTCCTTTTCAATCTAATTTCAAGACCCTCTAACTTTAGAATTCCCGAAAGTCAAATCTTAAGCTCCTAATATAGATATCCCCAAATGTTATCAATTTCATCACTCCACTATTTATTAAGATAATATTTTTTATTTGATTTTTTAATTTTGTATTTTATTTTATGTTTTTCAATGTTTGGATATCAATTACACACATATAGGTTGATTTTGTATAGTAATGAAATTGACCAGAATAGAAATGAATGTAAGGATCAACCATTAATATAAGATGATTTTTTACCTTATTTGGTTATACCTTCAATTATGTAGGAAAAATATTACAACACATAGTTGTGTAAAAATTTGGGTGGAGAAGTAAATGGAAAAATTTACGAAGAAAAAATATCACAAATTATGGTGTCAAAATATAAAAGGTTTTATAATGACACAACAAATAATTTCATCAACAACTCCTATTTTTATAAAAAAACACTTGATGATGAAATATTTCTCATGCTTATCATTCTACTAATGAATTATGAAAACATGAATCTTTCATATGTTCCACATCTAAATGAGCATATTAAATGAAATTTTTCTTTTGTTTTTATTTTGTTTTATTTTGTTTTTTGAAAATAAACATAAAACACACAAAAAACAAAAATGAAAATCCTAAATAAGCTACACTAAAATTTTATCCAATCCCTCCACACTTAAAATTTTACATTTTCCTAAATATCAACCTATTATATGAGAAATGAACAAGAATTGTATAATTTTAAAAAGGATAAATACTAGAAAAGTGAAAGGGTTAGGGATAGCCTAATATTCTCAAGTGATGATGGGCTCATGCAGTGTAATGGATCAATTACATGTGTGAGTAATCCCACAATGTACTGTATTAACCACATCCCATTTACTATAAATATCTTTTTTGTAGTCTCTTGAGTGACCTCCAATGCTCCATGAGAAAAAACATTTGATACAACATTTGGACATAACCATTTGGAATGAAACTTATCAGCAATAAACTACAATCATGAACAGTGGAGTAGTAATTTCTCCACTGCATAAAAATCCTTTTTTATCATTATATCATGATCCACTTTTGATCTTTTCTTTTATATCCTTGAGTTATCATATGACTCCTCAATCTCTTGAAGTTGTAGCTTCCTTTAATCTCTATCTTAGGCTAAATCCATGTTTCATTTATTTATAGTCCAATATGTATGATACTCAACCTCCATAGAAGAATGAAATTCCTTCCTAAAAATGATTCAAAAGGGTGATATTTGAGTGGGATATTTGAATTCAGTTTTATAATCCCATAGCGCATTATTTAATCCCTTTCTCTAATCCTTTTTATTTGGCTACATAGTTTTTTCTAAAATTTGTTTCAAATCCTTATTTGGAACCTCAACAAGGCCATTTTTTAGGGGTTTATATTAGAATTTTTATGTGTCGCCCCATTCTTTAAAATTATGGAACCAAAATTTCTATTTAAAAAGTGTTTTCCTTGGTCACTGATGATATCCTTCGGTACTCGAAACCTAGAAAAAAATTGATCCTTTATAAAATCTACTAAAGCATGAGAATAAAAAATCTTTATGGCCTTGGCATCCACATTTTCTAATATAATAAAAAAATCCAAAATTTAAAATAAATCAAATGATATTGTAAATAGAAATATAAAATCAATTATCTATACATCAAAAATATTACAAAATAATATGGGTTTTTGGGGCATCTTGTGTCTCTTTGAAATGTTTCCAGTGTGTTGGAAATGAGAGGATGACTTAAACAACACAAGGATGTCATGAAACAAGGTAGTACACTATAATAAAGAGTATAAGACCATCTTAGACATACTTTAGTGTCCAAAGTGTCCACCAAAATCAATGTATGAAAAAAATGCAAAACAGACTCAAACTCATGATCGGGAATACATCTCCCAATGACTTGGTCACTAAAAATGCACCAAGGGTAAAGAGTATACCATACATAAAACCTAGATTCACTCTTCAATTTATCAACTTGTTTTTTCCTTATGTTTACATGAATTTAAAATATATCCATGTAATTCACTAAATCTACATACCATGGATGCATACCTGGAATGGCATAGAGATGCCCATTGGGGAAAGTGTCTTAAAGTGATACCTGGTTTGCGGTATCACACTGTAGCATGTGAGTGATCTGGCTCATTTGGTTAGCCACCAAGTTCTCTAAACCCTTATTATACCTTATCTCAATTTAAAACTCTTGATTATGGGTCATATAATGAATAGTCCATGGATTTTCATCTGGGTTCTTTCAGAGGTACTTCAAAACTGCGTGATTAGAGAAAATAACCACTTTGGATCCTAATAAATAAGAGTGGTATTTATCTAAAAAAATATAAAAAAAAAAGAAACTTCTTTTACATTATGATGTAATTTTCTTGGGTTGAATCCAAATTCCTTTATGCATAAGAAATCACATGGGACTTTCCTTCCACCATCTGGGATAAGACTGCTCCAACTGTGAAGTTTTAAGTATCACACTTCAACTCAAATGGGAGGTCCTACCATGGGGGATGTATGATTGTGGGTGTGATGAGACTCTTATCTATCTCATAAAATGATAACCAACATTAATCATCAAAAAATAATTTAATATTTTTTTTAAATTAATCTAGATAAGGGTATATAGATCTTAATAAAATCCTTGTTGAAGTGTCGATAAAAACTAGCATGTAGAAGGAATGATTGAAAACCACACACACATGTAGGATATGAAAAGGATAAAATAATATATATCGTATATCTATCAACCTCAATTCCATGTTGTGACACTACATGAACTAGGAAAATACCCCTCTACTATGAAATTATATTTTTCAAAGTTGAAAACAAAATTTTTCTCAATGTACTAATGCAACACTTTACACATACTCGATAGACACTCATAAAAATGAGGAACCATACATAATAGAATCATCCATAAATACATCCATGAAATTATCAACTAAATCATAAAATATACTCTCTAAAAATTTTTATAAGGTACCTAGGGAGTGATAAATTCCAAACAGCATCCTTTGTTAAGTAAATTTACCAAACAGGCAGGTCAATGTCATCTTCTCCTAGGACTCTACTATAATGGGAACCTAAAAATACCTAGACAAACCATACAAATAGTAATATTGTATCCTAAATACAAGTCTCTTGAGAATATGGTCAATTAATGGAAGTGGTAAATAGTTCTTACAAGTGGACTGATTCATTTTCATATAATCTATGAACACTCGCCAACAATTTTATACTCTCACAAAAACTAACTCATCATTTTTATTATCTATAATAGTGAACCTGATTTTCTTAGGTACAACCTGGATAAGGCTAAAACATATAGAGTTAGGAATAAGGTAAATTATCCTACCTCAATAAACTTTTCAACCACTTTTTTCACAACTTCTAAAAATATGGGGTTAAGTCTCATTTGTGTTTTCCTAATTGGTTTGGCCCCATCCACTAAAAGAATTCTATGCATGAAAATGGAGGGGATAATACGTTGTATTTCTTTTAAGGTCTACCCAATTGCCCAAATATTTTATATTAAATTATTAAAAATATTTTTTTTCTTGTTTAAGTAGGATAATATTATAAATTTTTACAGTCATTTTTTATCATTCTATAGGTATGGATATTTCAAATATGGGTGAAATGGTTTGAGTTCTAATTTGGGTGGGTTTTATACTGATGCAAATGATGTGGGAACTGATATACATACAAAATGAATGTCTAGGTATGAATACAATTCATCAACATTAGTTAAAAATGAATCAAATACCTCTAAAAAATAAATACCCATGTCATAATCAGAAAGTACATACTCAGAATTAGAAAAATAATCCACAAAAGAATCAGAAATGAGTTAGGTTTGGTCATGAGGAAAAGGTTTGAAAGTATTTTGTGACATGAAACTAGAACCAATTCTCAAGATATTTATAATAATGGAATTATCCCCTTTTAAAAAATATTTAAAATAATTATTTGGTGAATCATCATAAGGTTGGTCAGAATGGGAGATGAAGAAAGTAGAATAGTCCTATAAGGAGTACTTCATGGAGTCTAAAATAATAAATCATGTGATCTTATCTCAAAATTCCATAGAAATTATACCTTTATGAAAATTTATGATTTTATTGGTAGTTTTTATCAATTTTATTCCAATAATTACGGGATCATGGGAACTTAGCTAATCATCCTCCATATCTTTCCCATATAAAACCTTAGGAAAGATCATGTACCTTACCCAAAAAATGACATCCAAAATGAATCCCATTGTGTATGTTAAGACCTATTCACTAGTTTAACCACCACCCTTATTGGATTCATCTCACCAAACATTAAGTAAGATAAAATAGAGTGAGGCATGAAATTAATGGAGGCACCTAAATCACATAAAGCATGAGAGAAATGAAACTCCTTTATGATGCATGGAATAATGAATGTTCATTGGTCCTTTCACTTGGTAGGAATCTACATGGTTGGTGTGATGAGTGCAGATACATTCCTCATAAGGTTTATCTTCTCATTTCCATTTATCCCTCTTAAATTTGGATGCATTTCTTTCAAAAACATGGCAAACCTTGTAATTTTCTTGATTTCTTCAAGTAGATGGATGTTGATCTCAATGCACTTGAATGTATCCAAAACCTATTATTTTCATCAATTATTTAGCCATATTTTTTATAAGATTTATTCATGAAAGTTAGGGGTTTAGGAAGAATATAATCCATATTTTTCTTACCTTTTGTATTTCTCCTTTGGATGTTCATCAGTTGGTCTTGAATGGAGATTATTTTGGATTGAGGTGAATCTCAGTGGAATGATCAGTGCAGATGTATCAGTCATTTTATTCACACTTCTCAATGTTATGGCACAAACATTCACCATGGTATATTTTTTATGTTGGGAAGGAATATTTCTGGAGTTCATACATACTCATTTTTTGAGGGCAGTAGAATTCAGGCTCATTTGTGTCTTTAACTCCCTCAACTACGAACCTTGACTCATTAACTCAATCTATTAATTGATAACATTTTTTTAAAATTCATTTAGTATTCTATTATACCTTTAGATGATAATTACCTTATTTCTTGTTACCTTTTTATGTTTGGGCTTCAAATCACTTTCGGGTTTCTTGAAAAATCTGTTGGTAAGGCAGAGATTGTTGGATATTTTGTTGAAAAGGGGGCCTTTATTGTTTTCTATATTCATACCTCATATATAATTGATCTTTACCCCTTGTTTTTATGCTGGTGAAAATGAAAAATAATTCTTATGGGGATTTTATTTTTGTTTCTTCATATATGGTCTCCTAGGGAATATGGTTTCACAATTCTCTATCTCTTGTAATCATGGGGAAATAGTCAATTTGGTGGCCTGTTTCAGTGAAAATTCCACAAGTCCTCATTGGGGTGTGTTGGTATTTCTTTTGATCAAAATTAATTTTTCTCACTATATAGTGGTAAAATTTTATAACTTTGTATCAATTAAATTATTTTCAATAAAATATTGACTTACTTGATGTACTCCTCTAACATATGGTGTACCTTGATTGAAATTTTTTTGGGAGTTTTGTTTCATCTTGTCAATAAATTCACATGTAGCTACTGGTGTTTTTTAAACCAATTCCCCTATATACACGACTTCCACCATGACCCTCTCTATAAGAGAGATGCCTTCATATAAGTATTGATTGAGGAGTTGTTTACTGATTTGATGATATCGATAGCTTGCACACGGCTTCTTGAATCACTCCCATTATTTATAAAATAAATTCCATTGTGGTAGATTGATCCTTGGTATCTCTTTTAGAATAAAATTGGTCCTTGATACTATAAAAATATCTCTTCAACAAAATACATTCCAAATCATTCCAAAAAGATACATCTTCTGGTTATAAATAATACATCCAATATTTTTTAGTTCCTTCAAGTTCAAATGATAGTGCTCTTAGTTTGATTTGATATTCAGAGAAATTTATTGGTTTTAGGGTTGAGAAAACTACATTAAATTCTTTAAGGTTTTTTTTATCCTCATCGAATAAGCCATGAAATGTTGGAAGGTGAAGTAGACGAAATTTTAGTTTGATATCCAATTCAAGGTTTGGGTATACAATACAATTTAGTTGATAGTAAATATCTGGTGCAACCAATTCTCCAATGGTTCTATTAATTTCATTGTAATTATTTTAGTCAATTGGTTTTTGTTTTAAGTTTATTTCATAAGTTTTTCCAATTTTTATGTTCCCATAATGGATGAATTTTCCAAATGGGTTAATGTTGAAAATTCTCATAGACCGTGACCATTTGATTCAAGATCTATGGTTTTGTTCACTCTTAGAATAAGAATCTAAGAGATCCTTGATATTATTTCATGTCATAAATCAATGAAAAATAAAATTTAAATGGATAAAAATGTACCCTAATAAGAAATGAAGTTTGAATTTATGGTCAAAAAAAGGAAGAAAATAAAATAAAAAATTGAGAAAGGGGAACAATATAAGAATAAATAAAGAAGAATAAAATGAAATAAAAGTGAAAAAATACCTTTAATTAGTTTAATAAAACACTGGAATCCTTATAAATGGTGCCAATTTGAAAGGCTCTATCATGGTCTCTCTCAACTGATGTGTGATTTTGGGGTATTTTAGGTGTAGCAGAGTGGATGACCAAGGTCGTATCTCAATGGAGGAAGTATTTAAAACAAAATATTAAGTGTATTTTTAAAATAAAATGAAATAATCTAAACAAACTAATTAAAATAATGTGTGGTTGTTTTATGTTTATAAATAAAGAAGAAGTATTATCGAATAATATTTTTTTTTTTTAAATTGGATTGAGAAAACGTAATGAAAATATGTTTTTTTAAAACATGTTTTGAAAATACATAATTGATATAAATCTACCTATCCACATAATTATTAATCATTATCATTTAAATTAAACTCCAAATAATTATGATCCCAAAATATGTTAGACCTCAAACCCTATATGGGTTAACTTAACCACAAATATGAAATTAATTAAACCCTAGGCTAGCATCATAACATACAATCGTAGCACCCTACTTTGATTTTTTTATAAGCCTAGATTATCATTAGTGGTAAATTATGGCATATATCCATTTTATAAATTATTATTAATTGAGTTTTTGGATTTTATTTGAACTATTCAAATTGATCTCATGTTGTTTTGTTTCATCAATTCAGATCATGCTCTCATAATTCACACATTATTCAACCTTGGGAGTTTTGTGTTAATTGATAAATTTCTTGGTTAGTTTCTTTAAAGTTAAAAAATGAATTCATGGATAATATTATGTGAATTGAATTATATCATTGATTCAAAAAAAGGTAATAATTTGATAATTAGATCGATTATTAATAAAAACTACTCTTCCATGGGTGGTGTAGTCATCATATAAACTTTTTTCATGTGCAAAAAGTTTTAGAAAGGGTATAACACAATCAGATTTATAATATTTATCTAAAACCCAAATATGATGAGTATATTATAATTAAATTTAATAAAACTTCATAAATAGAATAGAAACTTATATGTTTATTACAAAAACACAAATATTGGAAAGTGAAGAAGAAGAAGAATACTTTGATAAAGTGATCCTTGCTTCAAAGGATATCCCTCTTTAAATGCTTGGAAAAGTGGATTTAAACCACTTTCCAACTTACTAAAATATAACAATAAATTTAAAACTGCCAAAAATTTGAAAAACACACATTTATAGAGTGGAGGGGAGGCCAGGGTTTTAAGACTTTTCAAGTGTGAATGGAAAATTCAGTCAAATATTTTAATCCAACTTGAAACATGTTGTTAACCTTTAAAAATCATGAACCATATCTCATTTTATAAGGTTTGTTTGTGAATAATTAGGTCATATACCTAATTTAAAATTTTTATCCCAATCCAAGTACGGATGTAGAAGATATGCCTCAAATCGTGAAGTGTTGTCCAATCTGATGAGTCTAGTCCAGCTTTGACTTCATGGACCATTAACTACAAAAAATGCATGATCCAACTTGTATGATCTAAATGAAAATTTTAAAACATTATGTTATGAATTCTTACAAAATATTTCAAGTTTAAATAATCCAAAATATATATTTAAGACAAAAATACTACAGAGCACTTTAAGGGTCAAAACTAGAATTTTCATCGAATTTGAAAATGAATGATATAATCCCAAATATTTTATAAATAAACATATTTAACAAACTTTGAAGAAATTATTTTCATTTATTATCAATAAAATATTAAATTATAATATTTTTTCTTCACATAGTGTCTATGCATATTTTTGTGGTCAACAAAATGGACCAACAACTTTAGGTGATTCCAAGTTTTTCATTTGGCACATATTACATCAAAACATTGCCCTATAATAATTGATATTTCACATGGATTCATTCAACTAAAATATGTGATACCTTTCATATTTTAAAGATTCTGGTCTAAAGATAAAGAATTAAAATACATTATTTTTTCATACTTGAAGGATGGAGACCCATACATGGGTAGGAATATCCACCTTGTGGCATTCAAATTTAAATACTGGAGTAACTTTAAATATCTCCATCCTAAAAATTGTTTTTATGTGATCAAAATAGGGTTTAATGATCTTTATTCTTGTACCCCTTCATATTCCAAACTATCTAGAATCATAAGACTTGAATAAAATATGTATACATCACTTGATGTTAAGGAAAGATCATTGTCCATGCATGGTCATGAAACCTACATTTAAAAAGGTAGAACAAACATTCCCAATTTCAATTAGAAGGCCTCCATGAGTTATTGCAAGAACTCCATATCTATCCTTAATAATCCAAATGGAAGGCCTATTACCAATGAGGTGAGGATACACAATATTATCACATTATTCTTTCATAAGATTTAAACTGTAGGGGACTCTTCCACCTTAGTTAAAATTGAATCTTGCATTGAACCCATGATTATAGATGAAATGAACTGACAGATTCCAATATATTTTTCTGGTGATGAAATTCTGAGGGTCCACAAGTAAATACATTATATAAAAGTTCCAGGACCTGACAGTTTCCATACCATATTTTTAAAAAATTAATTGTATATTATTGGGTCATATATTTTAACCATTATGAAGGATATTTGGGTGGCTAAAACCAATCTCTTCTTTCTCAAAAAAAACCATCATAAACCTTATCTTTAACATCAAAACCCCTACTTTACATCATATTTCGGGACACTTAACTTATGAAATGTCTCCTATATGACCTTATCAATGATCTTAGTCAACCACTTCTGGCCATGGTTACCTAACATTATATTTGAAAACCAAAGTGCCTTCATAAAAAAAATCATCACTAACAATGCTATTGTGGCCCATGAGGTGTTCCATTCTATTAAAAAAATACTCATGTTTGAAAAAAGGCATTATAGATTGGAATCTTGATATGAAAAAAAAACATATGATAGAGTGAAGCTTCCCTTATTTCAGTTCGTTATGAAAAAATGGGATTCTTCTCTAAATAGACTAAGGTCATCATGCATTGCATCTCATTAGTGCCTTTCAAGATTAAAATTAAAGGATCAATTTCTTAGGTTTTACCCTATCTACAGGTCTTCAGAAGGGGGGGACCCTATTTCTCCTTTTATCTTTATTTTAGTGGATGATTTATTTTATAACCATATTTTAGCATCAACAACTAATCATACTATTCATGGAGAAAAGTTTTGTTGATATAGCCCACCCATTACCCATCTTTTTTTTTGCAGATGACAACCTTCCCTTCTCAAGGGCCACCCATGAAGAATGAAACATAATTTTTCAAATGATCTACCTCAATGGGATAGATTTAGGTTAGGTGGTTCACTTGGATTAGTTTGAAATAACTTGTAGTATAGGAGTTTTGTCAAATAGGAAAATTGATCTCATTGAAGTATCAGGTATTCAGGTGGTTGATAAAATTTTTAAATATCTCATACTACCCCCAATTGTTGGTCAATAAATAAAATAGATATTTTTAGGAATCCTTGATATAATTTAAAAAAACATACAGGGATGGACATCCAAAATAGTTTCTAAATAAGGAAATGAAACTCTTATTAAGCAATGATTAAATCGATTCTAATCTATGAAATTTCCATTTTCAAAATCCCTATCTTGATAGTTGATCAAATTCACTCCCACATAGTGAAATTCCAGTGGGTTCATAATAATGGGAAAAATAAAATTCATTAGTTGTCTCAAGAAAAGTTGTGTTCATAATAATTATGTGGGGAAATGGGATTTTGATTCCTCTATCTCTTCAATGATGCTCTTGTTTTCAAATTAGGTTGGAATATTTTAATCTATCTTAACTCACACTATCTATGAATCATAAAATCCATGTACTACCCCCACTTGGGCTTATGAGGATCTGCATTTGGACCTCGACCCAAATTCCTCTAGAGAAGCATGTGGGGTTCACGAAAATTGCTTAGTAATGGGATCTTTTAGAGGATCAGTGATGGCACCAAGGTCAATCTCAAAAAGGACCCTTGGTTGATGGACAAAAATGGTCTGGTGGAAACTTCCGCAATGAGACCTGACTAGAACGAAATAGTATGTTCCCTCTTCAATGATGCTGAAAATGGCTAGTTCTTTGAGATTCATGAGTTATGATTTAATGGTAGAGATAGAGGAATTATTTTGAGCATCCCTTTCATCAATGATATGGGGTAGGATAATTTATGATGGAGTAAGGATAGTTTGGGATATTCTTCTATCAAGTTGGGCTATAGGTTGGTGCATGAATCTTAGATTATGAAGGGAAACGTGCTTTGGATGGTTGTGTGGTGTCTTGAGGTACCACCTAAGGTCTGTTAATTTTGGTGGAAAATTTTCATATGAATCCTTCCCTATAAGTAATTTATTTCTTTTCACCATTACACTAATGACCAACTCTAACATTTTTTTCTTGTATGAGACATAATCCCCCATGCATGCAATCATCCTTTTTCCCAGGACCAAATCCTTACGGAATGAATAGGGCTCAAATGATGACTATCTTATGGATATGGTTCCTAATCTTCCAACACTACTGGAGATGTGGGAATCTTCTCTTCCTATTGAGATGGTGGCTTCATTATGCACTGTGGATTGGATTATATGGGTAAAAAACAAATACCACATATTTAACTATATTTCAAGGACTTTTTCATTCTGGATTGAGTGAGCTATTCTATGTTTGAAGTGTGGATGTGTCATTATAATCTGATTGAGAATCCAATTTCACATCTATGTATCCCATCCTAGAACCCCCTTCCGTTGTATTTAAGATCAATGTGGAAAAATCCCTCTTCAAGGTTGGGATTATCGGTATTGTAGTTATGGTATGTGATCTCTTCATATGGGTTATTGCTGCTAGCCAATAGTCACTTTACTCTCACTATAATACTTTAGTGGCCGAAGCCAATGTAATTATTATCTGAATTAAATTCACTCTTTATAGAGGATGGAAATTCATAATTATCAAATTGGATTACCTCACCATCATCAACATTGTTCTTTAAAAGGATAAAGGCCTCTGATCATTAGGATTTAATATCATGAAGATCCAGTTCCTTATCTATCACTTCTCATCTTTCACTTTCTCATTCATCAGAAGATAATGGAATAGAATAGATCATATTTTTGCGACTCTAGTTATTTTTATCTTTACCCTTCCATAAACATTTCAGGATACCAAAGATTTTAGGACAGTCAATGTGTCAATAATTCTTAAAGAACAATTCATGGAACCCATTGGGACCCATAGCCTTGGTAGAATGGATTTGTTTGAGGTTTGAAAGAATTTGTTCATATAAAATGTTAAGAAAAAGTGGGACATTAATCATGTTTATATCCATAGGATGAATTTATAATTAAATTAATGAAGATATGGATTAATCCCCAACTATTTAAAGATCTTGGAAAAAAAGTAAGATCGGGTCATGGATACCAATTTAATTAAAAACTAAACTTCCATCAGAAGTATTGAGGTAATATGTAAGGTTCTTGAGACATATCACATATGCCTTTTATGGATGTAAATATTATTGAATTCACCTTCTTTAATGTGGTCATTAGGTACACACATGGACTAAAATATTTCATTTTTTCTGAGATTAGTGTAAAAATTAGCTTCAAGAGGAAAGAATATAGGTAAAACCTCATTTGAGAGTGGTTAGAATAAAGATCATCCATCCTCCTTTAGATAGTGTCACACTAAACATCAGACATGTGAAAATTATATTACATCAAATAATCAACTTAGAGTCCACCAGGAAAATATTCTTATTAAAATCAGGATCTCCCATCGTCCAGCCATACTGAATCACCAATTCACATTCCTCCTCCCAGAACCAAAATATTTCAAACCTAAATAGCCTCTCTTTTATAGATCTTATTTTATCAAGGTAAAAGTTTATGTAGATGGAGGAGTGATCTAATATGGTTAGAGAAAGGTGATATGATAGGAAAATGTTAAAGACATTAACCCATTTGGTCGGACCAAAACCCTATATAACCACTCCTCAATATGAGTGTTTTCATATTACCAATAGAAACTTGTAATTGAGTTTCCCAAAAAATTTAGAGAGACCCAAAACCTAGACATCCTACAAGAATTCCAGAAATAATTTATAAGGCATGGTGGATCCTTATCTCTTATCATGTTGAAACATGATTTCATTGACCCCCCCCCCCCCCCCCAATGAAAATAAGAGGCCCTAGAAAACTCTCCCATATAGACCTATAAAACTCCCAAGATATTCATTTTTATTCTGATAAAGGAACACATAGAAATGCCCAAACACCCATGTAGGATCATCAAGATAGTGAATAAAGGTGGAAACATTATTTAAAGTCCAAGTCCTCCTTCCATAGGAGGCTAAGTCCACCAGTGTGGATTTATTTAGAAATAGGATGATACCCCTAAAGACCAACCTTAGTCAAGAAACCACACATAGACATGAAATAAAACATCATTTTGGATAGGTAAACCATTTTTGTTACACTTTTATCACTCTAACTTTGGAGCATCTTAAATATTCATTGGTTTCCAAGCCCACAACAGTTCCAGCTTAAGATTTTCATTAAGATAGGTAGGGTCGGTTCACTCAATCCTCCACCTTTGAGTATTTGAGAAAAGATCCTTATCCTAGTACTCTACACCTTTTATAGTAACATTCAATAAATTTCAGGGCCTCAATACTACTCTTTGAGTCACTAGGATCCAAAATAGAAGAATCAATATCATGATCCCCTCTACCTATCTTTCTCTAAGTCTGGTGACTTTTAGGGCCAACCATCACAGACTCAACTAGCTCCTCAACTAACATGGCAGGATTGTACATAGTGATTTTTACCTAGGTAGGGAACCTAATCATGTGGGTTATGGAAGATTTGTTTAGGACTTTAGGGATAAAAATAACTTCCCTCAGTGATTGCATGAGGATATGTAAGAGCAGTGACCCTCACCGTAGAAGATTTGACATGATCTTCATGGGTATTCCATGAGCCACCAAACATGGCTTTAGAAGCTTTCATTTCCCTATCCTTTGATCCTACAAGAGATAAATGGTCTGAAACAAATAGATGTGGCCCCAACATTATAACATTATCCTTTTTATAATAATATTAAGAGTTTAATGATTTCAAAAGTTTATCTCTATCCTTTACTTTCTATGACTCCTAAACAATGGACAGACTTCAGTTTGTAACCATCAACCATAACCCATATTGAATAACAAAATCCCATTCTCTATTAACCTCCTTAAAGGAATAGTCCTTTCCCATATGACGTATAAAACCATAGAAAAATAAAAAGTTATGCAACTTCTAAAATTCGAATGAAATCCATATGTTTGATTCATTAGTAGTATGGAACATTCCACACATAATTGGCCACGTGATGTCCACCATCACCCTTATATGGAGTAAATATATCCAATAGACATGTTTAGAAATATCCCAATCAATAAATCCTCTAATCTGATAACCAGTGTCCTTCAATACACATTAGTACATTCCATAGAAATGGATCCCCTTTAGAAGAATCCAAAAGGGTTACTTGTTAAAGTCAATATTAAAAATTTCCCCCTCTTTGTTAATATTCTCTAACATGATCAGATGATTATCGAAGGATAATGGTCTTATCTAAAGCACATTCACTTTATCAACCTCATTAAAAATTCAAATATCAAAAGCCTCGAATTGATTTCACTTATTGTCGCTCCATCTTCCAATCTCCAAATATATTGTAGTGTGTTCTTCAACATGTTTATGTTTAAAAAATGATGGGTAATAAGTTTACCCATGATAAGTAGATCCATTTTTCATTAAGATCGCACCAACTCCCTTATAAGTGATGAAATTCAATTTTTCCTTTTCTATTAATGATACTTTATTCAATCTTGTAACAATAACATTCACCATGTTTCTAGATGGAAAACAAAGGTGATGAAAAGAATAAATTCTTCCTGATGACCCGATGAAAATTCCACACTTTCAATTTAAAAGACACCAAAACCCATGAAACCCTTGGACCCCCACAATCATCGATAGACTTATATTTATAAAATGTTTTTTTAATCCTAACTTGCATACTTATATACATACACATACAACACTATGGGAAAATAGGGTATTTGTGACGGGGAAATTGTGAAGAGCAGTTACCCCATTGAAAATACTCTTTTAAAATCACATATTTACATTAAATGATTTATTCTGTAGATAATATTCATAATTTTCAATAAAATAAATCATCGAGTGAAGATACTTTTTTTTGGGACTTCTTGTCGCCTAGTGTGAAAATCTGCAATGACAGGAAATTGTGATGGAAGACTATATTCATCACAAATATTCCATTCCTATGAAGTATTTACTGCATGCATTAATTCATTTTTAAAATACTTTTGATAGAAAAAAACTATTTATGACAGAATTAATTCCATCAAAATTAATATTGAATTATAACCCACATCCCCCCTTCTTCCTCTCCCTCCTCTTCCTCTCCTTCTCTTGATCGGCTATGTTGCATGATTCTCCCCACTCTAATTATACTTTGACATATCCTTTATAGCCATTTTTTAATGATCTTCCTTCAAATCACCTTGGTATGGGTTCTACTTGTCTTATTTTTCATTATATTTTCATTTTATTCATTTTAATGCAAGATTTAGTTTTCTCAAACCATAGGTTTATAAATTTATATGATTTCCATGATTTATTTGGTATTTTGGATTGGGTATAATTTATTATTCCATATTTTCATGTTAATTGGGTATGCACAAGTTATTTCAATCTATTTTTAGGTATCTTTATTATTATTTAATTTGGATGTATGTATTTGTGTTTGTGTGTGTTTGTATTAATATGTGAATATATATATATATATGTGTGTGTGTGTGTGTGTGTGTGTGTTTAAAAAAACATGTATGATTTTTGATATATATATATATACACACATATATATATTTGTATACCAGTATGTCTGTTTGTATCTATGTATATATAAATTTTATATGTATATTGTATCTAAAATAATTCAAAATATATTTGATGTTTTTATATTAATTAAGAAATCTTATAATATATATATATGTATAATAACTTCTAAATATCAATATATAAATGTTTTAAAAAAACTGTTAAGGTTTTTAATATATATATATATATATATAAATGTTTAATATTCTTAATATATATATTTATGAAGGTATATAAAAATTACCTCCTGCTATGAGAGACCCATCCTTGGTTTTCTAAGGGTTTTTCCCTAGATTCTCCAAGGTTGGTCTGATATGATCATTGGTTTCTTCATCTTCTATAGGGTACTCATCGGTATCTGATCATTTTTACCCCCTCATCTTCATTAGGCCCCACTTGTCTCCCTACCACGCACTTCTTGCTCTAGCTAGAATCGGATCTCTTGGATAATTTTTTACAATCATGTCTACAAACCCTTGTCATAGAATTTGCATCGGCATCTTCTCTTTTCGTGTTATGGTTAGAATCTTCATTAACGTCTCCTCTTTTTGGTATATTGTCGGGGGACCCTTCTCATTGGAAAAGGTTATCGGGTCTGTGCAGTAGTAAATATGGAGAATGATATGGTTAACCTTGGGTGGTGTATGTCACTCTCTAACAAGTATAATAATCCTATTGTCATGGTGAAGGAGGAAGACTATTCCTTATTATGGAGAATGGGGTTATTTACAGTGGGTAAGTTTACCATGAACAGAACCATCAATCTAATCACACTAAATAATATGCTACAATGTATCTGGAATATGAAGGATGGTGTTTCCATTCATGAAATTGGATCAGGGATCCTTGTCTTTGAATTCTTTAATGAGAAAGAAGAGTATAAGATCATACACAGAAGTCCCTAGTCCGCTGTAAACCATATTATCTTAATGAAAAATATGTATTAAGATAGAGATATCTCAAAAATAATATTCTCTCATATCCCGTTTTGGATTTAGCTTACCTGAAACCCCGAAGGCCAAATAATTTTATAAATTTTAAGATAGGATAATCCCATTTAAAATTGGTTTGATGGGGAACCTTAGATGGCCCTTAGTTCAAAGGAACTAGGCCCAATGCATGGTTGATAAAATCCCAGAGTTCATATACCCAACATACATCCCCATCTTAGCTAATAAATTTTTTCATTTTCTCCAAGTATCCAACTTGTAATGCAACTCAATAAGCCATCCCCATGCAGGACTGCATGGGGCCGGGTACTGATGGAAAATACATACCCTCATTCTTTCAAATCTGAAAGAATTTCTTGGTAGTTTCTCATTTCTCTGACCACCGTTGGGACCATACCTCAGAATCTGACCGACATATTTTTACATCATTCAAATTTATATATCAAAGCCTGAAGCAGCCCACTATATCAACTGCTATAGCCTAATCACGTTCGCTGCTTGAATCTTGTCACCATTAAATACTGGTAAGTTAAGTCACATTATATGGAGCAATAAATCAATTTTGTAATGATATCTATTATTAATAAATTTTATTTTCTGTAGGAAACACAACATGAAAATAAAATTGATTTTCGATTATGTGTGCTCAAAACCCCTCCATCGAAATATATAAAATCATATAATGGGTATGTGGCTAATAGATTCCAATTCCATAAAATAATTTATAGAGACTCAAATAAATAAATTGATAGTGGTGTTTGTTCGAAATAATTTTATCATAAAGAATATGAAGTCTACTTTTATAGTATGTTGGATGAAATAATTGAGCAATGTTATCACTAGAAAAATTATGTAATGATGTTTAAATTTTATTGATTTGATACTAATCAAGGGTTGTGAGTTTATCCATGAAATGCAGTCATTGAAATTAAATATAATAGTCTTCTTAATGAATCATTTAGTTTGTAACATCAAGAACATCAAGTTTATTATGTAAATTACTGTAATGTTTTGAGATATTTTAATGACTAGTGGAGTGTGATGAAAATGAAATCATGTGACCATTAGTTTTTTGAAAATGAAAATGTTTACTGTGGATGTGAAATATATTGAAATTTATCAAGAAACATTCAAAAATATATCTCTTACTCGATGATATATAAATATTAACAATGAAACCCTCAATTAAGGGTTGATGATATAGATAATGGTAATGAAGTAATAAGAGATGATGAAACTGAAAGTCTTATAGAATTTGATGATGTTAAGGATGAGAATGAACACATTGTTCTTGATTAAAATGATGAAAAATATGAAGATTTATGTATTATATTCTGTTATTTATCGGTTTTTTTATATTTTATATTTTTATTAAAAAATATTTATTAGAAAGATTGTTTGTTTCATATGGATGAACCTGATGATCTATTTTGTTCCTTTTCTAATGCCTAAAATTATTAGTTTCTTTATATTTGATATCTATATTAACGTTTATTGACAGGTCGTAATATTATATTTTGAATTATGTTTCTTAGTTTTTTATATTTGATATCAATATTAACAAATTTTTAGAGGATAAATTATTATTTTTTGGTATTTATTTACAGTTAATTATTACATTTTGATATTTTATCAATAATTTCATATAGGTAAGATTATCATATTCTTTAATTTATTAGTTTTTTATATTTGATATTTGTATTAAAAAATTCTTACATCTAATATTATTTGTTCCAGATAGCTGGAGATTCCCCTAAAAATCTATTTTTTTCTCTCAATGATGCTAGACTTCATACTTATGAGCCCAATACATCTTACTCTCAAGATGTTACACCTATTATGAGGGGGTAAGGTCTTTCTCAATTGATGATTGTGGACCATTTTACAAAGATATGCCCATCTATTTATTTTGATCCTCATTTACAGAGGTTTATTTAATTTCTTAAGATATTTATTTTATATTAACTTTTGGTATTAATTTTTTAGTAATATTCTAGTTATTTGTTTTTATTTTCACTTTTTTGCATTTAGCTATTTGGTGGGTTCATGTGATTCTAAGAAGTTGTTTTTTTTAGCCATGGGTGTCATGGGACTAGGTTCCCATTGTTGTGAGTCATCATATGTTCGAAGAATGAATTTTACATTATTAAATAATATATACTTTTTAAAATTTATATACTTACAAACATATTGTTTTTATTTGTCTTATAGAATTTATTTTCTCTGATTTCTAATAGCCTAAATGATCCTATCTAAGAGGCATGTAAGATTTGTATACGTAAGCACTTTGGTCAGTTTTTACACAACCTCATAATGTGAGCTATGGCTAAAGCTTCTGTTACTGTTTTTGAGCAGTCATGTGTCTCCCATCGACCTCACTATATCTTAGAAAAAGTATGGGATGGAGTTTCCTACTACTGTTTAAGAGAGACTTTTAGGTGGAGGACATCATCTGTATGTCAGAGCTAGGGGAGGTAGGAGTTCCCACATAGGGATGGAAGTTGTACATTTGACATAAATTGACGACATATGGTAAGTGATATTATTTATTAATGTATATATAATTTAACTATAAAATGATTATTATATTATACAGACCATTACTGACCCATCTATTATGGAGTTTAATGTTTATAAGAAGATGTATATTTTTTCATGTATTGAAGGCAACAAAAAAAATCATATTGTGGATAGTAAGGCTTTCAGGCCACCTCAAGGCCTTTGGGACACTACAAGGCCTTCAGGACACCTAAAATTGTGCTCAAATGATTAGACCGACTCTACAAGGAGTAGACTCCATATGGGAATTCAGAGTAGGGGCACTCACTAGAGAAGAATCTAACCGGATTTTTCTAGAAAGAGAGGGTATGAAATTGCCATAGATACAAGCATGTTCTTGCATGGGAAGACTAGCCAAACTTCCATGCAAAGGTGGAGAGCTAATATCATGATGAAGAAGCTAGAAGGAGGACTTTCAAGTATAGTCTGTATAATTACTAAGACCTACAAGTCATTAATCCCTAAAGCCTACCTGCCTTGTAAGGGTTCCCCCTCATCCCTTGAAATGGGGGTTATCAAAAATCAATAAAAAAAATAAGGCATTCAGTCTATTCGAGGTAATTTCTTTAAAATTTCATGAATATTAATTTTATTGAAATTCTAATTTCAAATTATATTTGGAAGAAACTTATGAGGTTGCGACTTCTCATTCCTGAGAGATTCAATCAAAGAGTGAAGTAGATGCCAATAATGATTCAGGTTTCAATGAGGGGCCAGGATACGGGTGACATTGCATAGTTTCGAGAAAGATAGGGTGATTGGTATTGGTTCCCGACTAACACGCATGAGTTA
This sequence comes from Viscum album, assembly GCA_963277665.1. NCBI lineage: Eukaryota > Viridiplantae > Streptophyta > Magnoliopsida > Santalales > Viscaceae > Viscum > Viscum album. The sequence goes on along the minus strand of OY728162.1, from coordinate 1,275,881,043 downwards.
TTATGATACTTATGTGATGTCATCGGTGAGATCAAAGGGAGCTCGTAGAGAGTTGTTGTCGATGTCTTCATCTGATGTATAGTACAAGGAGAGGTTGAGAGCTTAGGATGAGATGATATAATAGATAAAGAGAAAGAGGGAGTAATACCATGACCAGCAAAGTCGGAGAGATATGATGTTTCCTCCCCCAGATCTGTCGAGTGACCATCCTCCACCTAACACCTATTGATGATTTGTGAAGTTTTCTGGTTGTTTTTTAATTTGGAGTGAAAAATATATTATGTTTGAAATAATATATTACATTTATATCTATTTTCAAAAAATTAAATTTTTTTAAATTTTTTTAATTTTTTAATTGTTTAATTTTTTAATTTTTTAATTTTTTAATTTTTTTAATTTTTTTAATTTTTTAATTTTTTTATTATTTCTTAATTTTTTTATTATTTTTAAATTGTTTATTTATATTTTATTTTTTTTATTTTTTTTAATTTTTTTTAATTTTTTTAATTTTTTTAATTTTTTAATTATTATTAAATATTTTTTATTATATTTAACTGCAATTAATTATTTTTAGTTATTTTTAATTATTCTTATTATCTTAAATTTATTTTGATTATTTTTTATTATTTAAAATTATTTTCAATTATTGATTTTTTTTTGTATTTCATATTTTTATTAAATATTAATATTTGGGAGGGATGAATAACCCGTCACAAATAATATCAATTGTGATGAACTGTCACAATTGATATTAAAAAAAAGCAAAAAAAAAAAACATTTGCGACGTGTTTTTACTCGTTGCAATTAATAACTATTTGCAACATATTAGCGCAAATAACTATATTTGTGATGCCATTTTTTACAATGATGCATTAGCGACAAACTCCCATCGCAAAAGCGTGATCGCAAAAAATGAAATATCTAAATACACACATACATACGCATAGACTTGCCTATGTACAAATACATGCACATACACATACACATATGTCATCCACATACACATACGCATACACATGCATATGCATATACATACACATACATAGATGTATACACATACACATACTTACAAATATGCGGATGTATACACATACACGTACACATGTATATGAATATACATACACATACACGGATGTATACACATACACATACTTACAATTACGCGAATGGACATACATACATGTACATATGCATCCATACACATACTACATAAACAGACATAGACATAGACATACACATATGCATACACATACACATATGCATACATATACACATACACGTACACATACACACATACATATGCATAGACATACATGTACACATACACACACATACATACTTATATATATACACATACTTATATATACACACACATATACATACATATACACATACACATACTCATACACATAAATATACACATACAAATACATAAACACACATACATACATAAGCACACATGCACACACACACACACGCACACACATATATACACATACATACACATACACAAAAAAATACATGCATATACATATTCATACATGTACACATATGCACTTGTATACATATACACATCTATACAATAAAATACATGTGTGCATGCATACACTACCATAGATCTGGACAAGGTATGCGCCAGCTTTTATCATCACTAAACAGAAAGCGCTCATAAAAGGGGGACCTTTATCAATGCTAGCTAAAATCACCAATGAATCTACCATTTATTAGTGCTAAAAAGAGCGTTGACAAAGGTGTACCCTTTCTCAGCACTATTATTAGTGCTGATAAAAGTTTTTAATTAAAAATATTATTAATTTGTATAAAATTATTATATTTATATTAAAAAATAATGTTTATTTGTGTACATTAAATAAAAAACACATTTTTATAATTATTATATATTTTTTTAATAATTCAAATATATATATAATGTTTAAAAAAAGGTATTTCTAAGATTATAATTAAATAAATATATATTTAAATAATTATAAGATTATCATAAATTTCATTAAATAATAAATATATTTATTAGATTTATTAGATTTTTTATATTTTTTCTATTTCATAGATTTTTTATATTTTTTATATTTTTTATATTTATTATATTTATTATACTTATTATAGTTATTATATCGATTATATTAATTATATTGGTTATATTTATTATATTTATAAATATTTTTTGAATATATATTTATAATTATAATTATAAATATATATATATATAGGTTTCCAATGAATTTGGTTAATAAATATATGGATGCATGACTATAATTGACATGCATCCATCCAATGGCATGAAGGCCTTTAAATTGTTTTATTATTTCAACAGAAACAAAAACATAAACCCCCTTTTAAGGGAAGAAGGGGGGAACCCAAGACATCATTGACTTAAAACAATTCACAACCCGAAGGTCTAGCGAGACAAACCAAACTAACACATGAAGCTACCCCTCCCTAGCATATGAACGTGGAAAATCACTCCACCGTTGCAAGGCATAACAGCAAGCAAGTGTCCTATGTCAAAGCACAAGCCCGATCCGATGAATGTCATCATACCCTCTCAACAACAAAATCTAAAAAACACTGCTACGATGAAGAGTAACTCTGGAAAACCTCTTCTGGGGTCTGATCCACGGGTCGATTCCAGGTGCGTCACCATACCAACAAACCTCGCAATAAAAAAACCATTCATCTTTCTGAAATGACCATTCTAAGCACCACTATCAAAGAACATCCTGGACCAACACTGCTGTCGTCCTTAAACCCCCCAGGAAACATTGTCACATATGCCCAGAAGGCAACCCAAGAGGCATGAGAACATGCCATCATCACCTAGGATTGGGTGGCCCAACCCCGCACCAAGAGGGCGCCACTGATGAAGGGATCAGGGCCGTCCTGAAATAGAAGCGCCGCTATGGGCATGAGTCTGCTCCGATCAGAACCAAAGATGTACCCTTATCAGATTCTGAAACCTCACAACAACAAGAATGACAGCAGGAAAAGGCAGAGAAGAGCCAGCAAGATTGAACCAGAACAAATAACACTGAATCCAACCAGGTAGAACAAATCACAGCATACCCAATCACACCATATGAAAAGAGATTCTGCAAAAACCAGGGAATCCACAACCCAATACCCCCCCTCCAAAGCACTCTAGATCTAACCGGAGACCCGCACCTGATCGCGCTAGATGAGCCGGGAAACCCAGGTCGCCCGACGAAGCCAGAGAGTGCGTACCGAACCTCCGAGAAACCTTGGCACCTGACGAAGCCGAACGAAACAACCTAGCCACGAAGCTGATCGAACACTAAACCTCGTCGTCGAAGGAGAGGGACGATCCACGCCACATTGCCACACCGTCGTCGTGTTAGACGAGATCCAACCGCACTGAGCCATGCCAAGCAACACCATCGGACCGCTGTCACACCAGACAAGATCCAAGTTGCACCATCGAAGCTGAAGTCATCGACACAGGGGACGAACCACGCCCGGTCGAACGCATGAGGTGTGACGATGCCCACACTGGACCGAAACCAGATGTAGAATTCATGAGCAAAGCCAGGCCTGAGGGGGGAAGAGGCTAAACCGAAACTCAAAGAAACCTTAGCCGTCGTGGTTTGGGAGACACGTCGCTTAGAGGCTCTCCAGTTCGGAGATATGTATTGACTAGAATATATGTTATGTATTCATCATGAATGTTCATTTATACATTACACTCTTCTTATTATTCATGTTGTCCATGTGTGATGACTCGTTTTTTATTATCTTTACTTTACTAGGTATATGATTCATTCATGTTATTCCCATAAATATATTATGTTCTAAAAAATACATATAAAATTATAATAAATATATTTAAAAAATGAATATATTTATTATATTTATAATTATAAAATTTTAATAATATATAAATACATTTAAAATGTATTTATTTTTAATAATTATTATAACTAAATATATATATACATATATATGTAAATAATTATAAAATTATAATAAATATATTTATTATACTTATAAAGTTATAAATATATATAATTAAATAAATATATTTATAAATATATACAAATAGTTATAAATATAATTCAAAATAAATATAGATATATTTAAATAATTATAAAATTATAATAAATATATTAATTATATATATTTGTATACAAATATGTTGTTGGGGGCTTACACAAGTTGTAAAGGCTCCTAGTAATTCTACATTCGACCCGGGATCAAATCCGGGTGGGCGCAGGTACTATTACATTATTATGCAGGTGGTGATGCATACGATGATGCAGGCAGGATAATACAGACAGGATGCTGCATTAGGCTTTTGGGCCAGGTTATGGGCTTCATTCCCACTAGGCCTATAGGCCATGTACTATATAAATAAGGCTTGATTGGTGGGTTATCACCTTAGGGGGTGTTATGGCCTGTCTTTCCATCCTGTGTGTGTGGTGTGTGTGTGTCTGAATGTAATTACACCCCCAAGCACCTAATATATATATTTATATATAAATATTTATAAATAAATACAAATAATTATAATTATAATTCTAAATAAATATAGATGTATTTAGATAATTATAAAATCATAATAAATATATTAATTATAAATATATATGTATAATTACAGCTATAAATAAATATTTATTTATTTATAGTAATAAATATATATTTATTTACAGTAATAAATATAAATAAATATACATTTATTTATTGTCATAAATATAAATAAATAATTATTTATTTACAGTCATAAATATAAATAAATATTTATTTATTTATAGACATAAATATAAATAAATATATATTTTTTATAATCATAAATATAAATATAAATATATTTATTTAAGAAATTATAAATTTATAAAAAATATATTTATTATTATATAATTTCATTTATAATTAAACAAATATATTTAGAAATATGTAAAAATATTGATAAATAAATAAAAATGTTTATAATTATAAATAAATAAAGATATATTTAAATAATTATAAAATTATAATAAATATATTAATTATATCTATTAATAATATTATAAATATATTTGTTACAATTTTATAATTATTTAAATAAATTATTATTTATTTATAGTTATAATTATAAAATATATATATATATTCATTTAAATAATTATAAAATTATAAGAAATATATTTATATATATCTATAATCTTATAAATATATATGATTAATATATTTATTATATATATTTCTAATATTGTAAATAAATAAAAATAGTTAGAATTATAATTCTAAAAAAATATAGATATATTTAAATAATTATAAAATTGTAATAAATATATTAATTATATATATTTATATACAAATATTTATAAACAAATACAAATAGTTGTAATTATAATTCTAAATAAATATTGACATATTTAAAGAAATACAAAATTATAATAAATATATTAATTATATATATTTATAAAATTATAAATATATATTTTATAATATTATAATTATTTATATATATATATATATATATATAATTACAACTACAAATAAATATATATTTATTATAATTTTTTAATACAAATTAATATATATTTATTTATAGTTATAAATATAAATAAAAATATATTTATTTAAATAATTATAAATTTATAAAAAAATATATTTATTATTCTTATATAATGTTATATATAATTAAAAAATATATTTAGAACTATATACAAATATTTATAATTATAATTATAAATAAATACAAATATATTTTAATAATTATAAAATTATAATAAATATATTAATTATATATGTTAATAAAAGTTAAATATAATAAATATATTTGTGGGATGGAGGGGAGGATGGGTCTGCGGGGTGCAGAGATCTCAAGAAATAGTGATTCTTGCCTTTTGGGAAGCTAGGGTTTGTTGCTTATGGGGTCCCCGCACTATCTCGGATCGTCTCTCCTGGATGGAGGAGGTGACTTCAAAGGAGCTCATTGTTCACCCACGGTGAAATTTGTGGGATCTAGATCTTCTATGAGGGTGAATGTGTTTCACAGATCTAGTAAGGATGGAACTTGCAAGGGCGCGATGATTTCGGACAGACCGTGATCGATGGTAGCGAGCGTGGTGGGTTGCAGATCTGGTGTTGATAGAGTTGCGACAGTGCTGGCTGGTAACCCTAGGAGTAGTGCGACAGTGCCTGTTGGTGTGATGTCAAGTGAGGGTTGCATATTTGGTACTATTAGAGATGCGACGACGTCAGTTAGTGTGATGCCAAGTGTGGGTTGTAGATCTGGTGCAGATAGAGATTTGGTTGCGCCGGTTGGGAAACCTTGAGGTTGTGCTGTGCCATCCTCCATAACTATGCATCACATTTCCTTTTCGATGTACAAGGAATCTACAGTCGATATGATTCGTAGAAATGGAATCATTTCCCATGTCAAAGCCAATGTTGAGGCAGTTTAAGAGCACCTAAAAATTGGGAATCACTCGATCATCATGAGATTAATCTTTCCTAAGGGTTCAAAGCCATGGAAGAATGAAGATCGGGTTGTGTGACTCTCAATGGTGTGGGGATTTAGTGATTGGAGATGCATCTCGATGGGTAGAGGATTTTTTCACATTCTCTTCCCCACAATGGATTTGAAACTATTGTCATGGGGTCTCATATCTGTGTCTCTCAAGCCCAATATCTTTCATCTTCAAGAGTGTGACAAAAGCTTCAATCCTATGGAGGTATGTAATTCCTCTATCCAGTTGTGGGTTAAATTTTTTGGCCTTAATTGGTTAGTGTGGCATCCAAATATACTCTATGATATTGAGTTATCTCTTGGTGTTCTGATTAATCTTGATAAAGAAATATAGCTGGTTTCCTATGGATGATATTCCTGGTCTTTTTTTGACGTTGAATTGGAATCAACATTGGTTGACATGGTCTTTCTTTCTACTGATCTGAATGAACTTGAATTAAGAGTTGAATATGAGAAAGCTCCAAAGTTCTACAATGATGCAAGTTGATCGAACATGATTTCTCATCTTGAAATCGAACCAAGACCTGCGGTTTTTATGACGATCATGTACATAATGAAATAAACTTCTCTAAAAAGGAAATAAAGCCTATACTGGGCGGTCTTGACACCCGCTTGCCTGCTGGATGTGAGACGCGTGTTGCTCCAACTCTGGTTGAACTTGTGGGTGTGGTGAAAAGTAGTGATAATGTGATGCCAGTGGGGGATGTTTCGTGTTATAGGGAAGGTGATGATGCATGTTTTGGATCTAACCAACATGATTTTGAGAACAAGAAGACTTCTATGTCTTGGGTGGAAATTGTTGAGGATGAGGATTCTACTGAGGAAGGCATGGCACAAGCTTCGGGTCACCCTAGAATGAGCATGACTTTCCCTGCTTTGCAGGGTGTCATGGGAAATTTCCCCATACAAGGTTATGAGGTGGTGAAGGCAACCTCACAAAATGTTAAGGGGGTTACAATTCATTCACCTTTCGAGCAAGACTAATAACTTCTCCCTATGGAAATAGGAGAGTAGGAGCATACTGATGTTACTGCTGATTCAGATGAGTCGGAGAAAATTGAAGTGGCTATTCAAGATGAAGTGGAAAACGAATTGATACAAGAACAAGCATTGACTTCCTCTAATAGGAAGGGTAAGTCTAGGCCAGTCTTGGATTCTTCTGTGAAGAAGACTATGATGAGTCCCTCAGATCCTGGGTGCTACCCTGGTTTGGAAAGGGATGAATCAGAAGGGGATTGGCATCAAGCAAAGACTTGGTAGTGGGGAGATCATCCAAAAAAATCATGGTCGAGCACACAATCATGATGATTGGGCTGGTTCACAAGGGTGTGGTTGAATGTCAACCATGTCTTCTTCTAAAGAGATCACTCTAGAGTAGAAACGGGTCAGGGAGAAGTACTTCATGCACTTCAAGCAAAAGAAGTCACAATCCGAGTGAGAAAATAATGATGATGCTGATGATTCTGAATACGAACATGGGGATGACCCTAATCCTTCTGATCTGTAGTGTTTTTCCCTTGATGGAGGGATGTAATGCTTGTCTGTCTCCATCCTCTCTTTTGTTTTAGTTACTTTTTTTGAAAACATTTGTATGGGTATGGGTTGGCTTGCCAACTTGTATTCAGACATATTTCATTATAATAAATATATTTGATATATTTTTATAATTATTTAAATAAACAAATATACATTTATTTATAGTCATAATTATAAATAATTATATATTCCTTTAAATAATTATAAAACTAAAAGAAATATATTTATATATATATATATCTACAATCTTAAAAATATATATAATTAATATATTTATTTCAAAAAGGGTCTATGATATAGGATAACTTGCTCCTACCAAAAATTTATTGAAAAATAAAAGAAAGTACATGAAAAATATGATGGTCAGGTTCAAACAAAGGGCATGCCCTCATCCAAAATAGAGAACTACAAATGAGGAGAAGCAGGATCATCCCCATCCTCAGTAGATTCCCATTCTATTTGCAATTTTTTTCTGATTAAATAATACCGAGTACTTTTCTTTGAGATTCACCTACTCCAGAGTAAGCTCCTAATGAGAGGACCTAGAAGCCGGGACACTCCCATCACAAATATATTCATTATATTTTTAATTTTATTAATATATATAATTAATATATTTATTATAATTTTATAAATATAAATAAATATTAATTTATTTATAGTTATAATCATATATATATATTATATATAATTTTATAATTATATATAATAATAGAAATAAATTATTAACATTATATCTTTATCAGCGATTTTTTAGCACTAATAAATGCATGTTTTATCAGCGCTTTCTATTTTAGTGCTGATAAAGCATACCTCTATCTACTCTTTTTAACTAGCACCGATAAAAGATTCACCTGATTTTATAAATGAACCTTAATAGTCCCCTACTTATCTCTCACACATCAAGCTCTTACAGAAGCTGACCTCCCCGCCATCGAACCCTCCTCTGCCCCAACCTCACCTCTAATTCTTCCGAACCCTCCTCCGCCTTGAACCATCCTCTGTCGCGAACACTCATCTACTACAAACCCTCCACCACCACGAAACCACCTCCGTCACAACCCCTCCTCTACCATTAACCCTCCTCTACCGCAAACCCACCTCTACCACAAACCCATTTCCACCATGAACCCACCTCTGACATACATAAAACCTCACCTACTCCACAAACCCTCCTCTTCCACAAACCCCTTCGCTTCCTCTATAGCTACTGCTGACACCACCTACCCCGAATCTTCCGCTGTTAGACCCTACTGCTGCCTTGGTTATTCCATTTTTTCACATTATTATGAATTCCTAATATATATATATATATATATATATATATTGGTCATAATCAGGTTTTGTTCTGTTCTTAAATTACATTTAAATATTTAGTATATTCCTATTTATGCAACCCAAGTTCCCCAAACATCTGGGTCAGGCCCACCACTCCTAAAGATAGTTTATATAGAGGTTACATCTAGGGAATTACCTTTAGCACTACATTTCTCCTTCTATCTATGGTGAATCTCTAGGTGTAAAAATAAAATATCCCACCTTTGTTACCCTCCAAACCCTACCCCCACCATGCGTTCTAGAAGATTACCAACCCTAGAACCTCTTGGTTCTCCCTTCCCCAAATGAGTTGTGGTTGGTGAACATCACTTAACACTATATTTCACTCTCTATTTGGTTCAACTGATTTCATGGAATCAATGGATTGTAATTTGATAGATGGATCCCGATACCTATGGAGGGTTAGTATGTATAGTCTTCTCACATTAAATGTTCATCTTTGATTTGGATTTTTGGGTATGATCATAATTCAATAAAGATATTATACATTTTAATTAACTCATTTGACCTCTATGGTATGGATACAACTTCAATAATGAACAAGAAATAATTTTTCAATCATCTTTTCTTAGAGATGGATTTTATCTGGACCTTTCTTAGGATTTTCATAGTTACAGTTGTAATAGTTTTATCCTTCTTTGAGGGACCTTATATTCTTAACAAGGTAAATATTCATCTCAGTAAGAATTAAGAAAACATCTTCCTAATCTCCCTCACCCGTATTATAATCTTTCTTTTATCTAATCAATTTGGAATGCCTTTGGACTTTTTCTATATTCCAAAAAATCCACTCTCCATATATAGAACAATATAGTGGACCTAATCTATGTAGATCATGATTTGGACTCACCTTTAATGCTCAACATCATCGAGGCATGTCCTTCTTCCCTCATGGATCCATATTCTTTTATTAAACTATAATTCCACATTTCTTAGGATCTATTTCCTTTGATATAGCCAAATTTCATTTTATAATTATATTTTTTATAATAATAATAATCTAATTTATATATTTATATGTATAATTTTACTACCATGTTCATTACGTCCCACCCTCTTAAGTGTCTCATCCATTGGACTTGGCTTATTCTGACGATCAGATTGTGCAGTCAGTCAAATCACCCAACACATTATCCTTCATGAATCTATTGCAGACAATCACCCTTAACTTCTCAACAAATTAAATAAGAAAAACAAAGGTAAATATTTTTCCCATAATCCATGGTGTATGATCACTTGATAAATTCATAATTAAAAAAATACATGTTGATACCCAACATAATTGTGTTTCAACTGCCAAGGATTCCACTATGTCATGTTGATGAGCTCTACATTGATATGGAATTCTAAGTGGATTTGATCCCCATTAAAGATTAAATATCAGTTCAATGTAATTGGGATAAATCACATTTAGAAACATAAATTTCTATATCACATCAAATAATATTGATTATTTTGGGTTTTTTCTGAAAAGCATCTTATATCTAATAGCTTACATGCTTATCTATAGATATAACATTTTACTTTAAATTTCAAAAATATGTATATATATTTATTACACATAGTGATTATTATTCTGTTTAAAAGTAATTTTTTAATGTACTTGGAATATAATTCACATTAATAGGTTATAATACTTTCCCACTATAATGAGAACATAGATATTTCCTAAATATATTCTTAAATAAATATATCATAGTCTAGATACATCTATCTTACATGATATAGATGATGATTGATTATCAGGTGATGGAGTCTCATATGAAATTGAAACATATTCTCATGAAGTTCACACTTAGTGATATCTAAGAAGAATGGTCCCAAGGAAAGACCCAGTAATAGTAATTACACATGTTTTATTTGTCATTTTATATTACTATATGAAAAAATGTTTATTTTCCCTAAAACAAGATTTTTTTGTCTAATAGATTTATATTTTATAAAATCATGGTTATTTTTTATTCAAGTATATTTTATAAAGTGTGTCTCTTGGGATTTATGTCTTTGTAAAAATGCCTAAGTTCTTCTTTTAAAATGATTCAAGTGTTTTTAAATATTTCTTAAAAAAATCATGTGTTAAACATACGAATTTTTTTAAATATATTTAAAATGATTTAAACAATTGGAATGGACTTAGGTTGCATGCCAAATATTTTTCAACTCACTTGATTGGCTTTCATAAAAGGATGTGAATGATTTGAAATCATATTTAAGGATGGTATAATTTTAAAAAGATGTGTGTGAACTTTTAAATAAAAAATTGTAAAATATAGATGGTTGTTGTTCATTTTAAATGATTAAGACTGTTTGGTCATGAAGATTCCTTGAATGATTTAAAAAAATAAATTGTGGTTTTGTGAAAGAGTGCTTCAAATTGAGTGGTTTATTATAAAAAGGGTGTGTTATTTTAAAGAGGAATTTGTGTAAATGGTTGGTTTTTTTAATTAGATTTAAAATGTGATTTTATAAATAGTTTTCAAAGTATATATGAAATTTAGTTTTTCCATAATCTTTTAAGTATATATTTGTATATAATTAGGAACACCATTACATTATATACAGAAGACAAGTATATTGATAATTAAACCATGGAAAGGGAATGTCACTAACTCTATTCAATCTAGGATATCCATTACAATATCACCTGCATGGTTTAAATTAGGGGGACCCTTGTTTGATATGTCTATTTATACCTTTTCCCTTAGAGGGATGTGATTTATTATTAATATGAAATGCTTAATGTTTATAAATGGATGTTAAAATGGTCTCTTTCTTGTTAGGGTGTTAGATTTGACATGTGATTTACTAATTATATTATATTTATTCATGTGATGATCATTGACTTGTTTCTCGCTTCAACTTATTTGGCTGCATGGGAACCCTATGAATTAAGAAATAGGTCTAAATGAATACTACACTACTCATCTCATGCACAATCTAGTTTTACTTATTTGTATTGTTTGATTTGTTTATAGGAGTGTCTCTAATATGGAATGTGTGGGTAAGTCAGGTGGACTTTCTATTTTTTTAAGATTCAACATAGGCTGACTATTGGCCTCATTGTAGTGTGAGTACAAAATTAATGAATAATTAAACCCCTCCCCTATGATTTTGATACATTGTAGATAATAAAATTGGAACCAAAAAATAAGGATCTATAGAACAATTAGATTTGTCGTCTAAAGGAGAAAGTGGATGATAGAAAATAGTGAAAGGTGTCTCTAGTTGTAAATGTATTTCAATAATTAGAAGGATTAAATTTTAGTTATATTTTATATCTTGTTGTAAAGCATATAATAATACATATGGTTCTTGGCTTGGTTTCCATTGAAGGTTTATTTCTATAACTAATAGATGTCATGATTATATTCCCTCATAGACATTTAGAGGAAGGGATCTACATATATCAACTATATGGTTTCATGATAAATGGAATATAATGTTTGGTTCCACTCTCAAATGGAGTTTTTCTGGGCTTAAGTAGGCACCAAGACAGTATAACTAGAATTTCAATGCTTTCATGGTAGAATTAATGTTCATGTAGTGTAATGTAAATAATTACTACTATATGAAGGTGTATTATGATGGGAGTCTTTTCATTTTACTTCCTTATGAGGATGAATTTCTCATAGTTGGACCAATTAAGGAAAGTATGGAAGAGCTAAAGATTGATTTATCTAAAGGATCCCAAATAAAGGACCTTTGTTCTAGAAAGTATATATTGGGGATAAATATTGAAAGAGACTTAAAGTCTATAAATTTTTTTAGCCATGTTTAATTTTTATATTAATGTTTTCTTGTATTTATTTTGTTAAATATTAATACTACCAAATCAAATTGGATGGATATGAATAAATAATGTGTGGAAAACAATCGTCTAACAAAAGAGTATGAAAATGGAGTGAAAGAGTTAATCAAGTTTGAAAAATATCTTGCATAAGACCATTCTAAAATCCTTTTTCCATGTTTACACTATTTTTATTCAAGAAAAATTATTCTAGAGGAGTTGGAAGAACACTTGATCATTCACTAAATAGATTGAAGTTATAAATGTTAGAATAAACATGGAGAAAAGAAAATATAGATAGTGGTTGGGATAACACTATGTTTTATGGATAATTTGAAATGATTATAAGTGTAGGAAATGAAGAAGTCCATATCAAGGATGTGATTAAATATGTGAATGATGATGAAGACCATATTAAGGAAATGATAAGGAATGTTGAAGATGAACTTCGGGATTATCCAAAATTGTTTGAGAAGTTATTGAGTTGTGCAAAGATGCCATTGTATGCTAGTTGCACTAAATATATGACATTGGAAGTCATACTGAAGCTCTACCCTAATGATTATGTAATGTTTATAAAGGACCAAAAATAACATATAGAATTCCCAAAGTGTGGTGCTTCTCGATACAAGAAATATGAATATGGTCCTGTGAAAGTTGTATGGTACATTCCTATCATTCCAATGTTTAGGAACCTGTATGGAAGTGAGGAGACTATAGGGAAATTGATGTGGCATATAGATACAATAATTAAATATTGGAAAAAATATCACCCAATAGACTCTTCTTAGTAGAATATAATTGATCATGATTATCCTAAATTTTGAAATGATCCGAGAAACCTTCCTCTTGCGTTATCTATAGAATGAGTGAATCCTTTTGGTTTTCAAAGAAGCACTCACAATACATGTCTAGTTATGTTGGTAAATTATAACTTTCTAGCATGGTTATGCATGAAAAAAATACATCATTTTATATTTTCTTATATCATAAACAAAACAACTGGGTAATGATATTGATATTTATTTGGCTCCATTGATTGAAGATTTGAAATTATTGTGGGATTCAGGTGTTACGTTGTATGATTATTATAGAAATGAAGATTTCACATTGAGAGATATGCTGTATGGGATGATAAATGGATTTCCTTATTATAAAAAATTATTAGGAAATAGAATTAAAGTAACTCAAGTCTGTCCCATTTGTGAAAAAGTACATAATCAATTAGGTTGAAACATTCATCGAAAACCATGTTTCTAGGACATCACAGATTTCTACCCCGACAGAATAAGTACCAATCTTGGACAACTTCATTCAATGGAATTTTAGAAGAACATAAAAAACCATCTCGACTAACAGGTGATAAACTCTTTGAGAAATTAAAATATATGGAAACTACTTTTGGTAAACCGTTTTGGAAAAACCTTATGAAAACCTATTGGAAAAAAGAGATCATTTTTTTGAATTACCATACTGGAATTGTCTATACATTAGACATTTTATTAATGTTATGCATGTTGAAAAAAAATGTATGTGATGGTGTCATCAGCATGAAAAATGGGGGTTCAAAACCCATTAGGCGTGGGTATTGTATCAGTACTGTAGCATACTATAGCAGTGTCGGGTACTGTAGTAGTACTATTCACAGAATAGGTCTTGGGCCAAAATAATGGGTCTAAGGGCTATGTAACGGGCTAAATGACCATTAGGCCTTTGGGCTATGTAATGGGTCTCCTTCTACCCAGTTAAAGAGGTATTTTCTTTTCTTTAATAATAAATGAGGCTTCGGCCTCAACCTTTTAAAAAAATGGAATTAAGGGTAGGTTGGACATGGTTGACAAGGGAATATGAGAATAGTTGGTGCCAGTGAAGGGTGAAAAGGGGACTTTTCTTCCACCAGATACTTAAACTTTTTATAAGAAGGATATATATCAATTTTTCAACTTCTTGAATGATGTAAAGGTTCCAGACGGGTATTCATCGAATATCAAGAACATCATCTCAATGAACGATTTAAAGTTAAAGGGTTTGAAATCACATGAATTCCATGTTTTGATACAAGATCTAATGCTTAAATATTTATTTTGAATTTTTACCAAGAATTTATATCATATATTAACCAAACTTTGTTTATTCTTCAAATCTATAAGCACTAAAGTTATAGACCTGGAGAAATATTTGACTATGGAAAGAGAAATTGTCGTTATATTATGAGAATTGGAAATGTTCTTCCCACCAACAATCTTTGATACGATGGTTCATTTGATGGTTCAATTGGTGAGAGGGATTCAACTATTTGGTATTGTACACATATATGGATGTACCCCATTTAATGGTATATAAAGATTTTGAAAGGGTGTGTCAAAAATCAATGTTGTCCAGAGGGTTGTATTGCGAAGTGATACATTGTTAAGAAATTTGTTGAATTCTGTACTGAGTACCTTTCCAGTGTGGAAATAATTGGTCTACTAAAATCTCATAACATTGGGAGGCTTGCGGGATAAGTAATTTCAAGAAGCGATGTTATCATAATCAAAATTACAGATCAAGAGTCGGCCCACCTTTATGTTTTGCATAACAGTTTGGAGTTTTACCCATATGTTGAAACCCAAAAAGAAATTATTAGGAATCTGAATCCATCAAGGGTTGAAATTTGGATATCAAATACACATAATCAATTGTTTTTAGGTTGGTTTCAAGACCATATTTTTAAGGATTCAGATAAAAATCTGGATTCAATTTCAGAATGAATTTGATGGATATCTTGAGGACCAAGTGTGTATGTATTATCTTACAATGGTTATGTAATTAATGGTTATACATTATATAAAAATGAGCATGATGAAGACAGTACCATGAAAAATAGTATTGTTACACTTTTGGTTAAAGCGATGCATGTTTCTGGTACTAAGGATGGAAATCCAATTTACGCGAATATGTCATACTTTGACATCATCAAACAAATATAAGAGTTAGATTATATGACATTCCAAGTGTCGATTTTTGAATGATAGTGGGTTGATAATAGAAGCACTATTAGAAAAGATGGATTGTGATTCATGAAAGTTTATTTTAGTACGGAATGGTACAAAGATAGACCATTTATAATGGAATCACAATCATTATAAGTATTTTATGTTTCAGATACTACAAACCAAAATTAGTCAATTATTCTATTATTGACCAAAACCACTGAAGGGTAAAATGAAAATTCAACTGGAGGGTGACACTTTCATTGGGACATCACAATCATTTCAAAGTGGTCCCAATATAGATGGTGTTTTTTATGTTATAGGAGATCAAAATGAAGGAATTTGGATAGTTGATAGAGGGTTCAAATCCATTCAACATTTAAAAAAGATTTTAATAATCAAGTAATATTTTTTTTGTAATTTACATCATGTTACCTCATGTTATTATCCATTTTCTACTGCATTTATGTAATCTAAATTAAATGTTAAACCACTTCTGTAGATAACAACTTCCACGCGTGTTGGTGCTCCCCATCACGAGGAACAACAAGTCTCTTAACCTACTGGTGCTCATAGTGTAGAGAAACAACGACCTTCTGCATGTGCTGGGGCTCCCAATCCCGAGGCACAATAGGTATCTCAACCTATTTCTTCTCATAGTGTAGAAGAAAAATGACATTATACATGTTCTGTTTCTCCCAATCCTAAGGTACAATAGGTCTCTCAACCTACTACTCCTCACATTGTAGAGGAACAATGACTTTCTGTATGTGTTGGTACTCCCAATCCCGACGCACAATATGTCTCTCAACCTACTACTACTCACAATGCAGAGGAACAATGACCTTCTACACCTGCTGATGTTACCACTCTAGAAGAACATATTGATGATGTTGAGTCTAGGGAAATGGTAGGTAAAGAAGGACAAGTGACGTAGAAAAAATAGGATCACCTTAGTTTGATGGTGTTATCAAAAATCATTATGGTGGAAGTCAAAGGCATCAAATACGATTTCGGATGGAATGCGTGGGGCCAACATGTTAACCCCAATAAGGACATGTTCAGGAGTTACATTGGAATCATCACTCGGAAATGCATGCTGATTAATATAGATTCATGGAACCATGATGTGTTTGGGATTAAGACACTGATGTGGGAAATGATTATGGTAACATTATGATATCATTTATTTATTTTAATAAAAAATAAAATAATGGAACATTGACTTACTCTTCATTATCCATTGTAGAGTAAATTTATAGTAGATGACTCCCATAAAAAAATATGTATTAATTCTTTCTAGTAGGATTCACGGAATATTTCACAAAATTCTAACAATACATCATCTTAAATACATTGATGGTAAAATAAACTCACACCCACTTCTTATCTATGCACACCTAATAACTCAAGAAACATGATATTAATTTCCTGGTCATCGTGGGGATGTGTCTTTTTATGTACATTGTGGATAGTAATATGTTGTTTAACAATATGTGTATTAATTACTTTGATTGAAAATATTTTATTTATGAAACATCAACTAAGTGCTGGAAAGAAGGGACGAGCAAAAAAACTAGCGTACCCCTACTGTAAATCAAGGATGAGGTATGTTTCACTAGAAAAAAAACTGGCATGTGTTTTAAATCTACCATGATACTTTAATGTGACATGAAACAACACCAAAATTATTTTATTCTATTTATATGTAGATTAATGACTCTAAATCCAAATCCACTTCCATCCCACACCATGTGCTATGGAAGGAGGCACGTGTAAATAAATATGAGATACTAATAGATAAAAATGCACAAAAATCATGGGAAACATGTGTAATAATTACATAATAAAAATTTGTTTTTCTTTATATATCTATTACATAATGATGATCACTTATTATTTTATATTTTATATCTGATATAGTCATAGGAATCAACAACACCTGTAATGGATGAACAAATACTATCGGTGGACTTAAAGCAGCTAAAATAGTATGGTCACGTCAGAGGTGTGGGTTTTAGGGTAACACCTCAAATATATTTTGAGAGAAAAAACAAGTGGAGGATCAATGGGAATTAATAAAATAGATGAGAGATAGAATAACTACCCTTGAAGAAAAATTCCTATGGGATAGAGAGATGATGGAAAATGTTATGGGGGAAGCAAAGAGAATAAGCAACTCAAGAACAGCCATAGTATAGAGATCCTTCCCCACCCCCTCCAACTATGAGGTAATCCATTCTCCTAAAAGAGATGTCTTATTGAGGAAATCAATGTTCTGCTGAATGTTTATCTGAAATGTGAATCAGATAGACAATGATACCTTTCTTTTATTGATATTCAATAGGGTAATAATGATTGTGATTTACATCTATCAACACCCACCCATCACCTTGTAGAGAGGGATATGGTGTGGAATATCCAAAACGATATGCTATATAGAATACCACTTCCAACAGGTCATGTGAGAGTGTCAATTAGCATATCCCATGAGCCTAGTGTCAAGCTACCTATACCAATTCATGAGGAATACATTTATAAGATTGAAAAAACTGCTAAAAAAATTCGTCACATAGTCGTCACATCTAGTAAAAAACATGTCAACAAGGAGTTATTAATTTCCAATTTATTTTTGAAGATAAACCGTTAAAAATTCATAAAAAAATGAATAAACCGATGAATGTTATTACTGATAGACAAAAGGAAGAGGATGAAATGAAAGACTGACTCAAAACCATCTAAAGGATCGTCCAACCGATCAAAAGGATCTACCAAAAGCATCATTACCCTACCCATTCTATATCTGAATTTACTATCATTGAAGGTTCATGTGGATATAATGTTTAAAATGGTCATAATCACATAGTTCATTTTGAAGAAAATATGTATGGAGAGAAATATCAAGACTTTATTTGTGTTGAAAGTGTAATTGAAATCCTCGACTATGATTGTCTAAGAGGCTCAATTGAAAATGTATACATGAGGTATATTTTCATAATTTGATTTTCCAAAAGCTGATATATTGTGTTAATTATGACTAAATACATTTTATATTTTTGTTAGGTATATATATGAAAACTAATTTAAGGTATTTTCCCATGAAATAAAATTTGGCCTCGTTAGTCTTCACATCACCACTATAGAATAACAAAAAATAGATACAAAAAAATGACGAAATAGTGGTAGGTCTGATCAAATCGTTTGAAAGAAAATACTTAGATAATAGACTCTATATATTACCAATGATGTAGGGGTGAAACTCTAAAATATATTCACATCAAATATATTTTCATTTCTTTCATTACTTTTTTTTATTTTTGGAAGCATTGGATGATTATTGCGGTAAATTTGGGTACTCTAAATATTTATTTCCTAGATTTAATGCATGGATATCCAACAAACCATCCAAATATGATGGATTTTTTCAATAAGTAATACACTACATATAACATTTTAGAACTCAACATCAAGTTATATAATTTATATTATCTTTTAATGAGGATTCTATTATGATTGGGCGGTGCATCAATATCATGAAAAACAAGGAATGAGGCTAGGGGCTAAGCACGAGAAAGAAGAAAAGTTCTACGAATTGAAATGTATCACAATATATATAATAATATGTACCTATCTAACCACATATAAAAACAAATTAATTATTCTCCTTAATGTTTTAGTAGTGTCTAAAATAAACCAATGGAAAATATTTTGGATATTATATTTGTAAATTTATGAGAGAGAGATCATATTCCATGAAGAGGTATTTTTGAAGATAATTATTATTTAATTTAAAATATTTATTAATCACCTTTGTTTTTGTATTTTTTCAGTACTACTATGACTTTTGAAGAGACTCATATTAACAAGATGATATATATGTGCTTATAAATGAATGGCCAGCATACCTGATGGAAGAATGTACAAAAATAGCATGAAGATGTGACTTCGATAGAAGTAGTGTATTTTCTCATATTTATGTTTAATTTAATTCTTTTTATTATTACTCATAAAATAATTTTTTTCTTATACAAGTGGGTTCCTTTGTTCGATTTGAGGTGGTTTGTTCAAAACTAATCATGATCGTGAGAGATTGGACTTCGAGGTTGAAACTGAGATAATGAAGACATGGAAATGTGTCAATAAGGTATAAAGGTGAATTCCTACTACTTATATAATTTATTAATTTTGTCATAATTTTACCCACTAAAAAACTAAGCAAAAATAACAAGTGACCGGTATCACTCAAAGTGTATCTTTTTATTTAAAATTAACATTACGTTTCATAAAAACAACAATTGAGATAGTGAAAACATAGAAAATGAATTTAGAATGTTTTTATACATTAAGAAAATTATCCATAAGTAATTTTTGATGTGTAAGAATCAACCACACCTCAATCTGAAGTATGGTGTGGCCGGAATGACTTTAAGAGTGTATTTTTATAGTAAATTGACATTCAATTCAACAAAAAGAACAAGTGACATATTGAAAACTGAGAAAATTAATTAGTATTGTTTTGATACATTAGGAGAACTATCCATGAGTCATTTTTTATGTTTAGCAATAAATATTACCTAAATCTAATGCACGGTGTTACATGTATGGATAAAAGTGTTTGTTATCAGTTTAAAATTGACATTTTAGTTCAAAAGGTGTCACTCACTAAAAACCAAGAAAATAAAATTTGATGGTATTAAAAATATAATAAAGAGATTAATATGGAATTTCTTATGTTTATTAATTAGTCTCACATAAAACCGATGCACGATGCATTTGGTATGACTCAAAATGCATGTTTCTAGTTTGAAATGACATTTTTGTAAAAAAACACATTTGGCATACTGAAAACTAAGCAAACACATTTGTATTGTTTTGATACTTTATGTAAATGATATATAAGTCATTTTTGACATGTAGGAATCAACCTCATCTCAATATGATGCATAGTGTGGCTAGTATAACTCAAAGTGTCTATTTTTTATTTAAAATTGACTTTAATTTAAGTAGAAACAACAAGCAGCACACTAAAACCCAAGAAAACACATTTAGATAGTTTTGATATTTTAGGAAAATGATACATTAGTAATTTTTTATGTTTAGGAGTAAAAATCACCTCAATAAGATGCATTATGTGATTGGTATGACTAAAAGTGTTCGTTATTAGTTTAAAATTGACATTTTAGTTCAAAATGTGTTACACACTTAAAAATAAGAAAACACAATCCGGTTGCCCTTGTAATTTGTAAAAGATATTAATAATTCATTTTTGATGTGTATGAAGAAGTCTTTCATCAAACTGAAACAAGATATGGCCAGTATAACTCATAATATGTGTTTATTTTTTGAAATTACATTTTAGTAAAAAACACAATTGGCATACAGAAAACCGAGAAAACATATTTTTTTCTCTAGGAAAATTATCTATAAGTAATTTTTGACATGTATGAATCATCCATAACTCAATACGATGCATGTTATAGCTAGTATAACTCAAAGTGTCTCTTTTTATTTAAAATTGATATCAATTTAAGTAAAAATAATAAGTGACATACTGAAAACCAAGAAAACACATTCAGATTGATTTGAAATTTTATGAAAATGATTCATGAGTCATTTGTGATGTGTAGGAGTCAAATAAACCTCAATATGTTGCATGGTGTGACTAGTATGACTCCATGTGTGTCTTTTTATTTAAAATTGACATTAATTCAAGTAAAAAGAACAAGTTACATACTGAAAACTGAGAAAACACATTCAGATTGTTTTGATACTTTAGAAAAATGATACATTAGTCATTATTGACCTGTAAGAATAAACCAAACCTCAATAAAACACATGATGTGACCAGTAAGAATAAAATTTTCCGTTATCGGTTTAAAATTGACATTTTAGTTCAAAACCTGTCACTCACTGAAAAACATGAAAACATGCTCTGATTGTCGGGATAATTTAGGATAGCGATTCATATTTCATTTATGACTTGTACGAAGTAGTATCACATCAATGTGACACATGATGTAACTGGTATGACTCATAATGCGTGTTTCAAGTTTGAAATGACATTCTAGTAAAAAAACACAACTGGCATACTAAAAATGGAGCAAACACAATTATATTTTAGTAAAAGAACATGTGGCATACTTAAAACTAATAAAACACATTTAGGTTGTTTTGATACATTAGTAAAAAGGTCCATGAGTCATTTGTGACATGTAGAAATCAACCACACCTCAATCTGTTCCATGGTGTGACTAGTATAACTAAAAGTTTCCTTTACTAGTTTAAAATTTACATTTTAGTTCAAAACACAAAACTCACTAAAATCCAAGAAAAATCACTCTAATTATCTTGATACTTTAGGATAGTGATTCATAAGTCATTTATGACATGTATGAAGTAGTTTCACATAAAACTGATACACGATGCGACCAACATGGCTTATAATGTGTGTTTCCAGTTTAAATGACATTTTAGTAAAAAAACTCAACCGACATACTAAAAACCAATTAAACATATTCATGTTGTTTTTATACTGTATGATAGTGATCTATAACTCATTTTTGACATGTATGAATCATCCACACCTCAATATGATGCATGGTGTAGCCGGTATAACTCCAAATGTGTCATTATTTAAAATTGACATTAATTTTAGTAAAAGAAAAAGTGGAATAGTCAAAATCATGAAAACACATTCGGATTGTTTTGATATTTTAATAAAATAATCCATAACTCATTTGTGACATGTAGGAATCAACCTCACCTCAATAAGATTCACGGTGTGACCAGTATAACTCCAAGTTTGTCTTTTTTATAAAATATTGATATTTTATTAATGTATTCTTTCGTATTAATGATTAATTTATTTCTTTATAGTATTACTAACATAATATTTGTTTTCTTATATAGATGGGATATTTTGATCTGGTATAGATGATTTGTTCGGCAAATGATACCATGAGTGAACATTTTTTAGAGGGGATCACGAGAGTCAAAAGATGAAACATTATTGTTTTATAATGTTTGTTGGATAATTGTATATGTAATTATATATAACATTTTTTGAAATGTATATAACAGTGTTTTTTATATAAACCATGGGTGGATATTTTTTTATTCCTGGTGTCACGTTAAATGTATATATAATTGTTTGAAATTACTAGTTTTTGTAGTTTTTTGCTGGGTCCGCTGTTATATTAACAACACATTCACTACTAGAGAATTGGACATTTGAGGCCCTTAGAAATGGGCGACTGCCATTAGCGGTTGCTAATGGTTACTAACAGTGACCGCCATTAGCAGTCACTCTCCCAAATTAAAAAAACGGCACAATTGCTCCCCCTCCCTAAATCTTCCTCACACACCCTACCTAACCCTCCTCCCCTGATACCTTCCCTTCATGTAGAGGCCCATCACTGCCGCCCCTCCTTCTCACCCATCGCTGCCATCACACCAAGGTTTTTCTTTGTCGCCGCACCTGGAGTCGCTACCTCTATTCATCCCCCCCCCCCCATCGCCTCCCCTCCATCATGCCTCGTCGGACCTCTACCTTCACCCCCACCTACACCGTCGCAACCGGAGCCGTTTCCACAGCCCATCTGCCCTCATTGCTGCCCCTCCCTCGTGCCTCACCCGGCCTCCACCTCTGTTTGCACCCTGCTCTCACCTCCGGCATCTCCCTTCTAGATATCTTGGTGGCCTATGGTTATAGGTTGGCATTATTTCATTTTTTGATAATTTTATTCTAAGTATCTCATATGCGGATAATTTTTCTTCTAATTACCATTATTCCAAGAATATTTACATCCTTCTATTCAATATTCAATAAAATATCATCTTATCTTATCCCTAGGTTAGTCATGAACATAATATACAGTTATATCTCACTATTTTAAATTAATTAATGTAATTTTCATAAAAAATTGACCATGTTTTAGGTTCATCTATTTCTTTTATTCCATTTCTTAAATTACTTTACTTCATAATTGACTATATTTCATGTTTTCATTGGTTTTATATTTTAATCATGCACAAAATCCCAATACTAAACAAGTATGTATTTTATTTCATTTTTTTGTTGCATTTGATTTCATCTATGACTTAATTTTGACTAAAATTGGTTTTTATGGCTGCATTGTTTGATACCACTTCTCTTGGATACATTTGTGGATTATCCTTTCTCTATTTTTCATGGTAGCTATATAGATGATAAGATGACCAGATTTTTGAGATTTTATTAGTTGTTGTTAATACAATATCAAAACCTACCCATTTATCATTATCAACTATTATACATAGTCTAATGTTATATACTATCATTTTTTTAATGTCTACTATTACAATCTTCTGTTATACACTGTCTTTTTTTAATGTCTACTATTATACAATTTAATTTAATATTATACTGTTATATACTGTCTACTATTATAAACTATTATTTTTTCAATGTCTACTACCATAAACTATCATTTAATATTGTCTATTATTATACATGATCATTAAATATGGTCTACTTTTATACACCACCCATTTAATGTTTTGTCTACAGTTATACACTGTCATTTTTTTAAATACCAGTTTCTTTTGATATTTATTAATTTCAATGGAGGACTTGCCCATTTATTTTTCTCGATGTGATAGTTAATAAATCATACTGTTATTTTTTTAATACTTCATTGATTTTTTAGCTATACCGTTTACTAAAATATTTCAGGATTAAATGGTCATATATTAGTTATCCCATATATTGTTGTATGTCCCTAAAATGTACAGGAATATATTACTGCATACATTGTATCAAACATAGTGTGTTATATCTCACTGAAATGTATAGGAATATATTGTGTTTAATGCAATTTATTTATCACCATATTTTGTTCAATTCAATTTAATATTTTTGAATTTGGTATTGTTAAAACTGGCATTTAATTTATATTGGGTATCAAGATACATATAAGAATGATTTAATGTGATGTTATACAGGTATCCATTGTTTTTCACCACTATTGATGAAAGTTATTTTCTTGGAACCTATTTTGCTTGTTTGGTGCCTGAATTTTTTTCATGCGATGCATGATAGAGATAAAAGATCTAAGGCCAAGGATAATGTTATATCTTCTTCTAAAGATTAGTTAGCTTACATACCTAGTGCTAATGGTATTTTTTCATCTACTGCATTTCGAAATATCAACAGAACTTCGAAGCCATATGTCTGTAGGGAGATCTATTCTGAGATAAGAGTATTCCTAAAAAATGTTATTTTTTTTGATTTGGAGAATAAGGAGGAGTTCACTTTTAACATATGAGGATATTCAAAGTCAAGGTATTGTGTTATCCTTTAAGTTCATATGTTTTGGAAATCATTTAAGGGATTCTACAAATCAAATAAATACTAAAACTGATTTAGCACTAGGATTGTGGAGGTACTATGGGGATATCTTTGATATTTCTATCAGACTAGAATTGGTATAAATTCTCTTTAAATTGTGGTTATTATGGTCATCAAATAAATATTTATTTCTTATCAGTATATGTTACTATGCATACAAGTTTTTTATTTTCATTAAAGTGAATGTTCAATATTTTTTGGATGAAACTTTAACCTTATGAAGAGTTTAGAGACCGTGGAAGCTGGAAAGATTGATATATCGACATTTTTGTGACTCGAAGGTGTGGGATGGGGTAATTTGATTGAATATATTTATTAATATATGTTTTTAGTTGTTTTTTGGTAAAAAAGAAATATATTCTTGTTTTTTTTGTGGTGAAATTATGAGTATAGTAAAAAAAGAAATATATTCTTGTGTGTATTAATCTTCTAAATCTAATACTGTAAGAATGTGGTTCATGTTATTCTAAAATTTCATTAGACACTTCATAAAATTCCAACACCAAGGTTATTTACAATAAAACTCTTTGAATATAACCAAAATTATCTAGATAGGTTGGACACACCAATTCAACCATAAGCTATGGAGGAGGATTCACCATATCATTCTCTCGAACATGTTCTAGTGGTTTAGGAATTAGAACCCCTCTAGCTCAGAGTCTTTTGGATTGTAACATCCCATGGAGGAGGTGTAAAAAGTACCATAGTTGACTATCCCCATGAATTTCAGCTCCAATATCTACCAGCTGTTTAGATAATGGGAGGACTATAGGATTCCATGGAATAGATAAAAATCATAGAGGTAATATTATAAATTTTCAAGAATTTTTTAATCGACATGTAAATACACCATTGATTATGATTTATAGACCAACTAAGAGACTGTGGGGTGTCATGGGATAATAATAATCTTTAGTTGCAATGTCAGGTGTTACTTACTAGTTTTATGATTGTAGGTTTCCTAGAAGAATGCATTTCTGGTACAATTACATAAAACACTAACTATTTACCTCCTAAATTTTCTCTTGAAAAATTATATTAATAGATTTCTCCTAAAACATTATGTGTTTTTTCCTAGATAGAAAAGAGCATATTTATACTTTCTTTATTTAATTGTTTTTGTATTATATTTTTAGGATGATTAAGAAAGGATATTGGAAGGTCCAAAGTTTTCTGAATACTTGTTATTTATTTTGTGCTTTCATTATCTGGATGACATATATTTATGGTGATTTTGATGGGATGATTTCATGATGGTTGCATTTGAAGGAAGATCAAGAATGGAAATTCCATGCTTTTGGTCAGTATTTTTCTGATGTTATATACCTGGTTTTTAATTTTGTGTTTTGTTATATATCTAGTTTTCCATTTTTTGTTTTTTTTTGTTATTTGGTTTATTCATTTTCTTATCTATGTTGTCTTCTATGGCCTCTTGGAAAGCTGTATGTCTCACGAGCAGGGAAGATTCATCCAGACATTAAAAAAATTTTAGAATTGCTCTATGGAACTTATTATTGTTTAGTATTTTAGAATCTATTTGGAATCATGATTTTATTATATTTTAAGCTTTATAATAAGTCCAAAGTACTTGCTATGAAAACTATGATATTAGTTAATTACTGCAATCTAATGATAACAACCCTTTGTAAAGTGAGATTCCTTGAACCTTTCACTCAATGCTGAAGATTTATCATGTATCTTTATAATTGGATTAGGAATTTACTGTTTTACCTACTCTTTAATTGGAATAGTTTATTATCTTGGTTTAAAATAGCTTGAATGGATCTTATCTTGATTTTTATGGTTGTTTTTCTAGGATTTTCTCCTTCTGAATGTTTCCTTGGTTTTTTTATTCAGTATGGCAGCATCAGATTTCATGTTTGGTTTTTTTAATTTGCACTCTAGAAACCGCCTATGGCTTTGCTCTAGGCCATTTTTCTTAAGTATAAACCCTTATACAACAATCCTAGGGTGAAGTTTGAATGGTTTTAACCTTAGGTGTGTTCTAAATTTCAGTTGACTTCCACTTAATCGAAATAAACAACCACATTGAACCTTCTACACATGCTTCTATTTGTAGGAGGTCATTTTTTGGCTCCTTGGCTGCCACCAAAGCTCTGGTTTTTTTACAAAAATTCCTAGGTTAGTGACCACCTTATGCGGGTGCTAATGTGGTCATTTTTTCATATTATTAGTGACCGCTTTTGGTGGTCGCTACTGCTCCTCTTGGAGACCACTACCATGGTCGGTCATATAGGCCCTATAGTGACTGCCAATGGTGGTCACTATTGGACTTTACGACGAGCCAACTATGACTGTCATTGGCCATCAATGAGAGGTCACTAAATACTATTAGGGACCATTTTTGACGGTCGCTAATGGTCATTTCTGTAGTAGTGATTACAGTCAGCAAGGCATTTATCAGAGCTATTTTTAGTGCTGATAAAGGGCCTCCTTTAGAAGTGATTTTTTAGCGTGGATAAAGGACCCCCTTTATCGGTGGTGATAAAGGGGACCCCTATCATTGTAGTGATTAAGAACGCTTTTTTAGCACCATTAAAAGCCATTTTTCGTGTTATTAAAGGGAAAATGTGTAGTAGTGATACACATACATATTCATACATAAACATTCTATATAAGCATACACATTCCACATAAAAATATGTACAAATACATATACATATACACATGTCATGTACATTCATACATATACATAAAAAAACACATAGACATACACATACATATGCATGTACATCCACAGACAGACACACACACACATACATAAACATAAATATGCACATATGCATACACACACATACATATATACATACACTTACAAACACAAACACACATAGAAAAACCACACAAAGAGAACAACATACACTACTATAGAAATGGATTTTAATAGCTCTAGAAAAAGTCATCAACAGCACTAAAAAGCATTGTTGATCTAAGAATCGTTAAAAGGTGGTCCCTTTTATCATAGCTAACAAAATCACTGATAAAGGTTTGTTTTATTAGTGCTAAAAAAGCATTGATAAAAGGGGTTTTTGATCAGCGCTGAAAAAACACTCATGAAAGTCAAAAAAATTAAAGAAAATTAAAAAATCTAGAATTTTTTTAAAAAAATGGGTAGAGATCACCCCTTTTACCAGTGCTTGAATCCCCCTTTAACAGTGCTTGACACCCCCCCTTCCCATCAGCACACCACTACCTCCCCTTGGATTCGTACCTGAGACCTCTTCCTTGTGCACCTAGACCCTTACCACTCATCTATGTTTATTTGTTCTCCATTTTATGATATATCTATTAATATATATGAATATATATCTAATTATATTTTTTATCTACATATTTATTTGTATATTAGTATACATTTATATGATTATTTTCAAATACATTTATAAAAAAATTTGTGTGTGTGTGTGTTTATAAATAATTACATACATACATACATACATACATATATACAATATATATATATATATATATTGTATATGAGTATCTATAAATATAATTATACTTATTTTTATTTACTTACGTATATTTTATATTAATATTTATATACATATATTAGAATATATAGATAATATATATTAGTTTGTTAATACAAACACATACAAATATATATATATATATATACACACACATGCACACAAGCATGATGGTGATGTAGGCGGTGACTCATGCATTACACGGGTAAATGATGACGCATGAAGGATACAGGCATGATGCTGCATTGGGCCTTTGGGCCAGTTTGTGGGTCTTTGGGCTATGTAATGGGCTTCGTGCCCATTGGGTCTTCGAGCAATTTACTGAGTAAATAAGGCTTGATGGGTGGGTTGTCCCTTGGGGGGCTATGGCCCGCCTTTCTGGCTTGTGTGTGTGGTGTGTGTGTATTTAATGTAATTGTACCCCCAAACACATAATATATATATATAGGTATAGGTATATAAATATTCATTTATTTTTATTTTAAATAAAATGGATATTATTTTTTATTTAGATATGGTTTATATATTTATAAAGATATTTTATATGTAAATATGTTTACATATTTATTTATAAAATTATATTTTTATTTGTAAATATACACATATATGTATATATGTATATACACTTAATTATAAATAATAGTACATTATGAAAAATGACAAAATTTGAGCTTCATAATATCCTTATGAGTGTAAGCCCTAAAAATAAATTGAGTCTCTATAAACAAGGTTGAAATTCCATCGAATGTTAAATAATTGAGATACCCCAACTAAAAACACAGTTTTTAGAGGTCTTATGGGCCTTTTTTAACTCTAAAAATGGGAGTGGGGTTATCCCTATTCACCAGTGCATAGATCATTTTGAGATTTTTGATTTGATATGTACGATCAAACAGACACTTAGATCAAATGTTATGGTCGTTTGAAGTTCGAGTAATGTTTTCAACTTATTTTAGATCTTTCATTGTTTTTTTTAGTTTTTTAATTTCAAATTGTTATTAAATAACTATTACTCGATGATAATTTGAAAATTATTCATTAATATTATTTTTAAAATTATTTTATATTCTAGGTTTCACTAAATATCTTATATATTATGTAAAAATGATTATTGAGCCTTATATAAATCATATTTAATAAAATATTATATATATATATATATCAAAATTTAAATATACTTGTATGTCACAATTGGAATTTGGGGTATTTTCAATGAGCTATTTGCCACGGGATCCTGTCGCAAATAGCCCGTTGTAGAAAATGGCATCGAAAATAATATTTTTTTCTACAGGCCCATCGTAAAAAACATTATTTTCGACAGGAAATAATCCTATCGCAAATAGTTCTCCCATTATAGACGTTATATATATATAAACCTATTGTGATGGGCCGTCGAAAATAGTATTTGCGATGGACCCATTTTCCCATTTCAAATAGTTCTCCAATTATATATATTATATATATCAAAACCTTTTGCGAGGGGCCCATATTAAAAAAAAGTATTTGTGACGGTCCCGTTTTCCCATCATAAATAGTTATTTAAAAATATATAAAAACTATTTGCGAAGGGTTCCCATTGCAAAAGGACCCATCACAAATAATTAATAAAATATATATATATATATATATTCAATAAAATTTTGATAAATTAATGAAATAATAATATTAATAATATTAAAATAATAAAACTAAATATAAAATATTAAAACTCTCAATATTCACAAATAATATAAAAAAATAAAAAATCATATTATTATTATTATTAGTAAAATAAAAAAACAATAGAAAATATAATACTAAAACTAAATAATAAAATAATAAAATATTAAAAATAAGAAAAATAAAAAAAAAATGCAATATTCTCTCCAATATAAAAGACAGAAACTATAAATAGTTTATTTTACAACAAAGTTTGAATTAAAATGTTTTTAACATAACAAAAAAATCACTAAGGGGATAGTCTTCTAAAGGAGGAGGAGCTGAAGGAGATGGTGGAGGAATCTTTATCCCTAAACTAAAAGTTAGATGGCGCATGTACTCCATCATCTCATGTTGTTGTTGGTTCCATCGACGCATCTCCTCATCATAGTGCTATTGTTGTTGTTGGTAACACATCTCTTCCTACTGCTTACACAATCTCTTTATAAGCTCACTCTGAGCTTGCTGCTGCTCCTGATACTCTAAGCCGGAAGATGATACCTCTCCATGAGCTCCTCTTGAGTTAGACGCCGACATCGCAACAGTACCATAATAAGTCGCAGGAGTCAAATGAGAGTCTATACCAACACTACTAGAATTTATGCTATTTGCAACGGGCTATTTGTGACGGAATCCCGCCAAAAATAAGCTTTAGTGACGGGGTCCCGTCGCAAATAGTCCGTTGCAGAAAATGGGATCGCAAATACCTTTTTTTGCAATGGTCACATCGCAAAAAATGTGTTTTTATGACGGGGAACTTCCCCATCGCAAAGAAGTCTTCGATTATATACATTATATATAAATAAACTTTTTGTGATGGGCTATTTGCAATGGGGAAGTTCCCCGTCGCAAATAAGTCTCTGATTATATACATTATGTATAATTAAACCTTTTCCGACGGACCAGTCGCAAATAATATTTGCGATGGGCCCTTGGTTCCGTCGCAAATAGTATTTAAAATTATATATTTAAACTATTTGCGACGGGATCCCGTCGCATCAGGTCCCGTTGCAAATAACAACCAAAATAAAAAATATATATTTAAAAAAATTATAATTAATGAAAAAATAATATTAATATTATTAAAATAATAAAAAATAAAAAATATTAAAATTCTCAATATTCTCAAAAAAATATAAAAAATTCATAAAATATTATTATTTTTATTTTTATTATTAGTAAAATAAACTAACATTAAAAAATATAATACTAAAAAAATATATTTAATAAAATTATGTTTAATGAAAAAATAATATTGATATTATTAAAATAATAAAAAAATATTTAAATTCTTAATATTCACAAAAAATATAAAAAATCATAAATTATTATTATTATTATTTGTAGTAAAATAAACAGACATTAAAAAATATAATAGTAATAATGAATAATAAATATTAAAAAAAATTAAATTATTCAATATTCACACCAATATAAAGGACTGAAACTGAAAATAGTTCATATTACAATAAATCTTGAATTCAAATGTTTTGAACATAGAAAAATCACTGGGGGTCGTCTTCTGGAGGAGGTAGAGGAGTTGTAGGAGATTGTGGAGGAAAATCTATCCCTAAACTATGAGTTAGACGACGCATGTACTCCATCTACTCATGCTGCTACTGCTGCCATCGACGCATCTCCTCATCGTGATGCTGCTACTGGTGCTGTTGATGCATCTCTTCATGCTGCTTCTGCAATCTCTCTATAAGCTGAGCCTGAGTTCTCTACTGCTCCTGATACTGTGAGGCAGAAGATGATGCCTCTCCATGAGCTCCTCTTGAGCTAGATTCCGACATCGCAGCAGTACCATAATAAGTACCAGGAGTCAGATGAGGGTTCATACCAACTACTCGACCCTTCTTAAAGCCATACTGAGTCGCCTGCATCCATGACGCCTCATCGAAATGGTGGGCACTGGTCTGATCAATCGCCTCATCCTGACTCTTAGCCTGTGTATGAGAGGTCCCAGCCTTATATGACTCCTTAAATTCCAATTTGAAATTAAATTTGTAAAAATATTATATGCAGTTAATTATCAAACTGAAAAAAATAATTTAACCACAATCTGTCACTGACGATCACCTTTAATCTCTCCAGTGGCTGGATTAGTGTACATCCTCTAATAAATGTTGTACTTCGTAATAATAGGATGCTCGACTGCCTATAAAAATATAAAATAAATTGTTTATATATAAAGTTATATAAAATATTTAAAAAAGATACTTACCAGATGCTCTCTATGCATACTGAATGTATGGATACCAGCTCGATGTGTCACCTCCTATCTCCCCAAGTTCTACCAACCCACTGAAGACCTCCTCCAAAATATACCACCCCTCCAGTGTAAACATAAACCATCCCAAATGTGAGATGAAATGTACTTTAGTCGGTGGTCTCTACATGACTCATCAAAATCTGTCACTCCTGCTTTCTTAATGGTCGTCCTTCTCAAATTATGCAAAAACTGATGGAAACGGTCACACATAGATGCCTCACATGCCGCGTGGATAGCGTCACGTATGCTATCATCGATGGGATACCATAAACCCTACAAATATAATATAATATAAAGTTATTAATAAAAAAATTCAAAATAAATATTATTTATTTACATACCAGCCAATGATTGAACATGTTGAGCTACACATCAATGAGAATTTGTTCCCATGTGATCCATGGTTGAGAAAAATAATTGCGCAAGATAGTGATCCCCTTTCCAACAGCTACATTCACAAAACTGTGAAAAAAGAATAAATAATCTAAAAATTAGTATATATATAAATAAATTAATGAAAGATAACTAAAATATACAGGTTACCATACCTCCGTGTGTGTGGATCGAAGCCAAGACATGGATGTCGCTCAGGGATAGAGTTAGGAATCATCAATCACGCAAGACCACGCCCCCTCCGTGTACCCCCTAATCCGCCAGTAGGCTGAGGGTCAGATGATCCCAAATCCCCCTCATCCAAAGGTAGCTCAGCCTTCTATAACTCACAAAATAGATTAGGGTCCATCTGAAACACAAAATTATTGTGGTTACCAGATAGTTGAAAATAACTATTATATATAGATATATATTATTTTTTATTATAACCAGCATTTAATTGTGTCAATGTTCACCTTCATCATCATCTTTATATCTGACGATGTCAATGTCTTCATATTCCTCCTTAGCATCATCAATATCCATACGAGTTTCAGTTTCAACATCTCTTGTCATTTCAAATTCATTTGTATCATCATTAACATTTTCGTCACCATTGACCCTTAATTGTGGGGTGTCATTATCGATATTCACGTCTCTTTGTGAAAAAGATGTATTTTGAGTAATCTCTTGAAAAATTTCAATTCCTTCCACTTCAGCAAAACCACATTCATTTAGAGTAAACTGATTTTCCTGAGATTTCATTTTTATTATGCCCCACCAATCGCTCAGGTCTCTTGAAGTAGCATAGTACTTTGCGTAATAAATTTGATGAGCCTATTGATCTTGTAAAAATGATTCATTTACTGCAAGAAAATCTTTATATTTAATATCGATAATTCCATGAGTCATATGAACACACAAGCCTCTCTCAGTATCCAACCACTGACATTTAAACATAGTTAGGTAATTCTATCCTAGATAACACAACTCAATAATTTTATCCAGAATATCGTAAAATTCAACTTTAGTTTCTCTATTATGCGATCCTCTCAAACAAACTCCATTGTGTATGAAATCGAAAACTATTCACCACATATGCATTATAAGATTTAACCATTTTGGTTAGTGGGTTTCTCAATATACACAGTCTCTTATCAATTTTATTAGCATATCGAGACACCTGAACATTTGTAAAACAATTATCAATATAATAAATATTAAACTGAATTGATATTAAACCATCAATAATTTATGTTACCAGTTCTTAAAACCATTGAGAAATTTTTTTTGTTTGCGTTCTTCAAGAGCAGCTATTGTAATTTTTGGAAGTTATTTCTTGATATGATTATCATATAACCTACAAATAAAATAATTCTACATAATGTAACATAAATTATATAATAAGTGATAGAAGCACTCAAAATACAAATGATGTCATTTCCTCACAGTTGAACAGAACATATGTATGAGCTCTGTGATGTTCATCATCTGAAAGCCATCATTCTTGAACTCCACCGAAGCCAAGATTTGGCTGATTAAAAAATGATAATTGATTGTCCATTTCTTCATTAACATTTCCCTTATTCCATCCCATGTAGTTGTGTTTTGAGAGATATTTAGATTCAAAATAGTGAGATCAGAAAAAAGTAATTTCCTCTTGCAAATAAGGTTCAGCAATTGAGCCTTAAACTGATGCTTTGTTAGATACTTTTTTCTTCAATTTCTTCATGCATCTCTCTAATGGGTATATCCATAGAAACTGTACTGGACCTCCACATTAAGAATCATGTGGAAAATGTAATATCTGATGTTCCATTGAGTCAAAGAAAGTTGGCGGAAAGATTTTTTCCAGTTTACATATAATTACAATAACATCTTCTTCCACTTTTCTTAGTGCGTCGTAGTCTATTGTCGCTGCAAAAATGTCTCAAAAAAAATATGATATGTCTGTTATCGAATCCCAAATCATAGAACTCAAAAAACCTCTGAATCCAATTAACATAATTCTTTCCATTATAACATGACAATCAAGACTTTTTAATTTGGTAATATGACCATTCTTAACATATCTGCCCAAATTTGAAGCATATCTATCTGGAAGTATCAAATCTTCAATCCATTGATAAAATAATAAGCGACTCTCTTTGGACAGTGTATAAGCTACTTTTTTCTTCATTAACCTCTGTGATCTGACATTTTCAAATAGTTAAAGTTCTGGTCACCTATAAATTTGGGCAAGATCTAGTCGTGCTTTTACAGTATCTTTGGTCTTACCTGATGTATCCAAAACTATATGAAATAAATTATCCAAATAATTCTTCTCAATATGAATGACATCCAATATGTAGCGGACCAACAAAATTAGACCAATATAGAAGATCCCAAAAAACGCTTTGTTTTATCCAATTATGTTCTTTTCTAAAGCCATTAATTTTCTGTTGGTTTATTGTTGGCCCAAATGTGATGGGAGGTAATGAAAATACTACTAATTTTAACTCTGTACCTAAGATCATTTTTGGAGGTTCATCCCTTTCAATTTTACCTTTTCTGAAATGAGATTTGTTCCTTCGAAAAGGATGATCGGTTGGAAAAATCTGTGATGACAATCAAAATATCAAGGTTTTTTCCATTTACGAGCATAAAGGCTTTGTTTTCTTTCATACATTAAGGACATGATTTCAGACCATATGTACTCCAGCCAGATAACATGCCATATGCTGGAAAATCACTAATCATCCTCATCAATGCGGATTTTAATATGAAATTTTATTTCGCAGCAACATCATATGTACTAACACCATTACTCCATAATGAATTTAACTCATCAATCAATGGTTTCAAATAAACATCAATATTCTTTTTTGGATGCTCTGAGATTAATAAGGTCAAAAAGATATAGGGCACCTTCATCAACATCCATGGAGATAAATTTTACAAAGTTATAAAGACAGGCCAACATGAATACTGACTCCCATAAGAACCAAATGGACAGAAACCATCAGTAGAAAGACCCAATCACACGTTTTGGGCTTCTAAAGCAAAAGATGGATGTAGACAGCCAAAATGCTTCCATGAATCCCCATCAGATGGATGATTCAAGATTTTATCAGTTGGAATATTGGTTTTGTGCCATGAAATCATTGACGCTGTGTTCTGAGACATAAATAAACATTGCAGCCTAGGTGTAAGGGGAAAATATCTCAACTATTTTACAAGAATTGATCCAGACTTCCCTAGTTGAGCATCTTTATACCTCGATTGTCTACATGTGGGACAACTATCCAATGACTCATTTTCACCAGAATATAAGATGCAATCATTTGAACATGCATGAATCTTCCGATAACTACAGACCAGATTACGAACCAACCTCTTTTTCTCATAGTAATTTGCAGGCAACACATTTCCTTCAGGTAATAGTGTTTTAACCAAAGAAAATATATGATCAAAATAGTTGTTTGACATTGCATTATCTGATTTAATATCCATAAATTTTGAAACTTCTTCTAGTTTTCTTATCTTGAAACTAGTATATAATGCATCCTCAGCAGACCTCAACAACTCATAAAATTCAGATAGTGCCACTCAGGAGTTAAATCAATATCATCTTGAGTTTCAGTTTGTTGAACAGATGCACCTGCAACATCATGTACTAAATTTTGAAATCATGATAGATTTGGAATCAAGTAATTAGTATCTTTACTGGAACTATGTTCACCGTGTTAATACCAAAAAATATAATCTGGTTGAAAACCAAACAGCAAGAGATTTCCCCCAACCTTGTCAAAATTTTCAGACATTCTCATAGCGCATTTTTTACAAGGATGCTTAATTGTACCTACTGAAACATATTCTGGTTTTGATGATGCAAATGATAAAAAATATTCAACACCCTCAATATATACAGGATTTAAACCAGAACCGTTTGTATTTTTTCACTGATTTATCCAAGAACGATCATCTAATAATGACTAATATCGATTTCCTTGTTCCATATTTTTCTACAAAATATAAAATCATCACTGTTTTTGAATAATTTGAAATTATAAAAACACTATTTGAAAAAAGAAGATAAATAATAACAACTACTTGTTAATAATTACCATTAATTTTGGGCGACACAATTTCCAGTGGATTGACAGCTACTCTTTTTTCTAACGGCTCATTTACTTGCATCTTTCTCACATTGAAATCATAATGAAGAATCTGCTCGGAGGTATGCATATTCATTACCGTGCATACAAGAATGTATAAGCGTACCTTTGAGAATATTCTTCATTATTATTTTAGTGTGAGAAAGATGAATGTAAATGAGCCATCGGACAAAAGATCCCCCTTTTCATCGATGAATCATCTTCTTACAACTATCACTGCCTGAAAATATTAGGAAAAATGTGGTCCTACGAATTCATATTCGAACTTGTGCATACGAGATTGGATATAAATATATAGAAGCTTACTTTTCATAATGTTTTGAGTTGGTGAAAGTTGAGATAAGAAGAATTATCGAGCTAAATGAGTGTTGTCAATCCACTGGAAATTATGCCAAGTTATTACAAGTTATTACAATTCATTACAATTGATATTATTTCTAATTATTCCTAATTAATCCTAATCATTCATAATTATTCCTAATTATTCCGAATTATTCCTAATTATTCTTAATTATTCCTAATTGTTCCTAAGTATTATTAATTATTCCTAATTATTTCTAATTATTCCTATATATTCCTATCTATTCCTTTTTATTCCTATTTATCCCTATTTATTCCTATTTATTCATATTTATTCCTATTTATTCAAATTTATTCCTATTTATTTTTAATTATTCCCATTTATTCCTATTTATTCTTATTTATTCATATATATTCCTAATTATTCCTATTTATTCCTATTTATTTCTATTTATTCCTATTTATTCCTATTTATTCTTATTTATTCCTAATTATTACTATTTATTCATATTTATTCCTATTTATAACTATTTATTTCTAATTATTACTAATTATTACTAATTACTACTAATTATTATTAATTATTACAAATTATTACTATTTATTACTATTTATTACTAATTATTACAAATTGTTACTAATTATTACTAATTATTACTAATTATTCCTATTTATTCATATTTAATCATATTTATTCCTATTTATTCCTATTTATTTTTATTTATTACTATTTATTCCTATTTATTCCAATTTATTACTATTTATTCCTATTCATTACTATTTATTATTATTTATTACTATTTATTACTATATATTACTATTTATTACTCTTTATTACTCTTTATTACTCTTTATTACTAATTATTACTAATTATTACTAAATATTACTAAATATTACTAAATATTACTAAATATTAGTAAATATTACTAAATATTACTAATTATTACAAAATATTACTAATTATTACTAAATATTACTAATTATTAATAATTATTACTAATTATTACTAATTATTACTAATTATTACTAATTATTTCTAATTATTACTAATTATTACTAATTATTCCTATTTATTCCTATTTATTCCTATTTATTCCTATTTATTCCTATTTATTCCTATTTATTCCTTTTTTATTGCTATTTATTGCTAATTATTCCTAATTATTCATATTTATTACTAATTATTCCTAATTATTCCTATTTATTCCTAATTATTCCTATTTATTCCTTTTTATTCCTATTTATTGCTAATTATTTCTAATTATTGCTAATTATTGCTAATTATTGCTAATTATTGCTAATTATTCGTATTTATTCCTATTTATTTCTATTTATTTGTATTTATTCCTATTTATTCATATTTATTCCTATTTATTCGTAATTATTGTTATTTATTACTATTTATTCCTATTTATTACTATTTATTACTATTTATTCCTATTTATAACTATTTATTCCTATTTATTACAATTTATTCTTAATTATTACTAATCATTCCTATTTATTACTAATTATTCCTATTTATTACTAATTATTCCCATTTATTACTAATTATTCCTATTTATTACTAATTATTCTTATTTATTACTATTTATTCTTAATTATAACTATTTATTCCAAATTATTAATAATTATTACTAATTATTACTAATTATTACTAATTATTCTTAATTATTCTTAATTATTACAAATTATTCCTAGTTATTCCAAATTATTCCAAATTATTCCAAATTATTTCTAATTATTCCAAATTATTCCAAATTATTCCAATTTATTACTAATTATTCCTATTTATCACTAATTATTCTTATGTATTAATAATTATTCCTATTTATTACTAATTATTTCTATTTATTACTAATTATTCCTATTATTACTACTTATACCTAATTATTTCTATTTATTACTAATTATTCCTATTTATTCCTAATTATTCCTATTTATTTCCATTTATTTCTATTTATTTCTAATTAATCCTATTTATTGCTAATTATTACTATTTATTGCTAATTATTCCAATTTATCGTTATTTAATACTAATTATTACAAATTATTCCTATTTATTACTAATTATTACTATTTATTACCAATTATTCTTATTTATTACTAATTGTTACTAATTATTCTTTTTTATTAATAATTATTCCTATTTATTACTGATTATTCCAATTAATTACTAATTATTAAAAATTAGTACTAATAATTTCAATTTATTATTACAAATAAATACTTATAAAAAAACAATTTAAATCTAATTTAATTACAACTAATCAAAAATAATTAAAATTAACATAAAAATGAAATAAATACTAGATTAAATAAAATATAAATACCTTTAAACTTGATATCCTATTGATGTAGACGTCTTCACAACTTTTTCGTGAAAAAAAACTAACTCACACAAATTTTCACTCTGGAAATAGAGTTTGGAGAGAGAGAGTGTGTGAGAATTGAGAAGAGGATTTGAAAAAATGGATGGGGATATATATAGGTTGAATTAGTTGTGACGGGACCCGTCGCAAAAACCTTTGCCTATATTAATTACAGTGGGCGGTTAAAAGAGTATTTGTGACGAGTCCCATCGCAAAAGGTACCTACAGACACATTTTTTTCCACGGGACAACATCCCGTCGCTAAAACCTATTTACCGCCGTCGGGAATTTGTGAAGGGTCCCGTCACAAATACCCTCTGACCGACGCACTATTTGCGACGGGGGAATCTCTCTGTCACAAATAAACTTCCCGCGGTTTGGTGCGCAAACCACGCCAAACTTTTTATGACGGAACCCCAAATCCCATCGCAAATAACCAATTATTTAAGATGGGTAGAATCCCCCATCACAAATAATCTCTGGGACGGGCTATTTGTGACGGGATTAATTCCTGTCGCAAATAGCCCGTCACAAAACGCTATTTTTCTCGTAGTGCAACTACTCGGCCCTTCTTAAACCCATACTGAGTCGCCTGCATCCATGCCGCCTCATCGAAATTGTGGGCACTAGTCTGATCAGCTGTCTCGGCCTGACTCTCAACCTATGTCTGAGAGTTCACGACCTCATATGACTCCTTCAATTCAAATTTGAAATTAAAATAGTAAAAATATTATATGCAGTTAATTTTCAAACTAAAAAATAATAATACTGACCACAATCTGACGTTGGCGGTCACCTCTAATCTCTCTAGTGGCTGGATCACTGTACATCCTCTGATACACGTCGTACTCCATAATATCAGACTACTCAACTGCCTATATTAATATAAAATAAACTGATTATATTTAAAGTTATATAAAATGTTTTAAAAAAGTACTTACTAGATGCTCTATATGGAAACTGAATATACAGCTACCGGCTCGATGCGTCACCTCCTATCTCCCCCAGTTTAGTCAGCCCAATGAAGATCTCCTCTGAAATCCACCAACCAACTAGTGTGAACATAATCCATCCTAAACGTGAGATTAAATGTACTCTGGTCGGTGGTCTCTACACAACTCATCAAATACTGTCACTACTGTTTTCTTCATGGTCGTTCTTCTCATATTGTGAAAAAACTGACAGAAACGGTCACACATAGATACCCCCCATACCGTGTGGATAGCATCACGCATGCTATCATCGATGAGATACCATAAACCCTACA
The DNA here is from genome assembly GCA_963277665.1 of Viscum album. Taxonomy (NCBI): domain Eukaryota; kingdom Viridiplantae; phylum Streptophyta; class Magnoliopsida; order Santalales; family Viscaceae; genus Viscum; species Viscum album. The sequence continues at coordinate 1,275,839,599 of OY728162.1, read as the reverse complement.
AATAATTTATTATATCATGTTATTAATGAAATAAATTTTAAAATAGATATTATTTATTTATGTACCAGCCAAAGATTGAATATGTTGAGCTTCACATCAATGAGAATCTGTTCCTATGTGATCCATGGCTGAGAAAAATAATTGGGCAAGATAGTGCTCCCCTTTCCAATAGTTATATGCACAAAACTGTGAAAAAAGAACAAATAATCAAACAATCAGTATATAAATAAATTAATGAAAGCTAAATAAAATACACAGGTAACCATACCTCTGCATGCGTGGATCGAAGCCAAGATGTGGACGTCACTCGGGGATAGGGTCAGTAATTATCAGTCGTGCAAGACCGTGCCCCCTCCACGTACCCCCTGAACTACCAGTAGGCTGAGGGTCAGATGATCCTAGATCCTCCTCACCCAAAGGTAGCTCAATGTTTTGCAACTAACATAATATATCATCATCTATCTGAAACACAAAATGATTGTTGTTAGAAAATATTTGAAAATAACTATTATATATATATTATTTATGATAATAACCAACATTTAACTGTGTCAATGTTCACCTTCATCATCATCTTTATATTTGATGATGTCAATGTCTTCATATTCCTTCTCAGTATCATCAATATCCATATGAGTTTCAGTTTCATAATCTCTTTCCATTTCAAATTCATTTTTAACATCATTAACATCATCGTCACCATCAACCCTTAATTGTGGGATGTCATCATCGATATTCATGTCTCTTTGTGAAAAATATGGATTTTGAGTAGTCTCTTGAAAATTTTTAATTCCTTGCACTTTAGCAGAACCACGTTCACTTTGAGTAAAATGATTTTCCCAAGATTTCATTTTTATTATACCCCCAATCACTTAGGTATCTTGAAGTAGAATAGTACTTTACGTAATAAATTTCATGTGCCTGTTGAGCTAGTAAAAATGGTTCAATTAATACAAGAATAATTTTATATTTAATATCAATGATTCCATGAGTCAGATGAACATGCAAGCCTCTCTCAGTATTCAACCACCGAAATTTAAACATCATTATGTAATTTTTTCCTAGATAACATAACTCAATAATTTTATCTAACATACTATAAAAGTCAACTTTAGTTTCTCTATGATGAGATCCTCTCTAGAAAACTCCACAGTTCATTGTTTTTTTTTTATTCCTCATATGCACGTGTACGAAATTGAAAATCATTCACCAAATATGTATTATAAGATTTAACCATTTTGGATGGTGGGTTACTCTAGATTCACAGTCGATTATCAATTTTATCAGTATGTTGAGACACCTGAGAATTTTTAAAACAATTATCAATATAATAAATAATAAACTGAATTGATATGTTAAATAATCAATAATTTATGTTTCTAGTTTTTGAAACCATTGAGAATTTTTTTTGCCGGTGTTCTTCAATAGCAGCTGCTTTAATTTTTTAAAGTTCTTTCTTGATATTATTATCATATAACCTAAAAATAAAATATATTTACTTACTTTAACATAAATTATAGAATAAATGATAGAAAAACTCACATTAAAAATGATTTCATTTCTTCACAATTGAGCAGAACATATGTCTGATCTCTATGATGTTAATCATCTGAAATCCATCATTCATGAACTCCACCAAATCCAAGCTCTGGCTGATTAAAAAATCATAATTAATTCCTTATTTCATCATCAAAATTCCCCTTGTTCCGTCCCATGCGGTTTTGTTTTGAGGAATATTCAGATTCAAAATAATAAGAGCAGAAAAAATAAATTTCCTCTTGCAAATAAGCTTCAGAAATCGAGCCTTCAACTGATACTTTGTTATGTAATTTTTTTTATAATTTATGCATGAATCTCTCAAATGGTTACATCCATCGAAACTGTACCAGACCTCCATTTTTTTTTCATGTGGTAAATGTAATATCGGATGTTCCATTGAGTCAAAGAAAGCCGGTGAGAATTTTTTTCCCAGTTTATATATAATTACAACAACATATTTTTCTAGTTTTCTTAATGTATCGTAGTCTGTTGTCGCCGCACAAATGTCTCAAAAAAATCTGATATGTCTATTATCGAATCCCAAATAATGGAATTCAACAAACCTCTCGATCTAATCAACATAAGTCGTTCCATTATAACATGACAATCATGACTTTTTAATATGGTAATATGACTATTCTTAACACATCTGCCCAAATTGGAAGCATAGCCATCTGGAAGTCTCAAATCTGTAATCCACTAACAAAATAACAAGTGAATCTCTTTGGAAAGCGTATAAGCTTCTTTTGGCTTTATTAACATCTTTGATCTGACATTTTCAAACGGCTCAAGTTCTGGTTGCCTACAAATTTGGGAAATATCTAATCGTGCCTTTACATTATATTTGGTTTTACCTGGTGTATCCAAAACTGTATGAAATAAATTATCAAAATAGTTCTTCTTAATATGCATGGCATCCAAATGTGGCGGACCAACAAATCATACCAATATGGAAGATCCCCAAAAATGCTCTGTTTTATCCAATTGTGTTCTTTCCCAAAGCCATTAATTTTCTGTTGGTTTATTATTGGTCCAAATGTAATGGGAGGTAATGAAAATAAAACAGATTCTAACTCTGTACCTGAGATCATTTTTGGAGTTTCATCCCTTTCAATTGTTCCTTTTCTAAAATGAGATTTGTTCCTCCGAAAAGGATGATCGTTTGGAAGAAATCTACGATGACAATCAAAATAGAAGGGTTTTTTCCATTAATGAGCATAAATTATTTTTTGTATCCTATACAGTAAGGACATGATTTCAGACCATGTGTACTCTAGCCAGATGACATTCCATATGTCAGGAAGTCACTAATATTCCACATCAATGCATCTTTTAGGGGAAAATTTTGTTTTTAGCAACATCATATGTATTCACACAATTACTCCATAATAAATTTAAATCCTCAATCAATGGTTTCAAATAAACATAAATATTCTTCTTTGGATGTCCTGAGATTAATAAGGTCAAAACGATATAAGATTCCTTCATCAACATCCATGGAGGTAAATTGTACAGAGTTATAATGGTAGGCCAACATAAATACGGACTACCATAAGAACCAAACAGATAGAAAATGTCAGTAGAAAGACCCAATCGCACGTTTCGGGCTTCAAAAGAAAAATACGAATGCACTTGGTCAAAATGTTTCCATGAATCCCCGTCAGATTGATGATTTAATCTTTTAACAGTTGAAATCTTGTTTTTTCCATGACATCATTGTCAGTGTGTTCTAAGACATAAATAAATGCTTCAACCTGGGTGTGAGAGGGAAACATCTCAACTATTTAAAAGGAATCAATCCAGACTTCCTTGATTGAGCTTCTTTATACCTTGATTGTACACATGTGGGATAACTATTAAACGACTTATTTTCACTGGAATATAAGATGCAATCATTTTCACATGCATGAATCTTCTGATAACTAAGGCCCAGATTACGAACTGGTCTCTTGCTCTCATAGTAATTAGCAGGAAAAACTTTTCCTTCAGGTAATAGTTTTTTAACCAAAGAAAATATCTGATCAAAACAGTTGTTTGAAATTCCATTATCTGATTTAATAGCTATAAATTTTACAACCACTTCTAATTTTCTTATATTGTTACCAGGATATAATGCTTCCTCAGCAGACCTCAACGACTCATAAAATTCAGATGGTGCCAACTAAAGAGTTATACCAATATCATCCTGAGTTTTAGTTTTTTGAACAGATGAACCTACAACATCATATAATAAATTTTGAAACCATGATGGATCCAGAATCAAATTAATCGTATCTTCTCTAGAACTGTGTTCACCGTGTTGATACCAAAAAACATAATCTGGTAGAAAACCATAATGTAAGAGATGCCCCCCAACGTTTTCAAATGTGGCAAACATTTTAAGACCACATTTTTTACATGGACACTTAATTGTGCCTGTTGAAACAAATTCTAATTTTAATGATGCAAATGATAATAAATCTTTAACACCCTTAATATGTACAGGATTTAAACCAAAACTGTTTGGATTTCTACACTGATTTATCCAAGCACAATCATCTAATAATGACTATTGCCGACTTCCTTGTTCCATATTTTTCTACAAAATATAAAATCATTACTATTTTGGAATAATTTTATATAAGAAAAATAATATCCAAAAAAGAGAACGTAAATAATTACAGCTACTTCTTACTAATTACCACTAATTACGGGTGACACAATTTCTAGTGGATTGGAGGCTACCCTTTTTTCTGACGGCTCATTTACTTTTAACTTTGTCACACTGAAATCACAATGTAGAATCTACTCTGTGGTACGCATATCCATTCTTGTGCATACGAGAATGCATAAATGTACCTCTTTCCATATTCTTCATTATGATTTCAGTGTGAGAAAGATGAAAGTAAATGACTCGTCAGACAAAAGAGCCCTCTTTTCATCGATGAATCATCTTCTTGCAACTGTCACCACCTGAAAACATTATCAATAATGTGGTCCCACAAATGCATATCCAATATCGTGCATACGAGATTAGATATGCATAGGTGGAAGCACATTTTTCATAATTTTTTGAGTCGGTGAGAGTTGAAAGGAGAAGAGTCATTGAGCAGAAGGAGTGGCGTCAATCCACTGGAAATTGTGTCAAGTTCGTATAGTGTATTACAATTTATTCTTAATTATTCCCAATTATTCCTAATTATTCATAATTATTCATAATTATTCCTAATTATTCCTAATTATTCTTAATTATTACCATTTATTCCTATTTATTTCTATTTATTACTATTTATTTCTTTTTATTGCTATTTATTGCTATTTATTGCTATTTATTGCTAATTATTACTATTTATTTCTATTTATTGCTATTTATTACTATTTATTACTATTTATTGCTATATATTCCTAATTATTGCTAATAATTTCTATTTATTTTTAATTATTTCTATTTATTGTTATTTATGCCTAATTATTGCTATTTATTCTTAATTATTTTTATTTGTTTCTAATTATTTCTATTTATAGATATTATCGTTTTTTATTGCTATTTATTCCTATTTATTCCTATTTATTCCTATTTATTCTAAATTATTACTAAATATTTCTAATTATTCCTATTTATTGCTAATTATTGCTAATTATTAATAATTATTACTAATTATTAATAATTATTACTAATTATTAATAATTATTACTAATTATTAATAATTATTACTAATTATTAATAATTATTACTAATTATTACTAATTATTACTAATTATTACTATTTATTACTATTTATTAGTATTTATTACTATTTATTACTATTTATTACTATTTATTAGTATTTATTACTATTTATTACTATTTATTAATAATTATTACTATTTATTACTAATTATTACTAATTATTACAAATTATTACTAATTATTACAAATTATTACTAATTATTACCATTACTATTACTAATTATTACTAATTATTACTATTACTATTACTAATTATTACTAATTATAATTAATTATTACTAATTATTACTAATTATTACTAATTGTTACTAATTGTTACTAATTATTACTAATTGTTACAAATTATTAGTATTTATTAATAATTATTAGTATTTATTACTAATTATTAGTATTTATTACTATTTATTCCTAATTATTACTAATTGCTGATAATTATTACTAATTAGCGTTAATTATTATTAGTTACTACAAATTACCGCTACTAATTACTAATTACTACTAATTATTTATATTCATTATTAATTATCTTTAATAATTCATAATTACTGCTAATTATTAATAATTAGTACTAATAATTTAAATTTATTATTACAAATAAATACTGATGACAAAACAATCTAAATCTAATTAAATTACAACTAATTAAAAACAATTAAAGTTAATATACAAAAATGAAATAAATTTTAAATAAAATAAAACATAAATACCTTTAAACTTGATCTCTTATAGGTGTAGACGACTTCACAACTTCTTCGTAAAAAAAACTAACTCAGAGAAATTTTCACTCTAAAATTAATGTTTAGAGAGAGAGAGAGAAAGTATGAATTGAGGGGAAGGATGAAAAAACGAATGGAGGTATATATAGGTTAGATTAGTTGCGACAGAACTATTTGTGACGGGCATCCCGTCACAAATACCTTCGGCCGCATTAATTACTTTCTACGGTTAAAAAGGTATTTGCAACGGGACCTATCACAAATAGTGACCTGCTGACACACTTTTTGCGATGAAGGAATATCTCATCGCTAATAGTATTTACTGTCTCTTGGTATTTGTGAAGGGAGTGCATCCCCATCGCAAATACCCTTCCTGCGGTTTGGCGCACAAACCGCGCCAAACCTTTTGTGACAGGACCCTTAATCCCATCACAAATAACTAATTATTTGCAACGAGTTAATGTCTCCATCACAAATAACCTCTTCGACAAACTATTTGTAACGGGAATAGATCCTATTGCAAATAACCCGTCACAAAAGGTCATTTTTTCCATAGTGTGTTAATATATTATTTTTAATGATTTATGATTTTTTATGAAATTTAACATTTATTAGCACAAGTAAAAAAATGTTGATAAAGACCACCTTATTAATGCTACTAAAAAACTGTTAAGAGACTGAGTATTTTTAAAAGCGCTAAAAAACGTTGATAACTGGGTAATTTTATGGGCGCTAAAAAAAGCGGTGATAAGAGGGTGCTTTTACCATCGCTTTTTTAGTGTTGTTAAAAGCTCCTTTTATTAGCTTTTTTTTAGCGCCATTAAAGGGTGCTGATGTGTAAAACCAAATATGTGGTAGTGACATCACATGTATACACATACACGCACATACATACAAATGCATACATATACTTACAAAGCCATGTATATATATTTTAAATTTTTTATTGTGAATATAAATATATAAATTCAAATATGAATCACATATTTCAATAAATATATTCATATAGATATTTATATAATTGTTTAAATAAAATATTAATATATAAGATTTATATTAATTATATATACATTTTGTAATCAATGTATATAAATATGCTATTAAATATTTTTATTGATTAATTTAGATTTTCTAATTTTTTATATATAAAATTATGAAAATAAGATTGATAATGATTTTTTTATTAAAAGTTATATAAATCAAATTAATATATTATATTTACATGTATATATTATAAATCTTATTTCATAATATATACATATGTATTTATAAATTAAGTTATTCATTTTTCCTTTTATTAATGTTTTTTCACTTTGTTAATATGACGTGCTAAAAAAAGTGGTGGCAAATGGTACCCTTTTACCAAAAAATGTTACTTTTAGGAGCGTTAATAAAAGTTTCACTTTTATCATCATTTTTTGTATCACTGATAAAAGTATACCAAATATCACATGATATATGGGCGTAAAAAATAAAAAATGTCCGGTGTTTAATGTGCAATAGATGAGCACAAAAATTACATGAAGTAAAAGAGCATCAATGAGAGGTGTCTTATGAGATGGGGCTCTGATTAATTGTTGAGGGGACCAGGGCCGAACTATACACCATTCATTAATAAATTTTTTTATTTTTACGATAACAACTACAAATGTAAATCATCAAATATAAAAAACCCAATGACTAAAATTAAAAGAATATTTTACATTTTGTTTACAAGAACGGGAAAATGAATACAAGGATTTCATTTCAGTTGGCTAGTGCCCCTGGCCAAAGCTGGGTCCGGAAGGCAGTCGCGGAAGCCAGTATGCCATGGAGGCTTTGCAGTAAAGGATGAAGGACCATGATGATGGCGAGGAGGGGTGATTGGGTGGTGTCTAGGAGGAGTGGGGGTGTCGTTAAGGGGGTTGGTGGGTGTCCAGGGGGTGGAGGGCTATCCAGGGGGGGTGATGTCCATCGAGGTGTCCAAGGAGGGTGGGGTGGTGTCCAGGGGGTTGGGGGGATTTGCAGAGGGTGGGGGTGTCCAGAGGGGTGGGGGTGTTCAGGGGGTGGGGTGGTGTCTAGGGGGGTGGGGTGGGGCTGTCCAAGGGATGTGGGGTGGTGTCTAGGGGGTGGTGGTGGTTGTCCAATGGGTTGGGGTGTCTAGGGGGTGGGGTGTCCAGGTGGTGGGGTGGTGTCTAAGAGGGGTGGGGGTGCCATTTAGGGGGTTGGTGGGTTTCCAAAGGGGTGGGGGTGTCCAGGGGGGTTGGGGGTGTCCATGGGGTGTCCTCGGGGGTGGGGTGGTGTTCAGGGGATTCGGGGGGCTTTCCTGGGGGGTGGGGGTGTCCAGAGGGGTGGGGGTATCCATGGGGTGGGGTGGTGTCCAGGGGTGGGGGTGGCTGTCCAAGGGGGTGGGGGTGTCCAGGTGGTGTCGTGGTGTCTAGAAGGGGTGGGGGTGTCGTCTAGGGGGTCGGTGGGTGTCCAGGGGGTGGGGGTGTCTTGGGGGTGGGGGGGTGTCCAGGGGTTGGGGGGCTTTCCATGGGGTGGGGGTGTCCAGAGGGGTGGGGGTGTCCAGAGGGTGGGGTGGTGTCCAGGGGTGGGGCGGTCCAGGGGTTGGTGGGGTTGTCCAAGGGGGGTGGGGTAGTGTCCAGGGGGTTTGGGGTGGTTGTCCATGGGGGTGACAGTGTCCAGGGGGTGGGGGTGTCCAGGTGGTGGGGTGGTCTCTAGGAGGTTTGGGGCGTCCAAGGGGTGGGGGTGTCCAGGGGGGTTGAGGGCGTCCAGGGGGTTGGGGGTGTCCCTTTTAAACAAAATAGAGACACTTTGAGTGATATCGGCCACACTGTGCCTCGAATTGAGCTGGGGTTGACTCTTACACATTACAAATGACCCATGGATCATTCCTCTAAAGTATCAACACAATCTGAATGTGTTTGGTCGGATTTTTGTACGTTAGTTGTTGTTTTCACTTAAAATGTTGTCCATTTTAAATAAAAGATGGACACTTTGAGTGATACCGGCCACACCATGCCTCGGATTGAGGAAGGGTTGACTATTACACATCACAAATGACCCATGGATCATTCCCCTAAAGTATCAACACAATCCGAATGTGTTTGGTCAGATTTCCGTACGCCAGTTGTTGATTTCACTCAAAATTCTGTGCATTTCAAACAAAATAGAGACTTTGAGTGATACTGGCCATACCATTCCTCTGATTGAGGAAGGGTTGACTCATACACATCAAAAATGACCCATGGATCATTCCACTAAAGTATCAACACAGTCCAAATGCGTTTGGTCAGATTTCCGTACATCAGTAGTTGTTTTCACTTAAAATTCTGTCCATTTTAAACAAAAGAGAGCTGCTTTGAGTGATACCATCCACAACGTGCCTAAGATTGAGGATGGGTTGACTCTTACATTTCACAAATGACCCATAGATCATTCCTCTAATGTATCAACACAATTAAAATGCATTTGGTCAGATTTATGTACGTCAGTTGTTGTTTTCACTTAAAATTTTGTCAATTTTTTTAAAAAAAGAGACATTGAGTGATACCGGCCACACCATGCCTCAGATTGAGGCAATTTTGACTCGTACACGTCAAAAAGGACCCATGGATCGTTCCCCTAAAGTATCAACACAATCTGAATGCGTTTGGTCAGATTTTCGTACGTCAGTTGTTGTTTTCACTTAAAATTCTGTCCATTTTAAACAAAAGAGAGAAACTTTGAGTGATACCGGCCATACCGTACCTTGGATTGAGGCGGGGTTGACTCATACACGTTAAAAATGACCCATGTATTGTTCCCCTAAAGTATCAATGCAATTTAAATGCGTTTGGTCAGATTTCCGTACGCCAGTTGTTGTTTTCACTTAAAATTCTGTCAATTTTAAACAAAAGAGAGACTTTGAGTGATACCGACCTCACCGTGCCTTGGATTGAGGCAGTGTTGACTCGTACACATCAAAAATGACTCATGTATCGTTACCCTAAAGTTTCAATACAATCCAAAGGAGTTTGGTCAGATTTTCGTACGTCAGTTGTTGTTTTCACTTAAAATTTTGTCCATTTTAAACAAAAGAGAGACACTTTGAGTGATACCGGCCACATAGTGCCTTGTATTGAGGCAAGGTTGACTTTTACAAGTCAAAAATTACCCATGAATCATTCCCCTAAATTATCAACACAATAATAATGTGTTTTTTTGGATTTTTGTACGTCAGTTGTTATTTTCACTTAAAATTCTGTCCATTTTAAACAAAAGAGAGACACTTTGAGTGATACCAGCCACACTTTGCCTCGGATTAAGGTGAGGTTGACTCTTAAACATAAAAAATGACCCATGGATCGTTTCCCTAAAGTATCAACATAATCTAAATGTGTTTGGTCATATTTACATACATCAGTTGTTGTTTTCACTTAAAATTTTGTCCATTTTAAACAAAAGGGAGACACTTTGAGTAATACCAGCCACACAATGCCTCAGATTGAGGCAGGGTTGACTCTTACACGTCAAAAATGACTCATGGATCATTCCCTTAAAGTATAAACACAATCCAAATGCATATGGTCAGATTTCCGTACATGAGTTTTTGTTTTCACTTAAAATTATTTCCATTTTAAACAAAAGAGAGACTTTGAGTGATATTGGCCACACCGTGCCTAAAATTGAGGTGGGGTTGACTTTTAAACATCAAAAATGACCCATATATACTTCCCCTAAATTATCAACACAATCCTAATGTGTTTGGTCAGATATGAAGGTATTTTGGATATTTTACTGTTTTTTCTTATCCAAAGCCCAAAGAAAAGTGGTTCATCGTTCTTGCTTGTTGCTGGTGCATTTAATTTGTTAAAATGGGAAAATTACTCATTGGAGAAAGGATGTTTTATTTAATAAAAATTACATTTTTCCTACAAACATTTACATACAACAATGTTTCATCTTTTGATCCCCTTAACCCCTCTAAAAAATGACAGCCAATTGTATAGGTCCCCAAGTCAGATCTTTATGCTATTTGTGTACAATCTTCCATCAGTTATGCAGCCCACTCGTTTCTGAACAAATCTATATTGTCTTGTGAGTATGAGGCGTTTTGACAATCATAGTAGTAATGCAAAATATACAAATAAATAATTTGTAAATAATTTAAATGAAATAGTAGTTGTGTTTGAAAATACCTCTTTAGGGATGCTAGTTTGTTGATGAAAAATAATCTCTTTCATAAATTTACAAACATAATAACCGCAATCATTATAGTTTGTTTGTTTTAGACACTACAAAAAAATGATCCTTAAGAGAATAAGTAACTTGTATTGATATGTGTTTAGATAGTGAAATTTTATTATATATACCCTAATATTTGTCTAAACATAGTACTTGGTTTCCTCCTTATGCTTATCCCCTATCCTCATTCCTTTTTTAGATGATAATGATACACCACCGTATAATTACATAATCTTTAGTAAAAGATAATATAAATTATATTTCTTGGTGTTTAGACCTAAAACATACGATGTAGTGTCTTACATTTTCACAAACTCCATCATGTGTGGTCAGTTTGTTGGATATCCTTGCATTGAATCCATAAAATAAATCTTTGGAGTATCCAAGTTCAGTGCAATTAGCAGACAATGTTGCACAAAAACACAAAAGGTAATAAGTAATAAATGAAGTGAAAATATAATTGATATGCTTTAATCGTAGATTTTTACCCCTGCATGGTTGGTATTAGGAAGAGTCGGTCATCCATAATCTTTCTTTCAAATGTTTTCAGCAAGTCGTTCACTATTTCATCCCTTTTTGATGGCTCTAATTTTGTTAGTTGTGTTGATGTGGTATGAGGACTAACAAGTATGAATTTTGGATCATGGGAAAATTCCTTTAACTGTTTTTCATATATACGTCTGTCAAAAATATAAAATGCATTTAGTCATAATTTCCACATTGTATCAACTTTTAGAAAATCAATCCATGAAAACATACCTAATATATAAATTTACAACTGGGATGCCTAGCCAACTGTATTCAAGGATCTCATTTACATTTTCAGTAGCAAAGAAATCTTGAATTTCCTCTCCGTATATATTCTCTTCAAAAAACACTATATGACTACTACCACCTCTTAGCTTCATATCCACGTGAGTCTTCAATGCAAGTAAATGTGGATAGAGAACATGTAGTGTTATTGTGCTTTCAGTGGCTCTTTGGGATCGGTTGGTTGATCCTTTAGATGCTTTTGAGCCAATGTTTCTTGTCACCCCCTTCCCTTTCTCCGTCATTAATAACATTCATTGGTTCAGACCCATTTTTCATTAATTGTTAAAGGTTTAGCTTGAGAAAATGGAAATAAATACCTCTTTGTCCACATGTACTCTTACAAGTTGTGAAGACCATGAAATGAATGTCCCAATAGCCTTTTTGACGGCATGAATATCATTATCATCAAGTGAAATATGTAGCTCTGCATTTGGATCATGAGCTACAGTAAGTTTCACTTTCAGATGATCTTTCAGAAGTGGTCTATTACGTAGCTTGTCCTCTGGGATGTTGAACACTGTAGCCCTCGCTACAAGGTGATAGGTGGGTGTTGACAGATATAAATCATAGTCATTATCACCCTGTAGAAGATCAGTACAGGAAAAGTATTAGTGTTTTTCTAATTCACATTTCATGGGAACAATTATTAGAATATTGATTACCACGGCTAAGACAGTTCTTTGAGGGGAATGTCTCACCTAAAAGCTGGTGGGGGTGGGGTGGGATCTTCACGCGCTGGTTGTTCATGAGTTATGACTTCTCCTTTCTTCCCACCCATAAAAGTTGCTAGCAACTCTCCCTGCCATTGAAATCATTCTTCAAGAGTTGCTAGTATTTCTCTCATTTGTTTCATTTTTTCATCTCTATCATCAGTTTTTTTCTCATAATATACTCGGGGTGTCACCCCAAACCCCGTACCTCTGACACGACCGTATTGTTCTGGTTTCTTCAAAGTCATCGATAATAGGTCTGCATCTGCTATAGTAGTAGCTGATTCCTGTGACTGTCGGATATCGGAAAATAACTAATTATTTTTATGTAATATAAATTTAAAACAAATATTTTTTTCATGTCATACATACAAATATTTCCTACACTTTTTGTGTATTTTCATCTACTAGTTTCCCTTCCTTATTCACACGTGCCTCCTTCCATAGCACATGACATGGGATGGAAGTGTATTTGGTCTTAGACTCATCAATCTACATATAAATATAGAAAGATAATTATGATGTTGTTTCTTGGCACCTAACAATATTTCTGTAAATTTAAAATACGTACCATTTTCTTTTCTAGTGAAGTGTACCCCGTCCTTGCTTTACGATAGGGGTATGTTGGTTTTGATGCACGTTCCTTATTTTTAGTTTTGAGTTGTTGTTTCATAAATGAAATATTGACAATAAAAGTGATGAATACATGTATCCTTAAAAAACGTATTATCGACCACAATGTACTTGAAGCTTCTCATCCCCACGGTGGACAATAAATGCATCCCATGCTTCTTGGGTTATCAGGTGAGCATATACAAGGGTTGGGTGCGGGTTTATTTTACCTTTGGAGTCTTTCATGTGAGATTTTGTTAAAATAGTGGAAAAACCTCGATGACACCTTCCTGCAAGCCTTAGTACATAATTCTTGTGTGAATAATATACAATAAATGTACTCTGCAAGAGATTGATAAGAGTAAGACACTGTTCCATTTTTTAATTTTCTAGTAAATTAAAGAAATAATTTCATAATGTTACTGTAATTTCATCCCAGATCATATCCTTCAGCCCAGACACAACATGGTTCCATGAATATATGTCAATCGGCATGTTTTTTCCGAGTGACAATTCCAATGTAACTACTAAACATATCCTTGTTGGGATTCACATGTTGGCCTCGTGCATTCCATCCGACATCAAATTTGATACCTTTGCTTTTCTCCTTAAGAACTTTAGCTAACACCATCAAACTACGATGCACCTATGTTTTTTGCAACGTCGGTCCTTCATCCCCGACCATTTCATCAAAATCAACATAATCTATATGTTCATATATAATGATAGCAACACCATGTGCTGATGGTTGTTGGACCTCAACACTAGGAGCAACAACATGTTTAGAAACTTGTTGTTGCTCTGTACTATGAGCAGCCTCAGCAGTAGTAGCTATAACAACAACAACAACAACAGCTTGAGAGACTTATTCATCCTTAAGGTTAGGAGCACCAAATCGTGCAGAAGTCATTATCTTCAAAAGTGGTTGAATAGTTAATTTAGATTACATAAATTCATTAATGATAAGATAATAACATGAGATAACCAGATCTATATTACTAACAAAATATAACATGTTTATTGAACTATCTTTATTTTTTTCAAAGGCTGAAGGGATTTGAAACCTCTATCGATTATCCAAATCTCTTCATTGTGGTCTCCTCTAATATATAAAACATCATCTACATTGGGACCGCTACAAAATAATTGTGACGTACCACTGAAAGGATCATCCTCAACTGAATTTTCATCGGACCCTTCAGTAGTTTTGGACGATAACAGAACAATTGACCACTTTAGATTTGCAGGATCTGGAATATAAAATACTTGTACCACGTGTGATGTTATTATAAACTGTTCTTCTTTATACCCTTCTTTACTAAAATCAACTTTCACAAATCCCAATTCATCTATTTTAACACCACTATTGTTATCAACCCATTTGCATTGAAAAATAGGAAATTGGAATGTCATATAATCTAACCCCCATATTAGTTTGATATTGCCAAAGTATGAAATATTTTCATAAATTGGATTTTTGTCCTTACTTCCAGAAACATGCATCATTTCAGCCAAAAGTGTAACTCCACTATTTTTTATGGTACTATATTCATCATTTTCATCTGTATAGAATGTATAACCATTAATTACATAACCATTGTAAGATAATACATACACACTTGGTCCGACGTCTTTCCATCGAAGTCGTTCTGAAATTGAATTTGGATTTTCATCTAACTTCTTAAAATTATGGTCCTGAAACCATTCTATAAACGGGTGATTATGTGTAGTTGATATCCATTTTTCAACCCTTGATGGATTCAACTACCTAAGAATTTCTTTGTGGGTTTCAATATATGGAGAAACCTCCTAACTATTATGAAAAACATAAAGTTGGGCCTGCTCCTGATCTGTAATATTGATTATCACAACATTTCTTCCAGAAATTCCCTCACCCTCAATGCGTCCAGTGTGACATGATTTCAGGAGACCAATGCTTTCCACATCAGATAGGTATTCGGAATAGAATTCAATGGATTCCTCAACAATATATCGCTCCACTATAAAACTCTCTGGCTAACTTAGATTTTTGACATACCATTTCAAAATCTTCATATACCGTTCAACGAGGTACATCCATCTATAGAGCACAGAACCACAAATTAGAATCTCTCTCACCAAGTGAAGCATCAAATGAACCATCATATCAAAGAATGTTGTCGGGAAGAACGCTTCTAAATCACATAATATGATGACAATTTCTCTTTCCATAGCTAGCAATTTCGCTAGGTCTAAAACCTTTCTACATATAGATTTGAAAAAAAACAAAGTTTGGTTAACGTATGACGAACATTATTGGGTAAAATGCAACATAAAGCTATAGGAATTAAATCTTTCATCAAAACATGGAAATCATGTAATTTCAAACCTTTTAACTTCAAATCATTCATTAACACAATGTTATTGATATTTTATGAATACCCCTCTGAAACCTTTACATCATTGAAGAAGTTGCAAAACTTATATCTTTCCTCCCTAGAAAGAGTATTAGTAGCTAGAAGAAGAAAAATTCGATTTTCACCCTTTATGGGAGCCAAATCTTCTCGTATTCCCATGCCAACCATGTCCAACCTTGCCTTAATTCCATCCTTTGTTTTCCCAGGGTCATTTAGCAAACATCCGATAACATTGTCATATACATTTTTTCCACATGCATCACATCAAGAAAATCTCTGACGTACAAACTATTTCAGTATGGTAATTCAAAAAAATGATCTCTTTTTCCAACCGAGTTTTGTAAGGTTTTTTAAAAATGGTTTCCCAAAAATACTGTTCACATATTTTACTTTCTCAAATAGCTGATCACCTGTTATTAGAGACGGTGTTGTGCATTATTTTGAACATCTATTGAATGATGTTGTCCAAGATCGGTACTTATGCCGACGAGGTAGAAATCTATTATGTCCTAGAAACACAGTTTTTGATGAATGTTTCAACCTAATTGATTCTGTATCTTCTTCACACATGAGACACCCTTGAGTTCCTTTAATGCTATAGCCTGAAAAATTTCCATAAGTAGGGAAATCATTTATCGTCCCATACAACATCGGCCTCAACGTGAAGTATTCACTTTTATAAACATCATAAAATATAACACCTGAATCCCACAATAAATTCAAATCCTTGATCAAAGGAGACAAATAAACATCAATATCATTACATGGTTGTTTTTGTCCTGATATAAGAATAAATAACATGATAAATTTCCACTTCATGCATAACCAGGGTGTCAAGTAATGATTTACCAACATAACATGCCATATACTGTGAGTGTTGGTTTGAAAACCAAAAGGATTCCCTCCATCTGTAGATAATGCAAGACGAAGGTTTCTCAGATCTTTTCCAAATTCAGGATACTCATGATCAATTATCTTCTATTGAGGAGAGTCGGTCGGGTGACATAATTTCCCATCTTTATTTCTTTTATCTGCATGCCATGACAATTGTCTTGCAGTTTCTTCAATTACATATAGTTTCCTAAACCTTGGAATGATTGGAAAGTACCATACAACTTTCGTAGGACTGGATTCATATTTCTTGTATTGAGAAGCACCACACTTTGGTCATTCTGTAAGTGATTTTTTCTCCTTGCTAAATAGTATACAGTCTTTCGGGCATGCATGTATTCTTTTAGAAATCATACCCATCGAGCGTAGCATTCGTTTAGCTTCATATGTCCAGTTTGAGAGATCATAATCTTCTGAGCATTTCATTCAAGGGAGCAATTAGTTCCGTAAAACTGACATCACTCCATCTATTGCCTTCTTTCAATTTACACAACTTCAGTACAGTTGTCAATGCTGTATATTTAGTGCAACCAACATACAATGACATCTTTGCACAACTCTTTAACTTCTCAAACAATTTTGGGATATCACGGAGTTCATCTTCAACTGTCCTTATCATTTCCTCAATACGATATTCATCATCATTGACATCTGTAATCACATCCTTCATACGGTCTTCTTCATTATCCATATTTGTATTCATATCTGATGATCCATAAAACACAGTTTTATCCCAGCCAGTAGCTACATTCACTTTTTCTCCGTGTTTATTCCAACATTTATAACTCTGATCTATTCCGTGACATATCAAATGTTCTTCTAACTCCTCTGGAGTAATTAGCCTAGAATTACAACAACTTAAACATGGAAAAAGGATTTGAGAAGAATCCTTTGCGTGATCCTTTGCAAACTTGATGAACTCTTTCACTCTGTTCTCATACTCTATTGTCAAACAATTAGCATCCATCCAATCTTTATTCATCTCCATCCTATTTGAATCTCAAATATTAGTATTTATGATTAAAATACGCAAAACAAGACTTCCAAATATAGCAGAATAGAACCACTTCCTTATAAAAATAGAGATTAACAGAGCCTACCATATACCTAGAAAATAATTGAAAAAATTAGGAAAAATAGTTTCTTGTACCTATTTCTAATAGTACTACAAGAAAAGTATAACGAACATAGATCGTACCTCCAAACACTCCTGGAGCCCCTTGGTAAAAAGCCTATAGTGACTAAAACTATCCGAGATTCTAACAACTAACTTCCCAATATAGGATTGGTATACTTAGGGGTAGTATTAGTAGAATCAAACCAAAGTTCCATCCACCTCATGCTGCTCCCCGATCTCCTCCATCCCTTTAGTGTTGTACAGACCTCCTTTCTCCAGTTCCTTCCTCTGCCTAGGCTATTCGTCGACTGCCTCTCTGACTGTAGCATGAATGTTAAGAAAATGCAATGTGATATGTCTATACCCATCACAATTATATTAAATTCCTTGGATTAATGGGTTATCCTTGAGGTACCTATGAATGACAGTGCCTCCTGAGATGAGACTTGCATCACACACATACTGTGGGTGGGTGATGCTAACCCTACATCCCAGAAGATCACTACCTTAAAAGATTATGATATCAACTCAAACCATAGGCATAATAATAGAACACTAATATAACCATCCAAAGATTAATAATACATGTTGAATTCCCCAAAACCACTAGAGGTCAGTCTATGAATTGATCAACATAAATTAATGGATTTAATAAAAAGAGCTGAAATACAATCCAACCAAGTGAAAGACATTTATAATATCTTGAGAATAAATTCATCCCCCATCACATAATCAGGTTCTCCATAATGTAGGTGTGCTTAACAAAAATCACTTGGCTTGACACACCAAGGGTAGTTCTTTACTAGAGCAGTCTTCATTCAGAATAACAATCTTGATACCCATAATAGGTATCAGGGAAGAATCACTATCTACCCAATGAAGTGCATGGTGTCTCCCCATTTTCAAGAAAAACCCTTCTAGACTAGCACCTAGGAACAACTGGTCATAGAGGCTCACTAAGTTGACACCACCCTTAAATTATCCTTGACATAAAAGAAATATGTGTGGAATTTACCATTGATCGAAGTCAAGAAACATCCCACAATCCTAAAAAGAATTAACCACCCAAATACAACTACTCACATGTTCATACCACTATCTAAACCCAAAGTAGACGCTTAAATTCCAGAAGAAAACTACATAAAAATGTGCAAGATTATCACCTTTCCAACAACCATGCTGGTAAAACTTATACAAAACCATTTATTATAATTGATAAGCGCTTTAAACAATTATAAATATGTTTTGTCAAGATGAACCCCAAGTGCAGTCAAACATAGCCTTATACACAATCAATTGTGATCAGTTGTGAGCACTTTTCAATAAGTGATGTCAAACATAAACTATGTAACCTATAAACACTTATACAAAAACATTTTTCATAAATGGTGTCACACACCTTTTTGTAACTGTCAAAAACAACCTACATAAATGATAGAAAACTAAGAACAGACACTAAGTATATGGAAAATGACTAGAGAGCTACAGCCAAGGAGGAAGAAAACTGAAGAAAACACTACGAGAGAGATCTTGCCCAAAATGAAGCCAAGTCCAAGTCTCACAGCCAATTCCTACTCAATTTTCTCTACCTCTCCATCACTCTATCCTTCCTATATAACAACCCCCATGAGGCCCATCCCAAAGTAGAACCTTCCCCATAAACACAATCATAAATTGAACCTTCCCCATAAACACAATCACCAGCACATCATGACACCCACAAAGTGTAACCAATTAATAATGAGGCGGGTACTATCAAAACTCTTCTTTTTCATGAAGGGTTTAAAAAAAGACCACTTCCCCCAGTATAGATACACCCTCCGGAAGGATGAGGAAACACACTCAATATTAATAGAATATTCATGTATAACAAGGTCTAGCTTGAGGTTTCATGAGAATATCAAACCCTCGTACATATGACACTTGGTGAAAAATAAATTCTAGTTCCAAAAATCATAAGGAACCATGGGGAATCATAAAAAAGTCATACTTTAGTTCAAATCATCTGTTAACTATGTGTTTGTGGGGAGGAGGATCCGCGGAAGGGGTTCGAGGGGGAGGAGAAGAAGTAGGACTAGCAGCAGAGCTCCGACAAAGAGAAGATTGCTGGGCGAGGGGAGTTGTCACAGGGGTATAGCCCCGCGAGGGCTTGAGGGTGCGATAAACAGAGGATACTGTTAGTCCAGGAGTGTCTCCAGCGGGTTCAGGTGCGGATCAACCCCTGTTTTGCAGTGATTTAGAGGGGGAGGTGTTTCTTGGTTGTAGCTTCTTTGATTTCTTCAGGTTTTATTTGGTATGCGTGTTTCTTCAGATTTTATTTGGTATGCGTGATTTGCTTCAACTGGGTGTATCTGGTATTGCGTGATTTGTTTCAACTCGGTCAGTGGTTTTCGATTTGGTTATCCTGGTTCAACCTCACTGGTTCTTCTTTGCACATTCCCTCTAGCATGTTACCGTGAGGTTTCGGAACCTCGTGAGGGTGTTCTGAGGTTCTTTTTGGAGCTGATTCATGCCCAGAGTGGCGTTTCTGTTTCAGGACGACCAAACTCTCTCATTAGTGGCTTTCCCTTGGTGTGGGTTTGGGCCACCCAGTACTAGGTGACGATGGCTTGAACTTGCGCCTTTTGGTTTGTCTTCCAGGCTTATGTGACTCTGCTTGCGGGGGTGTAATGTGGAGGGCAGCCTGGCTTGTCCAGGATGGTCACTTATTGAGGCGCTATGGAGATGTGATTTTAGAATGGTGGAAAGGTTTCTTCTGCGAGAGTCTGTTGGTATGGTGATGCACCTAGACTCGACCACGTGGATCAGGCTCCAGAGGAGGTTCCAGAGCTGTCGTTCGTCATTGCAGTGCTTTTCGGATTCGGATGTTTGAGAGGGTATGGTATCAGCCATCGGATCGGACATGTGCTTTGACACGGGACACTTGCTTGTTGTTCAGCCTTGCAACGGTGGATTGTTTATTCATGTTCAATTGTTGGGGAGGGGTAGCTCCATGGTGTCAGTTTGGTTTGTCTTGCTTGACCTTCAGGTTGTGATATGTCCTTTGTCAATGATGTCTATTAGGGTCCCCCCCTTCTTCCCTTAAAAGGGGGCTTTGTTTAAAAAAAATAAAAAATTTAAGGCCTTCGGGTCGTTGGACGGGACTATGGTTTTATCAGTGCTGATAAAGGAACCCTTTATCAGGGAATTTTTAGCGCTGATAAAGACAGTCTTTATCAGCGCTTATAAAGCGTACTCTTTATAAGCGCTATGAAAAAGTGCTGATAAAGAACGACTTTATCTGCGCTAATATAGGGTTCCTTTATCAACGCTTTTGTCTTAGCACTGATAAAAGGTGGCACTTCCCGTACCCGTTTTCGTAGTAGTGTGGTTAGGTAGCCATTTGGGGTGGTGATCGCTGGGAAATGGGGAAGAGGGGACATTGTCTCGGGAGAAGAGCCATCAGGGGGTGTTGCGGCGGTCGGCATTTAGGGAGGGGGTCGGCAGTCGATAGTTGACGATGAGGGAGGGTGGTCGGGGGGGTCGTCGGGGGGGGGGGGGGGGTTCAAGGTGGGTGGGGGTGGTGTTAATTAGGTTTTGGTTAAAGGATATAGTGGTGGTTTTATGAAACTGTCCCTAAATTTTAAATGGTATTCGGAAACTCTTAATTAGTGTCGGTTATAGGAACGGGTGCTAAAATATCATTTTTGTAGTGAATTTTTGGTTTATTTAATATATATCATTTATGCCACACTTATACTTTTGTATTTTTGTACCCTTATCAATTCTATTGCATTCACTCTATCTTTTACTTCGGCTTTCAGTTTTAATTTGATCTTTTAAAAGGGAATATTTTTGTGTTAATTTTTAAAATCCAATTCATCTCCCCTCTTTTCATCTTACTCGGACCAACATAATGCACACAATTCGAAGAGATCTTTTGAGGTTGGGAGAGAGAATAAAAAATGAGCATTGTTTAATGTGTAGTAGATGGGCGGACAAAAACCACGTGAAGCAAGAGAGCATCAAAAGCAGGTGTCTTGTGAGTTGGGCCTCAGACTAATCGCCAAGGCGAACAGCGACGAACCATACACCATTCGTTGGTAAAAATTTTAGTGTTTATGATAACAATTACCCATGCAAATCCATAACCATAAAAAAACCGATGACTAAAATAAAAAAATATTTTATGATTTGTTACACAACAAACACCGGAAAATGAATACACGGACTTCATTTCAGTTGGCTAATGCCCTGGACCTTTAGGGCTGGGTCCGGAAGGCAGCCGCTGAAGCCAGAACTCCATGGAGGCTTTGTGGTAAAAGATGGAGGACCAGGAGGGTGGCGACGAGGGGTGATTGGGTGTCATCGGGAAATTCACCTCCGGCAGCCGGAGCGTCCTGGAAGCCTCCACTCTCGCATGAAGCATGGTGATGAGAAGAAGCAGGATCAAAACAATGGCATCTCTTCGCCCAAATCCCATCCTTGGTTGGTATATGGGTAACCAAAGAAGTGGGCATTGAATTTATAAGAGGTGTGGTGGGCTTGCCTAGGAATACGCGGGCGCAGGAACCCTCCAATTCACGTACGGTTGAATGGTCCAACCTGGGAAGGCTTGACGCCATCATATTTGAATTACCCCAACAAGTCAAATGGTCTTCACTAGGCACTCCATGTTCAGTCCTGCGCCGACAAACTGGAACAAAGAGCGCGTCAAGCTTTCTCAACGGGTTTCAAAAAACTGTCATGAAAAGATGCGTTATAAAACCTTTAGCCGTGATTTTCAAAAAGCACTGGGAAATGATTTAGCAGTGAAACCACGGTGGTTTAAGGAATATTTTTATTTTTTTCTATATTTTCATATTATTAATTATTATTTATCTATTTATCCTTGGATGCATGCATATGTATGCATAAATTAACCATCTATATACGTTGGGTGAGATTTGAACATCTTATCTCTTGTTATTCTGCAGATACATTTTCACTCCAACAATTATTTCATGCAGTGAGTACATAGACATTTATATACTTATATATACGCACATAAAAATACTTATATGTACATATATGTAAATAATAATATTAATGAACTATAATAATAAAAAATAAATAAAAAAATCATACATAACCAATAAATACGAAATAAATAAATAATGATTACTAAATATTGAACAATAAACAAATGATTAATAAAGAATAAAAATAAAGAATAAAGAATAAAGAATAGAAATAAATAATAAACAATAAACAATAAACAATATGTCATAAATAATAATAAACCATAATAATAAATAAATGATAAAAAATTAGAAAATTAATTAATTAATTAATACAACTTAATATATCAATATATAATAAAGAAGTAGTAAATTAATAATTATTTAATAATTAATTATAAATGAATATATAAGAAATAAGAAATAAGATATCAGAAATAATAACTAATAAATAATACATAGTATATATATATAATTACATATAAATTTAATTAAATACAATTATATATATCTAATAAAAATATATAAAAATAAATAATTTAACAAAGTTGTATATAAATACATCCAGAAAGACAGACACAACAACCTACAGAATACAGAAAAATATATATACCAAAATCAAATATATAAATATAAATTAATGTACATAAATATATATAAATGGATATAAATATATATAAATATAGACTAATATGCGTAAATACACATAAATATCTACACATGGAATCAATTATATATTTATTTTTGAAAAAAATCATAAAAATACTTAAATTATAAATATACATACATAAATATATAGAAGTACATAAAAATATATATATATATATATATATATATATATTTATTTAAAATAGATAATAAATCACTAAAAGAGGGAAAACCACAACAATTTCAACACCACCAAATCAATATGAATGTCAATCCATGGGAAAAAATCATAGATGACCCATCAAGCATATGAAGACACACTTAAATGAAGCTGAAATCACATCGAATGTTCATAGATCAAGGTATCTGAACCAAAAACTTATATTTGGATGCCTTTTGAGACTTTTTGTCCTTAAAAAAAATAGTGGCCATGGTCCCCCTGATCAATCAAGCATAAAGATCTTCACAGGATTCAATTTGATATATTATAGAACCCAAACAGACACCCTGACCAAAAGGTATGACCATTTGAAGTTGAAGTTTTATTTTCAACTTCTCTTAAAATAGTAATAAATTTTATTCTATTACTTCTTATCAAATTATTATCCTATTTCATTGTACTTTATTTCCTATATTTAGATTTGACTGGCTATGGAGGTAAAATGGGCATTCAGATCAAAATTTATGGTAATTTGGTAATGAAATTTGTTTTTTTTAAACTAATTAAAAATTAAAAATTAATTTTAGCTCTGGTTTTCTAAAAAAAGCTACTAATTCATGGTGATTTTTAAAAAAACACTTCTCGAAGTAAATTTAAAAATAAAAATAAAAATTTGAACAACGTATTTAGCATTAGTTTTTAAGAAACTACCGCTAAAAAATGTGGAATAAATATTTAGTAAAAGTCTTGTAAACATCCACTAAAAAACCGCCATGAATTTTAGTTTTTCCTGCCGTACATATCCTATCTTTTGTTTTATGCCCTCTTTGTATATTGAAACAAAATTCCATTATTTTTTACCTTATGATTTACTCATATTTGATGTTATGGGATTGATGATTGCATGGGGGTGTAGCTGCATGACCACTATTTACGTGGTTGTTTCTTCTTCTTCTTTTATCATTCTAATGATTTCTGTTGGAGAGACCGTTTTCCTCACCTGTGTAGATCTTCATATGGACCGTTGATCATGCATGATCCAATGGTTGTGGATACTCTCGGTTGTGATTGTTTTCCTCATCCTTAATCATGGTCTTTGTCTTTTTGCCAATGGAAAGTCGCCACTTGTCGTTGAGCCGCCTTCTGTTAGGAAAACTGCATGTGCCATCTCCACCGTCCACGCAACCTTCATCCCATAGAACTGACATAACCTCCTGACGATTCAATGAAATTCTATTATTGTTCTACTATGCGTTAATCCATGGAATTAAATTCATTTTGATTTTAGGTGATCTCGGTTTGATTTTTCTCTTCATCTTGAGAGCTCTCGGTGTGAGATTCTCCTGCGAAAAAGAAGGGATCTCAGAGAAGAAAAAGGGAAGTAAAGGTATTCCGGCCACCCACACTCCCCTCCATCGTTTGTATGCCCCCTCCTGGAATAGGAGTATCGCTTTAGGGGAGATCGACTCAACCTTGGGTATAGGGAACCTACTCATTGGAGGAGCTTCTAGATCTTCGCTTAACCAAGTTCCAGTTTATGATTCTTGGCTTTGTATGTGAATAATTTCTTTCTAACATGATTGGAAATGTATCCTTCTTGGGTGTGTGCATGAGACAATCCTCGAGTGGACAATATTGACTCTACGCGAGGAGTTTCATCACTGCCACCTTGTTCAACAATGCTAGCCTCCCTGGATAGTTTCTCTTCTTATCTCCCTTGCACTTCGAGTCTATATTTATGGATTTCGTTTTTTAGTAATAAAACAACTAACCGGGGTGGTGTTCTCACCATGCACATAGGATCACGCTGATCTGAAGCACATTATATCTGGTGTTCATTACTGTTATTTCTTTTCAGTTCTTTCTATTATTGTGATTCCAATGGTTCATTTGAATAAGTAAGTTATTTCATTTTATTATAATAAACCATTTTTGAATTGACTATAACGAATTTGTAACCCTATTATATGAGTCAGCGGGTCATGTATGTTCTAAGGGTTAGTGGCATATCCCAAGAATTGGTATAAGATCCTACTGAAACGTATACTATAGGCTCTAAAAAATTTGATATTGATAAATTTGATAGTGAAAAAGATTTTAATCTATAGACGATTAAAACAATTTCTCTTACGGATTACAATGATTTATTTAATTGATTCCATTACTGGCACAAAAAAAATGTAACTACCCTTTCCCCTAATGTGAATACTAATATATCCTATGTAGATGCTCCAGAAGAAACCCTTAATAATGCCCATAGTTTAATACAATTGTCTTTAGGAGATAAATTTCTTAGAGAGGTTTCATATGAGTCTTTTACTACTAGTATATGGTCTAGGGTTGGATCTCTTTACATGACTAAGTCTCTTGTTGGTAGATTATAAACAAAATGAGATTATATACTTTCAAAATGTTCCATGGAATTGTAGTCAGAATACACATTGATGAGTTTAACAAAATATTGTTAGATCTATCCAACATAGACATTAAATTATATGATGAAGATCAAGACATAATACTATTTAATTCATTAAATGATACCTTTAATTCTGTTAATGATCCTATGATGTATGGAAAAGACACCCTTACTCTCAAAGAAGTTAAATATGCACTACTCTATGAATACATTCAAAGGAAGTGTGGTGTTAAAGTTGAGGCATATGGCTCGAACATTAGGGAAAAAAGTGAATCTAGGGGTAGAAGAGAGTATAGGGGTAGGAGGAAGGAATGATTTCAGTCTAAAGAGAAATGATATAAGTCCAAGAATAATGTAATAAAGTTCTCTCAATGTAAATAACCTGGTCACATTAAGAGTAACTACCCTAATAAAAAAGATGAATATAGATATAATAGTAATGACCATTCTTTATTAGTTGAGTAAGTTTTTTACACTGCTGATGTGTTAAATGTTTCTCATATTTCTATATCTGATGAATGGATCCTTGATTCTAGGTGTTGATTTCACATGTTTCCTAGGAGGGAATTCATTACTGAGTTGAGGGAAATTAAATATGGAGAACTATTTAAAGGGAATAATAGAAGATTTCATATTATTGTAATAGGCTCATTTTTATTATAAATTCATGATAGGATTGTTAAAACTCTTGAGGAGGTTAGGTGGGTACCCAAACTAAAAGGAAACCTCATCTCCCTAGGAGTCTTCAATCAGAAGGGATACACTTTAAATTAGACTCTGTGAGTCTTGGGATTTCTCGAGGATCCCTCACTATCATGAAATGAAACCTTCATAATGGCCATTATTTATTAGATAGTAAGGATTATAAAAGTGAGTTAAACACCACTTATGATTCATAACATGATATAACTGCCCTCTGGCATAGAGGGTTAGGGAATGTTAGTGCTAAAGGTATTGAAAAAAATTAAAAAACAAGGGCTTTTGAGTAATGTCACTCCTAGTTGCCTTTCTTTCTATAAATATTATGTATATGGAAAAATCAAAAGGAGTTAGTTTTAGTAGGTCAATGTATAAGTCTAAACAATCCCTTGAGTGTGTCCATTATGATCATTAGGGTACTTATAGGGTCACCTCCCATTATGGTGGTCTGTACTTCATGTCCTTTATTGATGATTACACGAGGAAAGTATGGATTCATATACTCAAACATAAGTCTGATACTTTTCATGATTTTACACTACTAGAAAATAAGGCTATAGCCATAGTTTTAAACCGTGGCTATAGGTCCAAAAACTGTGGCTATAGGTTATAGCCACGGTTTACTCAACTGTGGCTGGTATTGGCATGGCTATAGGGCAAACCCTATTACTACAGTTCAAACCGTGGCTAAAACCCTATAGCCACAGTTTGAAAACCATGGAATAGACTAAAATTACTCATCAGCTATAGCCACGGTTCAAAACCGTGGCTATAGACATATAGAAATGGTTCAAAACTATGGCCATAGGTCTTCACATTTCCTAAAAAAATCAGCACCATTCAGCTATTGCTGCCCCCTTACACCCCCCTCTACACAGTCCCTTGCCCCCCCCCCCCCTACACAGCCCCCTTGCATCCCCTTACACACACCCATGCACCCCCCTGTACACCCCCTGATGACCTTGTACACACCCCCTTGCACACCTGCACACCCCTTACACCACCCCTACATGACACCCCCACTACACCCCCCCCCTCCTGGACACCCCCATGGACAGACCCCCCCCCCCCCCCCCCCCAGGAAAGACACTCCCCCTGGACAGTAGCCCCCACCCCTAGGACAAACACCCCCCTCCTGGATACCACCCTGGATAGAGCCCCCCTCCCCCATCTGAACAGACACCCCTTGGACAACATCCCCCAACCCCCCTGCACAACCCCCTTGCACCCCCTTACACATCCCTAGCACCCCTACACCCCGGTCCCCTTGCACACCCCTTTCCCCCCTACTGGACCCTACTTGCACCACCCCTGCTAGACCCCCTTGCACTCCCTTGCACAGCCCCATGCCCCTGCACAGCCCCCTTGCACCCCCTTACACATCCCTTGAACCCCCAACACACCCCCTTGCACCCCCAGTCCCCTTTCACACCCCCACTACACACCCCTTGCCCCCTATTGGACCCCCTTGGCCACACCTACTGGACACCCCCCCCCCCCCCCGCATAGCCCCCACCCCTTGGACAGACACCCCCACCCCACTCCCCAGGGTAGACCCCCTGGATAGCAACCCCTCTGTATAGACACCCCCATGGATAATATCCCCCCCTACACACCCATGCCCCTTGCTCCCCCACCCCTGCATAGCCCTCCTTGCACCCCTGCACACCCCCTTGCACCCCACTGTCCCCTTGCTGGGCACCCCTCTACTAGACACCCCTTGCACCACCCCTATTGGACACCCCCCCTGCATAGCCCCTTGCACCCCCTTTTCCCCTTGCACACACACCCATGCACACATCCACACCCCTTGCACCACCCCCTGCTAGACACCCCTTGCACCACCCCTACTGGACCCCCCTTACACCACCCCTACTGGACACCCCCCTGCATAGCCCCTTTCACCCCCGACACACCCCCTGCACCCCCTTGAATAACCCCCCTTAAACCCCATTAAACATCCCATGCACCCCCAATACACCCCTGTCCCATTGCACACACCCCCTTGCACATCCCCTTGCACCCCCTGCACCACCCCTGCTGGACACCCCCACTGCCCACCCCTGTCCCCTTGCACACACCCCCTTGAACGCACCCCCTACACACCTGGACACCCCTTGCACCACCCCTGCTGGACACCCCCCTACATAGCCCCCTTGCTCCCCCCCCGCACAACCCCACTTTCACCCCTGCACTTCCCCCTTTCATCCCCTTAAACATCCATTGCACCCCCCTGTACACCCTTTTCCCCTTGCACACACCCCCTTCACACCTTCACACCCCTGCTGGACACCCTTGGTGGACCCCCCATTGCACCAACCCTGTTGGACACCCCCTGCACATCCCCCTTGCACCCCCACTACTAGCCCCCCTTGCACCCCCTGCACAGCCCCCCTTGCACCCCCTTAAACACCCCTTGCACCCCCTGCACACCCTTGTCCCCTTGCACCCCATGCACCTCCCTGCACCACCCCTGTTGGACACCCCCATTGCACACCCCAGATCCCCTTGCACCCACACCATTGGACACACCCCCCTGCACACCTGCACACCCCTACTGGACACCCCATTGTAGCACCCATACTGGACACCCCTTTCACCACCCCTGCTGGACACCCCTTGCACCACCCCTACTGGACCCCCCTACACAGCCCCCCCTGCACCCCCTACACAGCCCCCCTTGCACCCCCGTGCACACCCCTGTTCCCTTGCACACACCCCCTTGCAGACCCCCCTACACCACCTTGCACCACTCCTGTTGGACCCCCTTTCACCACCCCTGCTAGATTCCCTCACTGCACACCCCTGTCCCCTTGCACACACACCCTTGCACCACCCCTGCGGGACCCCCTTTCACCAACTCTGTTGGAAACCCCCACTGCACACCCCCCTCCTGGACAAACCCCTCCACCTGGATAGGCACCCCCTAGTAGATTTAGGCTCTCTTCTATATAGTGTTTGAGGAGAATTAATAGTGGCATAATGGAAAAAATAGTTGGAGTAGTTATCTACTCACACAACAGATGAAATCAACACAAAAACAATCCACTCAAAAATGGTGTCTGGTGTGTGGTTACACTTGATTGGAAGAACAAAGGAAAATTTATGAAACCAAAAAACCTAGGAAATGAAAAATTTATTGATGGAAGAATTAATTATGGATGGAATGCCTTGGGGTTTTTATTTCTTTTTTGAACTGAAAACGAGTGGGCCTAACTGGATTCATTTCAAAGTAGTGTCGATTAAGAGATTTGGAGGTGTGGTGGTGGAATAATTAGAGGTTGTGGATACCCAAACAAAAGAAGAACTTAAAACTATCGGGGAAACTTAAACTGTGGGTGCTATGGGGAATTTAGAGCCTGTACAGATGCAGTGAAAGAAGTAGAAAGAGGTGTTTGAACCAGCACATGATCCTGCTAAACTGATTATTCACTAAGATCTATCTTTTTCTTCGACACTACAGTCCGAGATGAAAAATGGGGAGCAAGAGTAGATGAATATAGCTACATCAATGCAGGTTACTGTTATTTTTCTTATAATCATGCACATATTGGATTATTTCTATGTGTTTTGGGGCGCAAAAGGATTTCATTTAAAGTTTGACTATGCAACAGGCTCCTGTAGAGTTTCCATTCCATTAACCAACATCTGAATTTATGAAACCTATTTGGTTGAAGAGAGAACCTATGGAAAATATATGTGTATATAAATATCTCAATGTGGTGGAAGGATGTAGGTAGTGATGTAAATCTAAAAAGGATAGAGTAAGGTTATTTAAATGGATTTGTGCTTGAAACTAGCCTATCGTAAGTGGTTATACTCATAGTACACAATAGTGGACAACATTTTGGATTTATAGATATGACATGATGTGTTACAAGTGCGAATCATCCTTCAGTGGCCCTTATTGACCATTGGAGAGATGACAGGTTTCGTACCACCTTCATGCATCAGGGAATGGGTCCCCCACACTATTTTTATACGATGATTTGGTACTCTACCATAAAATTTTAGGGTAAATATCCTCTAACTATGGATGGGTAATCCACTATCATTGATACCTAGTTTGGATCAGGTCCTCTAAGGGAGTTTTTTCTCCCTCAGCTATGGAGAACAATATTGAGGAGCAGACACCCCCACTAAATTCCATACCTATTATAACAGTCTCATTTCCTTCTCATCGTAGGTTATTATATAAACTATATAACATACCCCTTTTATCTCAAAATCACTACCGACGTCACACTCTTAATATCATCAATTCAGTACTACTTCTATAGTGGTTACAACCTGAAGGTATATTCCCAAAACAAGCTCATTCAACTATGAATGATAGTGATCCCATAAATAAACCAACCCTTCATCCCACCCTTAGGATTATTACTAACCCGTTCCCACTGTGACCCTAATGGATTTCCCTCACTAGTCATTCCTTAACGGTCATTGTATCTTTCTCAATTGATATCTCATCTATCAGGAATCTCATTATTTCAAGATGATATTATTTATTTTAGAAGGATATTCAATTTCATGTGAAATAAAGGAGGTCCCATAAAATTAGCCTATTGAGAACGTCATTCACAACCTAAATAAAGGCCACACTAAAGAAAAGGAGACTATATCAAGGTAATTTGTGACCTATGTAACGGTCTTCTGAGAAATATGATGACTATGTAAGGGTCATCTATGATTTGCAGTAACTACAAAAAGTTAACTTTGGGATTACACTAGATGTGTCAAGGTAATTGTGATCCACGATGAAGAGATGGAAACCATTTCATAAGGTGCTGTGAAATGAAAATGCATCCACACTATAGTTAATTACTAAGGGGTGTTGTAGTGATTGTGGTAAGATTTTAATTTGTTTATGAGAAACTGTGAGTCAAAAAAATATTTGGAGATGCTCATGGTGTCACAAATGAGAGAAGAAGGGGTAAGGATTAAAATGGAAAACTTCAATGCAATAATGTCAAGAAAGCTATAGAAGCATAAACTACCACTGTGAGTTTTTGTAGACAACGCATTTCTATTGGAGGGGTTTTATTACAAAACCATGTCTTTTTTATCAAACAAAACAATTATCTTAACTTACACTTATTTAAGAATTGAAATTTAATATAAACAAGAAAAATTAAGAAGGAAAATAAATGCAATTTAAAACATTCTTGGATTAAAGAGGCTGTCAGATGGACCCTACCTCAAAGGAGCCAAGCCACACTCAGCGCTTGACACTTTTATCAATGACAACTCTAAGATTATCCATCCATAATCTAGAAATATGCACCTTTTCATATACATAAGGACTCCCTAACCCCTATGTAGGTGTCCGCATGGCCTTTAACAAGCACAAGAGGATCCTTATATATATTCTCACATGCATAAGACCGTTATCACCCACACATGTATGCATTTTCCATATATATACGTAAACACACCTAGCCCCATATATGTAATCGCGCTGCCATGAGTGGACATATATATAAAGGGAGAACTTATTATATATATATGCTTACCTATGCATATACGGTGAGTCACCTTCGACAAGTGGCTCGAATCCATCTCAACAACATCCAAAACACACTACAAAAATATAGAAAACCCAAAAAACACAAATTCCCTATTTAAAATTAGTCCATAGAATAAAAACAGAAGAATCCTTACCTGAATCTGATGTCGAACTCACTGCCTTTGATGGCGGTGGATAGAACCAGACTCATAAAAAGAAACCACTCGTAAGTAAATAATGTGAAAATAAGTGAGATATAAAGACTTCTTAAACATATGTGATCGGTGTGTCAACAGTACATGATAAATGATACATGAATCCAATACCAATATGATCAAACGGATAATATTAATGATTACACAAACATTATATAATCCAAATGATCAAGAGAATTAGTAATATAAAGGAAACCTACCTCAAATGATAATCCATCAATCGATCTCAAGCTTGTACCAACCACCAATGATCCTTATATCCCCAGTATCATCCATGAATACCTATGAATCAAACAACAAAACATTTTAAAATTAGAACTATAATCGGTATAATTGATGCTATACTCACAAGGTAATATACTACACTCAGGCCACAAGCCAAGTGTGGGGTCCACTCTGGACACCCACCCAAACCTAAGAAACACAAAAAATCAAATTTATCAACCCAAAACAACTTAAAATTTCATCAAACTTCATGAAAAAACTATAAATAAATCCACTGAGTAGTACACCTTAAACTCAAATGACATGTAATAATGAGATTTCAGGATTTCTAAGTCTCATATATATGTCTCACATGAAATACCCATCATATATAAGTGATCCCACCATGGGTTTAAACAACAATAAAACCAAGATTTTAATTAAACCCGTGGCTATAAACTAAGCTATAGACAGAAACGTATCTTTGGATTAGTTCGTTTTAGTGGTATAGAAAGACATGAGTTGTCTTTCTTCGATTAAGGCAGTAAGTTTTCTTTCTTCATGGAAATGATACCTATGGGATCATTGGTGATTAGGTATTTTTTAGTATACACCTAATATATCATAAAAAATGTTGGGAGTGTGAATTTTAGTTTGAAGGTTGGAAAGTAGAAATAATATAAGGCTCACCCCCACCCCCACCCCCACGTGCAACCCCACTGCCCCTACACCCCACCCCCCACATGCAACCCCACTACCTGCTGCACAACCCTGCCACCTGCACCCCCACCCCCACCCCACCCACACTCCTCCCACCTACACCACCACTACCCCCAACACCCCCAACATGCAACCACACTACCCACTATACACTCCCACCTGCACCCCCACACCCCCACCTGCACCCCACTCCACCCTACAAGCACCCCCAACCCCCAATCACACCCCCTTCCCTACCCCCAACACACCACGCTACCCCTGCACACCCCCATACACCTAGAAAACCCCCTCCCCTACCCCCATCACGCCCTTCCCCTACCCCATCCCCACCTGCAACCCCACTCCCCCACACCTACAACCCCACTACCCCCAACACCCCCACCTACACCACCACTACCCCTACACCACCACAACCCCCAGCGCCCCCACCCCACCTGAAACCTCACTGCCTACTACACCCCCACCCACTTGTACCCCCACTCCCCCACCTACACCCCACTCCTCCCCACCTACACCCCCACTGCCCCCTGCACCCCCACTAGCACCCCATGCCCCCAGCACCCCCTGCCCTGCCCCCAACACCCCCTGCCCACAACACACCCCCTAGCCTGCCCCCCAGAACACCCCCTCCCCCTTCCCCTGACACACCCCATGCACCCTACCCCTCCTCTACCCCCAACACACCCCTCGACCCCTCCCCTTCACACCCTAGGCACCCCCTGCACCCTCCCCCTGCCCCTTGGAAAAAGAAATTCTTGTTATATTTTGACGAATATATTGGAATTCTCTGTCGTGTTTTATTGGATAGAAAATTATTTCAAAGTTAGTATGGGGGTTTTTATGAGTTCAATTAATGAAATATTCAAATTGATGATCATTCTAATAAGGTATTGAATTTTTTTTATAATAAGATGTATTTGAAATTTTAGATCACTACAATCTTTCCAAATACATGTAAATAAAGTTCAAAGAATTGAATGGTCAAAAATATATATTGAAGAAGGGAAGATGGGTGGTTTATAATGAAGATCATTCAATTAATGAATAATTTCATTTGCCTAAAATTCAAATGAATAAGATCAAGAAGAGGGACACCTAGAAATTGGATACTCCTATCTAGTTAAAAAATATGATTCATTGTGCATATTTGTTTCTAACCATATATAAGATGCTCCATGAAAAACTAAAAATACAGATTATATATCACTTAAATATGCTAAAAATGAAGCAACCACATCCTGTGGTAAATATAGATATTTTTTGGTACAACCCACAAGAGAAAATTGAAGTCTTGAAAAATGAATTGAAAGTTTTGAAAGCTAAAGAATAAATGAATTGCAATCTCACAGAAGAATTTAGGTAAAAAATATAAAATATGGTAATGAATATGTAGGTAAAAGTGATATTATTGAGTCTCATGTTCAAGAAGTAAATCATGTAAATGTGGATAAAACATGAGATATCCATGATCGTCTCTAAGGAACTGTATGAAGAACAAAATATAATGACATAAAGTAAAAGGAATTCTCAAATTCAGAATTTAGAAGGAAAACTAGAGGAGAAGAAGATATGGATTAAGAATCTTGAGTATGATCTTCATATCATAAGAAGAATTCCAAAAAATAGAAGAAACTCATTTGAAAACTATAACTAGTATGTGTGTATAAGGAAGTTAGAGAGTTCAATAGTAAGGAAACGTCTAATACAACCAGAGGATAATATCCTGTCGATCATTGATCAACATCAAGTATTT
This sequence comes from Viscum album, assembly GCA_963277665.1. NCBI lineage: Eukaryota > Viridiplantae > Streptophyta > Magnoliopsida > Santalales > Viscaceae > Viscum > Viscum album. Next base: position 1,275,804,588 of record OY728162.1, on the reverse strand, counting down.
TGTAAGGAAATATCCATCAAAAAATGTCTAGATATACCATGTCAATAATGTGCATCAGGTATTTCACGTACCTCCTTAGCTGTAACACATTGAAGAGATCAGGAACATGGTCTGACTTTGGTGGAAATTCCACATGGATATAATACTCACATCCCCCCATAGGATCCTGAATGTACTGATGACCATTGGGGATATCTTACTACCCCATTAAAACCTCTATAATACTCATCATGGGGAGAAATTCAAGAAAAAATTGTCCCCAATGTCAAACTCCAAAGGTCAGAGATGCCAATCTATGTGGGGTATCTATCTCCTCTGGGATGTCCCCGTATCCTCAACCTTCACTTGTTCATTCATTTCCATACCTTTCACAATCTTCATTCCATTAAGTGATGTCTCACCAATCAAAGTCCAACAAATGTTTTTCATGATGGGTCTCTCATATATATATATTAAAGTATCCATACTAATTTTAGAGTGATGGATTTTATTAGAAGAAAACATTAATTATGTAAATTGACCCCCACATCCATCCAAAGTCATAAATAAAGGATCTCAACATATCCTATAATACCAATATAGTGGACTCACTCTACCAATCGATTTGGGATTTAATTTTTGTTCTCGTCATCAAATGGGTCTCAAAATCATCCAATAAGACTCTCAAAAAATGTGATTGTGACTGAGAATTATATTCATAGATAGTCATTGAGGTTACCACTTGAATTATAACGATAACCCCTATATAAAACTACCCAAAGATATCAACTAAAAAATTTCTACCAAATTTAATGAAAGTATTATAACTTCCACCAATGGCTTGAAGGCCTTCTTTTTTATTGATTTTTGATAATACACCTTTCAAGGGGTGAGGTGGAACCCTTACAAGGCCTATAGGCGTAAGTATTACATGGACTGTAGGCCTTAGAGGAATTCATTTCCCGTAGGTTTTAAACATTACATACAACCCAGACTAACTACTTGGAACTTATCCTCCCCAACATCTTCATCATGAAATCAACTCTCCACCTTCGCATGGATGTATGGCCAGGCATTCCTGTGCATGCACAGGCTTGTCCCGATGGTAGGTGTCATACCCTCTCATTCTTGCAATCTGTTTAGCTTCTGCTGTGGTGAAAGCTCCTTGCTCATCCTCCTTGTAGAGCTTGTTTCTTATAGGTTGTCTGGTTTTCATATGTACTTAAAGGAATCCCAAAGGCCTTGAGGTGGCCCTAAGGCCTTACTGACTTGAAGGCATGGGTGGCCCGAAGGCCTTAAAGGACTCAGGGACCAAATTGGTGGCCTGAAGGCCCAAACGGGGGCATATTCCCGGCTGATACAGTGCCAAACAATGACTGCTATAGTTCCCGCTATAGTACTACTACAGTACTGCTATAGTACTGCTACTGTACCCAGGAATTCTGCCTCCACCTGGATTTGATCCTTGGTCTCTTAGATGCACTTACATAGTCCTTACCAACCGGGCTAAGGCTCATGTTCTGAAATTATTCCAACTTATTAAGTTGGTAAACAATAACTAATATAACATCACATCCTATCACTATCTATTGATTTTGCATCACAATATAAAGAGATATTTAATCCCACTGTCACTCTATGATCTTAAGAGGATATATCAAGCCTGCTGACACATGATAATCAACATTAACTTGATAATGTTTGATACATTTATATATAAACTCGATGAAATCCCACTTTATGGAATCCCCCCCAAAATAGGTTCATATATCACATGCCCCTAATAGAAACCTCAGAGACCCAAAACATTAACATTGAGATATTACCATAAACTAGTTCTCATGTAGGATATAAAGGAACATCCTCAAATAAATCTTAATAGTGAAAATAAGAGAGGCCGACGATCTAAAATCAAATAAACCCTGTGGTAGAAATTGGATGGAGGTGGGGTGTCCACGTCAGAGGAGAAGAATCTCTAGGAGGTGGGGTGGCTGCATCTGAGGAGGACTACAGAAGGTGGTGTAGCCTCATCAAAGCAGCATTTAGCGGTGGTGAGCCACGATGGAGGAGAAGGGTAGCTGTGAGGTGGGGGGTCATCAGAGATATGTGGATAGGGATGTAGGGATGCCATGTAGGCGGAATAGAGGATGGGAGTACCATGCTAGGGATAGAGGAACCGTAAATGGAGAATCCGAGCTGCGATTGGAGAATTCATGCCATGAATGAAGAAACTGTGATGAGGGATGGAGGAACCGAAGCCAGTGAGGAAAAATGAGAGAGGAAAATAGTGAGGGTGAGAGAGGAAAGCAATGAATAGAGGATGGCTTAGTGAGAGAGGTCGTCGGGGAGGATGAGAGGTCTTAATGGGAGGATGGCTCCACAGTGAAAGGGTCAAGTATCGGGGAAGGAGGAGGAGCCCAACAGGAATCAGGAAATGAAAAATGGGGTGCAAATGTGTAGCCACAGATCAAAAATAAACTGTGTCTATAAAAAAGATATAGCCACAGACCTCTAAGACTGTGGCTATAGGTTCATGGCTATAGATTAAATTTTTATTAGTGTTAGGAAATGTAATGCTTGGGTAGAAAGTGAATCTGGTAAGAAACTCAATGCCTTGATAACTGATAATGGTTTAGAATATCTATCCACTAAATTCAATGAATTATCTAGCTATAAGGGAATCAAAAAATACATGAATGTTTTGGAAACACCAAAATAGAGTGGATTAATAGAAATGATGAATATGAAATTCCTATAGAGGGTCAAGTGTATGGAGTCCCACTCTACACCCCCTATTCCTTTTGGGATGAAGCTGCCTCTACGGTAGTCTACATGATTAATCGCTTCCCATCTTATGCTAATTTATTTAAAACAATAGAATACCTCTGGAGAGTTTCACCCCCATGTCTTTCATAGTTTAGGATATTTGGGTCCATATATTATGGTCATACCTATACAAATAAGCTATATCCTAGGTATATGAAGTGTATATTTGTGGGTTATCTAGAGGGTGTTTGTTTCCCTCGGATTTCGGGGATGACCTCCTTTGATGGGAGGTTCAAACATTCCGATCATTTTTTAACGGGTTTGTTCGTAGAACCAGAAACATCCAATGATTCCACATCTATTCAGACCTACTTTCCAAAGGTAGATGCTCATTAGTTTATGGACTTATGAGGCTTAGGAATTTGCATTGGTCGAGAGGATGGGAGGTCGGACTCATCACACCTTTTTGAGGGGAATTATTGTCTACTCCGGGACTCTCTTTATAGATTTAAGTTATGTTCGTGAATCCTTATTACATTACCAAATATAAAATGAGTTTTCCTTAAGATCTGATAATCAATGATCGATATGTAGGAAATTTAGAGAATCTTTTATATGTATTTGAGGTTCTTCACTGATAAAGAATCATCTGTATTTGTTAGAGATTCTTAGTCAATGGTGTCCTTTGATACGTAAAACTCTCTTGGTCCTTATGATGACCATACTGGTTTTAAATCCACTCAGTGGGGTACTTGAAGTTTATTGTCATTCATAAGGACATGAATTATTTCAGAGTTGGGATCGAACCCGCAGATGGGCTACCTACGTATCCTTTGTTTATAAAAGGAATCAGAACCCGTGTAGTTCAAGTAAGGGAGTATGATGTTTATGATTGATGGCTCAAAGAAGGATGTCCTAATTACTTTTACACTCTAAGCTCACATGAGTCATGCTCGGTGTGAGAAACAAGAGGTAAAAAGAAATTAGACAATTGTTCCATGAAAGATGCAATCATAAGAAATAATGTATGGCTTATGTATGTATGAATGCCCAGATAAATGAAGGTTAGGATTTACTTTAGGGAAGAAATCCAATAACAGGGTCCATAAAGGTATATGTGCTTCATGGAGATTTTGAATACTCTAACTTGGGGCTTACTCCTGAAAAGGAGGCCCAAATTAAGAGAGGACTTATGATTGGGTTTTACTTCTGAAAAGGAATCCCAGATCAAAGGTAAATTAGGACTTGTTAAGAGAAATTAAGACCAGGGCTTACTCCTGAAAAGGAGGCCCAGTTTAAGAGATTTGAAAAATTAAGTGACTTGGGGCTTACTCCTGAAGAGGATGCCCATATTTGAGACTGGGGCTTACTCCGGAAAAGGAGGCTCAGGTTAAGAGAATTATGGTTGGGGATTCCTCCTGAGGAGTTTGCCCAGATTTGAGAATTATGACTGGGGATTACTCCTGAAAAGGAGGCCCAGGTTAAGTGAATTATGGTTGGGGATTACTCCTAAGGAGGATGCCCAGATTTGAGAATTATGACTGGGGCTTACTCTTGAAAAGGAGGCCCAGGTTAAGAGAATTATGGTTGGGGCTTACTCCTAAGGAGGATGCCCAGATTTGAGAATTATGACTGGGTCTTACTCTTGAAAAGGAGGACCAGGTTAAGGGGTTCTCTCAACTTAAAGGATGAGGTTGAATGAATGAAATCTCAATTTTTTAGTGACATAAATATGTGTAAATCACTAGGTTTTGAGAGATATTCCACAAAGTTCCTTTCAGATAAGGAATCCAAATCAAGAAATCATGCCATAAATGGATTTGAAGAGTTTCTTGAAAATTGAAACTTGAATAAGAGAGGTGGAATGGCTTAAGAGGGGTGAAATGGGAAAAAATGGCACCCAAAAAGGTTAGGGCGCGCAAGTCCTGGCAGGCGCGCAGGTACTATGTGGGCGCGCAAGTCCTGGTCGCACAGGTATACCTGCGCGACACATGGGTACTTGCGCAACGGTTAACCAGAAGGGAAATACTTGAGCGACTCTTGGTTAAAGCCTTTAGAACCATCTTGAGGTTCTTCCAGAAGAGGGGCGCAAAGTTCTATTAAAGGAGGAAGGCGTCGCACAAGTGTGGCCATTTCCCTTAAGGTATGGACACTCAGGCGCGCAAGTGTTGATGAGTTTCAACAATTAGGCCTTCCTCCCCCTCTTTAGATCTTCTGTTCTAGGTAAGAAATTACCTTAGAAGTGTTTCAGAAGCTTTGAGAAGAGACTAGGGCGCCGAGAGCTCAAATCTGAGTTTCTGGAAAAAATCCTCCCTCAAATGGGGGGCCCACAGGGTCTATTTATAGGCAGGAGAAGACCCCGTGCGGTTATCACTTAGGACGCGCAAGTCACTTGCGTGACCATCATGCGTCGCGCAAGTGGACTTGCATGACTTAGAGGGAACTTGCGCGACCTATGGGCAATGTTCTCCTTGTTCATCCCTTAGTCGATTTTTGATATTTTCTTCAAAGGATGAATCAATTTGTGCCAAGTCATTTCCCTTTCCATTATTTTAGACAATGTGATGAAAAGGAGCATCAACGAAAGTCCCCCCTCAAAGTTGGATCCAAAAGAAATGCAGATTTGACTCTGAGGAAAAGAAGAAAACCAATGGAAAGGCGGCGCGCAAGTGTACGACGCGCAGGGTTCTGGCCACGTCTATAAATAGAGGGCCTCACTTCCGTACAAAGCATCCGGATTTCCGGATTTCAAACCGTCGAGCTCTCACCGCGCATGTCAACTTAGCCATGCAAGCTGCTTTGTTTTTAGATGTTTCTTTGCTATCGTGCTTCTCTATAGGTATTTGTACTTGCGCGGTTTTATACTTTCGCGTCAAAAAGTAGCGTGGCACACTAACACTGGGGCACCAAGTTTAGACTTGTGCACCTTAATGCCTTTTCCATTTTTCTGAATTTCTTCACAAATTTTATTAAAAAAATAAACCCATTTAAGAGTTAGTTTGTTCAAATTTTGTGCAGATTCAATGGCTCTTAGGAGAATTAGAATGGCTGATGAACTGGCTAGAAAGCGAATTGATGACATGATGAACATTGTTGTCCATGATTACTATGATATCTAAGACAACACTCTCCCAGATTTGGCTAAGTACTTGAAGAAATATCATCTTAATTTCCCACAGAGAATCTACCTATCCCTGTATGGGCATGGTCATCGACAAGGAGTCAATGTTCCAAATGCAAAGAACTATATGCCTAAAATGCAGCTGCATTGAAACTCCTCTATTTCGGTTATTATGTGCATTAAGAGCAACAAAAATGGTGTGAACTTTCAAATTTCTCCTCCATGTCATTTCCTTGCAGATATAAAAATGGCAAACCCATGGACTGAAATGTTTTCCGTTGCCGGTTGGTGGAGAGAAGACAAACATGGCATTAGAGCAATATCTGAGAAGAGTACTATCTCCAAAATGTCTCTTTACTTCCAATTCTACATTATCAAATCCATGTATCCATCTTCCAAGTCTCTTGGATAGAAACAGAGTCACTGTTTGATCAGGAGAAAATTTTCTCAAACCGCACTCAAGAAAATTCTTTTACAATTGTTCCAAGAAGAGATGGTATCACTACATCTCTTATGGTATCCAATTGAATGAATGAATTCCAAGTGGTTGCTGATGAAGCTCAGGGTGCCGTAAATCAAATGAGGAATTATGTTGAAATCCCTTTGTAATTCTTGAAAAAGAGAAGAGACTCAAGTCTGTGGATGTCCTTCTATCTCCTATGCATCAATGAAAAACACTTTCGCCTTCACTCATTTGTACCTACATTCTATTTTGCTACATGCTTTAGATTTTACCTAAGCCAATGGGCCTAGCAAGCATAGTTTGATTTTTACTAGGATTATTGTAAATAACCCTACAAACTTCAAACCTTTTAATTGATCAATATTACCAAAATCATACAAAATGTTTGTTTAGTGAGCTGGAACTTGACTTTTATTCAGAGTTCCCTTTTCGTTTGCGGGCAGTTTAAAGTCATGCACATCGGACATAAAGAGGCTAATGTTTAAGGTCGAAATAGCTTTGACCGAAATGAATTGACTCAATTCCTTGACAATTCATTTGAAAACAAAGTACCATACTCAAGTATGAGGGAAAAAATGTAAACTATGACTTAAGAATATTTGAATCTGAGGAATGATATGAAAAAGAGCTAAAAGTCATTAGAAGAAGTAGTTCCCAAGAATGAAGTTACCATTATTTAACAAACCCGTTAGGGGGTTGAATTATGCAGGGCCACCTAAGGGCATTGGCTGCATAGTCAAATAAAAAGTATCTTTTGGATAACAAGTATGTTATATAGACTGTTTATGCAAGGCCTCCTATGGGCACGTGCTGCATAGTCAGGCAATAGAACTCTCAAAAATTTACTTTCCTAGTGCTAAAAGCCAGTGAAAGTTTATGGAGATTCAAATCTTCCCAAGTATAGAGTTTGCTGTATGGAAAGAGGTACTTGAATATGGAGAAGATATTTCCAAACAAGATTATTGATGAACTGGATGAATATCACTCCTACGAAGGTCTGACCCAAACGTAGGGAATGAGAATATAAACTATAGACTTGAATACTTTTAGATCATGAAAAAAAGGATATAGGAAAAATATGTTAAGGATGACTATTTTTGCGGATCCTTACATACTGTTATTTAAGACAAATAAGTACAAAAGAGGAATTCTTCCCAAGAATGAAGTTACCACTATCCGAAAAACACGTTAGGGGGTTGAATTATGCAGGGCCACCTAAGGGCATTGGCTGCATAGTCAGATAATAGTATCTTTTGGCTAACAAGTCTGTTATGTAGACAGTTTATGCAAGGCCGCCTATGGGCACATGCTGCATAGTTAGGCAAAAGAATTCTCAGAAGTTTGACATTTTTATGACCTAGAATTCATGAAAAGGGTTTATGGAGATCTGAAAATATTTAAGGTTAGGATTATGACACATAAAGATGGGTATTGTTCAATGTATACAAAGATACACAGATCATTGCTAACCATAATCATGTTGTGTCTGGGTCCTGAATTGAAATGTTGGACTTCACTACGTATCCCATAAGGATGGGAATCAAGCTCATACGTAGTTCTTAAATTACAGTTTAACGCCATGTGGGACAAAAGGATTAGAGATCTTAGTTTAGGGTCATAGAGCTTGGACCATTGTAAGAAATAAACAGTGTGTGTTTTCATGGGGACTTTTCAGCCAAGGGACTGAAAGTGGAATTTGGGGTTAGTCCCAAAGACTTGGGGCTGGATTCGAGGGACACTAGAACGTTCCTATGTATCCCATAAGGATGGGAATCAAGCCCACGTAGTTCTAGAATTACCCTTTGTACAAATTTGGTTCGTACATGTGAAGGGTGAAAGGGGACTTTAGTACAATGATGGTTTAACCAAAGATAAAAGTTTTGGGCGTTGCCATATATGCACGTAGTCTTTGAAATGAAACATGATTGAAAAATCAATGTAAATTATGGTTCCCTCCCAGGTGAGGGTATCAAAGAATATTGTAGTTTATTGTCATACTGGACAAAAGTGTTGTATAGTTTAACGTCGTATAGTAAGGAAAAAAGTGAACCAATGTAAAGATATTTATTCTAAGGGCGGTTTCATGAATTAACATCGTATGAGATGGAGATGAACAGACGTGAAGAGATTGGTTTTGGGATTGAACCTTGGAAGGTTGCCTATATACCCAGCCTAGAAGTCAAGGATCAAAGTCCGTGTAGTTCAATTAAAGAATGAATTAATGATCAAGTTGTTCTTGGGGACAATGACCTAAAAAAAGATGTTGTTGGGACTTACACATGGTTAGAGGCCCAAAGAGAGTGTTATGGTTGAGGTTTGCTCTAATCTCACGTGAGTCATACTCGGTGTGAGAAACAAGAGGTAACAATAACCTTAACGATGCATAGTTTAATGTCATGTAGGACATATAAAGGGACTATGCAGTTTAAAGTCTTGCAGTTAGGACTGTTGGTGCTGCACAGTTTAGTGTCATGTAGTAGGGACAAAGTACAGTTTAATGTCATGTAGGACGAATCACATAATTTTTGTACAGTTTAGCATCATGTAGTTAGGACGATGGGGACAATATAGTTTAGCGTCATGTTGGACAAAAGGGGGACTGTGCAGTTTAATGTTATGCAGTGAGGACAAAAGAGTACACCATTTAACGTCATGTTGGACGCATTGGGGATTTTTTTCACAGTTTAGCATCATGTTGGACGGAAGTTTGAATAGTTTAAGGTCATATGCATAGACCGTGGATGGTGTAGTTTAATGTCATGCTGGACAAAACTGTAGTTTAAGTTCATACAGGACCTTTGATGATTATATAGTTTAACGTTTTTTCGGACGTAAGGGACTTTTATACAGTTTAGCATCATGTAGTTAGGATATCACAGTTTAATGTCTTGCTGGACGTAAGGGACTCGCAAATAGTTTAGGGTCATATGCATGGACCGTTAATGATACAGTTTAAGGTCATACAGGACCTAGTTGCGATTTAAGGTCATAATGGACCATTTAGGGAACTTTTTCACAGTTTAACGTCGTGTGGGACGAATGTAATACAAATAGTTTAAAGTCATATGTATGGACCACTGCCGTATAGTTTAATGTCATATAGCAAGGAAGAAAGAGGGACTTTGCAGTTTAATGTCATACAGTGAGGAAAAATTAGGGAATTTTTTTTCATAGTTTAACGTCGTGTGGGATGAAATTAATACAAATAGTTTAAGGTCATATGTATGGACCATTTCCGTATAGTTTAACGTCATATAGCAAGGACGAAAGAGGTTTTGTGTTTATAAAAAATACTTCTTCAAAAATCTGGCATTGGTTGGAGTAGTGATGAGTTCTCCATCCATCGAGATTAATGAATAAGCTCCATTGAAGTAGACCCTATGTATTGAATAAGGTCCTTCCCATTTTGGCTCAAGCTTGGGAGGTTTTTTTCCTGGTATCATTGTAGTTCTGAGAACTAATACCAATTCTCCTGGAGTGAATGAATGAAGATGAACTTTTTTGTTAAAAGATCGTGCTATTAGATTCTGATAGACTTCCAAGTGGTGCAAAGTGCACAATATTTTCTCATCTAACCGTTCCAATTCATTCAATCACTTTTGAGATTGTTCATATATAGATGATTGATCACAAATGGAAACTCTGAGCGAGGGTAGTTGAACTTCAATGGGCAAGATGGCTTCCGTTCCATATACCAATGAATATGGAGTTGACCGAGTTGCAGTGTGGGTGGTAGTCCAATAAGCCCATAAAGTATGAAAGAGTTTATCATGCCATGAACTCTTATCTTTATCCACCATCTTTTTCAGTATATTTGAAAGAGTCTTGTTAAAGGCTTTTATCTGGCCGTTGGCCGCTGTATGATACCGAGATGAATGGTTAGATTTGATGTTGTATTTTTGATACAACTTCTTCACCTTGGATGAACAGAAGTTGGTGCCATTGTCCATAAATATGGTATGAGGGACACCAAATCTGGTAATGATGTTAGACTTGATGAAGCTAACAACAAATTTAGAACTGACTTTCCTTGAGAGGTATTGCCTCTGCCCATTTGTAAAAGAAGTCATTAGCAGTAAGAATGTACTTAAACTGCTTGGCCGTAGCCGAAGGGTAAGGTCCCACCACATCCATTCCCCATGTGGAAAATGGCCATGAGTATTTTGATGTATGAAGAAACTCTGGAGGTTGATGAATGAAGTTGGCATGTACATGGCATGAATGAAACTTCTTTTTGAAATAGACACAATCTCATATCATTGAAGGCCAAAAGTATCCAAGCCTTCGAATCTGATCAGACATTCTATGTCCAGACTGGTGGGCACCACAGACTCCTGCATGCACTTCTTTCATGACAGCCATTGTCTCTTCACCATCAATGCATCTGAAGAGAACTCCATCAAAACCACATTTGTAGAGAATTTTCTCTAGGTGATCTGGGCTATCATAAAGAGTAAAATTGACCACACGTCGCCGAATTTGTTCTTTCTTAGCTCTATCAGGTGGAAGTGTTCCATTTTGAAGGTATTCCCTGATAGGTGACATCCATCCTGTAGTATGACCATACGGTTCAAGAATGGGACAAATTTCATTAATTTCCTCTGTTCTGATTTGAACATAAGGTGGAATTGCATGACGGTGGGCAATACTGATGGTTGTCTCGTCCCGATTTGGATCTGCCAGAGCTGTGGCTATATTAGCCAGTGCATCAGCTTGAGCATTTTGTGATCTTGGGACATAAGAAAATGTCGGTTCCAAAGGGAATTCCGCCATTAACTCTCTGATGTAATCATACAAATGGATTAGTTATTCTTTTCTGATGGCATAATCCCCATTGACTTGTTTGATTACCAGGCCTGAATCACCTTTCACCTTTAAGTGATTCACTTGTGCTTGAAGTGATAATTCCAAGCCTACAATGAGAGCTTGGTATTCTGCTTCATTATTGGTACCACCTTCCCACAATAAGAAGGAATAAGGTAACACCGCCTTTTCTGGAGAAATGAGCACAATTCCTAAGCCAACTTTGTTGAATTTAGGATTTTCCATTTTCCTCCTTGTGGGACTTCTGGAAGCACCATCAAAATACATTTCCCATGCCTGAGGACTTTCTTGAATAGAGAAGACTTCCTCATCAGGGAGTTCAATATCTGAAGATGTGTCTTCCACTGAAGGGTGTTAATCCAGGAAATCAGCCAGAGCTTGGCCCTTTATCACCTTTTGAGACACATACTGAATGTCGAATTGCTGCAAAATAACTGCCCACCTTGCCAGACGTCCTGTAAGCATTGGACGACTAAGGATAAATTTGAGCGGGTTATTTCGACATACCAATTGGACCTCATGATGTTGCAGGTAGTGTCTCAACTTCTGAACTGCAAAGATTAATGCCAGGCAGCACTTCTCAATACTTGAATATCGGGTTTCTACTTCAAGCATGGTTCGACTAAGATAATAGAGGTTGTTTTCATTCCCAGCATCATTCTTTTGAGCAAGAAAGGCACCTAATGATCACCCTAGAGCTGTCACGTAGAGGATAAGTGGTCTTCCTTCAACATGTGGCATGAGTACCGGTGGACTCAAGAGGTATTTCTTGAGAATATTGAATGCTTCTTGACATTATTCAGTCCAATGGTAAGTGACTCCCTTCTTCATCAATTTGGTGAAGGGTAAAATTTTGCCTACTAAATTGGCGATGAAACGCCGAATATAGGCTATGTGTCCTTGAATTCCTCTTAATTATTTCAAATTTTGAGGAGGTGATATACCAAGGATTGACTTGGTCTTCTCAGGATCAACTTCAGTACCACGATGGCGTACAACAAAGCCAATAAATTTTCCTGAGGTTACCCTAAAAGCACATTTTAAGGGGTTCATATTTAAATTATGTTGTCGAAGCTTGCAGAATATGACTTCCAAATCAGCCAAGTGATTAGAACATTGTTTGGATTTAACTACCAAATCGTCTACATAGCATTCAACAAACCTCTCTAAGAAGGGTTTGAAGATACGATGCATGGCATGCTGATAATTTGCACTTGCATTCTTTAAGCCAAAGGGCACCTGGTAGCAAAACACACCCTGAGGGGCTCTGAAGGCTGTAGATTCCTCGTCTTCTGGGGCCATTCGGATCTGATTATATCCGGAATATCCATCCATGAAGGAAAGTGCTTCATAGTCAGCTTTTGCATCAATTAAAAGTTCTGTAATCGGAACTGGGAAATCATCCTTAGGACAATGCCGATTAAGATCTCTGAAATCGATGCAAACTCTAATTTGTCCATTCTCATTCTTTATAGGGACAATATTAGCCAACCAATTTGGATATTTAACTTATCTGACGAAGTTAGCTTTGATAATCATATCCACTTTAGCTTCAATTTTGGATGCATAAGTTGGGTGTGTTCTTCTCGCAGCTTGCTTAAATCCTCGATGTTCTTCTAGTAAACCCAAATGATGAGTAGCAACATCAGGATCAAGCCCGGGAATTTCTGTATAGTTCCAGGAAAATATATCTCTATTTTGCTTTAGAAAAGAAATATACATCTCTTTCTCTTCAAGAGTCATGGCCACACTGATTAATGTGGGGCATGAATCTTCTTTTGTACCCAGATTTATTTCTCTGAGTTCATCCACAGTGGTAGAGATACCCTCTTCAAATGCTGGAGGATCATCTCTGAGATTTTCCTCTTCTTCTTCATCATGTATTATTTCTTCCGTTTCTACTTGCATAGTAGATGATAAATTAGAATTTTCATGATCCGAATAGATGTCAAAATTTGCATATCTTGAAGAAGAAGCTTCCATTTCTGACCCAATTGATGATGAAGGGTCTTCTTTGGGTAATAAAGAGGAGATGGTGGATTGAGAATCGACATCATTGTTCACCTCCGATGTTGCTATAACTTCTTCTAGCCTAATTGGTGAAGCATAGACTTGTTGGATTTCAGCAGATGAAATGAAGACGCCACCATTTGTGCTTTCATCACTGCTTAGTAGATTACCAATTTCTCCCATGTTGTTTGGCTCGATTTCCGTAATTGACATTATGGATCTTTACATAAGAGTATTTTGATTTGGGTCTATCTTATCAATTTGACTGATAGGCAACACATAATCTGTACTCACATGTGTAAATGGAATTACTAGAATTTTCTCCAAACCATATGGAGCATTAACTTTGGTAATCTCCTTTGTTGTGGATTTCTCCCTTCCCTTCATGTGATAGAATTCCGCCTCAATGTGTTGAGACTCACATGTCTTAAACGGGGCCTTATCACCATACAATGTACCAACTTGACCATCAAAACAATATTTGAGACACTGCTGGTATGATGAAGGGATAACCGCATGTTGATGTAGCCAGGGTCTTCCAAGCAAGATGTTGAAGGCTAAGCCTTGATCAACAACCATGAAATCTGAATTGGATACAAGATCTCCAAACTGATTTCTGAGTGTAACTTCGCCCAGTGGTTCTTGTTCATTTTTATCATATCCTTGTAACATCATGGTAGAAGGAGGTAAATCAGATTCCGTGAGGCCCAATCTACGAAGTGTACAAATGGGCATGAGGTTGACTCCTGAACCACTGTCAATGAAAGTTCTTCGGACGTCTATGCCATTGACCTTGCCAGACAAGTACAATGGTCTAATATGTCCATGCACAACATCATCTTCATCTTCATCAGTAAAAGATATTATTGCATGTAATTCTGAAGGATTATTCTCTATGTGATAGACTTCAGCTACAACAATTTCAGTTTCAAACTCCTGAGGATTTGACAAAGCCTCGATGAGTGATTCCCGAAGATCCTTTGACAGATTCAGAGCATCCAGAATTGATAACTTGGCTAGTAATTGGGACAAGTTTTTCAATATATCATACTTTTGATCTAGAGGTCTACGTTTCCCAATAGGAATATGTGGTTTATCAGGTACCTTGGAAGTACATGCTTTGGAAGTTGATGCATCTTGTATCGGGATAAGAGTTGGAAATATTCCTAGTTTTGTAAGATTAGACCGATTAGAACCATTTACTTGCTGAGAGGAAGAAGATGGAACCTTCAACCGGTCTTCCAAAATAACTATGCCAGGACCGGATTTGCTATTGGTAGAAGAACTTACTTGTTCTTGCTGAGCTCGCTGAAGGGCTCTACCACGAGTTTCTACTGCGTACACAGTTCTAGCAGGGGTAGAATTGGAATAGTGGCTTCTGAAAGATCCATGTCTCCCCCTGTATCCTGAGCCCCTAGAACATCCTCTGATTCCCCTGTTTGATATAGTGAATTCAGGTTCATTGAAATCATAACTACGACTAGAATATGGATCTGTTAATTGAATCATATTAACAGAACCAAAGATTAACTCTTCGTCTGATGAAGACTCTGCATGATTAGCCTATTTTAGGTTGTTCCGTTTGGTGGGGCAGTGCCCGTGGCTTTGAAGTAGATGGCATGAAGTCTGCCAAAGTCAAAGACAACTTAGGCTTTGACACATAATCATCTTCTTCTGATTCTTTTTCTTTCTTTGAATCATGCCATTTCTTTGAGGACTTTCCCTCTGACGAAGATGATTTTGCCACAACATTCATGGCAGAAGACGCAATTGGTTTCTTTAATTGTGTTCGCAAAATAGCATGAGTTCGATTGATTGTCTTTCTGACCATCCAATCATCATACTTCTGTGCATTTTTTCTTTTGACTTCTTGTCATTCGCCTTTCTCCTCTGGAACTGTAGCAGTAACACATGCTACCTGAGCTGAAGAACCTTTCAGTTTGACTTGTCCCGAGTTGACCATCTTTTGTTGGAGGTATTTGAAGACAAAACACTCCTAGATGGGATGCCCCAACATTTGATGAAAAGGTAAATAATTGGGACGATCTTCATCTCCTTTCTTGTTTGGCCTCTTGGGCATTGGCAATTGAACCAAATTGTTTTCCAGAGCCGAAATTAAATAACCAGGAATTTGTTCATTTTAGAAAGAGTATGTTTTTCTCTTTAGATCCTCAAATTGTTTTCGTCTTTGATCTCTTTGATCATCTGGACGAAACGACCTTTGTTTTTGGTGCTCAGAAGGTGGAGCCCTTCGAGAAGATGATGGTTTTGAGGTAGAAACAGGTACAAGTGCTTGTTTAAGCATAACTATAATAGTTTCTGCTTTACCCATTCTCCTTCCTGGAGCTGATGGAATTACATGAGATTTATCCTTAGCCTGTATAAGCGAATCTTCAATCTACTGAGTGATTGAAGTAAGGTCTCGAAACCCTCCTGTGTATTTCACAGGGATTAACGGCATGCGTAATTCGTCACGCAGATTTGACACACATATTGGAAACAATTCTTCTTGAGGGAGTGCTAAACTCAAGGAATATGTTAATCCCTTCTATCGAGAAATGAAATCAGAGACCCTTTCATTCTCCCTTTGCTTATAGTTTGTAAGATCAAAAACTATTATCTTTGGTAAAGTTGAGCTGAACTGAAGGAGGAATTTTTGGCGAAGATCCTCCCATCCGGTAATTGACCAGGATTGCAAGCTTGTATACCAGACAAAAGCTGGTCCTTACAAGGTTCGCACGAAGCATATGAGTTTCACTGCTTCTTGATACTCCAGAGTTCCCATCATAGGATCGCAACAAGACACGTAATGCATCAAATGCTGTTCAGGATCGCCTGATCCATTGAAAATAGGGAATACAGGGTTCCCAAAACTGGATGGAGGAGAGATTGAATCTACCCATTCAGGGTAAACTTTTTTTTCTGGTTGAACTTGCGCACGTTTACCTTCCATAGTTTCTAACCGAGCTGTTAATGACTCAATAGTAGTTATTAACTTTTGAGAAACATCCGGTTGAACTTGGACTTGGGTAGATGCAATGACTGGAGCTTGGACAGATGTGGCGATTGGTGCTGCAACTAATGGTAGCACTGCCAACTATTGTTGCACTTGACCCATAGGATTAGACCTGTGAGGGTGTACTGATAGAGGAGGATATTCTTGATCCATCTCAGTAGCTGCAACAAATTCCTTTGGCTGAATGACTCCAACATGCTTAAGAAGAAGACTACTCTGAAGTAGTTCTGCATTCAACCTTCTTAATTCATTCATTTCTTCCTCCTGTTGTGAAAACCTTTGCTCTAGTGAGAGCGATTGACCTTCTCCATAGGAAGGATATGTAACCTAGTTCTTTCCCTTCCCTTTGTTGGATCCTTTTCGGAGAGGGGGAAGTGGGTTACTCGAAGGATTACCTAGGTTCTGAGTAATCCTTTGACTTTGTGTACGCACACCTTCTTCATTTGTGTCGGTGTGTACATCTTCTTGAGCAGAAACCTCTTCATCTGAGTCCCCTGAGTGAGCCTCATCTGGTGGATCAGCAAAAACAACATTGATGACATTGATTGATGCATAACTCATCGCATCCCTTCTATCAGCATTTCTGTGATATTTTCTTCTTCCATGTCTTTGATGAGACATTGCCTTTTGTTGATTCGATCCCTCAGGAACTTCTTCATGAACCGTAATTTGGAGGGAATCGCTTGATAATTTGGCTCTTCGTTCCTCTTGAGGCTTCTTCCCCAATCAATAAAAAACCAAATTTCTCTGAGGAGGGGATTGATGATTTGAAAAAGTCCCCAGTCCAGTGGACTGGGGATGTTCCTTCTCAACTCCTCGAATCTTATTTGTTGATTCCAATGGTTGGTTTAAAAGAGTCTCTAGTCTGGCGAGCTGGGGTGGCTCTTGACATGCTATGTCTGAGACTTTATTAAAAGATATCCTGATCTTGCGAACCTTAGTCTGGAAATTAGCTGGATGCATTGACCTGTATCCACTTTTATCACCCGGTTCAAAAGACTGTTGGATGATTTCTGACACTTATATCAGTTGGTGACGTGCTTACTCCAAACGAGAGGCCTGTTCAATATTCTTGTTTGCTTGATGCAAGAGTAATTCAACAAATTGTTCCCTGTATTCTTGATTTTGAGAGAAACTAGTTGAATCCTGTTCTTGGGAAATATTTTGATTACAAAAAAAGCCCATTAAATGTGGCCGTCCATGGGCAATAACATTGCATGATACCATTTTCGGCGGGCTTTGCTGATTGGAGAGCACCATGAAATGCAGTGCTCCATGAACACCCCATCCTCTGACAAGAATATCAGATGGGGCATTGGCAATTAACTGATGCAATCTTCTTAATGCGCCAAAGCATGAACTTTTAAGGGCTCTATGCTTCTTTTCAGCCTTCGGATATCGAGAGACTGATAGAGACGCCAAATCAATTTGATGTTGTAACCCTTATATTATATTAAGATGATTGTCATATTCATCATAAGATAATACTTTCTTTTTCAACTGACAAATAGTTTTCCATATGTTGAGACGAATATCATAAATTTCATTTTCCATCAACATTTCTGGAATGTCATACTGATAGTCAGCTAGAGGCAAAAACATAACTGGCACTTCACCTTTTGCCAGTTGTTTTCTCATGTTCAGCATTTCCTCTTTATCATTTGATGAAGATTCGTCTACCTAATTTGACCAGAGTTGGTGTTTCCTTGTTGCATCATTGGATTCAACAGGATTGGTAGAGAACTCATTGATCAAACTAGAATATGCATGATTTAGGAGTGGTTCGAAGAATGACCTACACCCTGGGTTATCTTCTGATTGAGAAAGTATTTCACCTGCTAGCGATGAATCTTAAGACATGACTGGTTTCGCATTTGCAAGTGCCTCAAGATAAGAGGGATTTTTCGGCACTACATTGTCCACTGGAGCATTTTCCGGGAAATGTGCATCACTACTGCAGAGAGGACTTTCACAGCGAAATTCATCATCATGGGGAGGACCACCATAATGGGTTATAGAAAAATATGAGATCTCTTGCTCCTCGGTCTTCTGACCACACAGAGGGTTCCTGTGGCTCTCATCTGAAGATGAAATTTTGAGATCGACCGAATTTTCATGAAGCAAGCCTTCATGAGGAAGTGTCTATTGAAGACCTTCGGAATTAATGTTCCCACTATTGGGAAATGAGGGAGTAGAATCTTGAATTTCAACAAATAATTATCTGAGGGCTTTAAGAACTCCAGTATCGAGCAATCCCTTGTTACAGATTGGCTCTTGATCTCCGGACTGTGCTGGGCGGGTCTTTTTCTTAGAGGCCTTCTTACTTGCCTTGGAAACCACTTGTTGAAGAAAGTGGCTGCTCTGAGCAGGTGTATATGCCTGATCAGGAAAGATGGCTAGGTTAGGCTGATGATCTCCACACAAATCAGGTGTATGTGTCTGACTTGGTTGTCCGTATGATATGGGGGAGTATGCCCCATAGCCCTCTTGGACAGGAACATATGTGTGTGTCTGTTCCGGAGTGAATTGTTGATGTGTCACTCCACTGGTAGGGATAGATTTATGTGTCTTTCCCTGAGATTCCGTTGAAGTTATTATAATATCCTGGCAGGCATCCCGAATATGAGCAGAGATTTTCTTCCGCTCTTTCACCATTGATAGAACATGCTTGGTGACTTCAACTACCGGAACGGGAATATACGTCCATTCCAGGCTTGGAGTAGGTGTATGTGCCTGCTCCTGTCCTCCTTTTCCTATCAGTTAATCATGATAGTACTCAAGTGTGGGGGCAGAGAGTTGAGTCTGCCTCATATTTTTTGTCGGGGATTTCTGACTAACTTCTCCGAATGCTACCAAGTGAGACTGTTAGTAGGCTTGATTAATACTAGCAGGTGTATGTGCCTGCTGATTACACTTCGCCGAACGTAGTTGATGAGATCCATCATATGTAGTCAGACGAGCCTGCTGACTAGCTGATAATGTATAAGTAGGTGTATGTTCCTGTCTATAGTACTCCGCCGAAATTGCCTGGCGGGATTGACGTGATACTGCCAGACGAGTCTGCTGGACAACGGAATTAAAACGGGAAGGTGTGTGTGCCTGCTCGTTTCTTGCCACCAAGTTAGGTTAGTGGAATTCTCCGGAGATGGCAGAGATGAGAACCTGCTCACTGTTAACTGGACTTCGCCTCTGGCGATTCATCTTGCCTGCTCGGGTTCGAGGAACCTGAGCCAAACGCCTGGAGTCGGTACCCTTATCATGTTGAGGGCGCACTACCGCATGAGTCTGGCGGCGATTGTTGGTTGGAGCCCTCAGGAAGGACTCCTGTCTATTTGAATTAAGGCCCTGAGGGACCTGCTCATTCACCTCCCCAGAATAAGGGAACGAATGGTGATTGCGTTCTGGGGATAACGACCCGAAACGGTTGGAGACGAGTTGATCACTTGTCATCATTGTCCGGACGACCGGTGTGAGTTGTTCACTTGGAGGGCTTGTCGGGTAGCCTCCAGAGTTGGGATGATACCGTGTTGATGGTACTCCTTAACCAGCGTGTTTGATACCCAACGTTGAAGACGCTGAGTAGGTGATATCGTCCTTAGAGCAGACGACGATCCAGCAAGAGTAGCAGTAGTGGAATTTGCAGCAGTAGTATTCACAGGTGTGAACTTGAGAGCAGCCATTCTAGAAATGTAGAAGATCTTGGAAAAGAGTGCCTGTTTGATATAACATACGTAATCAAGATAAATTCAGCCACTACATATTTTGGATGATCACATATGTCAATGATTGTTTTTGTTGGCCCTCTTATTGAGTTTTAAATAGGGGCCTAAAAAATAGGTAAAACATCATTTTAACTTGGTTAAGGATTCACGTCGGGTTCACCATTTTTGTTTCCCTCGGATTTCGGGGATGACCTCCTTTGGTGGGAGGTTCAAACATTCCAATCGGTTTCTAACAGGTTTGTTCATAGAACCGGAAACATCCAATGATTCCACATCCATTCGGACCTACTTTCCAAAGGTAGGTGCTCATTAGTTTAAGGACTGATGAGGCTTAGGAATTTCCATTGGTCGAGAGGATGAGAGGTCAGACTCATCACACCTTTTTGGGGGAATTATTGTCTACTCCGGGACTCTCTTTATAGATTTATGTTATGTTCGTGAATCCTTATTAAATTACCAAATATAAAATGAGTTTTTCTTTAGATCTGACAATCAATGATCGATATGTAGGAAATTTAGAGAATCTTTTATATGTATTCGAGGTTCTTCACTGATAAAGAATCATCTGTATTTGTTATATATTCTTAGTCAATGGTGTCCTTTGATACGTAAAAGTCTCTTGGTCCTTATGATGACCATACTGGTTTTAAAGCCACTCAGTGGGGCAATTGAAGTTTATTGTCATTCAGAAGGACATGAATTATTTCAGAGTTGGGATCAAACCCGCAGATGGGATACCTACATATCCTTTGTTTATAAAAGGAATCAGAACCCAGGTAGTTCGAGTAAGGGAGTATAATATTTATGATTGATGGCTCAAAGAAGGATGTCATAATTACTTTTACACTCTAAGCTCATGTGAGTCATGCTCGGTGTGAGAAACAAGAGGTAAAAGGAAATTAGACAATTGTGCCATGAAAGATGCAATCATAAGAAATAATGTAGAGATTATGTATGTATGACTGCCCAGATAATTGAAGGTTAGGATTTACTTTAGGGAAGAAATCTAGGAATAGGGTCCATAAAGGTATATGTACTTCATGGAGATTTTGAATACTCTAACTTGGGGCTTACTCCTGAAAAGTAGGCCCAAATTAAGAGAGGAATTATGATTGGGTTTTACTCTTAAAAAGGAATCCCAGATCAAAGGTAAATTAGGACTGGTTAAGAGAAATTAATACTGGGGCTTAATCCTGAAAAGGAGGCCCAGGCTAAGAGATTTGAAAAATTAAGGGACTTGGGGCTTACTCTTGAAGAGGATGCCCATATTTGAGACTGGGGCTTACTTTTGAAAAGGAGGCCCAGGTTACGAGAATTATGGTTGGGGCTTCCTCCTAAGGAGGATGCCCAGATTTGAGAATTATGACTGGGGCTTACTCTTGAAAAGGAGTCCCAGGTTAAGAGAATTATGGTTGGGGATTACTCTTAATGAGGATGCCCAAATTTGAGAATTATGACTGGGGCTTACTCTTGAAAAGGAGGCCCAGGTTATGAGAATTATGGTTGGGGCTTACTCCTAAGGAGGATGCCCAGATTTGAGAATTATGACTGGGGCTTACTCCTAAAAAGGAGGCCCAGGTTAAGGGGTTCTCTCATCTTAAAGGATGAGGTTGAATGAATGAAGTCCCAATTTTTTAGTGACATAAATATGTGTAAATCACTAGGTTTTGAGAGATATTCCACAGATTTCCTTTCAGATAAGGAATCCAAATCAAGAAATCATGACATAAATGGTTTTGAAGAGTGTCTTGAAGATTGAATCTTGAATAGGAGAGGTGGAATGGCTTAAGAGGGGTGAAATGAGAAAAAAGGGCACCCAAAAAGGCAGGGGCACGCAAGTCCTGGGAGGCGCGCAGGTACTACGTGGGAGCGCAAGTCCTGGTCGCACAGGTATACCTGCGCGACACATGGGTACTTGTGCGATGGTTAACTAGCATGGAAATACTTGAGCGACTCTTGGTTAAAGCCTTTAGAATCATCTTGAGGTTCTTCCAGAAGAGGGGCGCACAAGTTCTATTGAAGGAGGAAGGCGTCGTGCAAGTGTGGCCATTTCCCTTAAGGGCTGGCCACTCAAGCGTGCAAGTGTTGATGAGTTTCAACACTTAGGCCTTCCTCCCCCTCTTTAGATCTTCCGTTCTAGGCAAGAAATTACCTTAGAAGTGTTTTAGAAGCTTTGAGAAGAGACTAGGGCGCCGGGAGCTCAAATCTGAGTTTCTAGAAAAAATCCTCCCTCAAATGGGGGGCCCACAAGGTCTATTTATAGGCAGGAGAAGACCCCGGGCGGTTATCACTTAGGTCGCGCAAGTCACATGCATGACCATCATGCGTCGCGCAAGTGGACTTGCGCGACTTTGAGGTAACTTGCGTGACCTATGGTCAATGTTCTCTTTGTTCATCCCTTTGTCGATTTTTGATATTTTCTTCAAAGGGTGAATCAATTTGTGCTAAGTCATTTTCCTTTCCATTCTTTTAGACAATGTGATGAAAAGGAGTGTCAACAGTGTTAATGGGTATCATCTATGGATAGATAAACTGGTTATTGAAAGTGTATCGTCAGTCAAGATGTAGTGTTTCATGATTTTGGTATCTCTAATGATAAATAAATAGAATATGTAGAGTCTTCTGATAAGGATGAATAATCCTCTAGAACTCCAGAAACTATAGGTGTTGAAATTCCTTTGGAATATAAAGACCAATCCCAATCTGGTACTTATTATTCTCCTTCCATTCCCCAAACTCAAGGTGATTCCGATTCTGAACCTGAATCATAAGAACCAAATAATCTAAGAATTTATCATCTCACCCAGGACATATAGAGAAGAGTAATTAGGTCGCCAACTTGCTTCAATCTAGTTGATATTACTGCATATACTTTTAATGTTTCATAGGATTTATTTAATGACAAACATAAATCCTATATGCAATCTCTTAAATCTGAACAAACCACAATGTGGTTAGGTGATACTCGTGAAGAGATGAATTCAATTCTTAAGTATAACACTTGGGTTATTGTTACCAAACCTAATAACCAGAATATTATAGGTTCTAAGTGAATATATAAGAAGAAGGAAAAAAATGTTCGAGAAACTAAAGTCAAATTTAAATCCCAAATGGTTTTTAAAGGCTCCATGAACATGATTGTCACGACCCGACCCTACCCGGGCTCGAGCCGCAACTACCCCAGGCCCGCCTCCATAGGCCAGGGGCTGGCGACCAGCGTCGAAGGCACAACATCTCGGGAAGGCCTTTGCCTAAGCTCCTGTACACACGCACACGCAGCAAACTCAATGAAAAAGTGCAGAGTAAAGAAAGAAAAAGCAGAGTAAAAATAACAAATGCTATATATAAACCACAGAGTGCATCGACCTCTACAAGTACAAAGTACAGTGCTGAAAGGAAAAAGGTGAAAAACACGCGCCCAACCAGAAAAAGGTGCCACAAAACGGCAACAGGTAAACAAAAAGGAAACAGCTGACGGGTCTCCCACCTGGAACCCAGCCACGACCACCGCACGCGGTCCAAGCTCCCAAGCTCCTACGCTCCACTGAAGACACGCTCCACCTGTCCGTCGTCTGCAAGGGCAAACCAAGTGTGGGCAAAGCCCAAGCAGGGGTGAGTATAAAAATACTCAGTAGGATACCCCGAAGGCTCGAGGGAGCAACAAAGGAGGTACCGAAGGGTGAGCAGTAGAGTGAACAGGAAAAGTAGAGGAGTACAATTGAAAGTGAAGTAAAGAGTCCAGCTCAACCCAACAAACGGAAAGAAGGTAGACTCGTCCAGACACAAGGAGCTGGAAATGGTGAGAAGATGAACTTATCGTCGAGTCTTCGCTACCTATAGTAGGGGAGTAGACTCGTCCAACCACGAGAAGCTAGACACGGAAAGCACGTGGCATACCCCGCGCGTCTTCGCCTCTCTTGGAAGGAGAGCAGCCAAAACCCAAGGAGTGGGTACTCGTATGAGGTATATACATATATATGCTCTGCCAAGAAGCCCGAACAAGCTCGTAAGGGGATCTCCGTCCCGTAGCTCAGCCCAAGAAAACAAGTAGCCAACAGTCCTAGACATAACCATCATCGATGCCCAGATCCCACACGTCTGCCCTGAACCGCAAGCCAAGGGGCTCAGTCACTGCACCTTGATACTATCCTCTTTGGGCAGCACTGACTCGCCCGCACGGTTTTTAGATCACGTCACAAGAACGCGTCTCGGTGGGGAAAATTCCCCTCGTACTTGAGAGTTCTAGGAAAGTCAATCCACACCTCGTCACTGCCCCGCAGTCGAGAGGTCTCCTCAAAGTCAAGTCATTCCAACACTGACCCGTATAACCAAGGGTCCCGCTCCGGTAACCACGGAGGAAAGCCACAGACTAGCCTAGTACTAAGGACTGAGTCTGGAATGCCAAAAAATGACCCACTGCCCAGCCCTGCTGGAGGGTAATTCATAACCAAATATCGGGTGACCCACTACCTAGCCCCGCTGGAGGGTAGACCATAATCAGACATCGGGTGACCCACTGCCCAGCCCTGCTAGAGGGTAAACCAAATTACATCATCAGGCGACCCACTGCCCAGCCCCGCTAGAGGGTAGACCTAGAATAATTCGACAGGCGACCCACTGCCCAGCCTTGCTGGAGGGTAGACCTGGAACTAGACGACGGGCGACCCACTGCCCAGCCCTGCTGGAGGGTAGGTTCTAAGAGGTCATTGGGTGACCCACTGCCCAGTCTCTGCTGGAGGGTAGACCCTAATAGCGTCGGGTGACCCACTGCCCCGTCTCTGCTGGAGGGTAAACCCTAGTAGTCAGTGAGCAACCCACTGCCCAGCCCTGCTGGAGGGTAAGCCCGAGGAAGTCGATGAGTAACCCACTGCCCAGTCTCTGCTGGAGGGTAAAACTTAGAACCGCTCTGCCATCTATACAGGAGGGTACAACACTGGCCGACCGAACACGGAGCGGGTGTCGCGCAACCACCCAACTCCAAAACAACTCTCCCAAAAGAGGTGCAGCATCTGCTCCAGCACTGGGTGCCACTAGCACCACTACCGGCCAATCCATCGCGAGCGAAACTAGGGGGACACCACTCAACCCTGCTGGCCCAACAACAGAGCACAAAGCCAGGGGCAATAAACTCCACCCTGCTAGCCAAACAAAAGAGCACAAAGTGACCCTCTATGCCACGAGAGGTCCAAGTACGTAAGGCATAACACGACATGCACATGGGGCCCACAAGACGTGTGGCCCCAAGTCAACCCCAACCAAGCACACGAACATCTCAGGTACGAACCACATGTACCTCCAAGCGCTCTCGTATACTCCCAGAGTATACGACGTCTCCAGCCCAAGGGCTATCGTGCACACGGCACCCGACGTCAACGCGCAGGCGTGACGTAACATCTCCAACTCAAAGGCCCGGGCACGGCCAACCACATCTTGTGAACCACTTACATCACTCTCCCAAGAGTGCGCGATCACACGCCAAGGGCCCGCTACAAACAAGGTAGGACGAACCGCCACCGGAGCACCTCTCATGCTTCCAAATTTAATAAGATTGCGTAAAATCCTCCGCTCGCCTGAACGGATTACACCGTTGTAATCCTTGCGCAAAAACACGTGAGTTAGACTACTCACTCGCCCGAAACGGTCAACAGGTGAAAAAGGTACTATTCACCGTGACCAACCTGGGTGGGGCCCACCCCAAGATCCCAAAACTGAACCAACGGATCACACCACCGCCATCCCCTCGGAAAAACACACGGGATTGAGTGCTCAATCGCCCAAAACGGACACCCGGTGAAAAGCGCACTATTCACCATAGCCGGGTCGGGTGGGACCCACACCACGTCTCCGAAAGAGGTCGGGCGGACTGCGCCATCGTGATGCTCTCGGAAAAAAACGTCGAAAGCACTACTCGCTTGTCCAAAACGGTCGCCCGGTGATAAAGATGGAAAATCACCGTCGACGCCCAAACGGCCCTCGTGGGGCCCGCACCATCGTGCGGAATTACAGCGAGCAGACTGTGCCAACGCGTTGCCCTCAGAAAAACACCCAAAATCTACTGCTCGCACGCCCTGAACGGACGTCCGGTGAAAAAGGCGTGAAACGCCGCACGCAGCTCAAGAGTCGGCCCGTGGGGCCTGCGCCTCAACTCCAGCCTCTGTTGGGCGGAGAAAGAAAGGAAGTGATGGCAAGAGGGGGGGTGAATTGCCTTTTAAAAATTAATTGACAAATTAAAAATCAAAGTGAAAGAATGCAGCGAAAA
Source organism: Viscum album (assembly GCA_963277665.1). Taxonomy (NCBI): domain Eukaryota; kingdom Viridiplantae; phylum Streptophyta; class Magnoliopsida; order Santalales; family Viscaceae; genus Viscum; species Viscum album. Next base: position 1,275,778,428 of record OY728162.1, on the reverse strand, counting down.
TAAAGTAGGCAAGACACAAAATTGATAACGGAGTTCGGCCTAAAACCCGGCCTACGTCTCCGCTCCCAACTCAACCGTTGAGAGATTTACTACCGCTTGCTTTTCAATGGTTATAGAAAGAAACCCACTAGCCTTTTTACAGGTGAAGGCTATCTCACCTATTACAGCTTGCTTTTTAATGGTTTGAGCAAGAAACCCACTAGCCTTTTTACGGGTGAAGGCTAGCTCACCTTTGTCTCAAGCCTTTTAAAAGGAAAGGCTTGACTAACCTCTTCACACCTTGAAGGTGGTGTGAGAACCCAAAAGAAAGGATAAGAGAAAGAGATGGGGGTTTGTAGGCACAAACCCAACTTGATGCTCAAAATAAATAAAACAATGAAAAACCGTAATGGGGAAGTCTTGGGCGCCAATGGATTGATGGAGCTGATGAAGGGCGCTCCCAAGCTTCTTTGGTGGTGCTCCTTGGATGTGGAAGTGTGTTGGAGCAAGTGGGGTTCCCTTGGAGCAATCCGCCGGAGGTTCGCCAAATGATCAAAATGTGTCCCGTGGGCTTCACAATAGTTCCGACAATGTTCCGGGGCTTCAAGGTCCTTTATTTATAGAGGGGGAACCCTCATATGGCCTTTGGGAGGCTTTGGAGCCGTTGGAGAGGCCTTCGGAGCCGTTGGGAGGCAAGTGGACCAGCCTGGTCAAAGGCCCAACGACTAGTTTGACTGCCTCCACCGGCTGACTGGTATAGGGCCACCGGTTGGCCGGTGCCTTGGAGATTGGTGGATGCTTCTGTCCAGGCGCCACCGGCTGACCGGTGAGGAGACCACCGGTTGGCCGGTGGCAAGACAGTAGCTTGCCATTCTGTCTGGGTGCCACCGGCTGGCCGGTGCTAAGGCCACCGGTTGGCCGGTGCTGAGGCAGTGGCTCAGCCTTCTGCCCAGGGTCCATCGGCTGGCCGGTGGTGAAGCCACCGGTTGGCCGGTGGACTGAATTTCAGTCCATTTTGGCTTCTCTCTTACTTGGCCCAATTCATTGGCATCCTGAAATCATGCCTATCATCCAAAAACACTTAACACAAGGTTAGATAAAAAAGAGAGTGATTGTGATCATGAAAATTAAACCACGAGGGGTTCGAGAGGTACAACAATCTCCCCCTATTTTGATGATCACAATCACCAAAACAATCAATGTAAAAAGAAATGAAAGGCATGCTTTAAAGGATAAATGGGAAAGTAAAGCAAAGCATGAGAGAAAGATTTTTCCCCCAATCAACCAAGAATTTCTCCCCCTTTGTGATGATCAAAATAGCACGGGGCATAAAACTTGATTGAGGGAATTGTTGAAAAACGAGAAAGAGATTTTTTTTAAACCAATTGAAATTTGAAATTTGAGTTGAAAGTTTTGAATGAAAAAAATTTGAATAACAGTTTGAATTGAAAGTTTGAAATGAAAATTGAATTGAAAGTTTTAAATGAAAAATTTGATACCAAGTGATGAAAATGAAAGTAAAAAGACTTAAACGATCCTAACTCCCCCTAAATAAAAACAACAAATCACCGGGGAGAGGTTTTTGAAACCGAGACAAATTTTGGCCCGGTGAGACTCGCTAAGAGGGATTTTTCAATCCAAACTTGTCTAGTAGCGGGTCTTCTACTATAAAATTCATCATTAAGAAAAATGGTTTTGGGCCTACCATACCGGGCGTTTTTGCAATTGCACTCATAGATTAAGTGCCCGGGTTTTTTACAATAATTGCAAAATTTAAATTGAGAGCTCCCCCTTACAAAAATAGTTGGAGCATGGGAAGAGGAAGCTTGCTTGGAATAGCCAAGCCCTTGGGTGGTTCTAGATACTCGTTGGGAACCTAGCAAGTTGGTCAAATTTTGTTCACCTTGGGTGAACTTGGCAAAGGATTCCCTTAAGTCTTTGATTGTTGATTCCATAGACTCAACATCGGGAAGATTTTGGATTTTGAGGGACAACTCTTCCTTTTCTTTGAGAAGTTGTTCATTTTCGGAAGAGAGTTTTTTGAAATTCTTTTTTAGAGAAACAAATTTGGAAGAGAGCTCGTGAAAGCCTTCCTCCAATTGATCTCTCGCATGTTGGAGATCCTCATAAGACAAATGATTAAAAGAATTTGAAGAACAAGAGGAAGAGGAGTCGGAAGAGGATACCTCATGGAATGCCATTAGGCATTTGTTACCGTTGTCGCTTGAGGAGGAGGAAGAGGAGGATGTGGAGCTATCACTCCATGTGGCCTTGAATGCCTTCTTCTTTTCCTTTTTCTTGGCCTTTTTATTGTTGAGTGGACAATCGGGCTTGTAATGGCCTTTCTCGCCGCACCCATATCATGTTACCTTTGGCTCGGATTTTTCGTTGTGTTTTTCCTTTCGAGCCTTGCGGGATTTCTTCTTCTTGTGCTTCTTCATGAACTTGTGGATTTTGCGGGAAAGATTCTCCATTTCGGAATCGCCGCTTGACGTGGAAGACGATGAGGAGGAGGAGCTTTCTTCTTCTTGAGCTTTGAAGGCGATGTTCTTTGGAGTTTTGATTGGTTTTCCTTCCTTTTCAGCTTGCCTCCTCATGGTGATCTCATAAGTCATGAGGGATCCGATGAGTTCTTCGACCGGCATGTTCTTTATGTCTTTTGCTTCTTGAATTGCCGTGACTTTGGGTGCCCATGAGCTTGGTAGGATCCAAAGGATCTTTTTGACCATAGTTTCTGCAGAAACATTATCTCCTAGAGATTTTCTTCCATTGCAAACGTCAGTAAATCGAGTAAACATATCAGAAATAGATTCGGAAGGATGCATGGAAAAAGACTCAAAATCTTGACGGTACATGTCCAATCGAGTATCCTTGACTTTATTGGTCCCCTCATGGGTAACCTCCAATAGTTTCCAGATTTCATGTGATGAGGTGCAAGTGGAAACTCGATTGAACTCGTTACGATCAAGGCTGCAATGTAGAGCGTTCATGGCTTTGCCATCAAGCTCAAAATTTTTAATATCGGCTTGGGTCCATTTGGATTCATCGGGGGAAGAGAGAGTGTAACCATGCATGACAATTTTAAAAATGGGATAACCTATGCTTCTAAGAAAGGCGGTCATGCGGGTTTTCCAATAAGTATAGTCGGTTCCATCGAAAAATGGAGCACGACTCAAAAAATATCCTTCGGGGGCGAAAGAAGTTGAAGCCATCACAATGGATCTTGAATTTGAAACCGGTGAAGGTATTGCTCAAACTTTCCTTCTGATACCAATTGTTGGGCGGAGAAAGAAAGGAAGTGATGGCAAGAGGGGGGGTGAATTTCCTTTTAAAAATTAATTGACAAATTAAAAATCAAAGTGAAAGAATGCAGTGGAAATAAAGTAGGAAAGACACAAAATTGATAACGGAGTTCGGCCTAAAACCCGGCCTACGTCTCCGCTCCCAACTCAACCGTTGAGAGATTTACTACCGCTTGCTTTTCAATGGTTGTAGCAAGAAACCCACTAGCCTTTTTACAGGTGAAGGCTAGCTCACCTATTACAGCTTGCTTTTTAATGGTTTGAGCAAGAAACCCACTAGCCTTTTTACGGGTGAAGGCTAGCTCACCTTTGTCTCAAGCCTTTTAAAAGGAAAGGCTTGACTAACCTCTTCACACCTTGAAGGTGGTGTGAGAACCCAAAAGAAAGGATGAGAGAAAGAGATGGGGGTTTGTAGGCACAAACCCAACTTGATGCTCAAAATAAATAAAACAATGAAAAACCGTAATGGGGAAGTCTTGGGCGCCAATGGATTGATGGAGCTGATGAAGGGCGCTCCCAAGCTTCTTTGGTGGTGCTCCTTGGATGTGGAAGTGTGTTGGAGCAAGTGGGGTTCCCTTGGAGCAATCCGCCGGAGGTTCGCCAAATGATCAAAATGTGTCCCGTGGGCTTCACAATAGTTCCGACAATGTTCCAGGGCTTCAAGGTCCTTTATTTATAGAGGGGGAACCCTCATATGGCCTTTGGGAGGCTTTGGAGCCGTTGGAGAGGCCTTCGGAGCCGTTGGGAGGCAAGTGGACCAGCCTGGTCAAAGGCCCAACGACTAGTTTGACTGCCTCCACCGGCTGACCGGTACAGGGCCACCGGTTGGCCGGTGCCTTGGAGATTGGTGGATGCTTCTGTCCAGGCGCCACCGGCTGACTGGTGAGGAGACCACCGGTTGGCCGGTGGTAAGACAGTAGCTTGCCATTCTGTCTGGGTGCCACCGGCTGGCCGGTGCTGAGGCCACCGGTTGGCCGGTGTTGAGGCAGTGGCTCAGCCTTCTGCCCAGGGTCCATCGGCTGGCCGGTGGTGAAGCCACCGGTTGGCCGGTGGACTGAATTTCAGTCCATTTTGGCTTCTCTCTTACTTGGCCCAATTCATTGGCATCCTGAAATCATGCCTATCATCCAAAAACACTTAACACAAGGTTAGATAAAAAAGAGAGTGATTGTGATCATGAAAATTAAACCACGAGGGGTTCGAGAGTTGGCCCGTGGGGCCTGCGCCTCAACTCCAGCCTCAACGCCTGGAACCGTACTGGAAACCTCCGCCTCAGTGCCAGGGTCACAACGCCGCTGACGGCGCTCAAAACGGATGTCGGACGCATCCGCGCCATCCAAAACAAGAAATTCGGGAGAAACGCTTGTCCACTTAAGGACGCATCGCGCCTCAGCGACCCCTCGTTTCGGGAATTAAAAATTCTTGAAACCATCTCAAACCATTCCCCTCGACGCATGCTCCGTGCTGCCGTAGACGGCGCGCAAAACGGACGCCCGTAGCCCGAAATACGGGCGTCCGAAGTCCAAGGGGAAAAACCCCCTTGGGCCGGACCGGCCCGGGCCGGCCGGTCCGCCCTGCTCCGGCCGGCCCGCTGGACCGCGGCCCAGCCGAGCCGCGGGCCGCCGCTCCGCGGCCCGCCTCCCTTTGACACCCGCGCGACGCGCGGGTTCTCCACCGACCGGCCAACTGGCCGGTCGTGATTCCCAACAGCGACCCGCTTATCGCGAGTCGCGGTCTGCCGCACGGGGCCGCGAGTCGCGCGGCCCCCTCCGCCTGGTGCCCTACGCCGGCGCCGCGACCGGATGCCGACAGCCGGTTCCGAAACCGCCGCCTCCGCCCTACGCTCCCGAGCCGCCGCCGCCAGCGCGAAGCGCCGCGCCGCCGTCCGCATGCCGCGCCGCCGCCTGCTCATCGCGCCGCCGCCCGGAACCGAGGCCGCCACCTGCAAGCCGCCGTGCCGGAGGTCGCCGCCGCCGTCCGGCTCACCGCGCCGCCGCCTGGAACCGCTCCGCCGTCGCGCCTACCTGCCAGAACACCCGAAAACCCCTCCAAAAACCCGCAACCTTCGACGATCAACCCTGGCCTCCTCCGAGATTGGATTTTAATTCCGAAATATGCGTTGGAAAGAGTAAAAAATCTACTACGCATTCAAGTGGTTCGTTCGAAAATCCAACAACAATTCGAGCATAATATTTATGTTCAAAGGAGGTGCGGGAAGGAAAAACGTAATAAGATCCTACCTCGTGGGCGTTGCCCGGCGCTTCCCGCGCGATCTGCGCGATCCGTCGCGCGCCATCACACCTTGCCGGAGCCGCCTCGCCGGAGCTCGCCTCACCAGAGCTCGCCTCGCCGGAGGTGAAGGAGGGGGAAGGAGGGTTTGAGGGAGAAGAGGAAGAAGAAGAAAATGGGGGGGGGGGGGGGGTGTTTAAGTATAAATCACTTAAACGCCCGCCCGACAGCCCCGAACCCGAACTCCCAACGGGGTCGGGATTTAGCCTCCCTTAGGCTAAGAACCCCGCTCTGAGCGCAACGGCGGTCTCGGAATTTTATTCCGAGACCCCGTTCAAAAGTTACTAAACTTAGCGCCTGAGGCCGCCAAATTACGAAAACGCCCCTGGGGCCATTTTTCACAAACAGCCCGCGCCCGCGAAACTTACACCCCTCCTAGGGTAAACGGCACGCTCCGGACTTAACGGTACACTCGGTTTTCCAATCCGAGCCACCGTTTAAGAGATACTAGCATTTCGCCAATAAACGAATAAATAAATTAATTAATTTATCTGTTCAACATTCCAGAAGCGGGTGAGGGGTCCAAACGTCCCACGCCGACAAGTTTTATGTCGTTCCTAGGGTAAAAACCCCATTCCGGACCCTTCCGTACACTCGGATACCTGATCCGGAACTCCGTTTAGGAGTTATTCCATTTATTTGGCTTTTCCAGTGTGAACGCACTGAAAATTTAATTCCGGCCACTCCGGGGCTCGGAATCGCACGCCGTCTGAAGGCACTGCTCTGGAATATTATCAAGAATATTCCAAAGTCTTTCTCAGAAAAAAAAAACTGGGTTCTTACAATGATGGTATTGATTATAGTGATATATTCTCACCAGTTGTTAAACATTCATCTATAAGGACTACTCTTTCCTTTTCTTCCAAGTTTGATTTTCATGTTTAAAAATTAGATGTGAAAATTTAGTTTCTGCATGGTTCCCTAAATGAAACAATTTATATGACTTCTCCCGAAGTATTTTAAAATCTGTTTAAACCTAATCAAATTTTTATTATTCAGAAATCATTATATGGCCTGAAATATTCTTATAGGAGATGGAATAAATGGTTTGAATCCTTCATTATTGAAAATCATTTTTCCATAATTATGTTTGATGCCTGTGTATACTACAAAACTATTAAACACGATTCTATTTATCTGTTATTATATGTTGATGGAATTCTTTTAATCTGTAATAATATGAGGATTATAAATTTTTTTAAGAAACAATTGATATCTATCCTGGAAATGAAAGACTTAGGACATGATAATTAGATCTCGGTTATGGAAAAAATATGATATAGGAAGACATGAACCTTATAATTTTCTCATATTTTTAATGTTAAGAAGGTTTTAAAAAGATATATCTTTGAAAACATTAAAAATGTTAATATTTATTTAGGAAAACATTTTAAATTTTATTTTGAACCATCCACTAAAATGATGATGAGTATTAGTTCATGAATAATATTCCTTATACTAATGTGGTAGGAAGTCTTATGTATTCTATGGTATATTCTAGACTAGATATATAATTTTTTGTTTGTAATTTGAGTAGGTTTATGGGGGAAACCTGGTAAGCCTTAGTGGAATTATTTTTTGTGGATCCTTAGGCAAGTCCTTATGTATAATAAATTGTGAATTTGATATGGATTAGATGATATTTTTAGTGATGACATAATTGGTTTAGTTAACTCTGATAATGTTGCAAATATTGATACTCAAAAATCACTCACTAATTTTGTGTTTCTTGCATATGGAGGACCAATATCCTAGAAGTAAAAAAATGAAATTAGTGGTTTCCCTCTCCACCAATGAGTTATAGTATATAGCCTTGACAGATTCCATCAAGGATGCTATATGAATGAAAGGTTTGCTTTCTGAGTTTTCTTTATCTACTGATTGTATAGTAGTCCACTATGATAACCAATATGCATTGCATCTGTATAACAACTATGTATGTCATGGTAGATCAAAACACATTTACATTAGCCTTCATTTTGTTAGGTATGTTATAGAATCTAGGATAGTGAGTGTCACTAAGATACCCATGGGGGACAATATGGCTAATAGTTTGACTAAGTTCATTCCATTTCCTAAGTTCATGCACTATATTCAATTAATAAACTTGGTCCCCATTCTTTAAATTAGGTTGTGAGAATACCATTCTTAAATCCATTAAATTTCAAGGTGTATATTTGTTGTTTTATTTCCCCTATTTATATTGAAATTTAATTCCTTTAATTTTTACCTTATGATTAACTCATATTTGATGTTATGCAATTGATGATTTCTTGAGGGTGTAGCTATATAGACACTAATTATATGGCTGTTTTTTCTTCTTTTATCGCACTACTAATATCTTTTTGGGAGACCATTTTCCTTACCTATGTAGATCATCATCTTGAACATTGATCATGGATGATCCAATTGTTGTGGATGATCTCAGTTGTGCTTGTTTCCCTCAACCTTAATTTGGGTCTTTGCCTTTTTTTTCTAGTGGCATGCTGCCAATTGTCCTGCCAGCTTTTCCAACTTTTGTTAAGAAAACTTCATGTTCCATCTTCATCATCCACACGAATTTCATTCCATAGACCTGACTTTTCCACATAATGATTCAATAACATTCTGTTATTTATCTTTTGAGTGTTGATATATGGAATGTAATTCATTCAAATTTAGGGGGATATTGGTTTAGGTTTTCTATTCTTCTTGAGATCTCCCGGTGTGAGCTTATGTTGCGACAAAGAAGGGATACTTGAAAAGAATAATGGAAAAAGAGGTATTCCGAACACCCGTATTCCACTCCATTGTGTTTGTACCACATCCTAGAACCAGAGTATCACTCTGATGGAGACTCAGTGGAGATCAACATGACCTCGGGTCTATAAAACCTACGTACTATAAGAGTTTCTAGATATTGGATTCTATTAGTCTTAATAAGGTTTCAGTTTATGGTTCTGAGATTTTTATGTGATTAATTTGTATTTATCATGGTTGGAACTGAATCATTTTTGTGTGTGTGTGAGTCTATCCAAGAGTGGATGATGTTGACTCTACCTAATGGGTTTCATCACCACCACCTAGTTTAACAAGGCTGACCTCCTCAGATAGTTTATCTAGTTATCTTCTTTACACATTGAATCTATATTTATTGCTTTATTTTTTTAATAATAAAAGGAATGACCTGGGTGGTGTTCTCATCATGCACGTAGGATCACACTGATCCAAATTTTGTTATATCTAATTTTCTTTATTGTTCTTTCTTTTCTATTCATTCTATTCTTGTGATTCCAAATGGTTCATTTGAATAATAAAATTATTATTTTTTATGTTAAACCTATTTTGAATTGGCCATATAGAATTCATAATTGGATTATACAATTTAGTGGGTTCGAGATATTCTAAGGGTTAATTACTTACCCCAACACTATCGTTATTCAAGCTCCGCACCCATATTTTCATATAACTAAAAATAAAATTAATTAAAAATAAAATTTATTATTTAAAAAAAATAAAAAAACTAATAATTTGAACCAATTAGATTATTTGAATAAAAATTCATTACATTAAACAGTTAGATCTCACTTTATTTTCATCATATTACTAGTTTATAATCATGTTTTAAATATAAAATTTCCTTTTTGGTACATCTGAGAAATTTTCACTTCAAATCAATGTTTCTTCTACTCTTGAATGTAAAAAATAATTTGAATATAATTTTTCAATAATTTCATGTTAATTAGAGATCAGTTTTCATGGTTTTGATGGCCACACATACAATTTAGTGCTTTACAACACTATACATGTATTTTTACTCATCCCAAGAAAAAGATTATTCATGTGGACACCCCATCGATTCCTATATTTCACAATTATGTAAAATTATTTTCATATGAATTCATAGAAATCAGATATTGTTTTCTTCATTTTGACCCCCTAAGATCACATTTTAAAGACTCTAAAATCATTAAGAACTATTTATTTTTTCAGTACGAGAACACTATGGTAAAAATTGAAATTTTTTCTTATCGTACACATAAAAAATAATTACAAAATAGTTCATGTATGATTTCATGATAACCTGAGATCATTTATAATGTTTTTATCCAATACACACATGTTTTAATGATTTAGAACAAAAAAAATTCTTTTTCGGTCATCTTAGGAAACTGAAAACTCAGACTGAGGCTTCATCAATTTCTTCTATCAAAAACCATCCAAATGGGGCCCGTGTTTGGTCAGAAGTATATCAGTTCCAAGATAATTATTAAATTGCGACAAAAGACTTTTGAGAATCACCAACATAAATAAAGTGTAAACCAAATAAAAGAATAATAAATGTGGATAAATATTTTAACATGAAAAAACCCTATAATGCATAGGATTATAAAACCACGAGGAAAATATGAGAAAATTAATTCTGAATTAGAGAGTAAAAATAAATCCAAGTAAATGCAAATATAATAATTGAAAAAATGGTATAGAAAAATTTATGTGAAAATACACACCCTGATATGCCTCTATTGTCTCTTTGATAATAGTCTTGTGGAAATACATCACCATTTAGAGATCAGAACTGTATACACAACATCGTTGTAGCACCTCATTGTATAACCTGATATTACCACAACTCACTGATACCCACACCCTAGGAAGTATTCCCATGTATCTGCTATATGAGATGTGACTAATTTCACTCTCTCTTAGAATCCCAATGAACATCTGAATCACAACCGCAATAACTCTTCCTGCATAGTTTCTACACCACAATGGCTCTTTCCCATTTTAAATCCATCGTGATCCTACTCTCCACCTTGTACAAAAAATGAATAAAAAAGATATAAAAATATCTCCATGAAACTCACATGTCAATAAGAATATCAAATCTATAAGGACCCAGCCTTACACATTACATAATCTAGTTATTTCAATAATAATACACTTATTACATTCCCAATGATATTTTTGGTTTTGAGATTAATAAATTCAGTACATAAATCATACATATCAACCCACAACCATACAATATGGGTACCATTAAAACAACATCCATTTCTTCCAAAACATAATTTTTTAACACAAAACAACAACATGATTTCTTTGAAAATCATTATAATGTTTAACTTGACTTCCTTCTTTTTATTAAACATATTTATAACTTGTGAAAATAATTTAAAAACATGGTATGGGAATAAAAATCTCAGTAAGAGATATAAAAAGGAAAGAAACCATCAGTCCAAGAATAATTATAAACATATGAAATCATTTTCACAAAGACATACTTCTCACCCATATATGATTACATTGTGAAATATGCGATTTCCATAAAACTTTAAAGAACATATATAAAACCATAAGGGTATCTTGGGGAATTAATTACTTATATTTTAACCCTCAATGCTACCTTATGATTTTTAACCCTCGTGGCTACCTTACAATATAACCCTCACGACTACCTTATGTTGTAACCATCACAGTTACATTTTGAGTAACCATATGGCCAAACTACAACATACACATACCCAATGCATTGGAGGGAGAAATAAGTCCTTACTTTAATCATAAAAAATTCACAAGAACCATAAAATAATAAAAAACCATGGATATTTTCATAAAAACATTTCTTTAGAATTTTGTAAAATAGAATTTTTAAAGAGGATTTTTAATGGAATGCACCTTACAAATATCATATAATTGAAGTGAAAATTAATATAATGAAATGATTATTTGTATACAATATAAATTAACATAATAAATCATAATAAAAATGAAATTAATTACAAAAATAATCTCAGTAGCACATAATTAATGAAGTATATGGTTTACTCAAAGAATGGAAATTGGGTTAAGAATTCACTTACCTCCAGTTTGTCTTACTTAAAAATTGTTTAGACATCCTTTATAATGTCTAAAAAAGTGTTATTAATATTATATAGAAACATATTCATGTTTATAACATCTTATATGATCATTTTATAAAATAATTTTACCCATTAATTATTAATATTTTTTCTTTTCATTGTTTTGGGAACATGCTTTACATGATTTCCATAGTCAGTTCATAAAGGATTTTCCTATCGAATGGAAGGGAAATTCCATAAGTGGAATGAAATGGTGTTAATATGTTTCCAGAATATTTAATGATTCCATAAATCATTTTGGTTATAAAGTATGCAGATGAATCATTTGATAAGTCATTAGTGATATCCTTTTTGATCATTTTGGCAATTCATTGATAATCATGAACTAGTTTCATTATATAATACAATATTATGTATATATGTTAATTCTAGAACATAAGGTAGGTAATATAATAAATTTTAAAATCTATTTCAATCATGAAAATGGTTTTACAACTAGATTTAAAGTATATAAAGGAAATTGAAGACAAATCGTCCATGATGTTGGTAAATCGACATATCACAGATGATGTTTTTATTTTTAGAATAAGAGGAAGAGGAGATGAACACTGATGATAAATTTTCCATTAAACATGATAAAAATCAATAATATATATAATACTAGATCTCTCATCCCTATTTTATAGGGGGTTAAGAGATTATTAGAAAATAAAATAATTTAAAAGAAATCACAAGAAAATGAAAGAGGATTCTTACATCTTGATCTCTTCTCCTTGAAATACTCATTAAGGCCTTTGGTTTTGGCCTTTTGGTGAGACCAGCAAGTCTTGTGCATGGGAAAGAGCCTTGGAAATATTATTTGGAATAGTTTAGACATTTTCAAATCTTGAGAGGTGTGAGAAGAAGGGGGGGGGGTGAGGGTGGTATTTATAGTGGAGGAGAGGAGGGGTTTGCCATTATTTTATTCATTAGTTTAATATTTTTCCCTGAGACTATGAATAGTCTTGATTCTTGTGACCAAAAATACAAATAAGTGCATGTGAGTTAGAGACAATGTCCATTTTCATCATCGATGACTCAAGCATGATGCAAAAATTCATTTATTTAACATCTTTCATAAATTATCAAATTTCAATATTCACCAAAATTCAAGTATTTTATAAAAAGAAAACAAATTCACCCTAACCATTTTTGATGTGTAGAATTCAAAAATGAACTCAATTTTTTGAAAATAACTTTATAAATATGATTAATTTAATTTTTAAATAAAATCATAATTTATTTGAATAATAACAATTTTAAAACTATAACCCATTTTATATCACCTTGAAAAATTAATCAAGATCTCATTAGCTTATAAACATAATAAAATAATAATAATAATATGATTTACTATTCATAAGATTCATATTACTATTCATATTAATATTCATAAGGGTATACTACTATTTACCAAAAATCAAGTTGGTTCTATCAGACTCCAAATAACTTACTGATCGCAATCGTAGATGTCCGTTTTTTGAAATTCAAATCATAGAAGCAGAAAAATTATCTTCAATGGATAGTTTATAATTGTATTATTAAAACAAGGTTTCATTATATAGAGAATAATTGTTTCATGCATTTAATTTTTTTTAAAACCTTGGGGTGTTACATTCTCCTCACCTTATGAAAATTACATCCTCATAATTTTATTTACTTATTAAACAAGTGAGGGTACCTTTCACTCATAGAATTTTTAGATTCCCCTGTTGCTTATTCGACCATGTGGTTTCTCCAAAAAACCTTTATCTGGAATATTAACTTACTCCACAATACTTGTTCTCTTTGATCAAGAATCTAAACAGGTTTCTCTTCATAAGAAAGGTTCTCTTTGAGCTGAACTACTTCTGGGCTCAAATCATTAGATGAATCTGGCACATACTTTCTCAACATAAAAACATGAAAAACATTGTGTACCTGAGGTAAAATCTGATGAAAAGCTACTCGGTAGGAAACCAATCAAACTTTCTCTAGGATTTCATAAGGTCCAATGAACCATGGACTCATCTTTTCTTTCTTACCAAAACACATAACACTTTTCCATGGTGAGATTCTAAGAAAAACATGATCAAATACCTCAAATGAAAATTATTTTCTCCTATCATCTGCATAACTTTTTTTCCTACTCTGATCTAGCCTCATGTGTTGCTAGATCATCTTTACTTTATCATCCACTTTCTCTACTAATTCTAGTCCCATCAACTTCCTTTCCCCGACTTCATCCCAAAAGTATGGAGTTCAACACTACTTAGCATATAATGCCTCAAATGGTTCCATCTATATACTAGAATGAAAAAAATTATTATAAGAAAAATCAACTGAAGAAATATATTGATCCCAACTTCCCTAATAATCCATTGAATAAGCTCAAAGAATATCCTCCAAAGTCTGAATTGTCCGTTCGGACCACCCATCTGATTGAGGATGAAAAATTTACTTAAATATAATTATGTTCCCATCGAATTCTGAAGGCCTTCCCAAAAGTTATAAGTGAACTTGGGATCATAATTAGATATAATGGAAATAAGAACTCTATATAACCTGACAATATATCTGAGGTACATTCAAGAAAGCTGACCCAAAGACATAATATCTTGAATAGGAAGGAAATGAGCAAGTTTAGTAATTCGATCAATAATAACCAAGAATTCATTGTTACCATGATATTTCTTTAGTAGTACCATAATTAACTCCATGTATATATCTTCCCATTTACACTTTGGAACTGGTAATGTATGAATCACCACTTTTGGCAATTGCCGCTCTGCTTTAACCTATTAACATGTCATGAATTTCAGTGTAAAATATGCAATATCTATTTTCATTCCATCACACTAGTAATTCTCTTCAAGGTCTATATACATCTTAGTACTTCCAGGATGAACTAAAAATGGAGAACTATGAGTTTCACACAACAATTATTTCTTCATCTGAGAATCACAAGTCACACATAATATCTTTCCAAATCATAGAACACAATCTTTAGCAAGGTTAAATTCTAGAAACTTACACATTTTAACCAATTATACCTTTTCTGTAACTCCCCATCTTCCTTCTGTGTTTGCTTAATTCTATCAGAAATATATGATTACACTGAAACCTGAATAAAAAGAGTGTAATTTCCTACACCAACAACTTCCAAGCCGAAATTCATTAAATTGTTAATCAAAGGGTCTTGTTCCAGCCATAACATAGTTAATGTTGAATGATGTTTTTGACTCAAGGCATATTCTACATTGTTTGCTTTTAAAGGATGGTAATATATCATGAAATCATGATATTTTATCAATTCAATCCATCTTCTCTTCACCAATTTTAATTCCATTTGAGTGAATATATAATATAGAATTTTTTGGTTAGTATATATTTCAAATTTGGCTCTATAAAAATTATGACCCCAAATTTTTAAAGTGAAAATCATAGATTCCAATTACAAATCATGTGTGTAATAATTTAGCTCATGAGGTTTTAGTTGCCTTAAGAAAAATAAATTACCTGATCATTCTTCATCAGAACACAACCATGTCCCTTTAATGAAGAGTAACTGAAGATGAAAAATCTTCATTTATGGAAGGTAGGGTCGGAATAGGATCATTCACCAATCTTCTTTTCAATTAAATTTAATAATCATCACATTATTTTGTCCAAATTTATTTAATTCCTTTTCGAGTTAACTTATTTAGTAGAAAAGATAACCAAGAAAAGTTTTCAAAAAACCTTAGGTAATAGCCTGAAAAAACAAGAAAAATAAGAATCTCAATTATATTTATGGGTCTTTTCCATTCATTAAAAACATTTGTTTAAATAGGATCAGTAGTTATGCCATATTTACAAACAATGTGACCAAGGAAATAAATTTTTTTCAACCAAAATTCACACCTATGAAATTTTCCATATAGTTTTTTTTAAGGTTTTAAAAAAAAACCATTAGATGTTTTTAATGCTCCACTTTACTTTTAGAATTTATAATAATGTCATCAATAAAAACATCCGCAAAATTATCCAAGAACTCATGAAATATTCTCTTTTTAAGATCAAAAAATACAGTAGGTGTATTAGTTAATCCAAATGGAATAACAAAAAATTCATAATGACCATATATAGTTTGAAAAGTAGTTTTTCAAATGTCATCCTCCATCACCTTCAACTTATGATACCTGGATCTCAAGTCAATCTTGGAAAAATACAGAGCTACCTAGAGCTGATCAAACAAGTCATCGATGTTAGGAAGAGGATAATTATTCTTAATAGTGATGTTATTAAAAGATCTATAATCAATGTAAAGTCTCGTGGAACCATATTTATTTTTAATGAACAAAATAGGATCTCTCTATGGTGAAGTTCTAGGATGAATGAAGCATTTTTCAAGAAACCCCTACAGACTATTTTTTCAATTCAAGAAGCTCCATTTGTGCCATTCGATAATTGGGATTTGAAATTGGATTAGCATCAGGAACTATATCAATAGTAAATCCAACTCCCCGATCATGTATAACACTGGGTAATTCATCAGAAAAAACATCAAGATATTCATTTATCACTTGTACATCATTAATATAAACATTTCCCTTATATTAAAAAATATGAGTATGATAACATTCATTTACATATTTTATCATTTTCTCATCTTCCTAGTATGTTATTAATTATATGTGTTCATTCTTGTATAAAAACTGAAAATATTTCTAAAAAAAACTTCTTTAACTCTACATTCAATATTATCAAGATAAACAAAAAGACAATCCATATGCATAATTATATCAAAAACTACTAAAGGAATAAAAAGAAGGTTTGCAGGTAATGTCTTTCCACAAATAAAAAAAGTAAGATTCTTAAAATACCTTTTTGCTGTAAAATTTCCACCCTGATGTTTTAACCATAAGTTTCTGTCTCATTTATTCGGGTGAAATTTATAATTTACTAGAAAATTTCTCATAAACAAAGGAATGTGTCGACTACATATCAAACAATAGTTTATAAAAATATGAGTAATAAACAAAGTACCTGATACCGCTTCATTGGATTACCTAACATCTGATAAAAATGTCACAAAGGATCTTACTACACCTTTCTGCTTAGAGTTTGGATTCTTTCCATCACTCAGATCTTTCTTTGGGCAGTCATTTTCATAATGACCCATCTCACCACATTTGAAACACTTTACAGTTTTTTTATCAGAATTGATCTTTAGATCATTTTAATTACATTATTAGGCCATATGTCCTAACTTACCACATCGAAAAATCTTCCCAGTTTTAGTAAGGAATTCCCCAATGTGCTTTCTACCACACTTTTCACAAACTAGAGACTAGAATTTATTACCATCAGATTTATTTAATTGATTCTTACCAATAGCTTTCCATCTGGTCCTCTTATTCTCTTTGTTATCAAAGTAGACATGATCATCAACAAACTCCATTTCTACCATCTCATTACATTGGAATAATTTCTCATAACATTAAAATTATTGGGAGGATAATTCCCTTCAGTATCTTGGATTCAAGCATGATTAAAAGCGATTGATTTTGATATCAAGATCCCAGATAATATTTGGAGCGTACCTTGATAGTCAGGTGAAGTTTTCTTCATACACATCCACTGAATATTCCTCATTTTTCATCAATTGAAGAAATTTATACTCCATAATAAGTCTAACCACCTTAAGATTTTTTTTCAAGGAAAAGACTATTAAACTGATCCCACTATAAGTCTTCAATCTCTTCTCTATCATTAATATGGTTGACCATTTACCACCACTAATCAGATTCACCTTCAAAATGATAAATGTAAAGACTAACCTTTTTATTATCTAAATATCCCATAATATAAAATATATATTTTTAGGGATTTAATCCATCCTTCAGCCACTACTGGGTCATATTATCCGCTGAAATAAGAATGGAGTTTCCTTATCAATTGTTCCACTATCATCATGATACTTTGTGTTAGCTATAGTTGTTATCTTGTATGGATGAAACCATCATTTGTTGCCCATTTAAGCTGATCCATTACTGTCAAAAACTTCTTGGTTCTAATTCTCACTATTCCTGGTTGCAGATTTGGAAAAAAATCATCCTCTCAGTTCTTTATTACTTTAGTTTCCCTGTTTCTTCTATGAAAAAGCATTCTGAAAAGACATATCTTAGATGAATTAACATGGTAATCTTCAAATGCTATACCATTTCAACATAAAAATAATGTAAAAATAAATTATGGTATTATGTTAACATCATAATAACTCTTAAAGTTATCTAAACTGTGATTTGATACTAACTATAAAGACTCGACCTTAAACATCACATAGTATAGCTATTTCAACCAGAATACACTTATTACATTCCAAAATATCATTTTTATTTAGAGTTTTAGAAAGTTAGGTCATAACTCATACATATCATTCCACAATATTACAAAGTGGGTACCATTAAAACAATATCCATTTCTTCCAAAACATAATTTTTTTAACATAAAACAACAACATGATTTATTTGAAAAATATTTATAACATTTAACTTGACTTTATTATTTCACTTACACATCTTTATAACCTATGAAAAACTTTTAAAAGCATTTTATGAACATAAAAAACTTAGTATGGGATATAAAAATATGGAAAGAAACCATTAGTCCATGAATACTTATAAACATATTAAATCATTTTCACAAATACACAATTCTTACCCATATATACTTACTTTGTTAAACATGAGATTTCTATAAAACCTTAGAAAACATATATAAAACCATAAGGGTATATTGGGTCATTAATTACTTATATTGTTACCCTCAGGACTACCTTATGATTTGTAACCCTCACGGCTACCTTATAATGTAACCCTCACAACCACCTTATGGTGTAACCATAGTAGTTACACATGGAGTAACCAAACGGATGAACTACAACATACACATACCCTATTCATTGGAGGGATAAATAGGTCCCATCCTTAATCATACAAAATTCCCATGAACTAGAACATAATCATAAAACCTGGATAATTTTATAAAAACGTTGCTTTTGAATTTTGTAAAATAGAATTTGTAAAGTGGATTTGAAGGGAAATCCATTTCAAATATCATATAATTTAAGTGATAATTAATATAATTAAAGTATTATGTGTATAAACTACAAATAAACATAATAAATTATAATAAAAAACAAATTAATTACAAAAATAATCTCAGTATCACATAATTAATGAAGTGAAAGGTTAACCCAAAGAATGGAAGTTGGATTAATAATTCCCTTACCTTGGGTTTATCTTACTTAAAACTTGTATAAAACTCATTTATAATGGCTAAAAAAGTTTTATTAATATCTTAACAAAATATTCATGTTTATAACACCTTATATGATCATTTTATAACATCATTTCACCCATTAATTATTAATATTTTGTTTTCTCCATTATTTTGGGTATGTGCATTACATGATTTCCATGGCCGGTTAGTGTAGGATTTTCTTGTCAAATTGAAGAGAAATTATATAATTGGAATTAAATGGTGTTAATATGTTTCTATAATATTTAATGATCCAATAAAACATTTTGTTTCTATGGTATGAAGATGAATAATTAGATAAGTCATTAGTGATATCCGTTAGATCATTTTGGCGGTTATTTGAAAATCAAGAACTTGTTTAATTATATAACATAATATTGTGTATATATGTTCATTAAATAACATAATATAGGTCATATAATACACTTTAATTTTTTTAAACCATTAAAATGGTTTTACATCTATATTTGAAGGACATAAAAGAAATTGAAGACACATCGTCTATGATGTCAGTAAATTGACACATCACGGACTGTGTTTTTATTTTTAGAATAAGAGGAAGAGGAGAGGAATAATGATGATGAATTTTCCCATAAACATGATAAAAATCCATAATTTTTATAATAATTTATCTTTCATGCATCATGGATGAGGGGATGAGGATATTATAAGAAAAGAAAACAATTGAAAAAAAAACAAAAGAAAATGAAAGAGGATTCTTACCTCTTGATCTTTTCTCCTTGAGATCCTTTTTAAGGCCTTTGGTTTTGGCCTTTTGGTGAGACCAGTAGGTTTTGTACATGGGGAATATCATTTTTAAGGAGATATTTAATAATTTAGACAATTATCAAAGCTTGAGAGGTGTAGGAGGAAGAGGGGGGGGGGTGGTATTTATAGTGAAGGATATGAGGGGTTTACCGTTATTTTATCCATTAGTTTAATATTTTCCGTCAAGACTATGAACATTCTTGATTATTGTGACCAAAAATAGTAATAAGTGAATGTCTATTCGAACCAATGGCCATTTACTTCATCCATGACTCAATCATGATGTAGAAATTCATTTATTTAGCATTTTTCGTAAACTATCGAATTTCACTTTTCCCCAAAAAATATAGTATTTCAAAAAAATCCCAAAAAATTCACCCTCATCATTTTTCAACATCTATAATTCAAAAAGGAACTCAATTTTTTGAAACTAATTTTTTAAATATGGTTAATTTAATTTTTAAATAAAATCATAATTTATTCAAAAAATAACAATTTTAAAACTATATTTGGTTTTATATCTCCTTGAAAAATTAATCAAGATCTCATTATCTAATAAAATTAAGAAAAAAATAACAATAATATGATTTAATATTCATAAGGGTCATATTAATATTCTTACAGATATGTTATTATTCACTAAAAAGTATATTGTTTCTATCAAACTCTTAATAACTTACTAATTGAAACCATAGATGTCTGTTTTTCGAAATTCAAATTATAGATGTGGAAAAATCATGTATAACGACTAGTTTATATCAATATCCTTAATTTTTTTTATTATGTAGAGACTCATAGTTTCATACATTTCAATTTATTTTTTAAAACTTGGGGTGTTACAAAATAAACCTTTTAAATTTTAAAAATATTATCATCAAAAAATAAAAAATTTTGGCTAGTAGGTTGAACTCCAATAATCTCCCCCTTTATCCCATTAGTGAAGGATATGAAATTCTAATGAAATAAGTGGAAAAAATTGGTTGGTATCGCACCAACCATTATCCTTTGCAGAAAATATGAAATCCCACATCTGCATATCTAATGGAATCCTGAAAACCCCCCTATACAAAAGGAATAAAAATGCTGAAGTCCTCATTATACATTTTTCTAAACTACTATTACTAGAATAAACAATATCTGGATCCCACATAATTATGATCGCCACGTAATCTAGAGAACCTGAAGGAATAAATTTCTCCCTCTACTCAACGTCCTCTGAGCAGTCTAAAACTCTATGAGCATCACCCTGATCATTGAATTTAATTCTTTGATGACTAGTGACACTCCCAAAAATAAAATAATTAGGTGTAAGACCTAAAACACCTGGCCTAACATGCTTCGGCTTCCAAACCTTCTTCATCCTACTCGATGGTTTTTGAATCATGAAAAATTTCCATCTTTTCCACAAATATGATGAAGTCATCTATGCAACTACATTATTCACTCCACTTTCGCATTTAAATTCATCCTATAAAGTGTGTCATCCATTTTACCTTGCGCATAAACCATCAATCCTTTGGAAAATGTCTATCATCCATTTCTAAATGAACTCTATAATCCATCAATATCAAGAGTATAAGAAGATAAAAAATTATGGAATATACTTAGTATATATCTCACATCCCTTAATGTTATTATACAACCAACATTCATAGTGACACAAATATCACCAACACCAATGCAATTAGTAGAATCTTTATTTCACATCTACAACATCCCAAAGTCTCCTTCATATGAATAAAAAAATTCCTCTTAAATGTAATATGGTACAACATTGATGAATAATCCACCGATTCTATGTACATACCTAGACTATGATAATAAACTCCAACTAAAAGTAAATCACCACCACCTTGAATAATAATAACATCAGTATCCTCAGAATTAGTGTCGTGCACCATATTTTCTTCCTTAATATTTTTTTAATTCAAAGTAGTTTCTACGCACATGAACCTCATTATCAAAAAACACAAACCTGACTTTTATTCTTGTCTTAAAACGACCACTATGATTACCACTATAGCGACCCAGTCTTAAAATACATGTATAGTACATCATTTTAGATGAATATTCGGTACATTACCAAAATACAAGCCCAAGTACCATAATAGTTTAGTGTCTTTGGAAACATGGAAACAAAATCTTCTATCCTATTGAAAGATCTTAAACATCTCCCATGAATATCTCTATCTTTATTACTTCTACCTAAAACCCTTACTCATAACATGGGTAAAGGAAAATAAGAAAGGGGTGAACTCAGATGATCAATAAGGGTAAGTAAAGGAAATGTGTAAGCATAACATAAAGAAAGGGTATGGAACATGAACATAACATTTAAATATCATACCCTGCATATTAGAGATCATAAGATAGATTTTATGTTCATAAGACATGGATCATAATAGAATTAAGAGCATAAGTTATGAAAGCATAACATAGGAATACGACTTAACATTTATGGCATGAACATGGGTTTACAACTTTGTGAGCATGTATAAGTAGAAACATGTTCACTCATTAAGTAATGGACATGATATCATGCCCCTCCTTCAACTTATGGACATGAAAACAGGTTCATACATAAAATTATGAACGTGTAATTAGGTTCACACATAACCTTTTGGACCTGAAACCAGGTCAATGCATAACATTGTGAACATATAATCCGCTTCATTCAGAACATTGAAAATATGTAATCTGGTTCACGCATAAACTTATGGACATAAACTATGTCCATGCATAACATTGTGAACACATTATAAGGTTCACTCATAATGTTATGAACATGTAATATGGTTCATGTATAAACTCATGGACATGAAAATAGGTCCATGCATAACTTTGTGAAGATGTAATCAGGTTTACACATAACATTTATGCTCACGAGTCATCCATCAATACCCAATGCATTGGAGGGAGATATAGGTACCACACATATCATAATAAAATCATTTATACATTTTCCACAAGATAATAAAACATTAATCATACCACAAACCT
The DNA here is from genome assembly GCA_963277665.1 of Viscum album. Classification (NCBI taxonomy): domain Eukaryota; kingdom Viridiplantae; phylum Streptophyta; class Magnoliopsida; order Santalales; family Viscaceae; genus Viscum; species Viscum album. Next base: position 1,275,755,924 of record OY728162.1, on the reverse strand, counting down.
TAAAAATACATAGGTTTTATCAACATCAAATCATAACCCATGAATTGAAATGGGTACCATTAAAATTTCATCACACTATAACCTATGGAAAGGGATAGGTTTCATAAACATCTCATCAGAGTATAACCCATTAAAAGAAGTGGGTTTTAAAAGCATATTAACCATGGAAGATAAATTGGATTCATAAGAATTATTCCTTAAAAACTTAAACCATTCAATAAATAATATTAAAGGAACCTTTGGATCATTTCTTAGAATATATTGATTAACATCAACCGATGTCATCTTAGTTGTAAAATAACATGGAAATATATTTTGAAAACATTTCTAGAGGGAAATATCCTTTAATCATTTAATAATAATTTTTCAAGCATAAAACATTTTGGAAATCCATTTTCTTTGAAAATAATTTGAAAACATAGAATGATGGCTTGAAATCATTTTGAAAACCTTTTTCCTTGAAAACTTATAAAATAATATTACACACATTTTTCTTTAAAAAAAGATTCAAAAATTACAAAGAAGAATGAAGATGTTTTGAAAACCATTTATTTGAAAATAATTTAAAAAAACTTTTTCTTACAAATTAACCTTTTAAAAATTCAAAGGAAGCTTCAAAAAATGATGACAGGTAAATCCGTACATACCGTACGAGGTAAAAGAACATTCTTTTTGAAAGGTAGAAATGTTAGAAAAATTCCTTGTTCAGAAAGGGAAAAGAATATAACTTTTATGTGATTGGTAAAAGAAAAAAAGGTAAAAGTTTATTTTTAATATTACATGATAATGGCACAATATTCTTGGAACCATTTTTAGAAAACATAGATTTCTGATCGAAGAGAGGGTAATGTCAGGCTTTCTTAAAAAGACTTTATTAATTATCATATATACTAAAGAGTATAAATATTGTAACAATAGATGAATATAGCATGAATAACCATAGGGGAATAAAATTCATGAATGTATTGAGTTATGGGTTATAATATTTCATCAATGGTAGCATAAACGTAAACAATATTGAAAATCGATGAGATTGTTTTAATAAAATATTATCTCTTGGTAATCGAGGATCATGATCTCCATATAAGAAAGGGAAATTACATGAATCTTAAAATATAATGAAAATATTTATATTCATGATATATCATGTAAAATGGATGTTGTTGGCGCCAAAATATTGGACGAAAAAGGAAGAAGGAATAGAGGCTCGCACACTGCCCCGTGAAGCTCAGTCACGGAGTGCACCCCAGCAACGCGGCCGCTGCGAAGCAGAGGAGGCGGTAACGCTCGGCGAATGCCCTGACGTTCGCGAGCCCACCAAGAAGCAGAGGAGGCGGTAATGCTCCGTGAATGCCCTGACGTTTGTGAGCCCGCCACGAAGACCCGAAGGCGGGAACCCTCCGCGAACCCTGTTGACATTCGCAACCCACCGCGAAGCAACCGCTGCCCCTTCGTGCCGCGTGAGCTCTGCTTCACGGCGCCCCTTTCCTATAAATACTGGGCTCCCCCCGAGCCCTCAAGATGGACAATCCGACCTTTCAGCTTCTCAACTCCCGAATCGCGAAGCACCCTTCGCCCCGGGAATCATGAGATACGCGAGGTATTTTTGCTTCGCGAGATGCCTTCACCTTGTCTCGTTTTGAGCCCCTCTTCCAAGAGGGATGCCCTTTGCGAAGCCTAAGGGCCTTCATGAAGGAAGGGGATTCCCAAGGGAACCCAGGCATCCGCGGAGTGTTTATGCTTCGCGGAACACCCATCTCGTACTAGTGATCCACATGCCAAGGTAGGATCGCTGTGCATCGCGAAGCACACTGCTTCACAGCACCTTGCTTTGCGAGGCACCTCTGCTTTGTGAGGTAGTGTTCTGTGAATACTATTCCACTTCGTGAGAACCTCCCACTCGCACCCCTACCCCATGCTAAGGCCAAGGCACTCCATTTCGTAAAGCATACTCCTTTGCTTGGCAATTCCCCTTCTCGTGCGACCCTCTAGGTTTGCACGATGTGATTTCAATGTCCCATGGACAACACCACCCATATCATTTCTTTGCCTGATGCTTCTTTTCATAGGCACGCTAACGACTATTGCTTTTTCGCATAGCCATGCTAACGTGGACCCCTGTATGGTTTGCTCTGCGACCCCTCTTTACTACAACTTTGCTGGTACCTTTCCTTCCCCAAGGGGTAGAGGGTACCAGTTATGTAAGTCATAGGGGTATGGAGTAGGCCCACCTCGTCCGAGCTGCAGGATGTTAAACTACCAAGTATTGCGTCCTTAACACATGACGTTAAACTGTGATCCGACCCCGTGCCTCACACGCAGGGTCCCCCCAGCTCGGACATTCTTTACACCAATCATCTCCATGGGAATGGACTCTTCATCACATGGAATGAGATCCTCCTTTTGGAGTGGCGTTTGTCCATGGGGGAAGGGCAACCACCTTGGTGTAAGCCCCAAGCCTCTCTTGTGGAAGGTAACACCCATGCACCTCCATACTTCCCCACTGCCAAGGCCAGTGGAGAGCGCGATAGGGAATGAGGCACCTTCCATCTTTGGTCCCAAATCCCTCTCCCACAGTGCTTTGCCGCACCTTGGGCCTCCATCCTGGAGTAAGTCCCATCACTATGGGCCGCCTAACGCGTAAGCCCCTATTCGATTCTCACGGACACACCCTTCGCGACGTGATTGTCAGGTCTCTGCTACCTCTTGTTTCTCACACCGAGCATGACTCACGTGGGCTTAGAGTAAGCATTGGCCATGACAATACCTCGTCCAACAAGACATTAAACTGTATTCCCCCATCCAGTATGATGTTAAACTGTATCCTAAACTACGAGGACTTTGATCCATGTAAAGGCATAGTATAAAGAAGCCTCACGAGGTTCAAGCCCACAACCAGTGGACCCCCTGGGTTCCCCTTCACGTCGGTTCGCTAACAAAAATCCCACCCGAACTACGAGGACTTTGATCCATGTTAAGGCATGGTATGTAGGAAGACTCCATGAGGTTCAAGACCACCGCCCGTCGATTATTCACGTCAGGTTCCACCCTCTTCCGGCATGACGTTAAAAACTTCATTCCAGTCCAACGGCAAGCCGTTGTGACGAACCTGAACTATGAGGTATTTGATCCATGTCAAGGCACAGTACGTAGGAAGCCTCTCTAAGGTTCAAGCCCATATCCCATCGGACCAAGGTCCTTTCTCTATGCTGGTTCACCGAAACCCACTATTTCCTCCTGAACTACAAAGTCTTTGATCCATGTCAAGGCTTGGTACGTAGGAAACCTCCATGAGGTTCAAGCCCATCACCTGGTCGTTCCGACCTCATTCACGTCGGTTCACCCCCATCCTGCATGATGATAAACTGCATTCTGCATCTCATTCGAACTACGAGGACTTTGATATGTGCCAAGGCATGGTACGTAGGAAGCCTCCCTGAGGTTCAAGCCCAACAATCACTGGCCTAGACCACCCCCCTTGTCGGCGTGCCAATCCCCCTTTCCATCCTATACTACGAGGACTTTGGTCCATGTCAAGACATGGTATGTAGGAAGCCTCCATGATGTTCAAGTCCACCACTCGTTGGTCATTCCAGCTTCATTCACTTCGGTTCGCTGACGACGCCCATTGGACCAAGGTCCACATCCACGTCAGTTCACTGACAGCGACCATCGAACCAGGGTCCACCTTCACGTTGGTTCACCGACACCATCCCAAACTACGCAGACTTTGATTCCCTATCACGGGGATACGTAGGAGGTCTCTTCGAGTCTCAATCCCAACTTTACTGTCGCCCTTGCGATGGTCCCATTTTATTCCCCCCTCTACTTCATCCATCCATCCATTCATCATCCACCCTGATTCTTACTCGGGACGCCACATCCCGGTGGGATCATGCCACTCCACTCCCCTCCATAGTATCCGGGAAGCCGCCCACGAGCTGACCCCGATATCGGCATCCCTTCAAGGGGGATTCCTCAATCTGATCCACCCCAGCTATTGTTCTGATCAGGCGGATCCATCCCCGTTGGACATTAAACTTGCGACATACCCCGTGTTAAACATGGGAAGCTGAGGAAAACCTCAGATTCATGCCTATGGCATATGATTCCCCACGTTTGATGTGGGATTCCTTGGGCCTCCACGCCTTTGAGAAGCCCTATAATAAGGGACAAAAGACAGACACACCAATTCCCCGGCGTACAGACATGTAAATGATGCCTCAACATGACTACTCCCCCAACTGAAGGTTTCTTCCATGACCGGACCCTTTGGATTGTCCCGAAAGAAGCAGTGTAATTAGCCGACATCCATGAAAAGATGGCACTAGGAAGAGTTTCACGAACAACGTATTAAATCTATGAGGGAGACCCGGACTAGGTGATGAGTTCCGAGGAGGAATCCATGGAAGGAAGAACCGACATCCCATTATCCCGGTTTTGATCAAGGAGCAGACATCCTTGAATAAGGAGTGGATTCCAAACGCCTTTGGAAAGTGGGAATGCGGGGTAAAAACTAAGAAAGCCGCACCTATCGTGCCCCTGGAGGACGGACGCGCGCGCCCCGGTGAAAGTGTCAGAAATAGAAATGGTGAACCCAACGTGAATTTATTCTCCTCAATGTGGAGATTAGTAGTGCTCGAGACATCAGTAGATTGACGTATTACCGGATCCAGATATCCGGTACCGGGCCCTGCCAAGAAAATTGAGGTACTGGCATGAAACTCACCGGAAGTTGGGGTAGTAGAACATGGGGCATTCCGTTCTGCAACATTGTCGGCATGGATCCCTCTTGCCAGACATAGAAGACGGAATAACGCTGGGGCACTGGTTGTCAAATTGTTTTCCTTGCAGTGATTACGAGTTAAACTCCCTACGTCCCAGGAACCAGGTTGCTTCTATGGAGACACGATCACCGCCTGCTCGCCTATGTAGGGGTAGGGGAAATACCAGTACAGCTTCTCCGCGTAGCTCCACTGTCATCACAACAACCTCTATGTCTGTGAATGCGGGACACCCACATCCCCTTTCTCCGTTAGAGATCATCTAACGAAGGGTGATCAACAACCTTGTACGTAGGTACGAGGAGGAAGGGGTCATCCCAACTCGGGATATGGCCCACCTGGACCTGGAGGCATCCAGGACCCGCCGTCAACACCACCCTGAAAGGGCACGCAGGGAGCCCCTACTCCCCACCCCAATGTTCAATCGTTTCGGGAGCCTATCCCCAGAACACCTCGATGACTCCTTGCCTTACGCTAATGAGGCGGGTGATGTCCGGCTCAACCCGGTCAGAGTCCCAATCCAAGGACTCCAGGCAAGGTCCCCCAGCCAGCCGCGTCGGCTCCACCATCCAGTTTTTCTAGAGGAGCAGGTAGGCTATGCCCCTACACCACCTGCGCCATATCGTCTGACCCGATGCCAGCGTCGGGCCCTAGCTGAGGACGCCCGTCAAGGGGCGTCGACGTCAATAGATACTGTAGCCCAAGCCACCGCCGACATTCATCATGGATTCCCTACATACACTGAGCAGGGTCACTCCTTCACCCGACCAGGATCGAGGCCCCAACTACCCCATGGGCAGGCTGGGTTGTCTCTCGGGGTCGCAGGCCCGAGTGGTGATTGCCGCGAACCAATCCGCGGTGATGTCGACTCGTACGGAGGGCCTCCCCGTACCGCTATTCCACAGATCATGGGCCTTCCCCGCTCCGAAGCTCGTCATGCGGGTATGCCTCATGCTACTCCCATCCCGAATAAAGACCCGCCCTGTTGCAGTGATGCTCGGTGCGGAGGCCTCTCCCACACCCACCATACAGGGAATGGAGTTCCTCTTCCTGCCCCCGACCGTCGATGTGAAGGCACTTCCCATCCGGTCCCTCTCCAATGTGGGGGTCCTCCCTACATCCTCTCTACAACTGGAAAAGGTCCTCCTCGCCCCGGAAACCCAAGAAGTGAAGGTCAACCTCGCTCCACCCGCACCAAGCATGAAGGCCCTCCCCATGCTCCTGCTAGTTCCAACAGAGGTTCCGCCCACATGGGTGCTGTCCATGGAGGTCCTACCCATGTTCCCTTCGACATTTGCCCTGGTCCCCCTGCACCCTGGCTGTCCCAAGCGGGATTCCTCCCCGCCATGGCGCCAACGCCACTCCAAGACTACATGTCAAGGACCAAACTTGTCACAAAGAGCCATCTAGGTCCTGGAGAGAGGGTCGTCGCCGTTATAAGAAGAGTCCTGGGAAGGCCCGAGTGGTGATCAAGCTGGCCCGTTTCTCAGATTCTGAAGCAGAATGCGACTTAGCGATGAAACCTTCTCCTCGCTCCTCCATGTCAAGGACTGGGGCAGGAAAAAGGCACGCCAACCTCGTTCTCCTAGAATGTGAAGTCCACCGGATTCCCGCCTCTCTCCACAGGTACATACAGGAGGAAGAAACTGTGGAAATTCAGCAGGTCCCGACCGCGCAATCACCACCGTCATCACCAGAAGCGCCCTCTACCTCTACCAGAGACCACAAAGATCTTTTCTGGGGATCAACGACGGTAGAGAAACGGTGTGACCCATCGCCGGTGGCCACAATTCCTGGGCCAGAAGCTATGGCTATCAGCCCATCGTATTGTGATATTGTGGTCAGGTCACCTCACTCTTTAGAGGATGGCCCGGAATTCGGCGGCCAGTCAGCTCATTCGCCTTATTCTCCGCCGCCAAGTTTGTTGTCCCAGCGGTCCGCTTCAGTACCGCTACTGGTCCCTCATCCACCTCTGGTTGACGAGTGGGGAAATACGGGGCCAGACCCTGAGTCTGATCCCAGAATCTTCTGAAACATTCTCACAGCATATCACTTCCCGGAGAAGTTCTAGCTGACGGCAGTGCCGAATTTTTGCGCACTGGAGTCCATTACCCCCGAGGAAGTAGGGTGCTTCCGCCGAAACCTATGGGCGACACACATCCGCCTTCGTTATGAGCGGGTAGTGTACCCTAGGAGCAGAGAAAACTTTGAAGAAATCAGCGATCAAATCCCCCTGATTGATTTGGCCGCACTCCCTGTGGCCCAGCGCCCTGAGTCGCCTGGCCGCCAGAGCACCCTTCAACGAAGATGCATTCAGAGTCTCAAAGTACTCCGCAAAATCATCAGGGAAGCTACCCCCATGTGCAAGTCTGTGGCTGGGGACAGTATTCCGCCCTCCTCTTCAGTCCTATCCGGCGGTAGCCCGATCTGTTAGGCGACATTGAGGACATGCCCCCAGGGAGGGTCGCGGTCCACATGGCTGACCTAGTGGAAAATGAGGACGAGCTTGAATTTCTCGATGGAGAACTACCCCCTGAGGGTTTACCACCAATACTGGACCCATCAGCAGAGGAACCTTCTAGACCTCCCTGTACCCACCGAGTCACTGGTACTCAGTCGAAATGCCGGTAAGGGTAAGGAGAATGTCGGAAACTTCAAGCACTCCGACCCATCTGACTCTGTACAGAAGACAGACAAAGATCCAGAGAAGGCCGCGTTACGCCAGCAGCTTGCCGAGCAGAAGAGGCTGGTTGACGAACTTCTGGCTGAGCGTGCTGTAGAGCGGCGACCCGACTATGGTAATCCCAAGCCAGGGCAGTAGGGGTAGGAACAATTTCCCCCGGTGAGATGCCTCCGGGAAACCCTGATCATGCTACTTCCGCAAATAGGGCAGAAGTCGGAACTCACAGCAAGAGGGCGCGATACGTCTTGCCAAACCCTCCTGAACGACGGGTCAATATGAGGAATCCAGCCCGGGTTTCCCCAGCTGCCCCACAGGCCATTCCTCCAGTCGCTCCACGAGCTGCTGAGGCCATCTACCGGGTCGAAGAACCCGACCATGCACTTGTGATTAGGGATCCTCATCAAGACAGGGACCCCCACCCGGATGATCTTATAGCGGAACTCATCGCCCGCCTCGAGGCGTTCGAAACGCGGTAGGTGGCAGTCCCACCGGATGGCAAGCCATACCCCACGTGGGTGGATGATATGCCCGCACCCCCGAGTTTTGGGAACCCCACTTTCTCACCCTTCAATAGGACAGGGGACCCGCCACAGCACTTGGACCACTTTTCTTCTAGGTGTGGCCCCATGCTAGGGACCCCGGCCCAGAAAGAATCCGCCGAGCTCCGATGTTTTGTGCAGACATTAGAGAGCCCCACATTCGTCTGGTACAAACAACTCCCTATCGGATCAGTGACCGGTTGGAAGGATCTCCGCCGACAGTTCCTATACCAGTTCAGCTCCACCACGCGAAAGACCAGCATCGCAGACCTCTTCAAGTGAAAACAAAGGCCTGATGAGCGAGTCGCAGACTTCATCGCCCGGTGGAAGGGACTTACATACTCCCTCTACATGCCACTAACTCAGGAGAAATTACTGATGGTGTGTGTAGGGAACGTTAAAACAGATCTGGTTCCTTCCCTGATCACCCAGAACTACCCTGGAGGGTTCTGGGATTTCTCAGATAAGGCTCAGCGCCTCGAGGAGGATTTACAACAGGCTAGTCAGGCACGTTTGCTGCCCCCTGTGATCCTAGCCAGGAGGGATGCCAGAGCTGAACCCGCCGCGGTGGCCCAAATAGAAGCCTCCAGGAAGCTGGAATTACTGCCAGCAACACTGGCCCCGCAACCCCACAGAGGTCCTCCACCTCAAGTGCAGGCTCCTTCCCAGCAACGACCACCGCAGAATCGATAGGTTCCCCCGCGCAATGCGCCACCACCACCTAGGTGAGACAATCAGGCACCGCCTCCTCGGCAGGCCCCTCCAGTCCCTCGTTAGAACCAGACTCCCAGGGCCCCCCATCCAGAAAGAAGGCACCAGACTTACTCATTCAATGAGAATCAGGTCCCCGGTTACTTCTGAAGTGCTCTAGAGTAATGGATTGTGCACTTACCCGAGTACAGAAGGCCGACAAAGGCGAATCTCACCGATCTCCCCAACTACTGTCCCTATCATCGGATTCTGGGGCACACCCTCAAGCAATGCTATGTGTTTAAAGACTGGATTCAAGTCCAGGTCAACAGCAAAATAGTCAGGTTGGGCCCAACACTGACACAAGTAGCGGGTGTCTTTGTAGGGTCAGAAATCGGTAGCGATAACAAAGGCGAGTGGCAGTAGGTTCCCAGCCGAGGGTCCCAGAAATACGACAACTGGATGGCTCGAAAAACCATCGCCCGTGCCCATGGCATCATTCGGGCACGCCTGAATTATCCAGAGCCTTCGGAGGCAGTATCCAGTACCTCTGCATCATCATAACTGCCAACCTCTTCCCAAAAGGGCAAGCAGTGACGGCGCAAGAAAAAGCAACGCGCTCCACCGCTGCCATCGTCATCCCACACTCTTGGCGACTTTATGCCCCCTGAAATAGGGATTCCTCCCAGAATCCACCCGGAGGTGGATGATTCATCATGAGACAGCCAGGGGTACGCTTAGGTTAATACCGTGGAGCTGGTAAAGCCCGATATGACTCCCGATGAGGGGGAACTCCAAGTGAACCACCCCAACGTCCCCAGCTGACATCAACGTCAGCGGAACCGCAACCACGCGGGTCGTCGAGGCACGTTAGCGGGTGCTTTCAGTCAGGCCATACACGCTACTGAAACCATATAGAAGGCTCAATGTAGAGCTCAGCATGCACAACCTCATCTGATTCCCTCAGATCTACCTCCATCGCCGTTCGTGCTACTAGATCAGGTAGAGCTGCTTCACCCGTATCGCGATCAGTCTTACCCGGCTGCAGTCCAATCTTCATTGTCCGGTCCTAATCCAGAGGCTACTCTCCAAGCCTCAACTAGTAGGCAGTGGGATGTTCCCAGTACTAGCTAGCCACCAGTTCAACTAGAAAGACCCGCTATGCCTCCAACTGTAGAGCGACCTCTTATAGGCAGAAGCTCACGTCTGGCATGAAAGTACGATGTCCTGAAGCACCTGGCCAGCATTCCAGCAAGGATTTCTATCCTTAAGGCCCTTCTCCTATCGTATGAAATGCACGAAGCACTTTACGAGGCCCTAAGGAGCCCTCTTCAGTTTGAGACGGAGGTAGCAGCTGCAAAAGATTTCCACGCTGAGGCAATTGAGAACGCCGAATTCCAGAGAATTATCTCATTCTCTGGTGAAGATGAAGACCCTACCATACATGGGCATATTCTCCAACTGTACATCACTATCTAGTTCAATGGCGTGGAAGTCCGCCGCTGCCTCGTTGACACGGGTTCTGGGATCAACCTAATCCCAACTCGGACACTGCGAAAGCTGGGTTTGTTGGAAGATGATTTAACTCCCTCTGACCTCAGAATCCAGGGATACAACAGGACCGATCAATCCCCAGTTGGCAAGATCTGCCTGAAGACCCAGTTCTGTGGCCTAATTTCCAGTACCGAGTTCATGGTTGTCTCCCAGGACACTGCCTACAACGCATTGATGGGTAGGCCATGGATCCATCTGCACACAGCGGTCCCTTTGTCGTATCACCAATGCCTCAAATACTCCCTCAATGGTCAAGTGAGCATGCTCCAAGGAGATGCGTCTCCTTTCACCTATTTTGAAGCCTGCTATCTGGATGCCGACTATTATAAGAGAAAGGATAATAAAATCCTAGTAACTGAAGAGGAACCCGCCCCGATCACAAGTGATCCTTGGGAAAGCATGGATGACGCCTACATCTTCCCAATCCATCGATTGGAGGCCACGACCCACGACATGGGGCCGTGTTTTGTTGTTTCAGGTATGAAGGGAAGGAATGTTCCCATGTCCATGCGACGGCAGAAAATCACCTCATACTCCTACACCAACCAGGCTCAGGTGATCTCGGATCCTCCTACCCCTGTGCGGTATCGGAATGTCAGGCTTATGGCAACGAAAGTACGTCATACATGTCTCTTCCTCCGGGATGGAATCAACTGACTCAGGTCGATGCGTTACTACTGCTTTGATGTCATTAAATGTGGCCCCTTAGGCCGAAGATCAGATGGGATAGGATCAACTTCCTTCATCACTATGGTCTCAGTGGCGCATGGGTCTCCTTATATGGTGACCACTGCTGCCCAAGCCGACACCAGCCGCCCATCGGGGTTTGATAGCTCAGAAGCAGCTCCCCTTGCGGGAAATCCCTCCACGGATGGAGAGGAAGATCTGGAGGATGCACCCACCTTCGAGGAAGGCGTCTCTACCACGGTTGATGAACTGGTACAGGTGAATCTTGGCAGTGAGGCAGATCTGAGACCCATATTGATCAGTGCAGCCATGTCCCCCGAAGAGAAGCAGTGGTACGTAGACTTTCTCAAACAACACCATGATGTGTTTTCCTGTAGTTACGGTGAGATTCCAGGACTAGATCCTCAGGTAGCCGTTCACCGCCTGGGCCTCCCGTCAAACCATCGTGGGTTTAAGAAGCCTCCTAGAAAGATTCACCCTTGTCATGGTGCCATGGTTGAGGCCGAGGTTGATAAGCTTATCAAAGCCAGCTTTGTCAAGGAAGTCCAGTACCCTAAGTGGCTTGCCAACATTGTGCCAGTCAGGAAGAAGAACGGGCAGATTAGAGTCTGCAACGACTTTCGCGATCTCAATCGCCACTGCCCAAAGGATGACTTTCCCCTTCTGGTGACCGAGTTATTGATCGATGCCACGGCCGGGTTCCAAGCCCTCTCTTTCATGGATGGGTATTCCAGGTACAACCAGATCCAGATGGCCCCTAAGTACGAGGAGTCCACTGCCTTCAGGGCTCCCCAAGGTACTTTTTGTTACAGGTTATGCCTTTCGGCCTGAAAAATGTAGGTGCCACTTATCAGCTGGCCATGCATCGCATATTCAAGATGATTCTCAGGTCGCTAGTGGAATGCTACGTGGATGATCTAGTGGTCAAATCTTGCCAGTGCCAGGACCATCTCAAAGACCTTGATAAAGTGTTCTGTTTCCTCCGTTCCCACCACCTGAGGGTGAACCCATTAAAGTGTGCCTTCGGGGTCACCTCCGGGAAATTTCTTGGCTTTGTTGTTAGATACCGGGGCATTGAGATCGACCCAGAGAATATCAAGGCCATCAGACAAATGCCTCCCCCGAGAAATATTCGGGAGCTCCAGGGTCTCCAAGGCCACTTAGCCTATATACGCCGATTCATCACGAATCTGGCTGAAAAGTGTAATCCCTTTTCCTGGATCATAAAGAAAGGCACTGCCTACGAATGGGATGAAGAGTGTCAGACCGCCTTTGAGGAAATCAAGCAATATCTACTCCAACCTCCAGTCTTGATGCCACCCATCTCCGGAAAGCCGCTGATCCTTTACGTGACCGCCCTGGAACGGTCCCTCGGTGCGCTTCTCGCCCAGAAGAATAACGAGGGTATGGAGAACAATATCTACTATCTCAGCCGCATGATTCTCGATACAGAGATCAGATACTCCCCTGTCAAAAAGAGCGGCCTTGAACTCATTTTTTCCATACAGAAGTTGCGGCATTACCTGCAGCACCACGAGGTACAATTGGTCTCTCGGGTAGACCCACTGAAGTACATACTCAACCGCCCCATGTTGACTGGCCGACTAGTGCGGTGGGTGGTGATCCTCCAACAGTTTGACATCAGGTTCGTGCCTCAGAAGGCCATCAAGGGACATGCATTGGTAGACTTTTTAGCTGACCATCCAACCTCCGCGGATCAATCCCTGGACCTGTATTTTCATGATGAGACGATCCTATTAGTCGATCATGCCATCTCATTTGGAAAATGCACTTCGACGGTGCCTCCCAGAGCCCCACCAGTAGGAGGCTCAATGATCCTAAGCTCAACAGAGTGGGTCTGGGTATCGTCTTCATCACCCCGACGCAAGCCGTCCTTCCATACTCGTTATCAATGTGCCCCATTTTCATGTGAAAGGAGATTCTGAGCTGGTCATCAAGCATGTCAATGGTGACTATGTCATTAAGAAGTCGGAGCTTGTGCCATTCCTGGAGTGCACCCTCCATCTAATGGCCTAGTTCCCTTCTCGACCAGAGGTTACCCATGTCCCTCGGTCACAGAATGGTTGAGCAGACGCTTTGGATAGCTTAGCTACGTCGCTCACAGAACCCGAGCAAGATTATTTGATCATACATGTGGTACATTGGAGAGTCATTTCCACCGTCACCCTAGAGGACAATGATGGCCTACGGGTTAGTCATCTCACCACCGGACCTTCTACATCAGGGGTCACATGTTCTTCAGACATAGTGGTTTAGGCCACTCCTGACTGGTGAGCACCTTTTGTCGAGTATCTCCAAAATGGTTGTCTCCGGGACGACCGGGATAAGTGCAAGTGAATCCGACGCCGCACACTGCGATTTACCCTCCAGAGTGGTCCCAATCTTGAGCAGATTGTCTATAAGCGAAGCTTCGATGGAGTTCTCCTCCGTTGTATTCAACAAGTCGAGATTTCTCAGGTTATGCAAGAGGTTCACGCCGGTTCCTGTGGTGCCCACCAAGTTGGGCCAAAGCTGGCCCATCAAATCCGGAGGTTGGGATACTTCTGGCCCTCTATGATCCATGATTGTATCAAGTTTTCCAAGAGATTACATGCTTTCCAAGTTCACGCTAACTTCCTGCATCGGCCACCGGATCCTCTCCACTCCCCCAAGTATTCTTGGCCATTTGCGGTGTGGGGACTCGATGTAGTGGGACCGTATCCCCCCGACAACAGCTTGCTTGTGTAGGTTCATCCTAACTGCTATAGATTTCTTCTCCAAGTGGGCAGAGGTAGTTCCACTCAAAGAGGTCAAGGCCCGTTCCATCGTCGACTTTGTGAGCTCCAATATCATCCACCGGTTTGGAGTCCCTCACATTGTCCTCAACAATAACGACACAAAATTCCGAGTAGCCGAGCTGAAGAAATTTTACGCCAAGTACAATATCCGTTTGAACCATACCTCTCGCTATCATTAACAGGAAAATGGACAGATCGAGGCGTTCAAAAAAACCCTCTCTAACTTTCTGCAGAAAATGGTTGGTCAGAACAAGAAAAGTTGGTCGGACAAGCTCCCCAACACCATCTGGGCTTATCCGACGACGAATTGCAATTCCACCCAGGTGACCCCATATTCCCTAGTGTATGGGGCTGAGGCCATCCTACCCATTGAGATCCAGCTGCCATCATTACACACTACAGTCTATGACCAGCAGACACCTGATAAGGTGGATGAAATCCATATAGCTGAATTGGAAGCACTGGACGAGAACAGGCTTCGTGCCCTGTACAATCTAGAATGGCATCAGAATAAGATAGCCAGAGCCTTCAACAAGAAGGTTTACCTTCGCTCTTTTCTGCAGGGCGACCTAGTGTTGGCCCTTCGAGTGCCAATGATACCCGGTAGGAAACCACCCAAGCTAGAGCCCAAATGGGAAGGACCATACGTTATCCATAAGGTTTACCCCAACGAAGCATACTCCTTGGTGACCACAGATGGTGAGTGCATAACTCCTCCCACCAACGCCAAGTTCCTCAAGCAGTACTTTGCCTAAGCATCTTTGGTCCTGCACAACCTTAAACAGTACGGTCCCGCATAACCTTAAACTGCACGTTACAGTCCCGCATGACCCTAAACTACACGTTACGGTCCCGCACGACCCTAAAATGCACGTTATGGTCCCGCAAGACGATAAACTACAAAATGGTCCGATCTCTATGACCTTAAACTATGATCTCCCTCGTCCTTACTATAAGTCATTAAACTGCAAGCTGGTCAGGACTCCCTGACCGAGGATCAGCCTCAGGCCCCTTGGCCTCGTCAGGCCCCTAGCCCCCAACCTTAATATTAGACGTTAAAATGCATGCCGGTCAGGCCTCCCTAACCGAGGATCAGCCTTAGGCCCCTTGGATTTCGTCAAATCAGGCTCTCTTATGGGATTATATGGTGTGGTGTGGGACACATCCTCATTCACATCGGGTTACCCGCCGTACCGTACATATCCCCAAATGAGATGCATCCCTCGTCCAGCACGACATTAAACTGCACTTCAAGAACTACGTATGGCTTGATTCCCATCCTAATGCGATATGTAGGAATGCTCAGATGTCTCGTCTTGAGCCCAACCCAAAGATCTTCTTTTTCAATATCCCCTTGGGTATAGTTTCCTTGGAGGATCCTTGCAAGACGAGGAGTAGGCTTTCTTAGCCCCGCTCATACAAGGATTATAAGGGTCGCATCATGTGCCCACTCCCATTCTTCTATTCTCCCACATCCTTACCACATGAATTTAAACTGCATGGACTTCAAGAACTACGTATGGCTTGATTCCCATCCTAATGGGATACGTAGGAATGCCCAGACATTTCATCTGTTGGTTCGGCCCAAAAGCCAAAATCTTCCCCTCAGGTCAAGATATAAGGTAGGGTGCACACTTTTTCCCCAATTCATGTCGAGCAAGCTTTGACCCGGCTGCACGTCCCCCTTGAGACGTTCGACTCTTTCGTGGATAGGTACAGATATGCTTCATCCACTCCTTGAATGGGATTCCATCACTTTCACCACCCAGAGGGACCCCCCATGAACAGCCTGGATACCACGCCCAAGGGCTCTCCTACCGATACAGGCCAATGCCCCTGAGGGTTTCCGAGCAACAAGCCGATACAAGTCCCACGTGGTGAATTTGGTCAATGGTCGATGCTCATTTGTTGCTCCCGTATCAGGTCACCATAGGAACACTGTGTTTCAAACATGGTCAATAGTGTCCTGGATCTTCGGTTCCACCCTGAGATGTCCCAAACATCAAGTGCAGTGATTCGTTCTGCCCCATCCTGAAGTGACAAACATCCCTCTGGGTGGTGCCAGCGGTCGGTCCCATGGCCCCAATTCTCTTATAAGAGATGTACGACACGATGTAGGATTACGTCCTCATTCACGCCGGGTTAATTTCCATGCCGTGCACATCTCCAGATGAGATACAGTTATCTCTTTCCCCGTCCTCATGGCAAGAGGTTAAACTGAAAACTGGTCAGGCCTTCCTGACCGATGCATAAACTTAGGCCCCTTGACCTTTCCGAGCCCATGACCCCCGTCCTTGCTGCAAGACGTTAAACTGCAAGTTAGTCAGACCATCCTGACTAAGGTCCAGCCTCAGGCCTCCCTCACTGAGACCTAGCCTCAGGCCCTAGCCCAAGTTCTTACCCGGAGTGTATGGTGTGGTGAGGGATTATGTCCACATTCAAGTTAGTTTGTTCGCCATACTGTACACCTCCTCCGTCTAGGGATTTATATTCCCCTACCATCTTCCTCACTAAAAGATGTTAAACTGCGAGTAGGCCAGGCCTTCCTGACCAAAACCCAACTATCAGGCCCCATGGCCTTTTTGGGACCCCTAGCCCAGGTACTCTCCTACGGGACTGTGCAGAGTGGTGCGGGATTATCTCCTCATTGTTCTCTATGCCGCACATGCCCTCGATAGGGTATCCTTCCCCCTGGGTATCTTCTAGAACTACATGTGGCTTGATTCCTATCCTTATGGGATATGTAGGATCACCTGAATGTCTAAGCTTTGGGTCTAGCCCACCTCTCAAAAATCTTCATCCCACCTTGGCCCCTTGGCCTACCCTTCCTCCACGAGGGGATTATATGGTGTGGTGTGGGATTATGTCCTCATTCAGGTCAGTCTTGTAATGACCACTCCATGTACCTCTCCCTCCCGATCTGTTTCGTCGACCCTCATCAGCCGTTCACCAATGTGCCTAAAGGTACTCTAGTTTATTACCTGGAATGCCGGACTTTTCTAGGACATGTCTGCACCTGCTTTTCAAGATTTTTGTATCCCTCCATCAGGGCGTCCATCATCTTTCACACCTGAAGGGACCCCCAAGAACGACCTGGATACCACGCCCAAGGGCTCTCTTACCGTTACGGGCCAACGCCCCCGAGGGTTTCAGATGACAAATCGATAAAACTCCCGCGTTGCGAATATGGTCAACGGTCGATGTTCGTTTGTTGTTCCCACCTCAGGCTTACACAATATAGAGATTGTTTGTTCTCCACGGTTAATGGTTATCATCCATCGCCACGCCAACCCCATTAAGCACAAAATGTCGGTTACACGATTCACATCCTTCTCCAGTCTCATCATGTCCAAGTAAAGTTTCGAAACTCTTAGTACTATTCCTCAGTGCACATCTGCATATTAGGGGAACAAAACCATGTCAGGGGAATCTTTCGAGGCCCTTCACCGACTTCCCCTCGATGGATGTTTCGGGTATTGCGATAGGGATCTTCCCCCCCTTGTTTCCCACACCGAGTTTAACTCACGTGGGCTTAGGGATCGGGTCTAGATCTGTGCTTACCTGGAAAGTTGCCATCCACCCCTGGTCCGAGCTCTAAGACCATAAACTAAGATCTTCTCAGAACTACGTTCAGCTTGATTCCCATCCTCATGGGATATGTAGGACCACCCAAACATCTCGTTTTTAGGTCCAGCTCATTTGGGATCTAGTCTCTCCCCCTTTACCTCTCACCTCTATGTGGTCCCCTCGGCCTGAGGTTCCTCTCTCGGGACTGCGTACGATATAATGTGGGATTATGTCCCCATTCATGTCGGTTATGTCACACGACACCATACATATTCCCCGCCTAGCATCGTCTCTACTACGCTTGCACTGCATGACGTTAAAATGCATGCTTGGTCCTATCACACGACCCTAAACTGTGACATTATCATCCTGGCCACACGAAAAAAACGGCACTGCATTGTGATGACCTTGTTGTAGAGGACATCATGTTGGTTATTGGTCACGTGCCATGCCATTTGTCAATGCCTATCACGACTTGATTCTTGTGGCGACACTAGGGCTTGCTACCCTTGGCCTGTCGCTTCACAAAAACAAACCCACTCACCTTAAAGGACAAACAAGATTTATCAAATTATGCTTCTTACAGTGCAAGGACCATGCCCACACTTCCATTTTTCCCTGGCACTGGTATCTTACCATGCCACCCTTCAGAACTATGTATGGATTGATTCCCATCCTCAGGGGATATGTAGGAGCGCCCGAGCACTTCCCCGTGGGCCCAGCCTAACTTTCATGTTCGGTCCCTTGACTCGAGAGCTCCCCATAGAACACATGGTAAGTAGAGCTTATGTCCTCATTCATGTCAGGTTTTGTAAACCACCTTACTATGTGTCCCCTGCTCTCCTTAACCCTACATGGTCCGAGATCTAAGACCTTAAACTAAGACCCTTTCAAGAACTATGTGAAACTTGATCCCCATACCTATGGGCATGTAGGAACGCCTGGGCACTTTGCCTCAGGCCCAGATCAATTCTCGTTTTTGGTCTCCTGACCTAAAACATCTCCAAGGAACACATGGTCGTTGGAACCCCCGGTTCCCATCCACGTCGGGTTTGCAAGTACCTGTCACATACCTCCTATGCTTCCTCCCACCCGTGGTCTGAATTCTATGACCCTAAACTAAGATCCCCCTATGAAAAAGGACTTTTCTCCCTCTATCTAATACGCCTAGTAGTCGTGTTCAGATGTGTTTTGACAAAGAGCCCGAAGAGTGGGATTTTCACAGGTACATTCCCCTTGTCCCATGAACAATCTTCGTGGGCTCGCTATTTGGATCCTCATCCTATTCCATATCCAAAAGGACCCTCGGACGACATGGATACTAGACTTTAGGGATCTCCATGGATGCTGGACCTAAGGGCCCTTCGACCGTTTTGGGCCAACGTCCCTACGGATCTCTGACAACATTTGTGACATGGTCCCGTGTTTCGAACATGGTCAGCGGTCGACCCTCATTTGTCTGTCCCCATTCTAGGCTAACGCGATATGAATACTGCGTTTCTGCCATGGTTAACAGTTATCCTCTATCATCATGCCACCGTCATTATGATCCAAATCTCGAGCGTCACAATTCACACATTTCCACTTCCTCATGTTCAAGTGGGATTCCGACGTACTCAGCTCTATCTCCTCGCGCATCTAGGTGCACCACATGGTCGTGTTAGTATTAAGGGACCAGTACTCACCGAGCGTCCCCTCACCCTAACCTACCCCCATTTCTATGTCGGGAAATTCCGTCCACTACTTCTTGTTTCCCACACCGAGCACCACTCATGTGGGCTTCGTAGTTTTGGTAGGATGTGTACCAACACAGCCAGGATTTTCATCATCCTGCATGACGTTAAACTGCGCTTTCAGAACTACGTATGGCTTTATTCCCATCCTCATTAGATACGTAGAGACACCCTGGTATTTTTCCTATGGTCCATCCCACATGAATCATTAATATTATTCTTCCCCTTTCCGGCCCCCTGGCCGGACCCCTCGTAGGGGACCATGTAACTATGATTATACCCTGAACAAGTTCAGGATGCCCCAAGATCCCATTAGGAAGTGACATACGCCCTCGCCAAAGAGGCCCTATCCCAAAAAATGAAGGATCCGTAATCAAACCGATGCACCCATCTGATGTACTCCCACCATGGTGGTGTAATTACATGAGTGTCGGATTCTGTCTGAACAAACCATCACTCCATATTCCATGTTTTGCGTACCCCTTATTCGGACCCTCATCCCCTTTCCATGTCTGAAGGGACCCCCTAATGGCCTGGTCTCATGCCGCATCGGCTCACCTACCGTCCTGGGCCAACGCCCTAGAAGACTCTTGACAACATTTGTGACAAAGGTGCTGTGTTTCGAACATGGTCAACGGTCGACCCTCATTTGTCTGTCTCCATTTTAGGCTAATGCGATATGGATGCTATGTTTCCGCCATGGTTAATGGTTATCCTTTATTTTCACGCCATCCCTACAGTGTTCCAAATCTTGGGTATCGTGATTTACACTTCCCATCTGTTCTTACTGATTCCAGCGCCTATGGCGTCGCACCGATCATGCATAAGAGCACATTGAAGAAATGGTAATTCGGCTGTTTTGAGAACTTCCTCCTCCAGCTAGGTCTCTCCTATTTTCCAAAAATTTGGACTGGTTATCTAAACCTCGGATGCCAGAAGCTTTGTTTCCACTCCTATGTTGGGTGGGACGATGAGGCAACTATCTCTTGTTTCTCACACCGGGCCTGACCCACGTGAGCTTAGGGAGTTGTCGCCAGACATCCCGCAAACATTGTAGGGATGTAGTGAACCAATGTAAACAGTGGAAATCGTGAACTCTATGACATTCAAAAGAAGAAAAAATTGAAGCACGAACGTACCATTAAAAGTTTTGAAATTTTCTACAGTACCCGGGGGTCAACTCCCCCCATGGACTGGCTGACCCTGTCAAAAGAGTGTTGCAGCTCTACCACCCTTCGACTTGTGGCATCCAAGAATTGCTGCCGCTGACTCAGCTCCTACTCCTCCTCAGCAGCGGCGTGGCGCAGTTCGTTAGCCTTGGCCTTGGCCCTCTCTATGCCAGCCTGAATGGAAGCCATCTTTCCAGAATCCTACCTCATATGCTCTTCTGCCTCTACCAGTTGGGCCTTCAACCATGAGATAAGCTCGGATTGTGTATTAAGAGAGACTAAGTGCTCATCCTCCCGGGTCTGTAGCTGTTGGACCTCGGTTTTAGCCTCCTGGAGCTTCTTGATGTTTGTCGCCTTCCTCCACTGCCAGCCCATGCTGAGACCGCGATCATACTACCAGATCTTCTCGGCTATGAGATCTCAGATTAGCGCATGAGGACGTTGGGCATCCACTCCCCCAGCGCACTGTTCGTGCAACCACGAGCGAATTCTGTCCATTTCGTTCAGCCATAGCGCTTGGGGGGTGTCCTTGATGAAGCATGTGATTAGATTGCATGATCGGCAGCTGACTATGCTGCTGTCTTCTTCATCGGAGGCCGTTTCGTCCCAGTCTACGCGATTGGCAGGCTCATACGCAGGATACGACCGCAAGAAATCCTCGGTAGGATCTGCATCTGGCGTTGAATCCGGCGCAACATCTGGCGCTGGAGCAGGCGTGACGGGACTTGGGTCAGCTGATTGATCCTCATCATCGGACTCCACCTCGATAACCTCGGGCATGACCCTGCTGGTGGTCCCACTGACGGTAGGATGTTATGTAGCTCTGGGGGATGGGGGGACTATCTACACCATCACTGGCATGACCATAGGAGGGATGCCACCAGAAATCCTGACCAGCCTTGCCGCAGTAGCCCATGCCAGTCAGAGAACTGTACGACAGAGAGGGACATAAACATTACCTGGTACAATCTACATATGATAGCAATGAATCCAGTAGAGGAAACTTACAGAGATCTAATTCCTGGTGCTACTCTTGAGTCGATGCGGACGGGACCCTGAGGCGTGTCCCTCCATATACTATTGGAAGGTCTGGAGATTCTGGAGGAGCCACCTCGGGTGCTCTGGCCCCGCCAGACATAGAACTGGACGCAGCCGTAGGCACGGGTTCTGAAGGTCCTACATCATCACCCGCCAAGGGGTGAGAGCGAGACCTGCGTACAAGTTCCTCCTGCATGGTTCAAACATCGGTGAGAAATCCATGATGGCCCGAGAACGGACCATGAGTAAAGAAGCTCGGAATGCTACCTCGAGAGCCTCTGAGAAATCATCAGAATCTGAGTCTTGGTCTCCGACTTCACCCTCCTCCAACAGGCTCCCTTCGCCAGCCTCATCCTCCTGAGAGGAGTCCTCTGATTCTTATGGCAGGGGAAAGCACTCCCTCAGATCGGCAGCTGACAGCTGTGGGGGAACCGTCCGATCCAGAAGTACCCTCACCGAGTCTGTCATTGGGCGTGGGACACCAATGGAGTGAACATAGTCCTCCAGCTTGTCCAAATATTGCTCTGCCTCTGCCGGAGACACTGTGAAACCAGGCCAGACTGGGCCTATGACTGGTAACTCCATCCCGAGGCGATTCAAGTGCGCCCACATCTCGGGTGGATTGAGGAATTTCTGGTTGACATCCCAAATGTCCCAGGCCTTTGAAAAAATGGCATCCTCTGACATGTCAATGTGGCGTAGTCGCTTCCCTAGAGCCTGAGTGGATATCCTATGAAATGCCCTTGGCGTCTGCCCCTCCAGATGGCTCTGCTCTTTTGGAATTGCCGGATCCGCCTCTACTGCCACACCCTCGGCCGGTGCAGGTCTCACCGCCACAACAGCCCTGCCACCGCGAGAGGCCCATGCTGCCCTCCGACCCCGACCTCAAAATAGGGGAGGCCCTCCATCACCAGTCCAAACGGTTGGCTGCCTCAACATCTCCCCCAGATAAGCGGCCTCCCAGCTGATGGCGTACTCCTTCACCAATCCGAAAGCGGCGGTGGACGGAGGCAATGCAATTTGCATCTTCCCATCTTCCCATGTGAACATGATCCACAACTACCTCATCACACATAGGTTCTCCTTGTGACGCACCTCCCAGTAGACCTGCGGGGTCAGCCGCTGCAAGCACCAGAACTACCTCGCAAATCGATGCAGGGTGTACGGTTCGTAGAGCGGCTCCCGGTCCACCCACGCCACCAAAACACCGCCTCGAAAGGACAGGAGATAAGCCTGGTGCTCTTCTGTTCCCTGCCCATCGTTAGTGAGTACCCCGTCGGCAATGGAAATGGGTGGAAGTTAAACTCATCCTCCCTCCACACCCGGTTGAGTACCATCGGTATGGTTAGTTTGAATGGGAAGCTCCCGGCCGCATTCAGAATGGAGGGGAGAAAGTTTGATCCCGGAAGCGAGATAGGGTTTGGATACTCATAAATCCCCCTGATGTGAACCGCAATCCACCCATACAGAAGGTGGAAGGGCCCGCATATCCTTGGCGGTTTCTTGCCCTCGCTAACGTGCCGCAACATCCTGTACAGCTTGGAGAGCATTGGAATCCCCAGATTGACCCGCTGCCCCATGGCCAGCATAGACGCCATGATGAACGAGCTGGGCCGCACTCCCATGCTAGTATCCCTCACCGGTAGGACCCAACCACAGATAAGGGCCACGATAAATGCCGCCAGCCTGACTATCGGCTGTTGTTCAGTGCTAACACTGAAACCCCAAGTCTTCCATTGGCTGTCCTCCAAGACCCGCCAATACAAGTGCTCCTTGCTCCGTTGAGCCGCCTTCAGACAAGTTTGAGGCCTCGGAGGGAACTCTTGATTCTCCAGGAAGTTCAGGAACCGCTCAAACCACTTCTTAAAGTGGACATCTCTCACCGCTTCATTGTCTTGTCCAGGGACCAGTGCCATCAGCACCGACGCCAGTTGCGGAATCTGCTCCGGATCCTCCCACGCACTCATGATAGGGAGGAACTCATCATACACGGCCCCCAAGATTGGAACCCCCGAGATCTGGTGGACATCGCACAGACTGATTCCCACCTCCCCATGGTGCAGGTGAAAAGTATTAGTCCTAGACGACCATCTGCTCAGAAACTCCGGCATCAGCTGTTTCGGTTGGTAAATGTGGAATTGGGAGGCCCATGCCGCCTCGTACAAACCCACTCTCCTCAACTCGGCCCCAACCTCCTCGCATGATGTGCCTACCCAGTAGGCCCATGCCTAGTCATTGGTGAAGTTGCCGCCCTGGCACAGGTCCCACTCATCGGACCACCCCTTCTTCGAATCCTGCGAAGCCACCTTCAGCATAGTGTGGTACAGAGGAGGGGACATCTCCGGTTACAGTGGATTCCCATCAATATTATTCACATGGTTGTAGAGAGAGTCGGTGGTGACGGGTGTGAAGTCCTCTAGTGCATGACCATCGGACGCCCTGAACCACTAGCGCTGGCATGGCGTGCTCCTGAACCAACAATATGGTTCATCCCTACTCGCCTAGGGGATGAAGACATCATCCCTCAGCCCATAGCCATACAAGGGTAGCTTCTTGCACTGCGGATTGTTCTTCTGACTCTCTGATAGCAGTGCTATCAAAGAATTATGGTCCAAATGACTTCAGAACATCTCTCCAAGGTCCAGACAGTTAGCCATCTCATCCCTCCGGGCGGCGTTTGCAAGCACCACCAACACAGCTTCTCGATGCGCCATCTCAGTTTCGGAACTCGAAAAAATTTCGGGTTGGGCCACAAAGGCTTCTCGCGAAGATCTCTTGCGAAGATCGGGCACAAAACCAAGCCGCGGAACCTGGATTAGGCTGGCAAATAGAAGTTCGCTCGGCGCGGTCGCGGAGTCGAAGACTCGCGGTTCGCTGCGAAGCTCGATTCGCGGAGAGCAGACACGGAGTATGCGGAGCTTCACGAAGTCGAGAGCTAAAAAGGAAAAAAGTCAAGAGAGGACAAAAGAGAGGCCCGGTCCCCCTATTTATAGGTGGTGACCATGGAGCTTCGCAGTGCATACCGCCCACACGGAGCATCACGGCACATTCAGACCACGCGACCGCTCTCCGCCCCGCGTGCCATCTTCACGAGGCCGCATCGTGAGGGGCTGATGATTTTGGCGATTTTCCCTCAGAATTCGACCCTTGATCCCCCTGCAGCTCCAAGTCTGTGGGGGGGGGGGGGAATTTGTTGGCGCCAAAATATTGGATGACAAAGGAAGAAGGAAAAGAGGCCCGCACACTGACCCACAAAGCTCAGTCGCGGAGCGCACCCTAGCAATGCGGCCGCCGAGAAGCAGAGGAGGCGGTAACGCTCCGCGAACGCCCTGACATTCGCGAGCCCGCCGCGAAGACCCCGAGGAGGGAACCCTCCGCGAACCTTGTTGACGTTCGCAACCCGCCGTGAAGTAACTGCTTCCCCTTCGCGCCGCGTGAGCTCTACTTCGCGGCGCCCCTTGCCTATAAATACTGGGCTCCCCCTGAGCCCTCAAGACGGACAATCCGACCTTTCAGCTTCTCAACTCCTGAATCATGAAGCACCCTTCTCCCCGGGAATCATGAGATTCACGAGTTATTTTTGCTTTGCGAGATGCCTTCCCCTTGTCTCGTTTTGATCCCCTCTTCCGAGAGGGATGCCCTTCGCGAAGCCTAAGGGCCTTCGTGAAGGAAGGGGATTCCCAAGGGAACCCGACTAGACGCGGAGAGTTTATGCTTCACAAAACACCCATCCCATACTAGTGATCCACATGCCAAGGCAGGATCGCTATACATTGCGAAGCACACTGCTTCACAGTACCTTGCTTCCTGAGGCACCTCTACTTCGTGAGGCAGTGCTCCACAAATACTATTCCACTTCATGAAGCACCTCCCACTCGTAACCCTGCCCCATGCTAAGGCCAATGCAATCCATTTCGCAGAGCATAGTCCTTTTATTGGTAATTACCCTTCCCGTGCGACCCTCCAGGTTTGCACGATGTGATTTCAAAGTCCCATGGACAACACCACCCGTAGCGTTGCTTCGCCTGATGCTTCTTCACATAGGCACGCTAACGGCTATTGCTTCTTCACATAGCCACGATAACGTGGACCCCTCGATGGGTTTCTCTGTGACCCCTCTTTACTATGGCTTTGTTGGTACCTTACCATCCCCAAGGGGTAGAGGGTACCTGTTATGTAAGTCCTAGGGGTACGGAGTAGGCCCACCTTGTCCGAGCTGCAGGACGTTAAACTGCCAAGTACCGCGTCCTTAACACATGACGTTAAACTGTGATCTGACCCCGTGCCTCGCACGCAGGGTCCCCCCGGATCAGACATTCTTTACGCCAATCATCTCCAAGGGAATGGACTCTTACTCACATGGAATGAGATCCTCCTTTTGGAGTGGCGTTGTCCACGGGGGAAGGGAAACCACCTTTGTGTAAGCCCCAATCCTCTCTTGCGGAAGGTAGCACCCATGCACCTCTGTACTTCTCCACTACCAAGGCCAGTGGAGAGTGCGATAGGGAATGAGGCACCTTCCATATTTGGTCCCAAATCCCTCTCCCTCTACGCTTTTCCGCACCTTGGGCCTCCATCCTGGAGTAATTCCCAGCACTATGGGCTGCCTAACACATAATCCCCTCTTCGATTCTCACGGATGCACCGTTCGCGATGTGATCGTCAGGTCTCTGCTACCTCTTGTTTCTCACACCGAGCACGACTCGCGTGGGATTAGAGTAAGCGTTGGCCATGACAATACCTCGTCTAGCATGACGTTAAACCGTATGCCCCCATCCAACATGACATTAAACTCTATCCTGAACT
Source organism: Viscum album (assembly GCA_963277665.1). Classification (NCBI taxonomy): domain Eukaryota; kingdom Viridiplantae; phylum Streptophyta; class Magnoliopsida; order Santalales; family Viscaceae; genus Viscum; species Viscum album. The sequence goes on along the minus strand of OY728162.1, from coordinate 1,275,729,876 downwards.
ACAAGGACTTTGATCCATGTCAAGGCATGGTACGTAGGAAGCCTCACGAGGTTCAAGCCCACCACTAGTGGACCCCCTAGGTTCACCTTAACGTCGGTTAGCTGACAAAACCCCCACTCGAACTACGAGTAATTTGATCCATGTTAAGGCATGGTACGTAGGAAACCTCTATGAGGTTCAAGCCCACCGCCCGTCGATTATTCACGTCAGGTTCCACCCTCATCCGACATGATATTAAAAACTGCATTCCAGTCCGACGGCAAGCCATTGTGACCAACCTAAACTATGAGGTCTTTGATCCATGTCAAGGAACGGTACGTAGGAAGACTCCCTGAGGTTCAAGCCCATCTCCTATCGGACCAAGGTCCTTTCTCTACATTGGTTTGCTGACACCCACCATTTCCTCCTAAACTACGAGGTCTTTGATCCATGTCAAGGCATGGTACGTAGGAAGCCTCCATGAGGTTCAAGCCCATCACCTGGTCATTCCAACCTCATTCACATTGGTTCACCCCCGTCCCACATGACGATAAACTGCATTCCGCATCTCATTCGAACTACGAGGACTTTGATCTGTGCCAAGGCATGGTACATAGGAAGCCTCCCTGAGGTTCAAGCCCAACAATCACTGGCCCAGACCGTCCCCCTTGTCAGCGTGCCAAGCCCCCTTTCCATCCTAAACTACAAGGACTTTGGTCCATGTCAAGAAATGGTACGTAGGAAGCCTCCATGAGGTTCAAGTCCACCTCCCGTTGGTCATTCCGGATTTATTCACGTCAGTTCGCTGACGACACCCATTGGACCAAGGTCCACATCCACATCGGTTCACTGACAATTACCATCAGACCAGGGTCCACCTTCACGTCGGTTCAACGACACCATCCCGAATTACGCAGACTTTGATTCCCTGCCACAGGGATACGTAGGAGGTCTTTTCGAGGCTCAAGCCCAACTTTACTGTCTCCCTTGCGATGGTCCCATTTCATTCCCCCCTCCACTTCATCCATCTATCCATTCATCATCCAACCTGATTCTTACTCGTACCGCCACATCCCGGTGGGATCATGCAACTCCACTCCCCTATACAGTATCTGGGAATCCGCCCATGAGCTAACCCCAATATTGGCATCCCTTCAAGGGGGATTCCTCAATCTGATCCACTCCAGCTAGTGTTCTGATCAGGCCAATCCATCCCCGTTGGACGTTAAACTGGCAGCATACCCCGTGTTAAACATGGGAAGATGAGGAAAACCTCAGATACATGCCTATGGCATATGATTCCTCGCGTTCGATGTGGGATGCCTCGGGCCTCCATGCCCTCGAGAATCCCTATAACAAGGGACAAAAGACAGACACGCCGATTACCCGGCGTACAGACACGTCAATGATGCCTCAACGTGTCTACTCCCCCAACTGAAGGTTGCTGCCCTGACCGAACCCTTTGGAATGTCCCGACAGAAGCAATGTAATTAACCGACATCCATGAAAAGATGACACTGGGAAGAGTTTCACGAACAACGTATTAAATCTATAAGGGAGACCCAGACTAGGTGACGAGTTCTGAGGAGGAATCCACGGAAGGAAGAACCGACATCCCATCATCCCAGTTTCAATCAAGGAGCAGACATCCCTGAATAAGGAGTAGATGCCACCCGCCTTTGGAAAGTAGGAATGTGGGGCAACAACAAAGAAATCCGTGCCTGTTGCGCCCCTGGCGGACGGACGCGTACGCCCCAGCGAAAGTGTCAGGAACAGATTTTTACACACCTAATAACTAATTTAGGCACCTAGCAAAACATGTGCCTCAATGAACCCAAGTTGAGACAAAACTATTTTACCAATTTGGTATCTTTTGAAACTTAAACCCCATGAAATAAAGGTCATAGAATGGATATGTAAATACCCATAAATTTATCTATAAGAATAATTTATTACATTCATGTGAATAATACACACCACATAAAAGAAATGGGTGGGGAATAAAGCATGTATCTCACTAAAATAAAAATTGAGATGAAATCCCCTTACCCTATGTCTCGACTCTCGTCGTACTCATTCAAACCACCTGTATAATAAATATAATTTTTTATAAATATTTTACATAACCATATTCTTATATCTAAAACAATATATATCTTTTTATTATGACCATATATTTCTTACTTGTTAACCATACTATGTTAAGTATTTATTTGGGTAATATTCTCTTTGTTTTTCGTATGTGTCTTCATTTGTTATATTGTTGGTCCTTATAATTATATCATGATTCCAAAATTCAAACCATGATATAAATATAATTTATATAAAGTATATTTTTATTATAATAGTCTATTTAATATATAATCATAAAATTGAGTACACCCTTTATGGAGACGGTAAGCCGTACACACACATGAAAGCTCTTTCTATTTTTGTTGTCGTGTTGAAAGAGTGAAAGAAAATGACATATATACATATATATGTATATAATTATTAAATTATATTTATTATAACATATATATCATATATAATCACTAAAACCCTCTTTAATACATTCCATTTAGTGTAGGAATGAATTATATCGCTTTGAGGGGGCAGTAGTCCACACTTCCTCAAACGAAATTATTGTATTAACACAAAACATAAAGTAAAAATAAATATGTTGAAAAAGGAATAAATAAGATTAAAAAAATAATAAAAATAATATATAACATATATAAATAGATTTTCCATCATAATGTTCACCATGAGAGGCTGTAAGTAAAATTGGACAATCATCATTTAGTGAGGTCGTAGTATGCCGTACACATAAACACTATGATTGCTATCCATTAGATTAAGGTGTGTTTCTGTGTAGGTTAAAGAATTAGAATAATAAAATCCTAGTATATTGATGATATGGGTGTGTTTATAAAAGCATGAAAAAATATAGTGGAGGGGTGGTGAAAGAAAACAAAATAAAGGACATGAGAGAAGACGCTAGCTCTTAATTTGGTAACTCCTTTTGGTGTGTGACAAAAGGATTCCTTGGATTTCCTTATGCCCAAGTGAATGATTCCATGAGGAAGGTAGGATATATATGAAGTGTATTTTTCAGTTATTGTACTAACTTACATGGTTCTAGTGGTGTGAATAAGTGGGATAGTTGGTGACCTTTTATAGAGAAGGAAAAGGACTCATTTGGATTTGTTTAAAACAAGTTATGTGTACACATGTTCTTAGCTAAAAAAAGTCATAATAAACCAAATTAAATCAATAATAGAAGGTATATGGTCTATTAATGGATTAAAAATGGGGTTTAGACAAGTTTAAAGATCATTTGGCTCCCTAAGATTGTGGTTCTGTCCCTAATCAAGCTTAATTTGACCTTAATTGCTGTGATTAAGTTTATTGACTTTTACTAATCATTTTGGTCAAAAGTAAAGTTTATATTATTATAATATAAATATTAAACAGATTAAAATGGTTTTTTTTTCAATTTTTAGAAATTCAACTCTCATACACGAAAAAATTAGGATTAATTCTAATCTCGCAGACGAGACGAAATTATGGGTCTTTTAAGAAGAAAGAAGTTCAAAAGTTTATTACATTTTTATAATCAATTTAAAATTAAAATTTATTTTAATAAACTATATTGTATTAATTGATGTATATTTAATCCAATGTGGCCTTAAAATAAAAATTAAGTATAATTTATCTTTACTAATTATTTAAATTGAAAAGTAGTTTTTAACTAAAAAAAAGTATTTTTCACCATTCATCAAAAAATGAAGTTTCTCAGAAATATCCCAAAAATTCACCCTAACATAATTTCTACATTATAAATTAAAAAATTAAGATTAATTAATAAAATTTAATTTATAAATTATTCTAAAATTAATTTTATTATAAAAGGGGTTTCATTCCAGAAAATGATATTTTTTAAACATTAAAGGTCTTTACCAAAAATCATATCTTTCATTATCAATATTCTTTATTTATATAAAATAGTTTTAATTTTTTTTTCAAAAGAATTTATTGCTTTTAATATTACTATTTTTAACAAATAGTTTATAATTATCTCATTTAAATAATTATTACAAAAAAATGTTGTTTCATAGAATCATCAGTGTGGCGTAAAACGTATGCCAAGTCGGTGTTGCAGTAATGTATGCCGAGTTATTGCCTTGTGACATACATCGAGTTGGTGATTCATGTAACATATGCTGAGGTTAGGTCTCATGTAACATATTCCAAGTTGGTGACATGTGAATGGAATGTTTTACTTAGGGAATTTCAAGACATAAATGAAAATTTAATTTATTCGAAAAAAATGTCTATAAAATCTTAGTGTGTTACATTCTATACCCCTTAAAAAGAATTTCACCCATGAAATTCTTCTATATTATCAAACGTTTAATACTTTAATGTTTTATTCACAAAAACCCACATTGAAAAAATAAATAATAAAACTTCCCTTAAAAGGGAAATTTGGGACCATAATGGTTACCCAAATTAATATATTACTTGGTTTAAATATAGGAGAACATAGGTGGGAAGTGAACAAATGGACATGGAAGAGAAATTTAACTATCATGTTCTAATGGGGAGTGATAAAGAAAAATGTGAGTAGAAATTTAACAATCAGAAAGACATAAATCTACAATGAAGTAAGGGACCATCCGATTCATCAAAAATAGAGGTAATAGGATAATGTTTTTGTATCAATATACTTTTTCTTAATGTTAAGGAAAATTCATGAAAATATATACTTTCATAATTTTGGGACAGCCTCACCCTTTTTTTCCTTGATCCTCTTCACCTCTTTCTCCATAAAGGAAGGTTACTTTTTCATTCCTAAAGTACTAACAAATCATGAGATCCAAGATAAGTCAACCCATATATCTTTAGTTGACATCAACAGAAATAGGCTATCCAATATGCATAAGTCCTCATGTGGTGAGATAATACCTTAATCTCAAAAAAAATTATTTGAATATTGACTTAAACATTCCATAAATAGATAACCTTATAACCCTTCAAAATATAATTCACCCTTCCTTTATTAAAAATACACTAATATTATACCAATTTTTTTTATTGAATAATTTGGCTCTTCCATGCACCGATAGAACATTAAATGTGATTTTATTATTCCAAAATCCATGTAGAGGGATACAATCACATGAAACATTACTAAAGGATGAACAAAAATATTATCATTGGGATTATTCATACAAAATCAAACATGAAATTCCCAACTTAGGGGGATACATTTTCCCATAATTTCCATTATTTACATAATCCATTGTGATTTCATAAGATTTACCTTTTTAATTTTTCCTCAAAGGTTGTTGTGTCTTATCATCCATATTAGTCCTTGGATTGTGGCATTGATTTTTATAATTCCAAAACTTCATGCACTTGAGACACTAAAGTGTGGGTGGTTCATTTTTTTGAGGTTTTTCTCCACTCATTTCATTGAGTTTCCTCTTCTCATAACTTCTAAATTAATTTTATTAGTGGAAATGATTTCCATACTTGAAACACATTCTTTTTCCTTTTAGTAACTCTCCTATTTTCTCATTCACATAGTTTTGGAAAGTAGAAGGTTGAAACTTTTTCTTATCTCCATGGTTTATTGATTCTCCTTTAAACTATATCCTCCTCTTATTTTTAAAACCATGATATTGATATGTAAATCCAATATCCATTTCAACTTTGATTTCACAACTCAAAATCTCTTCATAGCTATTAAAGTATCTTATGGACAATACCCTTCCAAGACATGGTTTTAAGTCACTAAACAATCTATCAACTTTACTTTCAGGTTGGATGATAATACCAAAAGCGTACCCCACAAGTCTTGTAAAATTAGCCTCATAGGTACTGACAGATCATCATCCTTTTACTTTAACTCAATAAACTCATTTTACATATTTTTACAAAAACACGAGGAAGGTACATACTGAAGAATAAGTTCTTGAACTCATCCCAATCCATGGATTTAATTTTATCTTTCTTCCTTGTATTCTTGATTAGAGTCCACCATTGGTCTACTTCACCTTCTAGATGGTAAGCAGCCAGAATGAATTTCTCATTATCCAAACACTTGATAATGTAGAATATCATTTTAGTTTACTGATATAGTTTTCATCAAAAATTGGATCAGATGACTCACTGAAATAAGGTGGACGATGAATCATGAAGGAATCAAAAGAACTTTGTTCTCTTCTTTTATCATTTAGAAACTTAGAATGATTCATAGATGGGGAAAGCTGTGAAAGTGTAGCAATGAGGTTTTGTGTTCCGCCCCCCAAAGATTTCATATCTTCAGAAGGAAATTTGTTTCATTGTCCCTCACAATCACTATTAATGAGGTTCCTTTTAGCTCTATCCGTTAGAGAAAACCAAAACCATAGAGTAAGAAAAAATTATCATAATGAGGAACCAAATAATCATGAAAAGTCACTTATATGATGTCTAAAATATGAAAACTTACTTAATCTATGACACCTTAGGATTATCCTTGATTATTAATAGCCAAATTCTATTTAAATCCTTCAGGATGGTTTGTGAAGAGTTTGTGAATTCCCAAATCATATCCCTTAAGAGTATCAAACCAGGTGTACAACAAGGCCCATTGTTATGTAAAATATTACCCTAAATCAGGTCCATTACATCTTGTCCAAGTTGTTACCCTTGGGTATATCTATTCCAGAGCCACATCAACTTATTTTATCAAGAAAGGGATGCACTTATATGAAACCACTCACTCTATCCTTCACCAAAATTCCATGACATTTTCTTATATGTTAACTCGTCCTTATACTTATCCTTAAAGACATCCCTAAACATATTCCTAGAAATATACCTAGGGATATCACTAATATTTTCTTATCCTTGTTTTAAAGGTTGACTAAACCTTTAATTTGATACCAGCTATAGTGACCCAGCCTTAACATACATGGATATTACATCATTTTAGATGAATATTCAGAACATTACAAACATACATACCTGAGAACTATAATAGTTTAGTGTCTTTGGAAACTTGGAAACAAAATATTCTATCCTAGTTAAATATATTCGACATATCCCATAAAGATATCCACCTTTAGTACATCTACCTAAAAAATTTCCTCATAATATGGAAAAAGGAAGCATAATAAATTGGTGATCTTAGATGATCAGTAAGGGTAAATAAAGGAAATGTGTTAGAATAACATGAACAAAAGTGTACGGAACTTGAACATAAAATTTGAAGATCATACCCTATATATTTGAGATTATAATATATATATTTATGTTCATAATACATGGATCATAATATAATTAAGAGAAAAAGTTATGAAAGAATAACATTGGAATAAGACAATAAATTTGTGGCATGTACGTTGGTTTATAATGTTATGATCATGTATAAGTAAAAACAAGTTTACTCATGAAGTTAAGTACTTGAGATCAGGCTCGCACATTAACTTGTGTACATGAAACCATATCTATGAACAACATTGTGAACATGTAATCGGGTTCACGCATAACCTTATAGACATGAAACCAGGTCCATTATTAACATTGTGAACATGTAATCAGGTTCATGCATAACATTGTGAACATTTAATCTGGTTCACACATAAACTTATAGACATGCAACTGGTTCCATGCATAACATTTTGAACATGTAATAAGGTTCACTCATAACATTGTTAACATGTAATCAGGTTTACACATAAACTTATAGACATGAAACTAGGTCCATGCATAACATTATGAACATGTAATCAGGTTCACACATAATATTTAGAATCACGAGTCAACCATAATTACCCAATGCATTGGAGGTAGATATAGGTTCCACCTATCTCATAACAAAAACATTCATACATGTTCCATAAGATAGTAAAAAATTCATCATACCACGAAACATAAAAATAACTAGGTTTTATAAACATAAAATCTTAACCAATGAAAGGAAATGGGTATTATTAAAATTTCATCACATCATAACCTATGGAAATAGATAGGTTTTTAAACCATTTCATCAAAGAATAACCCATGAAAAGAAGCTGGTTTCAAACTCATATAACCCATGGAAGATAAACATAATTTGTAATCATTATTCATTCTACACATAAACCATTCAAGAAAGAATATAAATGGAACCTTTGAATCATTTCCTAGAAGGGCTTGATTAATATCAACTGATGTCATCTTTTTTGGAAAGTAACATGGAAAGATATTTTTAAAACATTTATTGAGGAAAATATCATTTATTCTTTGAAGAAGTATTTTTAGAGAATAAAATATTTTTAAAATCCATTTTATTTTAAAATACATCGAAAACATAGAAATAAGGCTTGAAATCATTTTGAAAACCTTTTTCCTTAAAAAATTATAAAATAATCTTCAAAACATTTTTATTGGAAAAAATGTTAAAAAATTATAAAGAAGATTAAAAACGTTTTGAAAACCATTTAATTGAAAATGCTTCTAAAAGTCCATTTTCTTAAAAATTAACCTTTTAAAAATGAAAATGAAGCTTCAAATAAATGACGGTGGGTAAATCTGTACATGCGGTATGAGGTAAAAGAGCATTCCTTTTTCACGGTAGAAATGTTTGAAAAATGAATTGTTCAGAAAGTGATGAGAAGATTCCTTTTAATAAATTGGTAAAAGAAAAAGGGGTAAAAAAGTATTTTAAATATTATAGGAGAATGGTACAATATTTTTGGAACCCTATTTAGAAAAAATATACTTCCAACTGAATGAGGGTAAAGTCAGGCTTTCTTAAAAATATTTTCTTAAATATATCATGTAATGAAGTGTATAAATATGGAACTAATACATTAATATATATTAAATAACCATAGGGGAATAAAATTCATGAATTTATTGAGATATGGGTTATATGATTTCGTCAAAGGAAGTATAAGCATAAACAATCTTGAAAAGTGATGAGATTGTTTCAATAAACTCTTATCATTTGGTAACATGGGATCATGCCATACATGTAAGAAAAGGAAATTAAATAAATCATATAATATCATGAAAATATTTAGAGTCATTATATATCCTGTAAAATGGAAGTATACACACCTCAAAATTAATTTAGGCACATAAAAAAACTTGAGTCTCAATGAAGGAAAATTGAGACAAAAACTATTTTACGATTTTTTTAACTTTTGAAACTTCGACCCCATGATATAAAGGTTGTAGAATGGATATTTAAATACCCATATATTTAAATATAATAATAATTTATTACATCTATGGGTATTATACACACCACATAAAAGGAATGGGTGGTGAATAAAGCATGTATCTCCAAGAAATAAAAAGTTAGATAAACTCCCCTTACCTTATGTCTCGACTCTTGTTGTACTCGTTCAAACCACCTATATAAAAAATTTAAATTTATTATAAATCTTTCAAAAAACCATATTATTATATATAATATCATATATGGTTTTATTACGACCTTATATTATCTTCTTGTAAACCTTCCTGTGTTAATGTTTCACTTCGGGTAATATTCACTTTGTTTTTTGTATGTGACTTAAATTGTTATATTGTTGGTCCTTATACACATACCATGATTCCAAAATTTAAGACAAGATATAAATAAATTTATATCCAGAATTTTTTTATTATAATAATCTATTTGACCTATATTTATAAAATGGATTACACCGTTCATGGAGACGGTAAGTCATACATGCGCATGAATGATGTTTCCATTTTTATTGTCATATTGAAAGAAAGGAAGAAAATGACATATATGTATATATTTATATAATTGTTACAGTAGATTTATAATATCATATATATAATATATAATTTCTAAATCCATCTTTAATACATTCCATGTAGTGTATTAACGAATCATATGACTTTGAGGGGGCGGTAGTCTACACTTCCTCAAACGAAATTATCGTCTAAACACACAATCAAAAGTAAAAAAGTTATGTGCTGTAAAAGGAATACATAAGATTAAATAAATAAAAAATATAATTTATAACATATATAAATAGAGTGTGCATCATAATGTCCACTATGAGAGGTAGTAAAGAAAATCGAACAATCATCATTTAGTGAGGACGTAATATACCGTACACATAAAAGTATGTTCATTATCCATTAAATGGAGGTGTGTGTGTGTTTAGGTTGAAATATTAGCACAAAAATAGACTAGTATATTTTTGATACTAGTTTTTTTATTCAGTCATGGAATAACTAAATTGGATGGGGTGGAGAAATAATATAAAAGAAATGACTTGAGAGAAGACATTACCTCTTAATTGGGTAACTCCTTTTAGTTTGGTCCAAAAGGCTTATTTGGATTACCTTCTACCAAAGGGAAGGATTATAGGAGGAAGATAGGATTTATAAGATGTGGATTGGTTGTGTCTTGGCCGAACTTAAGAGGTTTGAGAGGTGTGAAGAAGTGGGAGAGGTGGTGGCCATTTATAGGGAAGGAAAATGACTCACTTGAAACTTTTAAAAACAAGTTAGGTGTATACATGTTATTACCTAAAAAAATTCATACCAAACAAACCTAAATCAATAAAAGAAGTTTTATTCCTGATGAATGTCCTTATAATGGGTTTTTAACAAGTTTATAGGTCATTTGGCCCTCCAAAGATTATGGTCTATTCCCAAATCAAGCTTAATTTGACCTTAATCACTGTGATTAATTTTAATCACTTTTACTAAGCATTATGGTAAAAAATAAAGTTAATATTATTTGAATCTAAATATTATACCGATTAAAATGGTTTATGTTAGTTTTTTTAAATTCACTTCATAGAAGCGGAAAAATTAAAATTAATTCTAATATTGGAGACGAGATGAAATTAAAGGTCTTTAGAGTAGAACAAGGATCAAAAGTTTATTACATGTTTATATTCAATTTAAAAAGGAAATTTATTATAATGTACTAAATTGAATTAATATATGTATAATTTAGGTAATTTGACCTTAAAATAAATTTATAATATAATTTATCATTCATAATTATTTAAACAAAAAGCAGTTTTAACTAAAAAGCAGTATTTTTAACTATTCCAAAAAAATGATGTTTCTTAGAAAAATAAAAAAATCCACCCTAAGATTATTTAGATATTATAAATTCAAAAATGAAATATATTTTATCAAATTAAATTTATAAATTCTTCTAAAATTAATTATATTATTTAAATAGGCTCATTCATGAAAATGATATTTTTTAACCATAAAAGGACTTTATCAAAAATCATATATTTCATTATCAATATATTTTATTTATATAAAACAATTATAAAAAATAAATGAATTTTTTTTATTAATATTTAAATTTCTAAGTTTAACTACAAGGTAATAATTATCTTATTTAAATAATTATAACAGCAAAATGATGTTTCTTAGAATCATCAGTGTTGTGTGCAACATATGCCAAGTTGTTATTGCATGTAACGTACACCAAGTTGGTGCTGTGTAATATAAACTGACTTGATGATCCATGTAACATAAACCTAGTTGTTTTTTTATGTAATTTATGCCAATTTGGTGCCGTGTGAAAGGAATTCTTGACTTAGTTCATTGTAAGACATAAATGAAAATTTAATTTATTTGAAAAAAAGTTCTGTAAATACTCGGGGTGTTACAACCACACCCATCTACAACAGCTAGAATACAACTATTACCTGGACATTCACCATAATTGTTATTTAACCAAGTCACATTCATCAACAATGATGAAATCACATCATTAAACTTCTGTGTGTCTTTCCTGAACAAATACATGGTGATGAAATTGTCATATGAACCAGGAAAAAAATCCAAAAGAAGAAAATTATTTGTATTATTCTACAATTTCAACATTTACCACATTACCTTTATCACCGATCTTGACTTCCAATGATGAAAAATCCATCAGAAGTTCAGTGAACTCATCCACATGGTTACCTAAATCTCTATTATTTTGCATTCTCAAATGATACAACCATTTTTATTTATAAATTATTTATTATGGATTTCTATTTATACATTCTTTCATGCATCAACCATATTTCCTCCATATCTATCAAATTCATAACTACCCTCAGATTAGTATAATCTAAATACATCTGAATTGTGATTGTCACCAACTGTCCCATATCCTGTCAATCACCATCAGTCATCATCTCCAGTTTATTTGAAATTTTATTTAATACCTTCACTGTCTTATTAAGGGAAAAAATATTTTTAACTCATTACTACCAAAGTGTAAAATCATTTTTCCTATTAAATAGTTAAATATGGGAAGAAATCCCATGGTGTGAATCACCCATATTCAATCAGCATGAAACATGAATAACCTCCTTTGATAATAGTTATTGGGTTGAAAGTGGATTAGTCCCAAGATAATTAATAAAATTTGAAAAATTAATTCTGAGAATTAGTAATGTAAATTAAGCATAAACCAAATAGAAAAAAATAAATGGGGACATAAATTTTAACATGGGAAACCCCTCCAATGAATAGGATTAAAAAGAACTCATGGAAAATCCAAGAAAATACACAATGAATCATAGAGTATAATGAAATCTAAGTAAATCCCATGACTTGAGATGAAGAGATTATATAGAAAAAACCTATGTGAAAATACCCACCCTGATATGCCTCTATCACCTCTCTGATAAAAGTATCATGATAATATTTAACCTTCTAAAGATCAAGACCAAACACATTACATCATTATCGAACCAAATTCCATAAATCAATATTCCTACTCCTCACTGCTTCCCATGCCCTAAGAATGTTTCCCACATATCTGCTGTATGAGACGTGACTGCTTGTGCTGTCTCTCAGTGCCCCTATGAACTTTTGACTGAAAACCCCAATAACTATCCTTGCGTAGAGCCTACACCATAGGGACTCTTGACCCTTAAAAAACCATTGTGATCCTACTCTCCTCCTCATTCTAAAATGAATAAAAATATATATGAAAATATCTCCATGAACCTCTCATGAAGATAATAAGATAAAATCAAGATTTTAAATTTCTAAAATATCATCTTCAAAAAATAAAAAACTTCGGCTAGTGGGATGAAATCTAATAGCCCATGTTGAAGCTTCCCATGCCCGCCTTCAATATGCCAGGGGCTAGCGACTAGCACTGAGTAGGATTATCACTAAAATTGGTGTCCTTAGCTAAAAGTACCTATACACATGCACACATATCCAAGCCCATACAATGATGAAATTTAAATCAACTGATAAATCATGCATTCATACATCTAAATCCCACAACTAGATCCCAAAAACAAGTAATGGAAAGTAAACAGAGAAAAATACAAGACAACCATAAAGAGTCAGAAATAATGTCCAACCTGAATGTAAAGTTGGGGAATACTGTCAAGATTTCCATAGGAACACACCCTGGTCTATCCATCTCATTAAACACTGCCTAGTCCTGGCCCCTCTAGAACTTTTTCAAAAGACTGATCATCTACACAGGACACAACACATGTGGGAAAAGACTCTGCATGAGTTAGTATAACAATACCTAGTAAGATACCCTAAAAATAATAAGAATATACAACATGAATAGCAGTAATCTCTACACAGGTATATGTCTACACCACATATAACCATAATATCCAAATATACTAAAAAAAGACACATAGTTTCAATGTAAAGTTAGAATCATAATTCCAACCTAGGATTTCGGCTCAAACATCCCACATAGCTCTGGTCAAGGAGAACACACTCCATGAGTATGAGAACACTGATGATGTCCATCCAAGAGGTAGTTACCATCAGGTATCATCATTGGAAGTATATGAAGGATGTTTGAAGTGATACGATACATAGATGGGGATCAAACCTAATTCCATGAGGTTTACCAACAATTCAATCTGAAATAACCCACCAGGTAGAGGATTGGTTCCCACATAATGTTATTCAGGATTATACAAAGAACCCCACCTAGGGTAAGAAGATGATAGAGGATATCACTTAAAGAATCAAAAAAGTAATCCAACAACTATATCAAAGAAGTCATACTGAAGGGAACACTATCATATGTATAGGACATGATTCCAGAATAACCATTAGGGAATGGCTATAGGGAATTCACCCTAATAAAACATGTCTAAGATGATTACTAAAATATATCCATGACAACTTTGGAGGAGTACATGATATCTCTCTACAAAACCATGTCATTCCCATGTATCATGGACTACACACATGTTTGTTTCAAATTACATGGAATGTTCTTGCCTGTGTACTTAATCCGGTGTCTAAGTACATGACTTTGCCTGTGTACACCAGGCCTGGCCATGTCCATGTTAGAGTACATGGTGTGTCCATGACTGTGTACTCCTATACATGTATGTGTATCCTCTAAGGTACACACCGAACCAAATGAAAAGGGGTCATACACCCTGTGGAAGGGAAACACTCCATGTGATACTTAACTTCATATGAAAACCATCGTAGCCACTGTGAGGGTCCTATATGACATTTAGATTCATAGAACATGCTGTGTACTACAAGATTTCTCCCGAATTCTAGATTTGGATTCCCTGGAATCATCCATATCTCCAGCCATCATCTTGGTCACACCCCATGCTGGAAACCATGAAATATTATTGTCCAAACCTTTCCATCATTAAACACCATGATCCGAGCATTGAATCCATTCGAAAAAATTATCTCACACACTATACATCATATCACACCAAAGAACATGAAATCTGGTTTCTCAAATCCATATAATCTACTTCTACTTCCATCATCTCACATTTCCTATGTTAAAATGGGTCCAAATCTATAATATCAAACCATTATGCCAATAAACAAGTGTGCAATGTTCAATTTACCGGGATTTATCAAACCACAGGACAATATATTTTCCCACCATGAATGAAGAAATGGGGAAGACAATTATAATTAAAAAAATGAGGAATGAACCTCATAAAATGTTTGTTTTGGCCTCAATTTATTTATATTAGAATGACAAATGAAGAGATAACTAAATAATCACAACGAAATTCCCCCAATTCTTGGATAAATATAACCTGTACCCACAATAACTATGATTCAAAAAAAGTTTTTTTTGTTTATTGATTCATGTTCATTACAGAAAACATAAAATGAGGAAAAATCCTAGAAAAATAATATCCTACCTCATTTTGGATTGATCACTAGAGAAGAATTAATCTATATCATTTCCATGAATGAGATCCATGAATTTCATTGCGCACCGATCATCAAACTATTATCTGGTTGTTGTTCACCTAGAAAATATCCTAAAACGGTTCTTTGGATCTCTAGGTTTTAGCAGCTATACCAAACAATCCATCATAACCATATAATAATAGAAGAGTTTAGGTAATTACATAAAATAATAATATAAAATAATTTATTTATTTAGTTTATTTATTTTACACCTGTGATGTCTTTTAAAAAAATGCATTCCGTGAAAAATATTTTTCCACGGCTAATGTAAAACCCACGTTTTGAACTCAATGGTTCCCTCATATTTTTTCTCAAAACCCCATTCATGAGTTATTCAGCTTTATTAAAAAAAAGCGCATACGGGCTATTTAATATATTTCAAACATTTATTCTGGGCACACCGGGTCAAAGAATCACAGACCGTCTCAGCACCAGGTCTTGAAAAATAATCCATTAAATAAAAAAAATAATACTTGGAAAATACGATTAACTAAATTATCCCCACCTTGGGGATTTAAGTCCAAAAATACAAAACAAGTGGCTATACAAAAATATGTGGGTACTAAGAATGCATCTAAGCCTCCCACCGCCAAGTGATCTCTGGAAGATTCGGGTGCTACCACTAGAAATGGACTAAAGAAATCACTCAACCACAAAGGATACTCTCCTTCCAATCCTCAATCTCTACTAGATAATCAGCAGAGGTAGCTCCATCCTCGATATCTAGCTCACCCCAGTCGATAACATAAGACAGATCATGCACATACCTTCTTAGCTGTGACATGTAGAAGACATGTACATGGTCTAACTACGTCTAAATAGATAATAGGTGTACTACATTTCCAACTATATAAAATCTATGGAAAGGGACAATGAATACCAAAGATATATTTCTACCCCATCAAAACCTTTTTAATCCACCTCATGGTTAAACCCATAGGAACACATGGTCTCCCTCCACAAACTCCAAAGGCCTCCACCGTCTATCCGTATAAGAATTCCAACATCTCTCTGTAGTCCTCATATACTATTAGATGATCTCCACCTTCTCTATAGTGGCTCCGACCAACTCTGGACCCATAAGCAATGACTCTCTTAGGATAGTACAACAAAGTGGCGACCTAGAGGGTCACATATAAAAAACCTCAAATGCTGCTATACAAATTATTGAATTATAGATATTTTGTATGTAAACTCCACTAATGGTAGGTAATATTCCCAACTATGGAAAATTTCTAACATGAAAGCTCCCAACATGTCCTCTAGGGCCTTAGTGGTATGCTCTATCTGTCTGTCAATATGGGGGTTAAAAGGCATGCTTAAACGAAGATGATTCCCAAAAGCCTTGTCCAATCCCTTCCATAACCAAGATGTGAAATGAGAATTATTTTCAGAAATTATTGTTGAGGGAATTCCATTAAGTCAGACTGTCTCCTTCATATAGAGGCATCCCGAGCTGTATACTGAACTCTAATATTATATTTCTAAGAAGTTTTCCAACTTAGTGAGTATTTCTATGATTTCTCAGATGTCATCATGTATCCTAGATGTACACGGTAACCCCATCACTAATTCCATGGATATCCCATCCCACTTCCACTATGTCACCTCAAGGGTTTGATCTAAACCAACTAGAACTTGATGGTTAGAATTCACTTTATGACAAGTAAGGAATTAAGAGACAAAATACGAAAGTCCCTTCTTCATCTTTGGCCACCAAAATTGAATTCAGAGGCCTTGGTACATCTTTTCCACACCTGGATATAACGTCAACAGAGATGTACAAAAAACTCTTAGAACTTCCTCCCACAATGTCACCGGTACCAATGTCCATCCATTGAAAAGAACGAAATTCTCCCCACCTTCTAAAAATCCATCAAAACCATGTCTAATTGATATCTGAGTATGTAGGGTCTCTCAACCAGCATCCCCATGTTGTGCCTCCTGGAATCATTGTAAAATAAGAGGGGTGAAAACCCAAGAGTGGAGGCAATCTGCTCCATTTTTATCCACAAATGATATCTACATTAAGGCCAACTACTCCAACACCGCGTTCAACAACTGCAAACAAGATCTCAAACTAATAGAATCTGCTACCATGTTTCCCTTCCAAGGGTTATCGACATTCTTGAATTTGTAATCCCGAAGGAACTCTAGCCATTGCCTCTGTATCAAGTTGAGATCCTTCTTGAGATATGACATACTTGAGACACTTGTGGTTAGAATAGATGATAAACCACTATCCCATCAACCAGTCTCATAAAATATTTAGCTATAATACCACCACTTCCAACTCAATATCATGGGACATGTATTACTTTTTATGTGGTGTCAACTGACATGAACCATTGACAGTCACAGCCTACCTCTTCATCAAATCCTAATGAATCCTGGTTCTTGATGAATTGGAGAACACTAATTACTTGACCCCTCCTCTAGCAATGTCAAGATAGAAGTGATCATCAATCTATACCTCAATTCTATAAAAACCTACAGGAACCTCTATTTCCACACAAAAGGCTTTTTCTTTTGGGTCAAAGGTGTCATGGAAGATGACATATTTGAGAATTCAAAAATGAATCCCCAATAATAGCTTTCCAACCCAATGAATCTTCACACCTACATCACTATCTAGGGTGGATGTCAAGATGAAATTACCTCGAACTTCATTGGGTCCACTACCACACCATTAGCTCAGATAAAGTGTCATATAAAGTGGACCTCATGAATCTATAATTGGAACATCGAGATATTCCCATAAATCTGGTGATATCAATGTACTTCCAGAACCATTCTCATGTGTATCACGTGATCCTCCTTGGACACCAAGTAAACTAGGATATCATTGATGGAGACTAACATGAACCAGTATAAGAAAGGATGAATGATTCAGTTCATGAGTACCATGAACATTTACAGGGAGTTCATCATTCAAAAGTACTTCACTAAGTAATCATAGTGACCATACTGACATCTGAATGTTGTTTTCATTATATCCTCATCCCATAATCAAAACTAGTGGTAGCCTGATCTGAGGTCAATCTTCGAGAACCATAATTCCCCTATAAATAGATCAAATAATTCATCGATCCACAATAGTGGATACTTGTTCTTTATGATCACCTAGTTTTGGGAATGATAATTAACACACAACCTCAAGATCTTGTCCGCCTTCTTGGGTAACACTAATGGGGACACCAAGGGAAAATACTTAGGTTTAACAAATACCATACTCTATAATTCCTCCAACTACACCCTCAACTCGTGAAGTTTTTTCAGATCCATCCAATATGCTGGTGTAGATATTAGAGTCATCTCTAGGTTTAGATGAATGCAGAATTCTATCGCTCTATTAGGAGGTAAACCTATAACATCCTTGGGAAAGAAATCCACATACTCCGCCACCACTACAGAGAACTGAAAATTCATAGAATTCAATGCAATAAAGGTCACACTAAGTAATTAATGAGAAATCGGCTATAACCTCCAATGAATGAGTCTATCCTATGCTGATTGTGTAACCTTTTCACCCATAAAAAAACATGGTCCCACTGTTACATGAACACCACATTCTCTACCTGAAATAGTATATCTGGACATGAACTGTAGATAACTAGTCCATACCTATGATGGCATCATCAGGTGTAAAAAATGCTATGAAGAGATCTCAATAGAAACCATCACCTCCAAGATTAAATTCACATTATTGGCATGAGTTTTTGATCACTGATTCATCTCCAGTAGGAGTCTCCAAGTATAATGTTCAAGCTAAAGTCTTAACAGAAATCTATTATTTTAAAACTAGGTAAATGTAAATAAAGGAATAAATACTAGATGTGTCTATTAATAATATATATAAGGTATAAAAGACACAGACTATACCTCACATCATCCCCAGATCCTTTGGGTCATAAGCCTCAACAACATGTAGCAGCCCCTGCCTCTTTCCTCCATTACCTGAGCCTCGCATGGACCACCTAGGGGTGGTGTTGGTAAAAATTCAAAGCATATACCACCACCATCTACTCACCCAGATCCTCTTCCACATCCTCCTTCATAAATACCCATATTTTATTGTCATTTTCTCTACCTCGGTGGATCATCCACTATATCCTAGTCAGCTATAAGATGGGTTAGAAAATCCCTTGGGAGATGTCCCTTATTGTCACATGAGTAGATTTTACTTTCCCTAGGTTGATTAGAACCATCTTGTGGGCCCTGAACCATAGAACCTCTTTCCTAGTAAGTCCTACTCAAATGACTCATATGTATAGGTCCCTGAGATTAATATCGTCTCCCCACTGCAAAAGTGTCTACTTTTATGTTCCCACTATCATGATCATTGTATATGTTCCCTCATCTAGGAAACTCTCAACCAACAAATCTCACTCTATCACCCCAGCATAGGTAGAAATGCATAGAGGTATAACATTGGCTCGAATGTCTATACACAATTCTCTCTAAATGTTACAATCCTGAAATAACTAATGATGAATCATATCCATCAAGTACATGGAGAGGTTAGTGAACCTCAATAAATACCCAACCATTGTCATGCTACCCTACTGATGCTCTAGAAGCTCATTAATATGTACATACCTCAACGTAGCTGGAGAGAACACCTCAATGATTTTTTTCAAACTCAGACAAGTCTAGGGTCACTTCATCATATGAATCGGTCACTAAACCCCACAATCGCCAACTACATCTATAAAGAAGGATTGCTACCAGAACCACCATATGATCTATCTATTTCGTAACAATATTAAAAACTCATAACACTACTTTAATCTAGTTTTCAACTGCCTATTGGTTTGGATCTACTCAAAAGCTAAGGGGGTTCTATCATTAAAACTTGTGACGTGCACTCAGCCTACACACTTTATCTCTTGGTACTACGAGCACCATAAACTACCCAATAGGTGGTGGCATATCTAGTGCACCACCTAGAGGTAACACCTCTGGAACATGTCCTAGTATAGATGCCTCATCACTAAGGGGATCTTCCTCAAGATAATGATACTGAATCATAGTTAGAATATGTCATAGAGGCAGCCTTAAATTAAAAAAATGTAACAACATAAATGAGTATATCTTGAGAGAAGACTCAAGAAGTACATGGAAATCCCAAACCTTTTTTATATGATTCATGTACCATTGTTTTTCACTAAAACTAGTGTTCTCATATACCGAGTAGAAAGGTAGGTGATTAGAGTCATAGTTTATGGATACGTCATCCACAACACCATCATTGGAGTCCCTATTTGGAAAGTCAAACTCAAAACACTTACTACAGTTTCCCTAATCCAATATCAAAGACTCTAGTCCTAAGGTATAATAGAATGCCTCCAATACCAATCTATCACAACCCATATCGATGGGGCCCTTTCCATGACTCCTTAAACCTATCTTTAATAGGTCAATGGTTGGTGAATAACACTGTATAGGAAAATCACTAACATGTGAGGCCATAGCCTAAAGTAACTGCACACATACACACACATATCAAAGACCATAAAATGTATAAATGTAAAAAAATTGATAAACCATGCCTTAAGCTCTTGTAAAGATAGTATATTGTTTCTAATTAGTAACATTTCATCAAAATACCCTGTAATATAAATCACCGCACTCCTATTAAATTTCTTATAAACACAAGGATCACATTCATTCATAATGATACTAAATTCAAATATGACTTCATTGAATCAAACATTACCTAACCTATATAATTTATTTAATCAATAAATAGACCTCTACAAATTTTAAAACATTATGACATTTCACAGAGTCACAAATCCTTCTGGTTGTGCCATATATATATCCTCTTGAAGTTTTCAATTAAGGAAATCAGTTTTGACATACATTTTACAAATATGATAGTCTTGGTATGATGTTATAGAAAACATGATTTTTATGGATTTAGGCATGAAAAATTGAGGAAATGTTTCATCAAAGTTAATTCATTGACATCGTCTAAACCCTTTTTCCAATAGCCAATATTTATAGTTATTTACTTTCACATTCACACCCATTTTTCTCTTGAATACCCATTTAAACCCAAAGGTTCTAAAAAAACTAGAGGATTGATTAGAACCTAAAATGGTTTTAATAAATAGAATCCACATCAGAATTCATGGATTATTTCCATATTATAGATTTTGAGATCTTTACTTCCTCGTATGAGAGTGTATCATCATTTTCAACTAATAATAATTCACCATCATTAGTAACTAGAAAACCATATATCTTTGGTTCTCTTACCTATTTGGTGCTTATACATAGTACTTGTGTTTCAAGAACAAAATATTCCATGGGGATCTATGGAATTGGTAAATGTATCAACTCTTGTGTATCTCGAACATCAAATTTACAAAATTCAATCTTTCTTCTACTATCCTCCTTTAGTATGTTCTCCCTCTCAAGAAAGACACGTTGTCTTACACAAATTACTTTCTTTTCTAAAGTATTGTATATATAGTATCCAATTTTTTCCTTGGGATACCATATAAAGATAAATTTCACACCTTGGGGTATAGTTTATTGGTTAAGACACCCTTAAATACACCCCGCAACCCTATGAATGATCATGTTAAAAAATAGGTTTCTTTCCACTCCATGACTTGAAGGGAATACCATTTTCTACTTTGGTTGGAACTCAGTTTCTTAAGTATATATATTTTTCTAATGAATACCCCTAAATGGATAATGGAATGCTTAAGTGACTCATAATTTACCTTACCTTGTCCAACAAGGTATCATTCCTCCTTTCACTAACACTATTCCACTATGGTGTATAATGTTGTGTGAGTTGAGATAAAATCACATAATGTCATCGAAAGTAGATAAAGCCTTGGTTAATATTTCCATTACCTAAATCTAATCAAAGTTTCTTTATCTTCTTACCAATATGTTTCTGAACCACATTATTGAATACCATGAAGTTTTCAAAGGATTGAGGCTTATACCTCATCAAGTAGATATGACCATACACTCTCAAGTATATGTTAAAAGTAATAAATAATGAGAATCCACCACTATCTTCTACTTTAAAAGGTACACACACATCAGTGTATATTAATTCTACAATATTTGTGCCTCTTTCACCTTGACCACCAAATGGTTATTTGGTCATCTTTCCATGTAAACAAGTATAAAATCATTTCAGTGGATTTATCCCAAAAGAATATAAACAACCATTTTGATAGAGCTTTATAAAACACTTCCCATTTACATAACAAAGTCTGTGATGCCAAAATTGTGTATCATATGAGTAAAAAATAATAGTTTCCTTATAAATTTAAAATATTTAGTTTTTATAATTAAATATATAAATATTGTTATTAAATTCTTCCACACAATAACATATGATATATTTATAAAATTAGAAACCTTTATTTTAAAATCTGAAAATAAAACCATCCATATTTATTAAATAAATAGAAGCAATGTTCTTGCTAATAGTAGACACACAATTAAACTTCATTAAAACCAAAATCATTCATTTTAGAAATGTGAGATGATCGTCTTCAATGGATAGAGCATCCAACTTCACTCTATTGGCATCCCGTAGATCCACATCACCTCTATCAACCTCAAAAAATCTACTTGGTTACTATATATAGATACAAATTTGATCACCACATGAAGTATGAAATAACCAAAATATAGATATAATTTTTTTTTACTTGATTAAAAACACACATTAGGGTTCCCTTTGATTCATTGGTTGGGTGAAATTCCTCTTCTAGTGGCCTTGATTTCCACATGAAAAAAATATTGAATCATGTTAATTTGTTTTCTTCTAGATCTTCCTATTCTTGAAGGGAAATTTCTTCAGAGCCTTATAATTATAATGAGTCTTCATCCCATTTTACTTCTTCCAATTTTTATTATCCACCATAAGGATAGCGGGATTCTCACACCCCATGTCTTTATCAACTTAGAGGATAAGAGTAAGAAGTTATGATATTGTCTTATTACTATTTATCATATTATAATTCATAATAAAACTAGAGAATATTTTGCGGAGTGAGGAGAAAATGTGATCTATGTGAAACTCATTTGGGATTGTAAAACCCAAGTTGTGTAGGAACTCAATGTATCCGATCATATCAACTAAAAGTGTCCCAACTGTCACCAAATATCTAATCCTACATAAGAACTGTGCAATAGATATCTCACATCTCTATAATCTCTCCTTCTATTAATAGAGATCCTGAAGGTGAGAAACAATTATATACACATCCATATCCTAATATTTTTTTATAATCCCATTGGAAATGGAGGATAGTAGAAAACATTGAACATCCATTGTATCTTACACATGCTTCTAATAGATATACACATCTTCCTCACAATAGTATTGGGTAAGTTCCTTAGGAAGTGGATTTTCTAGCATGTAAATTTTCTATTCATGGCATAGTATAATGTGCAAGAGCCTATACAATTCTGAGAAATTCACACTAGCAATAAGGCTATCCTTCTTTAGTATGGGTCACAATGGTATTTTCAAATTTATTTTATTTTCCATTTCTAGAAATTAAGATTAGATAATTGGAATATTTTTTGATTAAAACATATTAATAAATTTAAATTTAATTAAATTAGATTCGTCTCCCACTATTTTTAAAAACATAATAGTCTTCACCATAAGTTTTGGAATATCTTTTCGCTTATATATTCTGGTTGAAATGATCCATATTCCCCTTCTTGTAACCCATACATGGGCCTAACAAGTTATTTGAAGGGGTTTTAGGTAGGTATAACTTTACAGATTCATTAACATACAATTAATTTATCTATTGAGTGGTCTCCCCAATCCTGAAATCCTATTTTAATATTTCCCCAACAATTTCACCTCATTTACATCAATTCCTACTTGGGAATTCAACCATTTATGTAAATAAAGTTAAGTCAACCAACAACTAAAAGAAAAAAGTTCCATGATAATTGAAAGAACCCCAACATGGATTAGTCAATCAATTTGAACTCTGAGGTAATTTCTAACTAAGGTACTGGAAGACTATACTAACTTAATATTTTAGTTGATTTATTTTTATCCTTATGATTATAGCCCATTTTTTATTTTTACATTCCTTGTTAAAATTATTTGGATTTTACATAAACGATTAACCATGTGTTATAAAAAATTTAAACATAATTCGATTATTTTTTATTCCATATTTCATGATTGTTAATTCATTTATTAGGTGATTGCATAATATTTAGAAACATATATAATTAACTATGAAAAAGAAATAAATAAAATATAAGTGGAATGATCATGAGATTCTATAACAGATAAATTATCTAGAGGATGATAAACTAACCCTTGACCCTAAGGGAGAACACATCTTGAACCAAAATATAGTTTATATTGAAACATTCCCCTTTTTCTCCTATGTATTGACATGATTGGTATCACCTCATCTCCTGGACTTGGACTTCCTCCACATGCCTAGGATCTCCATCCATATATATTATTTTTCTCACATGAAAGTGATGGGATCCAATGGAATGGATAAAGTGTTTTTTAATAAAATAAATTGAAGGCACACATGCCCTTACAAAATAAGGATGAGGGTATGACACTCATACCATCAATAATAATTTTACCATAAAAAATTAAAATAAACCAATCATATATAATGGCGTGTCCAATATCATGTTCATCCCCACATCATGTAATGAACATACATTTTCAATATAGTTATTACTTACATAAATTCATTCTTTAATTAAGAAATTGCAGAATGAATTAATCCAATTACTTTAATTTAGACCAATTCCATCCAACCATACTTAACTCACAATATTCTATAATTTGAAACAATATTTACTTCATTTAAAATTAATTTTGTACACAAGTGTACATGGAGGTAACCATGTGATTTCATCGAAAATTTCAACAAGGAAATTAATTTAATATATACTTGTTAATATTATGACATGGTGTGTAATTCCAAATGAATGACACATGAAACACATAATAAATATGATTAATTAAATATTTAGTTCTTCATTACCTAATAATTTGAGAACATTGACTACAGAAGATAATTCATCATGTAGTATCTTACACGGTGTGTAGTTTCCTTTTACCAGTGTCCACAACACATTCCTCAGGACTGGGCATGTTCCCAGCATGCAGACAAACTTGAGGAACAAGATGTGCAGTCCAAGTTACATGGCGTATAACCACAATGTTTCATTGAATATCTATGAATGTGTCATGTATCTAATACGAGACTCATTGGGACACTGTGTGTTCTCATCCATGATAAGACATGGAATACACTTCATGTAAGGTACTTACACAGTGTGTAGTTCTACATGTCATATGCTAGTCTACATGGATCTACATATCGATCCTCTCTTTTAGGATCCGAGATTTGATTTTTTCAGATATATATAACTTTATTGAAAATATACTGATGTGAAAAAAATACATGATGTGTATACATGAAGTGTACATCATGTACACCCATTTTCTCAATGTATAACCTTTAGCACACCCAAATGGTATGAATTGAATGTTTCTTCATTTTTAATCGTTAACCGATAAATGATTATATTATCGAGAATGAGGAAATTGAAGAGAAGATGATGTTGGATAACAAAAAAATATTTTTAAGTAATATAATACACAGAAACATGAAACGCAACAATGAAAAATTAATTATTTTAAATTAACATGTGAGCGCTTTGATACCACTTATAGGTTCAGGGTGCAGCGGATGTATTGTTTGATGGATTAAAAAAATCTCATTTTATTCATAAATAAAATGTGATTCTTTCTTCACATGATCAAAACCTCATGTCCAACAAAAACAATAGATTACCTGACTGGATTAAAACACCAAAACCAAAAGCAATGGATCTTCACATATAATTTTTAATTAATCTTTGAGAAGATATCAAAATACCATAACTCACAATTAATCTTTTGTTGATGATCTAGTGAAAAAGATATTTTTATAAGATTGTCTCACTAAAGGATACTAGTATATAATCTATCCATATGTGATCCACACGTGTACCTCAATATTTGAACGATCCCATAGAATTGAAAGATTCAAGAAAAATTAATCTGAAATACATATGTTGTTCATGGTTGATCACATCATAATTATTCTCAAGAGAGGAAGAAATCTTCATGTTCTCTCATTATCATGAGATAGGATGGGATGGGATCACTCTAGATCTATTGATATCTCTATAGGAACTGTGATAGACACACTCTATCCCTTGCGTAAACCAATTGTGTTTTTGGAAAGTGATATAATTAGATATTTATTATGGTCAGTTTAGGGTTGGATTTTTTCACACTAAATCATTTAAATATTTATATTTATTAATCAAACCTATGTCCAATTATAATAATAATAATATTATTTATATTTAACATGATCAATTCTAGTACAAATAATAAATAAATATCATTAATATTATCTCTAATTGGACAATTAAAATCATTTCTATTTCCCTAGTCAACATTTACTGATCCTCGAACAATGAATATTTATTTAATAAATAAAGATCAATACATTATTTTCGGATAAAAATAATAAATATTATATTCTAAAAAGATGAAAATAAATATTTATTATTATTTAACACACTTATTCTTTTGAATAAATTATTTTTAAATAATGGTGATCAAACCTCAACAAATATAATTTAATATAACTTGTTAAATTCAATACTATAATTTAACCCATATTGTGGATAAATATAGTGTGTGACCCTCTAGTCCTCTTTCCTAGTTGAAATAGGAAAAACCACATAAATTCCACAATCAGTGGCTAAAATCATGCCAGGGAATCCATAGAGAAATAAGTTAATGGTCCAATGATATCCAACCACCTATGAAAATTTATCATGTAACATAACCATTTTATTATAATATCTAAAATCAAGAAGGTTTCATTCTGGAATCATCAACCTATATGCTCAATTTCTATTTCTTTGAATTTCAAAAAATTAAAACTCCTATTGAAAAATGGATCTGGACTTATTTAGGTAAATCTAGTCCAATCAAATTTCCTGGGATATTAAATTTTATAAATAGAAAAAAGTGATAAATCCTTTCTCATATTATCCTTTAATGAAATATCACTGATGAAACCCCCAATGTATTCTACCTCATCGTGAGGTTATGTTGTCAAGATTTTTTTCAATTCATAAAATCATGTGAGTCATATATCCATTAATGATAATCTTAAATTCAAAGGATCAAAACACATGTACCCAGATATGAACATTCAATGACTCATAGAAATGTGGATTTATTATTGATGGTTATATTCTCATAAGCTTATATATTGGAGGTTACCATGAGATAAAACCATAAGAAGGTGTCATAATTTATTAAAAGAATCCCACCCATGATAGACTATATTTTCTAAGTCCTGTTAGATAATATCATCCAACTATAGACTAGTATTCATGAATAATGTCATGGAACCTGGTTCTCATTATATCACAAAACTTCTTTGACCTTTCAGTGAAACATATATTCTAATGAAATTATCACATACAAATCTCTTTTTCACAATCGTTGTGATATAAGAAAAACTATTTAATAATAAAAATGTGTAATCAAGTATTAAGAATGTTAGTTCCAGGGAATCAACTCCAACAACACACTTGTTTTAGTGTTTTAAAATTATAAAATTGAATTTTCATTCATCATAGACAAATGAAAACTTGGATTCACTTGATGTGAGTAACTAC
This sequence comes from Viscum album, assembly GCA_963277665.1. Classification (NCBI taxonomy): domain Eukaryota; kingdom Viridiplantae; phylum Streptophyta; class Magnoliopsida; order Santalales; family Viscaceae; genus Viscum; species Viscum album. Next base: position 1,275,701,973 of record OY728162.1, on the reverse strand, counting down.
ATTTCAAAAATCATTCTATGCTTATTTCATTATGTGTTGGAAACAATCATAGGTTTTTTGGGTGGTCCCCCCTAACACATGATTTTAAATACTACCAATTCCTTATGAATTTATTGTTCATTCAATCTGAGAACAATGCACATTATATTGACATGTTGTTTTCTCATATACATACAAAATAACTCTAAGATAATTTTCCTTTGATTTACATAAATATGATATTTTTAATTTGGTTTTGATAGTTACAAGCATATTTTAGTGTTTTAAAACACTAAAAATGCATTTTATGTCATCCCGTGGAAAAAACTTGAATTGATTCATCGTTAGATCCTATATTTCAAAAATTAAAATATGGTTGTTTTCCTATAATTTCATGGTAATAATAGGGCCATTTCGTTTTTTGACCCCCTGACATGTGTTTTTAAAGATTATAATTATTTAGGAACTTCTTATTTAGATAGTCTAAGAACAATGTGCATCAGATTGAATTTATATATACCTGTACATGTCAAAAATAATTCCAATACCATCATTTGAGGATTTCATGTCAATCTGAGGTTGTTACCTATGGTTTTCACCATCACAATTACTATTTAGTTTTTTAAAACCCTAAAAAGTAATTTTTCAGTTATCCCAAGGAAAATAAAAATCATATTGACACATAATCCCATAAAAATTTTCCCAAATCATTATAATGTTATTTTCCTATTATTTCACTACAATTTGAGGTCATTTTCATGATTTTGACACCCAAATGTATGTTTTTAAAGACTGTCAATTATTTATGAATTGTTTATTCAGTCATATCGAGCAGAAGATACGTCATATTTATGTGTTTTCTACTCATACACTTAAAAAATAATTTAAAAAAGTTTTTTGATAATTTAATGTCAATATGATGTTGTTTCATAATATTATTACTGTTACATACTTATTCTTTTAAAATGCTATATGGTCATTTTTAGTCATCTCGAGGATGTGATAACTCCAAATGATTTATATTTATTCCTCACATTTCAAAAACCATTATATGGGTTTTATATATAATTTCATGGGAATTAGTGGATATTTTATTGGTTTTTACCCCATACTATATGTTTTTAATGATTGTTAATTTTTTAGGAACTGGTTATTCAATCAGTCTGAGCACATCGTATGTTGGATTGTTGTGTTGTTTTCTTATACAAATCAAAAATAATTCTTATACAATTTTTCTAGGATTTATCATCAATATGAGTTCATTTTATATTTTTTTAACCGTCACAAACATGTATTCGTGTTTTAAAACACTAAAATGGAATTTTAGGCACCCTAAGTAAATGAAAACTTTAATTCACTCTCCATTAGTTCCTCAATATAAAAAATCAATCCACATATTTTCTATGCTTTTAGGAAAATAAGAGGTCATTTTTATGGTTTTGACCCACTGGTGCATGTTTTTAAAGATTGTAAATTCTTTAAGAAATGATTATTCAATCAGTTCGAGCACACTACACTTCAAATTGGCATGTTGTTTACACATATAATTCAAAAGTAATTAAAATAATGGTTTCTTGTTATTTCATAACAATGTGAGTTTATTTTCTATGATATTGACTATTTCATAAAAGTTTTAGTGTTTTAAAATACTAGAAAATTATATTTGGTATTTCTAGGAGAATAATAACGCAGATGGATGCAGCATAAGTTAATTCATTTTAAAATTCACTATACCATTGTTCTATTATTTCATGACAATTTTGGGTTGTTTTCTTTATTTTGAACCTGTGATAGATGTTTTTAAAGACTGTAAATTGTTTAAAAACTATTTATTCAATCAGTCTGAGCACATTGCACATTGGATTGAAATTTTATCTACTCATACACATTAAAAAGATTTCAATTATAGTTTTCATATGATTTCATGTGAATCCTAGGTCATTTTCTTTGGTTTTGACACGTACATGAACATTTTAGTGTTTTAATACACTAAAATGCATATTTTTTTATTCTAGGAAAACAAACTCTTGGATTGAAATTCCATCAGTTAATACATTTTAAAAATTAATCAAAAGTTGTTTACTATGTTTTTTCGATAATCAGATGTTTTCCTTGGTTTTGATTCTATGATATATGTTTTTAAATAATTTAAATTCCTAATTAATTTTATCCAATAAATCTGATCGCATCACATGTGGCATTGATGTTCCATCATATCATACATGTTAAATATAATTCAAATACATTTCTCTTATGATTTCATATTAATTATAACTCTTTTACTTTGGTTTTGACAATTACATGCATATTTTAGTTTTTTAAAATATTAATAATATATATTCGGTCATATAAGATGATTGAAAACTTGGATCGATGCACCATCTATTACCAAATTTCAAAAATAGATTAACAGTTATAAGCTTTAAGTGGAAATATCCTTAATTCCTAAACCATATATCCATGGGGACAAAATTATTGGGGCTATATGATTTTATAAGCTATAATTTCAACCCTTAAAAACAAGATCATTGTTTCCCATATAAATAATAAAATATTTTAAAAATTATTACATATAAATATTCAAAGGTTTTTGAAAAAAAATTCAATTTTTTTCTATAGCTTACTTGATGAAGGCTCTCCCAGTATTCCATGAGATTGCAGTTTGATTCCCTATGATAGATTATTCTGAATATATATATATATATATATGTATATATATCTATTTGTATTTAAATACAGAACAAATAATTCCATCAAACTATAATATGTACTCATAATGAACTTCAGAGTCCCATGTTATAAACCCCACACAACCTATTCTAAAGAATATTATATATATATATCTTTATTTATTTATATTAGAATTAACTTTGACTGCCAAGTGGAAAATTACGTAATGTGATTTGTTGGGTGATTCGGTTCGAAATATGGTAAGCATTAACTCTACATTTATATATTTATAACAGTATATATAAATATATATGTAAAGAGTGTTGTACATATATAACAATATAATAACATTTAGTGGAGTGGGAAAGTTTATTGAGTAGAGTCGAGTGAGATCATATTATCTAAACCTTCATTATTTTATTTTTTCAAAAATCCCTATTCCCATAATTAGGTGACCATTGAAATAAATTTTCAAAGTGTACTAGGCTATATCCATAGTCTCTATGCCTATGGATCTAGGTTCTTTTATGGGATTGTTCCACATAGGATAAACTATATCCATGAGCCTTGGATGTGGATATAAACAAAAAGATATTTATATATCCATCATTTCCACAAATACAATGAGAGTGGCTATAACCTATAACTATAGACATTTGGGTTATATCCATGTGAATTTCCTTAAGGCCTTCATTTAATTATATAGTTACTTCTATTTGATGGTCTTTATTGGTAATAATAGTGACCACCAATTTTTGGTCGTCTGTCCCCCCAACAGAAATACACAAATTTCTAGTTGTGTGTATATAATGAAATATAAAAAATCATTATGTAAATAGTCATACCAATAAAATGAAACATATTTTAAAATTTTCATTATTTTTATTGATAATTAGAACATTTTATTTTGAAATCATGTAATTTTTTTGATTTGATATATAATTGAAATTGATATATAAATATATTTTCGATTATATGAGAACTGAAAATGAATAATGATACGTTATTTATAAGAAATGAATATAACATATATATATATTTTCTCTTAATTTATATTCCACATTAACTTTGAGATGATTTTTATTAAATAATATCATATTCTTGGAATTTTTGTTTTATTTTTTTATTGTGTGAATTATATAATCAAGATACAAATAATTCATTACTTAAATAAACCTAATGATTTAATATTTTAGGTGCTAATTTTTTTTGAAAATATTTAGTACAAAATAAAAATTAATATAATTGAATATTTTAAAACCTCATACCGGAATATTTTATATAATTAAAAGGTAATGAAAATAAAAACATAATCAGATCCATCAATGAGGAACATTTATTCCAAATCCAACTATCTATATTTCACATCCATATCTACTATGTCATCCATGGTGTAGTGGAATTAAAACCATAGTACGTGGTTCATTTATGTGAATTACTTCCTCTATGATAGGTGGTACTTGTTTCCATAATACCACTAGCATGGAATTGTCCTTTTTATTACATAACTTTTCATTACATGGGAAAAAAGAGGATATTATAATGTTTAGTTTCTTTGAAATTAGGTACATAATATATGAAAACATAATAAATTCTTCTAAATCCACTTGAAATAGAAAATCATGGTATCTCCCTAAGTTAATTTTAAAACATCTCATATCCTAGGGACATACATCGAAGTAAAGGGTTGAGCATGAATCCTAGTAAGAGAAAAATAAAGGGTGATAAAAAGCATGTGATCACAAGACATGTCAGTAAGATCATATGGAATAACAATAAGGCACAAAAAAATTTAAATCATAATAAAACGGACCTGAAATATAACATTAAATTTTGTCTACAACATTTAAATGAGACATTCATAAACATATCACCAAGGTGTCATAAATGAAAATTACTAAGGTTATTCACCAAGGCATCATTAAACATATCGTCTCTAGAGATTAAATTATTTACCTAATGCATTAGATAACTATCAGGGAACACCCATAACATTTATTAATTAATGTGAGCCACATATATCATTATAAATCATTTCATTAATAACCTTTTGAGAATAAATAATGGGTTTCTTATCAAATTAATAGTGTAGAAAAGTGCTTAAAGATATGATCTTTATGTCATTTTTAACCCACAGAAAGAAAATATGGGCTTAATATATGTAAATCCCCAAATATAAAAATAATTTTAAAACTAGGTGACTACACATGGAAAAGAATAAGTTTTGGTATTTTCTAAAAATAAAATAAATTATAATTTCTCGTGTAAAAGAGAGAAATATGAGAAGTAAATCCAGCAACATGATGGGTATAAAACATGGTTTTAGAAATGAATAAAATGAGGGAGAACGAAGATACCCCATTTATAGAAGACTATAATTACAGTAATGGGATAAGATAAAGTGGATAAATGAACATAGTTTGGTAACAAGAACACATATCACATAAAAAGGTTACTTGAATTGAAAGAGAAGTGGATATTTCCCTTACCTTGAAGAGTTACTACTAAATATTGAGGATTATAACCTTGGGGATTGATGAAACTTTGGGGGGTCTCCATGGGAGGAATGGTAACCATAAATTCATAGAGGATATATTGGTAGTGAAGGGTGATAGTGAAAAGGGTGACTATTAAAAGAAAAGGTGGAGGAATTGTTTAATAAATTGAAAATATAGGTGCTGGAAATTAAGGTTGGGGAAAATGAAAAAAAATTCAATTACTCATTGTTTTTGTTCATGCTTTATGAAATTAGAGTAAAATATTATCATATTTTATTCCACTAGAAGAGAATATCATTTTTAAATATATATTTTGGCATGGATAATTGAACATTCCACAAAATAATTTCATTAAAATAAAATTTTCCATTTGAGTGTTTGGAAAGTAACTTAAAGGATTGGAAATTGATTAAAATATATGAAAATAAATTATTTTCATAAAATAAAATATTTTAGATAATGGACTCTGGCTAATGAATTATTAAATCATTATTACATATATACTAAGTTATAAAATAAACCGAAAAACCAAAACTGTATTTTAATTATTTAGGGAAAAATGCATTTTAGAAAATTCTTATAAATTCACCCTAACATAATTTTGACGTGATGATTTAAAATATAGTTTTTATTATATCTGAATAATTCTCTAAATTTTATAATTTTAACTTTTAAATATTAAAATCATTATTTATTGTAAAATAATATTTTTTAAGGCACAATCATCTTTTTGACACGTATAAAAATTTTCTAGGAAATTATAAAATTATTTTATCATTAATATTTAAATAATAGAGTTTTAAAATTTTACTTCATTAAAAAAATATTATTCATAATTCCTTTTAATTTTATATATTTTCTTAAAAAAAATTGTCTTTAATTTGTGTCTATAAATCAATTTATCAAATTCGTCTCAATTAAAAAAAACGTTTATTAGGAAAATATATTAATAAAAGGAATTTATGGAATAAGAAATTTATTTTTATTAATAAAATTACACTTAAGGCCTCAAAACGTATCCCCTTATTACACTTGTATATGACCTATTGGTAAAGTGTGCAATGCTGGTAGTTTCATGGGCTATCTTGACTAACATTGACTGAGTGGTAATCTTGACTATCATGAACTTGTCACATAGTAAATTTCATTAAATATTTACTTTTCAAAGTGAGGCTTGATCTTTGTCAAGGGTGAACCCCAATGAATTTTCCTCCCTTCGATGTTCTGAAAAATGGGATTCAAATGACATGACTCTTCTATTTAAGGCCATGATTTCTCCTTTTTTCATCAATTTTACTTTTTCATTACGACTTATAAAAACTAATTATAATGGTAAAATTATTATGACTGGGTATAGTTTCTATTGGTATAATTGAACAAAAGTTATATTTACCAACGATCATGTTTCCCTTTATACCCAATAAATAGAACTTCATAATTTCACTCAAAATTTACTACCTTACATCTTAAGTTTTTATTTTAATTTTCTTAAAATGTTGATTAGTTTACTATTTTTTTTTTATTTCTATGACATTTTCTATGAGGGTGATAATTCGAATGGAATGGGGTGATCCATATTTTCCCATTTTAGCTTTTCCATTTTATATATTTTTCCCATTTATAGTGTTTTGAATTTTAATTTGTTTCATAGGTAACTAATTTAATGACCATGAGATATGGGTTTTTTTGTTCCAATATATATTTTACATGAATAATATAACATAACATAACATTGATTTGGTTTGGAAATAAATGTTAATTTAGAATCTTGGGTAATTAAATTCTTCCCCCATTAAAAAATTTAATCCCCAAATTTTCAACTCAATATCTTAGTTTGGAAAATAGTGATGGTAATTCTAACTCATTTTCACCTATGGTTCACACATTGATTATTAATATTTTTGGTTCCTCCACAATACTCTTACAAGTTAAGTTGTCTTGTTGCATATAAAATTTTCTCTACGTTTTAAGATCTCCACTAACTGATCCACATAATAGAGGTCATGTTTCAGTTTTTCTACCTCCAAATTCATTACATGTGAGGTCATAAGTATATAATTATTCAAGAGATATATATATTTAATAATCATGGACTTGAGTTAGATTTTTTATAAGTGATATCCGAGAGGCCACTTCCCATATGCGATCAAGTATTTAAAAGGGGATAATGTACCTAAGGTTGTACTTCCTTTTCTTTCCATATCAAATGAATCTCTTCAGTGGTGATATCTGAAGAAAAACTTTCTCTCTAATCGAAAACTCCAAGTCCCTTCGATTATTATCATCGTATGGATTCTACTGACACTCTGTAGCTATTATATGTTGGTGGATGACATGAACCTTTCACGTCATCTCTTCTATTAGATCATGCCTTAGTAGGTTTCTCTCACCATCTTCATCCCAAAAAGTAGGAGTTCTACATTAATTTTCATATATATCTTCATATGGTGACATTTGAATACTCTAGTGGAATCTATTGTGGTATGAAAACTCAACTAATGGAAGGGGTTGATCCCACCCACCTTTAAATTCCATTGGTCATGTTCTCAGTATGTACTTGAGTGTATAAATAGTCATTTTAGAATATCCATCAGTTTAGGGGTGAAAGGTCTAACTAAAATTCAATTTAGTATTCAAATCATGATTTGTACATATCCAAAATTTAGATGCGAACCTTAGATCACAATGATAAATGATATAAAGTGGTGTCCCATGAAACCTCGCCATTTTTTTATGCATATCTTGTCATGTTTTTCAAGAGAGAAATATTCCCAAATAGAAATGAAATGGGAAGTCTTAGTGCATCGATTCACTATAACCCATATCACAATGATTCCTTTGGATGTTCTTGGGATACCAATGATGAATGTTTTAGTGATATTTTCCCACTTCTATGTTGGTTTGAGTAGTGGTTGTAGTAATATTGTAGGAACTTGTTTATATTCCCATACTTTCTGACATACCAAACACACCATATTGTATTAAAAAATAACCCTTTCCATATTATCTAATAAATAATTATCATAGAGGTCCCTATACATTTTAGTTCTTCCAAGATGAATAGAGAATATAGAGCTATGGGCTTCATACATAATCTCCTTCTTTATCTATTGTATATATGGAACACACATACTTGTACAAAATTTCATTAAATCTTGTTGATCAATACTGAACTCATGAAACTTCCCATTATTCGCATCGTCTATCTTATTTTGTATCAAATGATCTTTTCATTGATATCTCCTGATCATATCTAGTAATGATGGTTTATAAATCATTTGGTATAGGATTCATGATGTCCCTTACCTCATGATTCCCATGTAAAACCTTACTAGGTCCTTAATCAATGGATCTCTTGGAATCATCATCATTTCCATCATAATAGAGTCTTTCATACTTAATGCATCATAGTCTTTATTTACTCTTCCTGGGTGATAATGAATTGAATAGTCATAGAATTTTAAAAGTTCAAACCTTTTCATTTGTCTAATGTTAAATTAATTTTTCATGAATATATACTTCAAACATTAGTGGTCTTTGTGTATATCACATTTCTCTGCATAAAGATAATACCTCCATATTTTCAGATAAAAAATAACCACAACTATCTCTAGGAAATGAGTAGGATAATTATTCTCATGAGGCTTTAAATATCAAGATTAATAAGCAATAACCTTATATTTTTTTGGAGTATGAACCCAATCCCCTTAAGAGATAAATCAATATAAATAATGAAATATTCCATGAAAGAGGGTAGAGTTAACAAAGGTGTGATAACAAATCAATTCTTTAGTTCTTAGAAGAATTCTTAACACACCTTTTTCTAGAAGAACTTAGTAATTTTTCTAGTTAACTTTGTTAGTGGATTATAAAGTCATGAAAAGTTTTTTAGAAACCTCCTATAATAACCTACTAAACCAAGGAAAATACGATTCTCAATTACTGTTGTAGGATGAAGCCACTCCTCTAAAACCATTTTCATGCTAAGGTCAACTGAGATTCCTTTATTGGTTATAGTTCTCCCAAAAAATGAAAATTGTTGTAACCATAATTCACATTTGCTGAATTTTCTAAACAACTTATCCTTTAGTAGAGTTTTCAATATAACCCTCAGATGATCTTCAATGATCCTCCTGTATTTTTCAATATATCAGTTTATCCTAAATAAAAAAACCATGAACATGTCATGTTAATCCTTAAAGACTCTATTCAACAAATCCATAAATATAATATGAGCATTAGTCAAGATGAAGGGAATAAAATTAAACACACAATGGACATATCCTATTCAAAAGTCAGCCATTAAAATTTCTTCTTTATTCACCCTCAATTGATGATACCTAGATTAGTGGTCAATATTGGAGAATAATTGATCCCCATGAAAATGGTCAAATAAATAATCAATCCTTGGGAGATGGTACATTTCTGCAATGTCATCCTATTAAGTTCTCCATAGTCAATGTATAACTTCATTGATTCATCCTTCTTCTTCAAAAAGAGAAAATGTTCTCCCCAAGGAGACTAACTTGGTTAAATAAATCCATTCTCTAGAATGTCTTGATGTTGTTTCTTTAATAATTATAAAACCACGTTTTCCATTATATATGGGGTTTTTGATATCATCATTGATCAAGCTAAGATTTTAATGGAGAACTTGTCCTCTCTTTCTAGGAGAGATCTAGGTAACTCTATAAGAAATATGTTAACTTATTTATGAATGATGGGTCATTATTTATCTGTATACATTCATTTAATTCTTTATCTTCACTAATCATATCTATAAACAAGACTATGGGTGGTGCTTATAGAAAAAGATCATTCTATGATATCTCTCCTCAAAAAATAACTGTATGTTTCAATTCAAGGATAATAAAATTTCATTACTTATGTAGTTGATATTATAATTATACATTGAGAGATATTCCATCCTTAGTATAGTTCCTAATTCCACTATAGGATTGACTATTGTATTTATGCTGAAATTTTAGTCACCACAGTTAATATTAGAGTTTCTATACATTGTTGATGATAGGATAATCCATCGAGGAGTCTTGAAAAATAAATCTAATTCTATAAGTTAGGGTGTTGATTCTATATTAATTAAAATAATAGAAGAGATAAATGAATTCATAGAACTAGAATCAAATATTATAGTTTCTATTATTGAGAGCACAATGTGTGTACCCACCACCACATCATTTGAAGCCTATCATTTAGAAATCATGATAGAAAATTACCAACCTTTCTCCCTTAGTCTATGATTGGGTTTATGGTGGTTTTCATCTATTTTATTTTGATTTGGACATTGATTATAAATATTACCAAGTTGTCCACCCTTAGCATTGAGCTTCTGGCTAGGCCTGCGCCATCTTCTCTCTATCTTTAATGTTGATAAATTGAAGATTCACCTTACCATGAAAGTTCCATGATATATTTCCATATCTTAAAGACATGGGAAACTTTCTACTACCAAGCAGGATGTTCCCTGAATGCTTCTTACTACATTTGTTGCACATGGGATGTTTCACATTTGTTCCTCCTCTTCCATGATCAATGTTCTTCCATGAGTTTGTCTCAATTTCCCTATTATTTTCATTCAACCTATGTGACCAATACATCTCTCCAAGATCCAATTAAACCTTCGAAGAACTCCTCACTATATCCTCATAGCTTTCATACTCTCAATTTTCCAAATTCCTCAGCAGATGGGGTTTCAGTCCACCAAATAATCTATTAACATTTCATTTAGGATACATAAAATTGTTATAGGTGTATCAAGCATGTTTTGAAAATTCCATCTCATATATTCCCTCTAATTACATTTAATTCTTATTTATATCAAGGTATTACTTCTCTATTTTTTTCTGAAAAAAGGGGAAAATATTTATTGAAAATTATTCTACTGAACTCTTCCCACTCCATAGCATCAATATCCCATTTGGGATTCTTGTTTTTAATCTGTTTTGATCACTGATCAGCTTAGTATTCTTAGTGGTAAACTGGTAGGGTGACTTTCTCTAGATATAAAAAATAGAGTATAGAATTTTTTTTTCTACAGAGCTAATCCATTACTCAATAGTCAATGGGTTAGTAGATGCCCTAAAATATGGTGTTCGTTGACACATGAAGGATTCAAAGAATAGTTTTTCACTTCAAAGTTGTTATGATATATCATCATGACTCAAATTGTTATTCATAAATCGAGTTAGCTGATTCATCATCCTCATAAAGTTTTCCATTATAGCTTCTATTGGAATGCCTTCAGTTGATCATCTGTTATACTCATCATTTATGTAGTTCTTCTTATTTCCTTCCATCTTTCTAAAAGTAGAAGAAACACAGTGAGAAACATATTAATTTTAAAAATATTATAATTATTAATGGATTTTATGTATTAAAACATCATCCTCAAATATGATGTTAATATTCACTAATAATAATAAATATTTATATATATCCTTAATAAAGGATCATAAACAACTTTTTATTTACGCAACATATCCCCCAGGAGTGTAAAACTAGGTGTTCAATAAGGCTCGTTGTCCTACACCAGTTCTCCATCAAGTCTTGCTCAATGAGGTGTTTTTAAGTGGTACCCCTATGTACATATATTATAGAGCCACATACACATATAGTATCAAGAAAAGGATGTATTTTATTAGAAACCATTTACTTAATTACTAAAAAAGTATTAGGATTTTTTCTTGTGTTAAAACATACCCCTATAGTTCTTAATAAAATTTTCAAGTCCTAATTTTCACAAATAACTAAACCAGAATTTGATACCAACTATGGAATCCTTTATTTTTATTACAGAACTTTTCAGTTCATGGAAAAAAATAGTGGATATTTTAATGTTAGGTTTCTTATAAATTTATTACATAATATATGAAAACATAACACATTTAAATAAATACACTAAAATATGACTTCATGGGATCCCCCTAAGTTACATTTATTACATCTAATATCCTATAGATACACATCAAAGGAAAGGTGTGAGCGTGAAGCCTAGTAAGGGAATGCGAAAGTGAGAAAAAAGCATGTAATAATGAGACATATCAATAAGAACACGAGGAATAACAATAAGGCATGAACACGAGGCATATTATAACAATAAGAACTTGAATAAGAAAATGTAAATGTGTCTACAAAATTTAAATGATACATTCATAATAATATCACCAAGGTTTAAGTAGTGAATTTTTTTACCTCGTTTTGTTTTAGGGTTCTCAAATCGTTTTTAGGGCAACGTTATTGTAGGCGACATAAAAAGTAATTTTTTTACATCAGTTATATAAAAACCAACATTAAAAGTTATAATATTGTAGGTTTTTCACATTGGTTATTTAATAACTAGCATGAAATATGCTTTAACAAGGTTTTTTCATGTCAATTATTTAAATAACAGATGTAAAAAATATCCTACCATGTCGGTTATATAAAAACCTAGATGGAAAAACCAGACCCCGACACATTTTTCATGGAAGTTAGTAAATAACTTACATCAAAAATACGTTTTTCACACTGGTTATTTAATAACCAATGTAAAAAACTATATACCACATTAGTTATAAATAACCATCATGGGAAACCAATTTTTTTTACATTTTAACGTCATTTAATAAATAACAGACATAAAAAATAATTTTTTTTCAAAAAAAAAATTATGAAACCCTTCCCCTCCACTACAGAACCAGACTTGAAACAAAAAAAACCAGACCACAAACCAGACCAGAAACATGCACAAATAAAACAAAAACAAGCAAAAACTACAGAAAAATTACACATTTTCATTTAAAACATTAAAATATTATAATATTTAATTAAAAACATAAATCCTACAAAAAAACTATCAAATAAAAATGTATAATTACAACATTCAAAATTACAATATTCACTAAAAAGATACTGAAATCTATTCAAACCTATAAAATAATTTGACTATTCCACTTTTAAGTGTTTGATCTCTTGTGCACTATAAGGTTGAGGGTCATCAAATAGATATAAATTAAAAAAAGAAAAACTTTATCATGTATAATGAATAATTAATAAATAAATCTAACTAGGTAAAACTTCGTAACCGTTGAAGTTGTAATTATTTCATACATATATCTTAACATGTAATACATGCATTCGATGGCTCCTTGCTTTTATGAAAATTATGTTTAAATGAATTTTCCAATACAAAATATCATTTTTATGTAATCCAAAATGTACAAATTATTAATGGATATTCACCTTTACTTTTATATATTTGTTCTTGGATATATTTTTCTTTCTGGATATTTGAAATTAAGACCATCACCTATTAGAAAATAATATGAATGGAATAAATTTAAAATTCATTATAATATAAACAACTATTAAGAAACTAATACTTACATTTCCAAAATTTTCTTAAAATTTCCTCGCACATCACCATGGACAGAGAAAATCCAATAAAGTGTTTTCTCTCATGGAAAAAAACACCTAACATCCAATGGTCCCTGATATAAAATAAAATTTAATGTTAGTGGTTATTCTGTAGAATGATAAATAAGAAGTTTTTAGAAATGTGTTTCATACCTCTCAACAAAAGGAACCATCCAACATTGAGTAATTATATTTTGTTGAAATATTTCTGCAATATAAACTTCTTTTGGTTCCTCATCCAATTCAGTCCCTTCATGTGAGATCAATTGAGGGTTTATCAACCCATATACATCTGTTTTCTCATTATTTTCACATATTTTATAAAAAAACTAATAAAAAATAGTTAAGTATAAATTTTCAATAAATTTAACGTAGGGAAAGATTTGTGTTAAGACATACATGGAAAAAAACTTGCACCATGTTGATGACCAACTTATCTCCAGTAACAAGCTCCATGATATCATTTTTTAGAATCCACATATCTATTTCACATACAAAAACATAAGATTCCATTGGAAACATATAATGACCAACAATTTTTTTTGAAAATCCTAACAATCTGTGAAGACTACTAAAATATGAATCTGATGACATAACCCTTTGTCTTTGCTATTGGTTATAAAATATTTATTTACCTTTAAATTATTCCTGTAAATAAATAAAAAATATATTAACTTTCAAATGTTAAATAAAATTTAATACAAAAATAAAATAAAAGATATAACATACACATACCTCTATGGTAATGGGTCACAGAAGTCTAGATGACCAAACTAAGAAGTGGACAATACTTTGTCCAACTGTCATCACCTCATGTGTAGGTAATGGTAATCCAGCTAAAATATCTATAATATCCTATACATTAACCCTATATTTCTCCTCCTCTAACTTTTAATGCTGAATTGTATCTCTTATATAATATATCATTCCATATGAAACTAAATGACATTGAGGATCATCATCATACAACTCATAATAACTAGGAAGCTATAGAGGAGGGGGTGTGGGAGTAGGATAAATAATGGGGTCTACATATAAAGGTGAAGGATAAATAATAGGGTTTATAGGCAGAGGAGGAGGATAAATAATGGGGTATATAGGTGTAGGGGGGGGGGTGGGAGCTGCTAGCGGAGGTGGAGCGGGAGCTGCAATCTGAAATTGTCATTTCATGTCTTCAAACATAGACTGTACCGATGCTATGATCTTTTTCTAAAGACCCTAATTAATGGAAATTCGTATTTATATAATTAAATTTTTATTATAGTTATATAAAATGTGAACTTCATTGGTTTTACATTTATGGATTTTAAAATACCATTATAAATTGTGACCATTGCTAATATAGCCGTTGAATAGTGATTACATGATTAGTATAAATATAGGGCTTTAACAAATCCAATTTACTTAGAAAAAGGAAGTGATGGCCTCATCCAGTATACTTTCCCTATACGAATCCCATTTATTAGAGATCAGAAAGGAGGTGGCATCATTCGGCTTCACTCTTGACCAAGCCCAAGACGAGCTTAAACATGTTAAGCTTGAGCAGAACCGACTACGGGAGAAGTGGAAGTTAATAGAGATTACCACCCGAGGGATGTTATCAAAGCCACCCCAAGAGTCTATCACCATTGCAAAACTTACCCTTCGGTCTTATGCGGGTGTTATAATGGGTTATGTAACAAGACCCTAGCACTATGACTATGTACATTATTTTTTGTATAAAGAATGTGCATTCATTTTGTTATTGTTATTTTGTAAACAGTTTTTAAAGCACAAATAGTATTTTTAGTTAATATTCAAATATGAAATACATTATGATTAATTAATGGATTTTTGAATTAAATAATATTTTAAAATAATAATATTATTATTATTAAATTACATTTTATTAAATATAAATGATCATATAATTTTATGAATACGATTGTAATTTTTATTAATGTTTGAAAGCTGTTTTCGTCAAAAACCCATGAATTTTCGAAAAATGTTAGTTTTTATTTTAAAAGTAAAAATTCACATATTTATAAAATATTTAGATAAAATGAATATTATTTTGGGAATCAGGATGTCGAAATGATCAAATGGTGATTTTTTCATAATTTTATGAGACAGTAAAATTTTTGGGTAAACATAAAATAACGTTTAAATATATAATGTGTTTTATGACATCATACTGACCCAATAGTGATGTAATAAAAAAATATAAACATTACGTGTAATACCCCAAGCTTCCATGGTACGCTCCTCTTTGAATAATATAGCAGCGTGTGTTGTACGCAACCTCGAGTTCTAACACACCGCGACCAATAAAAGTAGAAGTTACCCACTTTTTGAAATTATATAAATATTATATTTCAAAATGGACTTCATTTTTGGATTCGGAATATCGAAATTATCCTATGTTGAATTTTTGGTATTTTTCTGAGAACTTCTAATTTTAGATGAATAGTGAAAAATACTTAAAAAAAACTTTTTTAATAAAAATAATTTATAGTGATAAATTATACAATTGAGTGGTTATAAAGTGTAATTAGAATATATTTTTACCATTTTATCCAATGGTGGCCATTATAATTAATTTCGATTTGAAATTGGACATAAACAATTGTCAATCTTTTGATTGATATGCTTTCTTAAAAACATGCTATTTGTTGTGACAACGGGGATTAATTATTAAATTAATTAATTCAAATTATATGTTTTGAATTTTGTAAAATAGACATCATTTTTTAATTTGGAATATCAATTATCGCTTAGGGTGAAATTTTGGCATTGTTCTGAAAAACTTCAATTTTTGATGAATAGTGAAACCACTAAGTGGTAGTTAAAAAACTGATTTTTAATTTAAATGAAACTTTACCGCTTATATGAATTTAATTTCAAAAATCTGACATTCATGGTTGTCATTAAGATGTAAAATGTTGTTTAATGGGATTAAAATAATTTTTTTGGTGAATAGTAACTTTTAAGTTTTATTAATCGCGATTAAAGGTAATTAGTGAAATTTAAGGTAAAAATGATATTATAAAAATATGAAAATACCTTTACACTTCTGATACCCTTATTGGATGAGTCATGGCCTACCAATACAATCCATGGGTCAACTTGGGGACTCCATGGAGCCACTTGGGTTAGAAAATGACATTAATAACTTTTTATTTAAAGTAAAAATAAAATTGTCACAAACATGTGTTGTTTTACTAAAAAACTTATTACATGGGATTATATAAGTTAAATTTTAGACTATAAATATTAATTGGAAAGCTAAGACAATTTTCTACATCATGGTAATTTTTTTTATAATTTTTAGACATTAAATAAATTAAATTTTTTATGACACCATGATGATGAAACGATTACCTCATTAATTAACGATATAAATAAAATGAAAAGATAATGTAAAATCTAAGACTTACACTTGTCTAAAACCTATTGTATGGGTATATTTCGAACCCTTATCACATTATCCTCAAAATATATTATTTTTGGACCTTTGAAATCCGAAAATAACTTCATAATAATGTAACATTTCATGACCTTCCAAGAGTGCCCCTCCTCTCCTCTTATAAAAGGCCCCCACCTCTACCACCTTTTTCTCACCTTCAAGCCATTTTTCTCAGCCAAACTCTACCCAAATACTCTCTAAACTTCCCTCTATTACTCCTAGAATCCTAAATTTGGGCATAATTCTTCCCAAGGAAGCCTTTGTTTCAAATCAAAAAGAGTTACTCGATTTTAAGGTAATGTCTTCTCATATGTTATTTTGTATTATTTTGCTTCTCCAACCCCTTAAAATCTTTTTATTCATTTCTTTTGAAACAACAACAGTATATTCAATATAATAAGATGTTTTTATGATAATTATTTTATTTACACTTACACACACCTTCGTCTAATGGTTAAAGAACATACTATTTCTGTGGTTGGCGAATTTCTGCCTCACGAAACGATGATTGTTAAATCTTCTTCTAACACCTCTCATGGTGGCCATTAGGATGTCAATATATTTATATATGATATATATTATGTTTATGTTTTCCTTATGATTCTGTATTTGTCATTTATGGCATACCTTTATGATTTCCATTATGGGTAAACACGATAATTTCTTTTTAGGAAGTGCGGACTACCATCCCCTCAAAGTGATTTGAATCATTAATGCCATATGTGGGATGTATAAAGGATGGAGTAAATGATATTATATTGTAATTATAATATACCTTTATATCATTATGATTTCATTCCATTAAATACAAAATATAGATGAAAGTAGTGTTCATGCGTACGTACGACTTACCGTCTCCATGAACGGTGCATTTCATTTCTTACCTCTAAATGTTACGTAATATTATGAATGAATGTATATACTGGATATATATGATATATATGATATCTACATCATGAATATAATTCTGGAGATAATGGATATTCTACCACATAAACAACTTGTAATTATAAGAAGTTTATTTTTGACTCAAGTACCAAAGATCGACAAAACGACCGTTATTAACATAAATAATTATGTTCATAACATGGTAATAAATAATATAAAAGGAAAAATAAACTTGAAAAAGGTTCTTAAGAAATTATAAATTAACTCTAGTTTATTATTTAGGAGGATAAAGAACAGTCAAATCAATTCGGACACAAGGTAAGGGAAATTCTTAACCCAATTTCCGTTCTTTTGGTTAATCTCTTACTTTCAAATTATGTCATGATATTATTATGTCCTATCTTGTATTTTTACTTTATTTATGTGTACATATAGTGAATAAATATAATAGATCTATTTTATTTAAAAAATGATCTTTTTAAGGACTTCGTCTTAATCTCCTTTCATTGAGGCATACTTTATTTTATACACAACTTTATTTTATACAGTGTATAAACCCCTTTGACTTTTACGTTTATTCAAAAGGAATGTTTTTTATATGAAGAATTTTACTAAATGACAAAAGGGAATGTTTTTTTGTCGTACGTATGCGACGACAATGACTTCTCTTCCACCATGACCATTATTTGAGTTTTGGCTTCCTCTACAATCCATAAATTTTTAAAATGAAAAATAAATACCAAGATTTAATTTTCTTTTATTTTTGTATTGAAAATGGTTTTGAAAGTGTTTTTATTATATAAATGTGTTGTATTGATATCTTGTGATTGAAATGTGGAAATTTTAGGTTTCCTTAATGCATGTTTTATGTGATACAATTATGTTATTGTTTATGATATGTTTAAACCTGTTCATATGTGAAATTCACTGGACTTAATAAGTGAAGGCTGGAGACCACTATAGCTCCTCGATGCATCAGAAGGTCTCATGAGACAAACTAGTGTCTTGGCACGAGGCCTTGAAGAAATCTTATTTGTAGTTTTGGCATGAGGCCTTGGCTACGTGGTTATGATAGTCTGACATTATTTATTCCATCATTATGAAAGTGGTTATTGATATTTCATGTGATTATTCGACTAGTAGAATATTCATGTGAATAAGTAAATGGAATTATCTCATTTTACATTTTCCATATTATGTTGAAGTTCAAGTTTAAAAGGCTTTTTTTAGTTATATATTTCCTTAAATGTTTATGTTTATTTATGAAAGCTTCCGCTATATTGTTATCCTTACTGAGCATCTGAGCTCACACCTTTCTATGTTTTATTTTTCCTAGGATGTGAAGAAATATATTATGACTGACTTGCAAGGATAGTTTGAAGGGGATATGGGTGTGGACTATGGAGACTATGTTATCGTAGTTTTTCAATTTATGATGTAATGTAACATTTATGAATATATCTAGTATTTCCAAGGCTATTAAACTAATCGGTCTTTCGAGAATTGATCGGTTGTGATCATGCCAATGTTATGGAATAATGCACTGACTCTGGGTAACTAGGGTTGGGGTGTTACAGTTGGTATCAGAGGCAGTTTAGTATAACCTTGGAAGCTAGTTTTAGATAAACTCTAATTATAGCACATAGCCCAAAGATAGAATTTGAGGATTAGTATATAAGAACTTCCTAGAGTTTTGGTATTATAGAGATTTTGTGAGTTTTCCGAGCAATACATCCCTGTCTGGATACGAGCAGGTAGAGGCGGCTCTAGCACAAATGTACCTAGGGGTAAAACCCAAAAACACTGCTTTGAGCTACACTCGAACAGGAACCGGTGCACGACAATGGGCCTTGCTGCACTCTTGGTTACGACACTCCCGGGGGATATGCTTAGGATAATTCTCATTTTTTACAAACCATTATGAAGGGTTTATGAGTATATACTTCCTCAAAGAAAACATTTTTTATGATTATGGATTATATACATAAACCGTTCAATTTACATTAAGTATTTTAAAAGTTTGGAATTATTCATTGCAATTCATAAACTAACCTAGTTTATGCCATTGTATAGAAATGGCGCCCAGTAGAAGGAATGTGAACTCCATCAATACGTATGATCAAAAGAGTAAGAAGGATCATATATTTCATGGTATTAAGCCAATATTTAGAAGGGAAATAGTCTCCCATGTGTTCTCCACATATGAAGAAATAGTATCATGTGTTAATAAGATAAGTAAATAATTCTCTAAGTCTTATGGATTTGAAGGGAAGAAAGAGAAGAAAATGATGGAAGAGAGAATGATGGATAAAGGGATGAGGGAAAAGAAGAATTTTCCAATATCTGATAACAGTGGGAAGAAACACCTTGGAACTTTCCTGAAGGGAATGGGAGTTTGTTATAAGTGTGGAGAAAAAGGACACCAAGTGAGTGACTACAAGGATAAGAAAAAGGTTTCAAATGTATAATTCTTCATCTGCAAGGAGTGGGGACACTACACAAACCAATGTCAAAATCATCAGGGTATGCCCCAAATGATGTTATTGGATAATAATCAAGTTATGATACTACCACATATAAGGAGGAATGATTAGAGTTCTTATGTTGTTATTAAAGAATTTTATAATTTGAGTGTTGTATCAATGATGTACTGGTTATAATAATTATGGAGTGTATAAGGATTGTACTGCAGTACTATTTCATCAAGGACTTGAGATGGTGTGGAACCAAGAAAAGTGACTCCACAGCAGGTTAATTTTTTGGAAAATATATGGTTGAGAGAAAGATAAACCATAACATGGTTCTTATACCGAGATAGTGATTTTGGAATAATACATGATTGATTTGGATAAATTATATTGGATATTCTTAACTTCCTTGAAACTAATTAATGATTTGTATACATTTCTGGATAGAAGGAGTATATCTAGTATTCTATAAGGAATAAGGGATCATGAATGTAATCAATAAGGATTTATGGTAATTCAGGATGTTTTAGTGTTTTAAAAGAATACATGATGAAGGTGTTTATATGTTGTTACGCAGAAAAAAGGATCTTCATTATGTTTACCTTCCATATAAAATTTGGACTGTGAGTTGGACAGAAGTATTTTGGATAACTATAAAGGTTGTAATGGATTATGTTGAACCTTGGATAGTATTGTTTAAGGTTAAAACATTTCTGAATAATATTTTTGGAATATTATAATACTATAGTTTTAGGAAAAGGACAACCTATAGGTCAGGGGATAACCTGTCGCGTTGGACAAAGCAGTAGGAATCGAACCGACAACCATAGTGTGATAGGCCTTTATTACCTACCACTAGCCTACAGGAAGTCCCTGGTTATTAAAAAATAGTTTTCCTAATCTAAATGGTATGTGTTAATATTTTTAACCTAGTACGATTAGGATAAATATAATATTTTTGAGTTCTATTATCTTTTTGAGTGAAAGATGAGTTTGTGGTAGAAAATAGTTAAAGGTTGAAACTATACTTATTAAGAATAAATATATATACCTATCTCTTATTCTATGAATATATTAATTCCTAAACTTTAGTAAAGGGATATTACAAAAAATGTGTTATCCTAATACTTTATGTCTTGTTGAACTGATAATATTTTAAATCAATATAGATTGAAGGCCTTGAGGCCCTCAATTTTACAGTTGTTTGTGATTGATGACCTCAACCACTCCGTACAAATATTTATGTTTTTACTCCAATTATATGTCTCTAATTTCCACCAATGTTCTCCTTATCGAGATCATAATTTGGTGGTGACTTTTTCATTTCCCTTTCCCTCTTATTAAGGCTAAATTTTATTAACCCTATTTCCGATGTGGGTTTTCCACAAAGGTATTTTCTATTTTCAACCTTTTATTTTCAATGAAAAATTTTAAATTGCGAGGATGTAATTTATTGAAGGAGAGAATGTAACATACCAAGCTTCCATGGTACGCTCCTCTTTGAATAATAGAGCAGCGTGTGTTGTACGCAACCTCAAGTTCTAACACACCGTGACCAATAAAAGTAGCAGTTATGAATAGTAATACCCACTTTTTGAAATTATATAAATTTTATATTTCAAAATGGACTTCATTTTTGGATTTGGAATATCGAAATTAGCCTATGTTGAATTTTTGGTATTTTTCTAAGAACTTCCAATTTTTGATGAATGGTGAAAAATACTTAAAAAAATGTTTTTAATCAAAATAATTTATAGGGATAAATTATAAAATTGAGTGGTTTTAAAGTGTAATTAGAATATATTTTTACCATTTTATCCAATGATGGTCATTATAATTAATTTCACTTTGAAATTGGACATAAACAATTGTCAATCTTTTGATTTATATTCTTTCTTAAAAACACGCTATTTATTGTGACAGTGGAAATTAATTATTAAATTAATTAATTCAACTTATAAGTTTTGAATTTTTTAAAATATACATCATTTTATAATTCGGAATATCAATTATCGCTTAAGGTGAAATTTTGGCATTGTTCTGAAAAACTTCAATTTTTGATGAATAGTGAAACCACTAAGTGGTAGTTAAAAAACTGATTTTTCATTTAAATGAAACTTTACTGCTTCTATGAATTGAATTTCAAAAATCTGACATACATGGTTGTCATTAGGATATAAAATGTGGTTCAATGGGATTAAAATAATTTTTTGGTGAATAGTAACTTTTAAGTTTTATTAATCGTGATTAAAGGTAATTAGTGAACTTTAAGGTAAAAATAATATTATAAAAATATTAAAATACCTTTACACTTCTCCTACCCTTATTGGATGAGTCATGGACAACCATGAAAATCCATGGGTCAACTTGGGGACCCCATGGAGCCACTTGGGTAATAAAATGACATTAATAACGTTTTATTTAAAGTAAAAATAAAATTGTCACAAACATGTGTTGTTTTACTAAAATAATTATTACATGGGATTATATAAGTTAACATTTAGACTATAAATATTAATTGGAAAGGTAAAAATATTTCCTACATCATGGAAATTTTTTTATAATTTTTAGACATTAAATAAATTAAAGTTTTTATGACACCATGATGATGGAGCGATTACCTCATTAATTAACAATTTAAATAAAATGAAAAGATAATGTAAAATGTAAGACTTACACTTGTCTAAAACCTATTTTATGGGTATATTTAGAACCCTTACCACCTTATCCTAGAAATATATCATTGTGGAACCTTTGAAATCCGAAAATCACTTCATAATAATGTAACATTTCATGACCTTCCAAGAGTGCCCCTCCTCTCCTCTTATAAAAGGCCCCCACCTCTACCACCTTTTTCACACCTTCAATCCACTTGGCTCGGACAAACTCTGCCCAAATACTCTCTAAACTTCTCTATCTTACTCTTATAAGCCTCACCTTGGGCATAATTCTTCCCAAAGAAGTCTTTGGCTGAAATCAAAAAGAGTTACCCAATTTTAAGGTAATGTCTTCTCTTATGTTATTTTGTTTTATTTTGCTTCTCCAACCCCTTAAACTCTTTTTATTCCTTTCTTTTGTAACAACACCAGTATCTTCAATATACTAGTTTGTTTTTATAATAAGTATTTTATTTACACTTACACACACCTTCGTCTAATGGTTTAAGAACATACTGTTTCTGTGGTTGGCGAATTTCTGCCTCACGAAACGATGATTGTTAAATCTTCTTCTAACACCTCTCATGGTGGCCATTAAGATGTCACTATATTTATATATGATATATATTATGTTTATGTTTTCCTTATGCTTATGTATTTCTAATTTATGGCATACCTTTATGAGTTCCATTATGGGTAATCACGATAATTTCATTTTAGGAAGTGCGGACTACCGCCCCCTCAAAGTGATTTGAATCGTTAATGCCATATGTGGGATGTATAAAGGATGGAGTAAATGATATTATAATGGAATTATAATATACCTTTATATCATTATTATTTCATTCCATTAAATAAGAAATATAAATTAATGTAGCGTTCATGCTTACGTATGACTTACCGTCTCCATGAACGGTGCATTTCATTTCTTACCTCTAAATGTTACGTAATATTATGAATGAATGTATATACTGGATTTATATGATATATATGACATCTACATCATGAATATAATTCTGTAGATAATGGATATTCTACCACATAAACAACTTGTAATTATAAGAAGTTTATTTTTGACTCAAGTACCAAAGATCGACAAAACGACCGTTATTAACATAAATAATTACATAATGTTCATAACATGGTAATAAGTAATATAAAAGGAATAATAAACTTGAAAAAGGTTCTTAAGAAATTTTAAATTAACTCTAGTTTATTATTCAGGAGGATAAAGAACAGTATAGTCAAGTCGGACACGAGGTAAGAGAACTTCTTAACCCAATTTCCGTTCTTTGGGTTAATCTCTTACTTTCAAATTATGTACTGATATTATTATGTACTATCTTGTATTTTTACATTATTTATGTGTAAATATAGTGAATAAACATAATAGATCTATTTTATTTAAAAAGTTATCTTTGTGATGACTTTGTCTCAATCTCCTTTCATTGAGGCATACTTTATTTTATACACAACTTTCTTTTATACGGTGTATAAACCCCTTTGACTTTTACATTTATTCAAAAGGAATTTTTTTTATATGAAGCGTTTTACTAAACGACAAAAGGGAATGTTTTTTTTGTCGTACATATGCGGAGAAAATGACTTCTCTTCCGCCGTGACCATTATTTGAGTTTCGGCTTCCTCTACAATCCATAACTTTTTTTAAAATGAAAAATAAATACCAAGATTTAATTTTCTTTTATTTTCATATTGAAAATGGTTTTGAAAGTGTTTTTATTATATAAAAGTGTTGTATTGATATCTTGTGATTGAAATGTGGAAATGTTATGTTTCCTTGATGCATGTTTCATGTGATACGATTATGTTATTATTTATGATATGTTTAAACCTATTCATATGTGGAACACATTGGACTTAATAAGTGACGGGTGGTGCCCGCTATAGCTCCTCGATGCATCGGCAGGTCTCATGAGACAAACTAGTGTCTTGGCACGAGGCCTTGAAAGAATATTATTTTTAGTTTTGGCACGAGGCCTTAGCTACGTGGTTATGATAGTCTGGCATTATGCATTCCATCATTATGAAAGTGGTTATTGATATTTCATGTGATTATTCGACTAGTAGAATATCCTTGTGAATAAGTAAATGGAATTATCTCATTTTACATTTGTCATATTATGTTGAAGTTCATGTTTAAAAGCCTTTTGTTTTAGTTATACATTGCCTTATATGTTTATGTTTATTTATGAAAGCTTCCGCTATATTGTTATCCTTACTGGGCATCTGAGCTCACCCCTTTATATGTTTTATTTTTCCCAGGATGTGAAGAAATATATTTTGACTGACCTGCAGGGATAGTATGAAGGGGATATGGGTGTGGACTATAGAGACTATGTTATTGTAGTTTTTCACTTTATGATGTAATGTAACATTTATGAATATATCTAGTATTTCCAAGGCTACTAAACTAATCGGTCTTTCGAGACTTGATGTTTTGTGATCATGCCAATGTTAAGCAATAATGCACTGACTCTGGGTAACTAGGGTTGGGGAGTTACAGTTGTTATCAGAGGAAGTTTAGTACTAACTTTGGAAGATAGATTTAGATAAACTCTGATTAGAGCACATAGCCCAAAGATAGACTTTGAGGATTAGTATAGAAGAACTTCCTAGAATTTTGGTATTATAGATATTTTGTGAGTTTTCCGAGCAATACATCCCTATCTGGATACGAGCAGGTAGTGGCGGCTCTGGCACAGATGTAACTAGGGGTAACACCCAAAAACACCGCTTTGAGCTACACTCGAACGGGAACTAGTGCACGACAATGGGCCTTACTGCACTCTTGGTTACGACACTCCCGGGGGATATGCTTAGGATAGTTCTCATTTTTTTACAAACCATTATGAAGGGTTTATGAGTATATTTCCTCAAAGAAAACATTTTTTTATGATTATGGATTATATCCATAAACCGTTCAATTTACATTAAGTATTTTAAAAGTTTGGAATTATTCATTGCAATTCATAAACTAACCTAGTTTATGCCATTGTATAGAAATGATGCCCAGTAGAAGGAATGTGAACTCCATCAATACGTATGATCCAAAGAGTAAGAAGGATCATATCTTTCACGGTATTAAGCCAACATTTAGAAGGGAAATAGTCTCCCATGTGTTCTCAACATATGAAGAAATAATATCATGTGTGAATAAGATAAGTAAAGAATTATCTAAGTCTTATGGATTTGATGGGAAGAAAGAGAATAAAATGATGGAAGAGAGAATGATAGATAAAGGGACGAGGGAAAATAAGAATTTTCCAATATGTGATAACAGTGGGAAGAAACACCTTGGAACTTTCTTGAAGGGAATGGGAGTTTGTTATAAGTGTGGAGAAAAAGGACACCAATTGTGTGACTGCAAGGGTAAGAAAAAAGTTTCAAATGTACAATGCTTCATCTGCAAAAAGTGGGGACACTATGAAAACCAATGTCCAAATCATCAGGGTATGCCACAAATGATGTTATTGGATAATAATCAAGTTATTATACTACCACATATGAGGATGAATGATTAGAGTTCTTATGTTGTTATTAAAGAATATTGTCATTTGAGTGTTGTATCAATGATGTATTGGTTACAATAATTATGGAGTATATAAGGATTATACTGCAGTACTATTTCATCAAGGACTTGAGATGGTGTGGAACCAAGAAAAGTGACTCTAAAGCAGGTTAAATTTTTGGAAAATATATGGTTGAGAGAAAGATAAACCATAATATGGTTCTGATACCGAGATAGTGATTTTGGAATAATACATGATTGATTTGGATAAATTATATTGGATATTCTTAACTTCCTTGAAACTGATTAATGATTTGTATACATTTTTGGATAGAAGGAGTATATCTAGTATTCTATAAGGAATAAGGGATCATGAATGTAATCAATAAGGATTTATGGTAATTTAGGATGTTTCAGTGCTTTAAAAGAATACACGATGAAGGTGTTTACATGTTGTTACGCGGAAAAAAAGATCTTCATTATGTTTAACTTCCATATAAAATTTGGACTGTGAGTTGGACAGAAGTATTTTGGATAACTATAAATGTTGGAATGGATTAAGTTGAACCTTGGATAGCATTTTTTAAGGTTAAAACATTTCTGAATATTATTTTTGGAATATTATAATACTATAGTTTTAGGAAAAGGACAACCTGTAGGTCGGGGGATAACCCATCACGTCGGACAAAGCAGCAGGAATCGAACCCACAACCATAGTGCGATAGGCCTTTATTTCCTACCACTAGCCTACAGGAAGTCCCTGGTTATTAAAAAATAGTTTTACTAATCTAAATGGTATGTGTTAATATTTTGAACCTAGTACGATTAGGATAAATATAATATTTTTGAGTTCTATTATCTTTTTGAGTGAAAGATGAGTTTGTGGTTGAAATTAATTGAAGGTTGAAACTCTACTTGTCAAGCATAAATATATATATACCTATCTCTTATTTTATGAATAAATTAATTCTTAAACTTTAGTGAAGGGATATTAAAACAAAAAATGTGTTATCCTAATACCTTATGTCTTGTTGAACTGATAATATTTTAAATCAACATAGATTGAAGGCATTGAGGCCCTCAATTTTACACTTGTTTGTGATTGACGACCTCAATAACACCCTACAAATATTTATGTTTTCCTCCAATTATATTTCTCTAATTTCCATCAATGTTCTCCTTATCGAGATCATAATTTTGTGGTGACTTTTTCATTTCCCTTTCCCTCTTATTAAGGCTAAATTTTATTAACCCTATTTCCGATGTGGGTTTTCCACAAAGGTATTTTCTATTTTCAACCTTTTATTTTCAAATAAAAAATTTAAATTGCAAGGATGTAATTTATTGAAGGAGGAGAGAATGTAACATCCCAAACTTCCATGGTACACTCCTCTTTGAATAATAGAGTAGCGTGTGTTGTACGCAACCTCGAGTTCTAACACACCGCGACCAATAAAAGTAGCAGTTATGAATAGTAATACCCACTTTTTAAAATTATATAAATTTTATATTTCAAAATAGACTTCATTTTTGGATTCGGAATATCGAAATTATCCTATGTTGAATTTTTGGTATTTTTCTGAGAACTTCCAATTTTTGATGAATAGTGAAAAATACTTAAAAACAACTTTTTAATCAAAATAATTTATAGGGATAAATTATACAATTGAGTGGTTCTAAAGTGTAATTAGAATATATTTTTACCAATTTATCCAATGGTGGTCATTATAATTAATTTCACTTTGAAATTAGACATAAACAATTGTCAATCTTTTGATTTATATTCTTTCTTAAAAGCACGCTATTTGTTGTGACAGCAGGAATTAATTATTAAATTAATTAATTCAACTTATATGTTTTGAATTTTTTAAAATAGAAATCATTTTATGTTTCGGAATATCAATTATCACTTGGGGTGAAATTTTGTCATTGTTCTGAAAAACTTCAATTGTTGATGAATAGTGAAACCACTAAGTGGTAGTTAAAAAACTGATTTTTCATTTAAATGGAACTTTACCGCTTCTATGAATTGAATTTCAAAAATCTGACATACATGGTTGTCATTAGGATGTAAAATGTGGTTCAATGGGATTAAAATATTTTTTTGGTGAATAGTAACTTTTAAGTTTTATTAATCATGATTAAAGGTAATTAGTGAAATTTAAGGTAAAAATGATATTATAAAAATATGAAAATACCTTTACAGTTCTCCTACCCTTATTGGATGAGTCATGTCCGACCAAAAAAATCCATGGGTCAACTTGGGGACCCCATGGAGCCACTTGGATAAGAAAATGACATTAATAACTTTTTATTTAAAGTAAAAATAAAATTGTCACAAACATGTGTTGTTTTAATAAAATAATTATTACATGGGATTATATAAGTTAAATTTTAGACTATAAATATTAAT
This sequence comes from Viscum album, assembly GCA_963277665.1. Classification (NCBI taxonomy): domain Eukaryota; kingdom Viridiplantae; phylum Streptophyta; class Magnoliopsida; order Santalales; family Viscaceae; genus Viscum; species Viscum album. The sequence goes on along the minus strand of OY728162.1, from coordinate 1,275,673,011 downwards.
TGTAAAGGTAAAAAGATTTTATACATAATGGTAATTTTTTTATAATTTTTAGACATTACTTAAATTAATGTTTTTATGACACCATGATGATGCATCGATTACCTCATTAATTAACGATTTAAATAAAATGAAAAGATAATGTAAACTATAAGAATTAAACTTGTCTAAAACCTATTGGATGGGTATATTTAGAACCATTATCACCTTAGACTTGAAATATATCATTGTGGGACCTTTGAAATCTGAAAAGCACTTCATAATAATGTAACATTTCATGACCTTCCAAGAGTGCCCCTCCTCTGCTCTTTTAAAAGGCCCCAACCTCTACCACCTTATTCACACCATCAAGCCATTTGGATCGGACAAACTCTGCCCAAATACTCTATAAATTTTCCTATCTTACTCCTAGAAGTCTCACTTTGGGCATAATTCTTCCCAAGGAAGCCTTTGGCTCAAATCAAAAAGAGTTACCCGATTTTAAGGTAATGTCTTCTCTTATGTTATTTTGTTTTAGTTTGATTCTCCAACACCTTAAACTCTTTTTATTCCTTTCTTTTGTAACAACACCAGTATCTTCTATATACTAGGATGTTGTTATGATAAGTATTTTATTTACACTTACACAAACCTTCGTCTAATGGTTAAAGAACATACTGTTTCTGTGGTTGGAAACTTTCTGCCTCACGAAATGATGATTGTTCAATCTTCTTCTAACACCACTCATGGTGGCCATTAATATGTCACTGTATTTATATATGATATATATTATGTTTATGTTTTTGTTTATGCTTATTTTTTTCTCATTTATGGAATACCTTTATGATTTCCATTATGGGTAAACACGATAATTTCATTATAGGAAGTGCGGACTACCACCCCCTCAAAGTGATTTGAATCGTTAATGCCATATGTGGGATGTATAAAGGATGGAGTAAATTATATTATAATGGAATTATAATATACCTTTATATAATTATGATTTCTTTCCATTAAATAAGAAATAGAAATGAAAGTAGCGTTCATGCGTACGTACGGCTTACCGTCTCCATGAACGGTGCATTTCATTTCTTACCTCTAAGTGTTACGTAATATTATGAATGAATGTATATACTGGATATATATGATATATATGATATATAAATCATGAATATAATTATGGAGATAATGGATATTCTACCACATAAACAACTTGGAATTATAAGAAGTTTATTTTTGACTCAAGTACCAAAATCGACAAAATGACCGTTATTAACATAAATAATTACATAATGTTCATAACATGGTAATAAGTAACATAAAAGGAATAATAAAATTAAAAAAGGTTCTTAAGAAATTATCAATTAACTCCAGTTTATTATTCAGGAGGATAAAGAACAGTCGAGTCAAGTCGGACATGAGGTAAGGGAACTTCTTAACCCAATTTCCATTCTTTGGGTTAATCTACTACTTTCAAATTATGTCATGATATTATTATGTCCTATCTTGTATTTTTACTTTCTTTATGTGTAATTATGGTGAATACACATAATAGATCTATTTTATTTAAAAATGATCTTTGTAAGGACTTCATATCAATCTCCTTTCATTGAGGCATACTTTATTTTATACACAACTCTATTTTATACGGTGTATAAACCCCTTTGATTTTTACGTTTATTCAAAAGGAATCTTTTTTATACGAAGAATTTTACTAAACGAAAAAAGGGAATGTTTTTTTGTCATACGTATGCGGCGACAACGACTTCTCTTCCGCCATGACCATTATTTTAGTTTTGGCTTCCTCTACAATCCATAACTTTTTTAAAAAGAAAAATAAATACCAAGATTTAATTTTCTTTTATTTTGGTATTGAAAATGGTTTTGGAAGTGTTTTTATTATATCAATGTGTTTTATTGATATCTTGTGATTGAAATGTGGAAATGTTATGTTTCCTTGATACATGTTTTATGTGATACGATTATGTTATGGTTTATGATATGTTTAAACCTGTTCATATGTGGAATCCATTGGACTTAATAAGTGACGGGTGGAGCCCGCTATTGCTGCTCGATGCATCGGCAGGTCTCATGAGACAAACTAGTGTCTTGGCACGAGGCCTTGACAAAATATTATTTTTTGTTTTGGCACGAGGCCTTGGCTACGTGGTTATGATAGTCTGGCATTGTGCATTCCATCATTATGAAAGTGGTTATTGATATTTCATGTGATTATTCGACCAGTAGAATATCCATGTGAATAAGTAAATGGCATTATCTCATTTTACATTTTCCATATTATGTTGAAGTTCAAGTTTAAAAGGCTTTTGTTTTAGTTATACATTACCTTAAATGTTTATGTTTATTTATGAATGTTTCCGCTATATTGTTATCCTTATTGAGCATCTGAGCTCACCCCTTTCTATGTTTTATTTTTCCCAGGATGTGAAGAAATATTTTATGACTGACCTGTAGGGATAGTCTGAAGGGGATATCGGTGTGGACTATGGAGACTATGTTATTTTAGTTTTTCACTTTATGATGTAATGTAACATTTATGAATATATCTAGTGTTTCCAAGGCTACTAAACTAATCGGTCTTTTGAGACTTGATCTTTTGTGATCATGCCAATGTTATGCAATAATGCAATGACTCTGGGTAACTAGGGTCGGGGCGTTACATTATGTTCGGCCAATATATGTTTTACCATTATAATAATGTGATTTTGGGTTTTTTTGATTTATTTTACAAAGCTTTAGGGGACCTTTCAAGGCTTATAAAACATTTCAACTTTTTAAATTGTTTTGTTTAAGAGTGTGACTCAACTCCACATAAGCAACCCGATTATTTTGAGAAGTTCGGACATTGGCCTTATAAAATATTGTTTTCCACTCCCATTTGGAAAAAACTGTGGGAAAAAACCATGGGCTGGTTTGTAGTTTTGATTTGTTTAATGTGAGGTGTGCCAAACCTAAATAATAAAGAATTCCCTCTCCTTTCCTATATAAACTAACCCAAACACCCAATTCCTCTTCACTCAAAGACATTGGAGTTCTACGAACCCCTTACCTCCCTTCTCTATAATCCTCCAAAGGTTCTCTAGGCTCCCAATAATCCTCTCTCAAGCCCCTCCCAAGCTTTTGGTATCACACTTCCAAGTAAGGGATTCCTTCCTTTCTCATTTTTTTCCAATTTTATTTAAGTTGTTATGCTCTTTTTTTTAAATTAAAAATGTTGGGGTATGATTTTTAACCTCCCCCATACTTTCCTATTTATGTTTGGATTATGTGAGACTCCTTTCTCTCTCATTAATTCCTCCCATATACACCCGTTACTATGCCAAAATTCCGTGTGGGATTTCTCTCTCCTCTTTTACATCCAAGTAATTCTTTTGTATTATGAATCTAAATTCCATTAAGTTTGTTAGGGCATGTATATATAAGACCCAATTACTAACTATTTCAGGTAAATATGATGAGACACCCTTTTATATCTCATCAACCATTTTTATGAATCCTTATGTCATGCTGTTATGCCGCCGAAATTGCACCACATTTTTCCAAGCCAATATCATTGTGCAGTGAATACCATACCCATGTCTCTATCAAGGAAATTAACCTTTATTCCCATCTACATATTAAATGGTAATTTCATGTATTTATTCCACATTAATTAATCTTGTAATAACTTATGATGTTGATTGATTCTATGTTATATGATCCATGTGGCACACTTATGCATGAAATGAAATGTTTAAGATGGGTGCGTCCTAATAGCGCTCCAATGCATTGGGTAAAGTATAGTATCCTGATACGTAATTTTCAATGGGTGTTGACTCATGATAATTCAATTTCAACTAGGTTTTACTCATGATTCATGTGCAATGAGGGTTTACTCATGATCCATGTGCAATGAGCCTTGGCTCATGCTAATTCCATGTTAAGTGTTGTTACCACATTTCAATGTTATGATTATCATGATTTATCATGCCTTTATGTTAGTGTTTCTCTCGTTCTCCATTGATATACCTATTGTCTAACTTGTATTGTATTTATGATGTTATCCCAGGTTTATTCCTTTATTGGGATTTATATCTCACCCTTTTCTTATTCATGTCCTCAGGTTATCCCATGCAATGCTAAGTACGAGGGAATGTTGTGGTCATATAAAGGAAGTATTCAATAAAGATGTTTTATTTCATGTTGTAAGTTTTAATGCAATGATCCTAAGACCAAAAGACACTAAACCTCTCGATCCTCCATGTTGTATCAAGTGAAGTTTACGTAATAAATCATGTTTAAGTGTGTAATAATGAAAAGGGTTATTATAGTTGGTATCAGATGATAGTTTAGTTATTTTTGGGAATAGGATTAGAAAACCCTAGTGAAGACTTAGAGACAAGAATAAGTATAATAAAAACATCCCTAAGTATTGGTGAGTATTGAGTAAGTGGTTTATCAAAAAAATACATCCCTGTCTAGATATGAGTAGGTAGAGGCGGCTCAGGAACAGATGTATCCTAGGGGTAAAACCCGAAAACACCACTTTGATTTAGAATTGAATGAGAACTGGTGCATGAAAACAAGCCTTGCTGCACTCTAGGTTATGAAACTCCTGAGGGATATGCTTTGGTAAATTCACAAGATTATTATGAACCCTTATTAAGGTAATTAAAAAAAATTCTTAAAAATATATGTTAGAAAGTAGATCCTGAATTGCATTGATTGAAGCTTTTGGATTCATAATTTAAGGAAATAAAAGTTATTTATAATTCATCAGTTTTTTCATTGGATTACTCTTTATTTTTTAACCCTAAATTTCCTTTTATTCTACCTAATGGCCGGTAATAGGAGGACTCAGGCAAACAACTAATGTGAAGATCAATGTGATGACTATGCTAATAAGATGCCCAATCTGATAGGAGTGGGAATAATGAACTTCTTCACGCTTATCACTCAGTTAACTAAATATTTGAATAGAAACATGGGTTAATAGGAATGTTCAACCCCCCCCCCCCAATCATCTGATCCCTCAATCACAGAACAATGGATCAACTCCATTGAAAAGATATTCTCCATCCTTCAATTTTTTGAACAAGAGAAGGTTCTCCTGGATGCTTATCATATAGAGTGTGAAACTGATCAATGGTGGATGTTGATAAAAAACACGAAGTCTGAGGAGGAGATCGAGGCGTTGGAATGGAAGGATTTTTGGAAGTTGTTTTTTGATAAATATTTTTCATGCACCCTCCAACTTAATATGGAAATGGAATTCTTTTCCCTCAAGAAAAAAGATGACAAATATTTCAGGGCGTACGAGGAAAAATTCACAAGGCTTGTATGATACGCCTTCGGCTTTGTCGTTACCCCCAAATGCAAGGTTGACTGCTTCTTTGGTGGGATGAAACCTACCCTATGGAAAGCGCTGACGATCCGTGACTTCGACAACTATGAGGAAATTGTTTGATGTGCCCTCAAGGTAGAAATGGAGATCAAAGAATCTCAGGGGTATCATGGGGATAATAAGATTAAGGTGGAATTCAATGCTATCAGTTCGATGGATAAATCCACCGGTTCTAAGAAGATCCAACACCCCACTTTCCAAAGGTGCGGAAAGAAGCACCCAGGAATTTTCTTGAAGGGGATGAGAAAATGCTTTAGGTTTGGAAGAAAAAGGCACATAGCTATAAACTACTGACAAGAAAAACCTGCGGCTGCAATAGTGGAGAGGAACGCTCCGTTCGAACCTCAAAGAATTGTTCATTGCTACAACTGCAAAGAACCTGGGATTCTTGTAAATTAGTGCCCTAAGCCAAGGGTTTTCTGAGTTTACCAACAACCTCCAAGGCAGCGAGGGTGATATTTTTCCATCACTACTGCCAAAGTGAACCTCGAAAATGAAGTGGTGACATATACTCTAGTTATTCATTCAATAATAGCGAATTAACTTTTTGATTCAGGTTCTACGCATTCTTTTGTATCCCAAAAGTTTAGTAGAACAATCCTAGCACCACCAAAAATCATGGAAGTAAAGATGTCAGCGAGTACAGAAAATGGGGAAATCATTGCATCCCATGAATATAACTGCTCCCCTGTCATAATCTATGGATTTAATTTCCTGACGAACCTTGTCATACTCCCTCTGGTGGAATTTGGTGCAATTCTTGGCATGGATTGTCTTTCCTTATATAGAGCCAACATAAATTTCTGTGAGAGGGAAATCACACTCCATGTGGAGAATCGACCCCCGATTCTATAAAATTACAAGGAGGAAGATGAATCTTATTTAGCTACATCATCTCAAGCATGGATATTACTACCCTATGAGAACGCGTATCTGGATCAGATGATTGGGTCTAAAGAGGAAACCATCCTTGAAGACATGCCTATTGTGAGGGAATTCACTGAAGTGTTTCCGGAGGAATTGCCTGGTCTTCCACCTACAAGATATGGTTAATTCTCAATTGATCTTATACCTGGGGTATTTCCAATATCCAAGACTCCATATAGAATGGCTATCGTAGAGATTGAGGAGCTAAAGAAATAACTACAGGAGAATCTAGATAAAGGGTTTATATGCCCAAGTGCTTCACCATGGGGTGCACCAGTCCTCTTCATTAAGAAGAAAGATGGGTTAATGCACCTTTGTGTCGATTATCATGAGATCAACAAAATCAAGATAGAGAACAAGTATCCTCTCCCAAGAATCGATGACTTGTTCGATCATCTGCATGGATCACAATACTTCTCCAAGGTGGATTTGTGGTCGGGATATTATCAATTAAGGGTGAATAAGGAAGATATCCCCATGACTGCTTTTCGTACAATATACGGGCATTATGAATTCATAGTAATGCCTTTCGAACTCACTAATTCTCCAGAAATGTTCATGTACTTAATGAATAGAGTGTTTAGGGATTACCTCGACAAATTTGTGGTTGTCTTTATAGATGATATTCTGATATACTCCAAAACCAAGGAGGATCATGAGGAGCATCTAAGAACTGTACTAGAGAACTTGCAGAAGGAGAATCTCTATACAAAGTACAAAAAGTGTGTGTTCTGGTTGAAGGAGGTCTCATTCTTGGGCCATATAATCACAAGTAAAGGGATATCTATGGATCCCTCCAAAATAGATGCAATTGAGGGATGGCAGAGGCCAACATCGGTAATGGATAACTTTAGATTCTTAGGGTTAGCTAGATATTATCAATGATTTGTCATAAATTTCTCATGATTATCCAAACCAATTACCAAGATAACTAGGAAATGGGTAAAGTATTCTTGGAGTGATGAAGGGAAATAAAGCTTCAAGGAGTTAAAAAGGAGGCTTATCACTATAACCGTGCTCACTTTAACCACAAGTGGATAAATTTTTGGGGTATTCAGTGATTCTTCAAAGAAGGTCCTAGGATGTGTGTTGATGCAACATTAAAAAGTCATTGCCTATGATTCAAAAAAATTGAAAGTTCATGAGAAGAATTATCCAACACATGATTTTGAGTTGGCTTCAGGGACATTCACTTTAAAAATTTGGTGGCATTATCTCTTTGGGGGGAAGTGTGAAATATATACAAACCAAAAAAGCTTCAAGCATATATTCACATAGAAAGAGTTGAACATGTGCCAACGAAGATGGTTAGAGCTGATCAAAGACTATGACTTCTCAACCCATTACCACCCTGGGAAAGAGAACAAGGTGGCAGATGTTCTAAATAGAAAGGACCCAGTGATTCTATCATTGATTAGAATTGAAAAGGATCAAATATTCTTAGATTTGATGAAGACAGACATGGGAATAATAGAGAAGGTGACATCATAAATACTTTCATAAATTATTGCTCAACCATCTCTTTTGGAAAAGTTAAAGGATACTCAAAAGGATAATGTGGGAATTCAGACAAAAGTGGAAGCTTTCAGAAGGGGGAAATCCTCAGAGTTTAATGTTAATGAACACGGAATTGTGAGATTTTGGAAAAGACTATGTGTTCCATCAAGTTGAGAGCTGAAGAAGGAACTTTTAGATGATGCACATAGTTCAAATTTCTCTATTCACCCAGGAAGCACAAAGATGTATCGAGATCTCTAAGAGCATTATTGGTAGGATAATATAATGAAAGAGATCACTGAATTTACATCAAAGTGAATAGTGTGTCAGAAAGTGAAGGATGAGAGACAAAAGTCTAAGGGGATGATGGAACCATTACCCATACCAACAAGGAAATGAGTGAAAATCACCATGGACTTTGTCACAGGACTTCTGAAGACCTACAAAGGAAACAATGAAATCTGGGTTGTTGCAGATTGTCTTACAAAGTCTGCACACTTCATTGAAATTTGGGAGGATTTGGCATTAGATCAACTGGCACCGATATATATCAGTGAAGTGGTAAGGCTACATGGAGTACCACTTTCTATTGTATCTGATCGAGATCAAAGATTCACCTCTATTTTTTGGAAGAGTCTTTAACATGATCTGGATACTAAACTGAACTTCAGTACAGACTATCATCATCAAACTAATGGCCAATCTGGGCGAACTATTCAAACACTGTAGGATATGTTAAGATCATGTTCTATGGACTTCAAAGGAGGGTGGGACCAACATCTTCCATTGGTTGAACTCTCCTACAAAAACAGTTTCCACTCAAGCATCCGAATGGAACCTTATGAAGCCCTGTATGGGAAGAGGTGCCGAACACTAGCATGTTGGGATGAAGTCCGTGAATGTAAGCTACTAGGACCAGAAATGGTCGAATAAATGGTGAAGAAGGTGAAAACCATTCAGCAGCATATCATGGCAGCCCAGAGTTGATAGAATATTTATGCAGATAACAGTCGATGAGACATTGAGTTTAAAGATGGATACATGGTATTTCTATGCATATCTCCATCGAAGAAGGTCATGAGGTTTGGAATGAAGGTGAAGTTAAGTCCTAGGTACAACGGCCCTTTCAAGACTCTTGATCGTGTCGGGGTTGTGGCCTATCGACTAGAACATCCACCTACCATGACGAAAGTACATGATTTCTTTCATGTATCCCTAAAAATGAAGTAAATACCAGACCCTTCACATGTACTATCTATAGTAGTAGTATAATTAGAGGATTATCTTTATTATAAGGAGAAACTTGTGAAGATCTTAGAACATAGAGAAAAAGTTATTTGAAATAAGACAATGCCCGTTGTTAAGGTGTTGTGGTGAAACCACAAGTTTGAAGAAGCGATGTGGGAATCAAAGGAAGTGATGAAGCAGAGTTACCCAAATTTGTTTTAGAGTGGGAAAATGAATTTTGAGGGAGAAATTTCTTAAGGGGAGGAGATTGTAACGACCCAAACTTTCATTAATGGAAATTCCTCTTGATCTAATTAAATGATTACTTTGGTTATATAAAATGTGAACTTCATTGGTTTTATATTTCATGTTTTTAAAATACCATTATAAATTGTGACTGTTGCTAATATAGCCATTGAACAGTGATCACATGATTAGTACAAATATAGGGCTTTAACAAATCCAATTTACTCAGAAAAAGGAAGTGATAGTATCATCTAGTAGACTTGCCCCATACGAACCCCATTTTTCCGAGCTCAGAAAGGAGGTGGTGTCATTGGGCTTCGCTCTTGACCAATCCCAAGCTGAGCTTGAACATGTTAAGCTTGAGCGGAACCGACTACGTGAGAAGTGGAATTTAATAGAGATTACCACCAGAGCGATGTTATCAGAGCCACCCCAAGAGTTTGTCACCATCGAACACCTTACCCTTCAGTCTTATGTGGGTGTTATAAGGGGTTATGTACCAAGACCCTAGCACTATGACTATTTACATTATTTTTGTATAATTAAAGTGCATTCATTTTGTTATTGTTACTTGGTAAATAGTTTTTAAACCACAAAGAGTATTTTTAGTTAATATTCAAATAAGAAATCTATTTTGATGAATTAATGGATTTTTGAATTAAATAATATTTTAATAAAATATTATTATTAGTAAATTACTTTTTATTAAATATAAATGATCATATAATTATATGAATTAAATTGTAATTTTTATTAATGTTTGAAAGCTGGTTTTTTCAAAACCCATGAATTGTCCGTAAATGTTAGTTTTTATTTTAAAATTAAAAATTCACATATGAATAAAATTATTTAGATAAAATGAATATTACTTTTGGAATCAGGATTTTGAAATTATCCAATGGTGAATTTTTCATAATTTTCTAAGACAATTAAATTTTTGGGTAAAAATTAAATACCGTTTAAATATATAATGTGTTTTATGACATCATAATGACCCAATAGTGATGTAATAAAATAATATAAACATTATGTTTGGAAAATAATTGTTTTACCATTAAAATAATGTGATTTTGGGTTTTTTGATTTATTTTACAAAGCTTTAGTGGACCCTTCAAGGCTTATAAAACATTTTGTCTTTTTAAATTGTTTTCTTTGAGAGTATGACTCACCTCCACATAATCATCACTATTATTATTTTAATAATTTAGGACATTGGCCTTATAAAATATTCTTTTCCAATCCCCTTTTTAAAAAACCATGCGAAAAAACAATGGGCTTGTTTGTGGTTTTGATTAGTTTAATGTGAGGTGATCCAAACCTAAATAATAAATAATTCCCTCTCCTTTCCTATATTAACCCACCCAAACTCCCAATTTCTCTTCACTAAAAGCCTTTTGAGTTTGACCAAAACTTTCCCTTATTTCTCTATAATCTTACCAAGGTTTCCCAAACTCCCAAAGAGCCTCTCTCAAGCCTCTCCCAAGCTTTTGGGATTGCACTTCCAAGTAAGGGATTTCTTCCTTTCTCATTTTTGTCCAATTTTCTTTAAGTTGTTATGACCTTTTGTTTTCAATTAAAAATGTTTGGTTATTATTTCACACCTCTCACATACTTCCCTCTTTATGTTTTTTTAATTGGATACCCCTTTCTCTCTCATTAATGCCTCCCATATACACCCGTTACCTTACTGAAATTCCGTGAAGGATTTCTCTCTCCTCTTTTACATCCAAGTAATTATTTTGTATTATGCATCTAAATTCCATTAGGATTGTTGGGACATGTATCTATATTACCCCCTTACTTTACATTTCATGTAAATATGATGATACACCATTTTTTATCTCATCAACCATTTTTATGAATCATTATATCACGTCGTTATGCTACCGAAATTGCACCGCGTTTTTCCAAGCCAAGATCATTATGTAGTGAATACCACACCCATGTCTCTATCAAGGGTATTCACCTTTATGAACATCTACGTACTGAATGGTAATTTTATTTATTTATTCCACATTAATTAATCATGGAATAACTTATGATGTTGATTGATTCCATGTTATTTGATCCATGTGGCACAATTATGCATGAAATGAAATGTTTAAGAAGGGTGTGCCCTGATAGCGCTCCAATTCATTGGGTAAATTATAGTATCATGATACGTTGTGTGAAATGGGTATTGAATCATGCTAATTCAAGTGAAATGAAGTTTTACTCATGCTTCATGTTCAATAAGGGTTTACTCATGCTCCATGTGCAATGAGCCTTGGATCATGCTAATTCCACGTTAAGTGTTGTTACCACATTTACATGTTATGATTATCATGATTTATCATTCCTTTATGTTAATGTTTCTCTTATGATACATTGATATGTCTATTGTCTAACACGTATTGTATTCCTCATGTTATCCCATGTTTATTCCCTTACTGGGATTTATAGCTCACCCTTTTCTTATGCATGTCCTGAGGTTATCCCATGCAATGCTAAGTACGAGGAAATGTAGTGTTCAAGTAAAAGAAGTTTTTAATAAAGATTTTGTATTTCATGTTTTTAGTTGTTATGTAATGATCTTAATCCCCAAAGACACTAAAAATATTAATTTTACATGTTGTATTAAATGAATTTTATGTAATAAATCATGTTTAAGTGTGTAATAAAGAGCAGAGTTGTTATACTTTTCCTACATCGTCACATTAATATTGTGAACTTTAGCCTCCAAAGATTCTATTTTTTTATATATTTCCTCCATGTAATAAGCATAAGAACATGGTAACACTTTTGTAATCAATACACCTATTGGGTATCTTCATACAAGACCTGGGTGTTCAGGATTTCCCAATGCGATAGATAAAATATCATGCCTCCCATAATCTTTAAATACCCCATGTGTGCTCTGCTCCTCAATAGAATCTAGTATGATATATTTGTGAAATTATTTAATGATTCAAATTATATAGAGAAATTAATTAACTTTAATAAATAAAATAAAAAACTTACAATCCTCTCGAATATGAACCTCAATTATTCTATAAGATATTGCCCTTTTTTTTCTCATCCAAGCCCTCTTCCACTTTTCATGTCTAGACGAAGGGGATGAAGGGGAAACCTCTCCAGAGCCGGAATACTTAGCTCTATGTTTTTTAAATTTTCAGCTATCATTTTTTCTTCTAGTAATGTATACCCTCTCCGAGATTAACTAGGAGGGTATACATTTCTAGATTGGATATCCTGATGATCATTCCTTGATTCCTATATATTAATAATAATAAATCATTAAGAATTACTTAATAAGATCCTTAATATAAGAAAACTTCTAAAAGTTTACATTGTACTTACAAAAAATGATTCTTGTCTTCTAATTTTTAAAAATTGTTTTCATGTGTCTTCATATATAAAAGGATATATTTGACATGGACTATCATGTTGCATATCCCCAAAAATGAAATCTGATGTGAGTGTTGATTTAAAATCCCTCCATCTCCTAGCAGCCATCGATAAAAATTTCCTCCGGACTCATAAAGTGTCAGGTATATCAAATATCATTAGATAAAGAAGAGGCAGAACATATTATACGATAAACATTTCATGATTAGTGAAATAATAAGAAAATACCTTACCAAAATGGTCCCCCATAACTGAGCTAGTGTTGTTTTGTCAACACATCTCCATTTATTAAACAGAGTGATGAATTTTCTTTTACCCTGATTTGATACAAAACTATTGAACTTTTTTTCATTAGGAACTCTTGGAACATCATTTTCATCAATGTCTATAACTATACTCTGGCCCTAGCTATGAGCAACTGATAATTTTGGTAAACATGTGCTTCCACGTTTACCAACCCTCAAACTCTTCTTTGCCATTGTGGGAGCACATGAAGAAGATTGAGGAACATCAACATAATCTTGTGGATGTTCCTCCCAAGTGGTATAATCATGATTCTCATCTCTAGAAGTTTATTGTTGATTATCTGATTGATCTGTCATTTTCATTCATATCAAAGAAACAAAAATTTAGTACACAAAATATAAAAATTCACATATTATAATACAAATGTAAACAAAAAATAATAATAATTATGAAACAAAAAAGTATACTAAAAACTAAAACATTATTATTAATATTTTTTATAGTTAACTAAAATTCTAACAACAATAATTATATATGAAAATTCATTTAAATGAATGAAAACAAATCCAAAATTTGTATAGGTATATTAAAAGTGGTCCAACCTAATAAATCAATTTTTTACACAAAAAATATATTTTTTAGTATATGTATTTAAAATATTTTTCATTCAAAAAAATCAATAAATATATAAGTTACCTAATGGTAAACATGGTAAACTAAACAAAACTAATCAACAATAAACAAACATTTCTACTGATTCATTTTAATACATGTTTTAATAAAGAAAAAATACAATATAACATTTATGAAATTAATAAAAATAAATGAGAAATAAACATATGTTACCTATAATATTTTGAATGTATTAATGGATTTTGTTCACAAACTCTTTCTTCATGATCATTACTCATGGAACAAACCATGCCTATAACATGCTCATCATTATTATCTATTAATCTTTCCATGGAAGTTAGGATCTCAAATAAATCAACATCTTCATAAAGTTGATCATCACCAAAATATCATTTTTTCCTTGTCAAACAATATACTACTACATATTGGATTGACCAAGAACAATTTTTTTTTTCATGTGATGACATTATAAAAGAATCAATTGTGTCTTCCAATCTATTAATATTAACAAGTATCATTCCAAATTCATCATGGCTGACACTGTTGTTATCGATAAACCATTTGCAGTTAAGAATATGAACTTTAATTTTAATGTAATACAACTCCCATATTTCTTCAATAACTCCATAATATTCACTTGATGCATAAATTGGGTTTTTGTCTTTAGAACTTGAAAAATGCATTTCTTATGTGAACACAAATTCACCACTATTCTAAACTACACTTCTGTTGTCCAAAGCTTTTGTATTAAATCTATAGCTATTAATGTAATACCCAGACCATGTTATCACATTTAAACCTAGACCACTAACTAACCATTTAATGTCTCTGATGCATATGATCTACCAAGAATGGTATTTTTAAACTGTGGAAAAAATGTTTTGTTATGATCATTCAAAATCCACATTTCTTTCCTCTTTGGATGTCATTTTTCGACCCATTAATATGAAATGTTATATATGGTTCATCATCATACATATTATTCAAGATGTATAAATGTACCTTCTTCATCTATTCACCTGAAAATGATTTGAATTTCAAGCCATGAATCACCTTTCCCTCATTATTAACTCATTCATGGCGAGATGGAGGCAAACCAATGTGCTCTTCCACAGACAAGTAGCTCGTACAAAACTCCATATCATCCTCAAAAATATAATTTTCAATAATGGAGGCTTAAGTTCAATATGTATTCTTAACACACCCCTTCAATATATTCATATACTGTTCAAAAAGATACATCCGACATAGATATATAGGTTCACAAAGCTTTGTTTCTCATACCATATGAACCATTAAACGAACCATTATATCAAAAAATGGTAAATGAAAATACATTTCCAAATGAAAATTTATAGAAATTTATTAGTTTCCAAAAATGCTCAAATTATATAGATCAATAACCTTATTACAAATTGAATTTTAAAAAAAACACACCTTCATGATAGTCTTTCTGACACAGATGGGCAATATTCCACGCAATGAAACTGGTAGAAGTTGTTGCATCATGACATGAAAATCATGATATTTCATACCTATCAACTTCAAATCCTTCAAAGAGAAATAATTTTTACATTTTAAGAATAACCCTACAACACTTTGATATCATAAAGACACTGAAAAAAGCTAATTTTCTCCATCTTGGATAATGTATGACAAGTCGGGGGAAGAAATGTTCATCTTCCATCAGGTGTGGGAGCTAACTCCAAACAAATTCCAATTGATAGTATGTCTAATAATGCATTCAAACAATCTTTAGTCTTTCCTTTAATATATAATAATGTTACAATCAAACTATCACAAATATTCTTATCCACATGCACAACATCAATGTTATGTTTCAATTTATGATATCTCCAATATGGTAGCTCAAAAAATATTGAATATTATTTAAATATGTATATCATTACCATATTTATGTGCCTTTACCAATGTCACATCAAGGTTTTTAACCCTATCAAAATACTCATCATAGGATACAGGTTTTGAATCAATATCAATTTCTTGTGATCCATTGAATGCCTTTTTTAATATTCTATAAGAGTGATCCATGGGAAACAAAATTCAACGACCCATGTATAATGTTTTCCTATCATGATGTAATTGACAATATAAAGTCTTTTGTTCCCAAATTGGACACACTTTATGCCCCTTCACACTGTATCCAGAAAAATTTTCATATGTTGGGAAGTCATTCATAGTGAACATAATCAGTGCATGTAGTAGAAAATATTCCATTTTATAAGAATCCTACACCCTAAAAAAATCCTCCCATATGATTTTAAAATCATCAATTCATGATGATAAGAAAAAATCAATATCATTTCCAAGTTTCTTTGGTCCAGAGACCATTAAACTCTACATGACATATGTACGCTTCATACTAAATTTGAGAGATAGGTTGTAAATTACCAATAAAATAGAATGTGAACTATATATGATACCAAGGCTTTGATATGGATTCATTCCATCCATGCACAACCCAAGTATGATATTTCAAACTTCATTTTCAAATGTAGGATACTTCTCATCAATTTTCTTCCACTGTGGAAAATCTATAGAATGATGCATTTTTCTATCACATATCTACTCATCAGCATGCTATCTTAACCTTTTTGCATCATGTGAATTAGAAAATAAACATTTCAAATGAGGAGTTATAGGATGATACCAAAATACCTTGGCATGGACATCTGTAATCTCTACGTCAGCCATTGAATTTTCTTTTAACTTATACCATGATGTCCCCAATTTAGGAAACTCTAAGAAAAATTCATATTACTTTCTAAATATCACATATTCATTCAGTCAGGAATATGTTTTCTAGTATCCCAATCCCATCATGCACAATATTTTATTGGCTTTATAATGTGAATCTAAAAGATCATTTCTTCAAGAAGAATGTCTTTTAATAATTGTAACAGCTCTGTGAAACTTCTGTCACTCCATATATGTTTTTCATTCAGTTTAATCAATATTAACACCAATGATAAAATTGTAAAATCCATACAAACAGGATACAATGGTTTTTTATCATCACTATATATACCCTAAATGTTTGGTTCTTTCCCAATTTGTTCTACTTCAATATCACGAATCATTTCTTCCATTTCATCAAAGTTACCATATTGCAAAGCACTATCATCAGTAGATCTAAAATTATTCCAAGTTTTACCATGTCAAATCCAAGGGCTGTAACTTGGATTAAAATCCTGACAAATTAAATGATCTTTTATATCCCTACTTTTCAACTTCTCTATATTTAAACATTTCAAGAATGGATAGAAAACATGTTTTTGTTTGGAACATTTTGTTTAGAAAATTACAAAAAAGCATCAACACCTTCCTCATATTCATCACTCATCCGATGTTCCATAATCCAACTTCAAATAATTATTACATACAACAAATATCAATATTATACATCTTGTTAAGATAATACCATTTTATATTTATAAAACATATATCGTAATTTGAAAGTAACACAATTTTGAAATATAAAATAAATATACAGCTATTTGAAAAATAGATGCATAGAAATAATTTTAAAAATAAAATATAGTTTGGTAAGATACTTTTATATTTATATGAAATATTCCATAATTTTAATATAACACAATTTTGAAATATAATAAAACAAATATATGCGTATTTGAGAATTATAATGATATTGTTTTTGAGCAATAAGATAAAAACCCACTATTTAAGAATAAAGAACCATCCAATAGTGTGATGTATTATTAACCCATCAAAACATGAGTTTTGTTACTTAATTTTTTATCCTAATTATATAAAATATTAACCTAACTTGTCATCATATTACATAGATTAATGGGGATCACTCTCCATGCACATCTGCGGGGAGAGATCTCAATGCTCATCTTCTCTATTGAACTAGGGTTTCATCCCCTTCGCTCTCGGCTCTGCCCCTTAGCTCTCGAATCTGCTCCTCAGCTCTTGGATTCTCTGCGGTTCTCTTGTATTCCCCATCGAAGGTATGTGTTTTGGACGACCTCCATCGCCTTAACTACTTTGGCCTCAAGTTTTTCGTGATTCTCCAGGCTGGGGATGGTATGGAGGTAACCTAGAGGCTTAGGGATTGTGCTTCGGTGGACAATGGGTTTCCAAACGCTACCGGAGTTAGCCTTCATCCTCAGACTCCCAAACCCGCTCTGACCTAGGGTTTCAACACTCCTCTCCAGGTCAGAGTTTGGGCAATGGAAACAATTGCTTTTGGGCTTACAGTTTGTGGTTGTTGATTTTTATTTTATGGTTTCATCCCTGACTCTCTTCAGGGTTTCTTTCCTAGAATTATTTAGTTTTCTTCCTTGGTTTATTGTTCCCTTTTTCGTCCTTTTTTGTATCTGTGGATTTATTTTCATTGATGGTCTCTCTTTCTAGTGTAGGATGTTTGTGGCTTCAGTCTATGGGTTCCATCATTCTGGTTCTGTATAACGATGATGATGGTAATGGTGGAGTGGAGTTAGTGAACTTAATATGGTGACTCAAGATGCTATGGTGTCAATGTAGGTTGAGAAACAATGCCACATCATGGTACCGATGATGATGATGGAGTGTTTTAGTGAAGATGGTGTTCGGTTCTATTGGCGTTGGTTTTTTGCAGGCGGTGGACATCAGAGAGGAGTCTGGTGGCCTTATTGTTGTGTTAATGTTGACGGTAACGGTGTTTGTCCTACGTCGTGATGATGGAAGTGAAGTGATTAATGGACAGTGTCTCAGACAGAGCACAACACGTGGTTCATGATGGATTTTTGGGTGAAATATTGTTTTGAAATCTGAAAATTTTCAGGCGCGTTTTATAATTTTGAAAGGGGCAGGTTTTGAGGCAGTTAAAAAATAGTTGTGGTTCTCAGTTAGGGTTTGAGTGTAGTGGAATTTGAAATTTGAACTTAGTATGTTGGTGATAGTCTAATTGGGGTTATTACCAGTGGTTTTTGGAGGTTTTTTATGGTTCCCACTTACCCAAAATGTGGCTTCTTAAAAATAAAAAAAATGGATTATGGACAGGTCATCGTATTGTATTGAATTGAAATATTTTCTTTATTTCATGTAATTTTGATGGTTACATTTTTGGGTTTTAATAACCAAAACCCAAAACTCACCATGTCCCACCCACCAAATAACAAATCCAAGTATAATAACATAATATGAATCATATTAGTGATAGGTTACCCCATATAGCTTTCCAATCGATTTATAACTCTCACAGCCCATCGCCGTATGTCACGAACACCCACCAATTCCGAATAACATCACATCATATCACATCACACCTGTAGACAATCAGGACATCTCATCACATCACATATCACATCTAATGTAGTAGGGTATTGTAAATATGAAGGAGACCAACCTCATTCACTCCTCCTACCATACACGACCCCAACCATAATCCGTCTCTTCACATCCCTTAGATGAAACTTGGTCCATCAAATAATCATCACAGCAAATGTAGACAATGATATTTTGACTATTGACCATCATAACCTATGTTTATCACCATCACCTAG
Source organism: Viscum album (assembly GCA_963277665.1). Classification (NCBI taxonomy): domain Eukaryota; kingdom Viridiplantae; phylum Streptophyta; class Magnoliopsida; order Santalales; family Viscaceae; genus Viscum; species Viscum album. The sequence continues at coordinate 1,275,653,937 of OY728162.1, read as the reverse complement.
AAGTGGGAGTTGGGGAGAGATATAATCCATCCATCCACCCACTATAAGATGTTGGAGAAATTACCACCAAAACAATTTTTTTCAGAATGTGGTTCTCATCTTTGGTGAGGAAGATATGTAAATCACAAATAATATATAATGTATATACATATAGAGAAACATCCCACTATCCCCATCATAAGGGCTCATAACCAAGGTATTAATAGCTCACAAGATACTCCAATTTTGCTACAGATTGAAATATATCCCCCGCAAGATATTCCACATTTTTCTAAAAAAAATAGTGATTCACTCATGGGTCCGTCCACTAATAGTGATTCACCCAATTCATCGATAAGTATGAACCCTTTCTCATATTCAACTCACAAATCATAATGTCACAATAGTTTTCATTAACCAATTAGATCATTTCATGTATGACCAATTGGACCCACAGTAAAATGTCAATTAATGGGTGTAGAACATCATGTCTAGCACCCTCGTGAGTATTTGAAGCGTCAGTCATTATCTCGCAACTCTTGGGTATTTTGAGCATCAGTCCCTGACCTAGAAAAGAATATTTTATTGCAATCTGGGTGTAGAACGCCATGTCTAGCATCCTATGATTATTTGGAGAATCAGTCCCTGTCTCACAACCCGTTTATCAATAATACACATATATTTGTCATTTGTGTAGAATGACTTGTCTAACACCCCGCAACCATCCATTAATTAATTGATAAATTAATTAATTCAATCCATTAATTAATTCAACAACTAATTAACAACATAAATTTCCCATCAAACTTCAACCATTAATTAACCAGTCTACATATCAATTGTAAATAATTAATTAACAATTAATTATTCTTAGCAATCCAAATAAATAATTAACTCAACATTTAATTATCCAAATTCTTTAACAAGTCTGAACCCGTCCACTGAAACAGTGATTAGTCCAGGACTTAAACAATTCACATGCACGTCATAATCAACACAAAACATGCTGAACATAGCCCATATATTTACCAACCATCTCACACAACATATCATAATATAAACCAACTCCATCCAAGATAACTTAATGCAAGGAAATCTAACATGTATCAAAATGTACTCATGGCCAAAAATCGTAACAAAAAATTAATTCACATTCTTATTTCAATGAATTAAGATTAATTAATTCAACAATTAATTAATTAAATCTTATGTATTTAACCAATCATCTATTAATTAACCATTTTACATTTATCATGTAATAATTAATCCACCCATTAGTTATTACCAGTTTCCAATTTATATTCTGAACATTTCAAATATTCAATATTCCCAATAATCAGTAATAGCCACAATTTTTATTCCAAATCATGAAAATAAAATTAATTCAACCATTAATTACCCTATTATCTATTCTTCCCATTCAAATCATTGAACTGTTTAATAATATCACTTTAACCAAATTATCAAAACATGCTTAAAATCAACACATGTTCAAGTCCTCATTTATCTCACGTGGGTGACATCATTTAATAACATCAAAAGTGTCATGCATAGACATATCATAATCAATGAAACTAACATTCTCAATTTATTTAAAGAAGCTATAATTCTTAAATAAAGTGATAGAGATTTGGGAGCCTACCTCGGGGTGGCACCATTTTAAATCTGAAGTGCTTTAATATACTTGTCGTCAACGAGTCCACAACTGGTCTGCAATTACACACACACACACGCACCTTATATATATATATTCACATGTTTTCCCTAGAATAATATAAATAAAATTTAAAATAATAAAATAGGTACTCAGAATCAAAGTAGTAAGGAAAAACTCACCTCTAACTAGGTATCGGTGACTCATAAAAATTATCACACCCTTAATTGAATGATTTGAAACTGTACCACCACTAAATAATCTTACCTTAAACATGAAAGAAAAGTGAAAATGAACTCATATACCTTGCCTTTTTTAGTAGATGTTGGAATACGGTCTAAAGGGTCAAGAATAGCCCCTTGCACATCCCTAGAACTGAAGAATCAAGGAAACCCAATAAAACCTGAACCGTAGGATTTTGGTCGAGGAAACATGGTGATGAAGGAGCCAAATGGATGATTTGAATCATAAAACAAATGTAGATGGACTCACCTCACCGAGACGAACATGATTCTAGAAGACACCTGGAGGATTCGAGCACGTGAAGAGGAGCCGACGAGGGGAGTTTAGCGCTCCTCAAATGAGGGGTCTGGTGCATTTTTGTTGTTACTCCAATATGGTGGTGTGCCACCCTCATTTACTCTCCCCTAATTATCAATTACAATGATGATAAACTAATATTATTAACATAATAATAATAACATTTATTATTCTCATTTAATATAATGTTACTTCATTAACTAACATTTAAATAAATGTTTCACAATTAATTCTGAAAACCCCCTTTAATCATCCAATGAAATTAATACAATAATAATAATTATATACTTATTATTATTTTTAAATTTTCCTTTTTGTTAAAATAAAATAAAAATAAGTCATTTTAAAAACTGAATAACTGCACAGCTGACCGACACCATTTGACTACCTGTGCACAACCTGATATCTATATTTAAAATGGTTTAATTAAATTAAACCCAACTCCACATTTATTCCTTATTTAATATTACCATTTAAAATTACCCTTCTTCGAATAATGCCCAACTCTTTATTATTTAATTAATTATATCAACACAAATTAATTAAATAAAAACCTCTACTTCACATCGATTAATTAAATTCTTATTGACTTTTAATTTAATTTAATGAAACCCCAAAAAATCCATTATTATTATTATTCATAATAAAAATAACAACCACTCATAAAACCATAATAATAATAATTTTATTATTATTTTTATTATAATTCAACCTTAGATAAAACCCAACACCTCTTATTAAATAAAAACACTTATTTATTAATTATGAACTCTTTATTTAATTAGACGTTTCTTTGAGATACCCAAAAGCCTCATTAATTTCACATCAGTATTATATCTCATTAAATATCGAATTAAAATCTTTTAACGTAAATTTTACACCCCATTTAATTAAAAATGATTCTTCATTCATTATTATCTTAAAAAACATTTCATAATTAATTATTAAACTCCCAATTTATTACAATATCATTAATATAATAAAAAACTACAACCCATAACCCCTAATTTAATTGTCATAATAATAATAATCATTAAATTTATAAAACTAAAATAATAATAATCTCATTATTATTATTTTTTAAACTTTTGATAAACCCAACACGACTATTTAATAACAACGCTTCATTAAATCTGAAACTCTTCATTTTATTAAATGTTTCTTTGAGAAGCTCAAAAGCATCATTAAATTCTCATAAATAATATACTCCTTTAACATGAAATTAAAATATCAAAGCACCAAAATAATTTATGACACCATAATAAAAATAATAACATTATTATTATTAGCACATTCCTCTATTTAATAATAAATTATCCTTTAATAATTCCAAAATTCATCATTTAAATAAAATGGTTCTTCAATAAACCCATAATCCAAATTAATTTCTTTAATCACCATTTAATTAATTGTTTTTCATTGATTTAATTAAAAATTCTCATATAATATTATTTAATTAAATTAGAAAATTTATTAAATAGGGTAAACTGAACGGGTTGGAACACAACTGTGTGCTGCCCGTGAAAATCCATTAAAGTGGAATTTTTCGAAATCGGTGTTCCCGAGACTCATTGAGACAACCTGCAAAAATTTTCAGGTAATTACGCAAGTACAATAATGACACCTTTATGTGTACCAACACTTAGAATAAAATTCCAGAGCTCAGTTTAAAAAAAATGACCCGTTGATAAACTGAAAAAAATTCATAAACATTCATATTTTAACTCGATTCAATAACATGGGACATTACAATGTACCCACCTTAAAAAATTCTCGTCCCTCAGAAGATATCAAGAACCACTACTAAAATAACTAACCTACCAAGGTTATTTAATCTTGTTAGAAGTGATGTGTTGTGTTCCCAACCTCAAACACACCTTAAACCCTTCACAAGACTAATGTATAAGCCTTTAATACCAGAGCCAATGCTCAGTTCATAGCTTAAACATCAAAACAGTTCTTATATATTAGGTCATTAGAAGGAACTCGTCAATTAAAACGATTGAATCTCAATCAATCAACAGAATAGGTTTCACATGCTTCCCTTGAAATACGTCGCGGACCTAAAACCCCATTTCACCCTTTATCCGAGGATGTTCCTTTAAAACTATCCAAAACCATCCACATGTAAAACGAAGTCCTTACCCAACCTCTTGTGAAATTTCTAAGTCAAATAATCATAAGGATATTTTGAAACAACCATCCCCCAACACAAAAAGAAAAGTATCCCAAAAAATCAACTCATCCCACATACTCCCCAGATAACAACCACTCATCAAGCCCAACAACATTTAAACTATAGGGAGGTGTAAGAACAATTCTATTTTAGTGTCTCCATGATGAAGTCAAGATAGGGGACATGCTCATCGTATTCAGAAGAGAGTACTAAGAGGGAACCCAAGGTCATTAAGAAGACTAGTCAAACTGTTACCAGACAACTCTATTCTAAAAGCTTGACATCACCTGGTGACACGTTTATTGAAAACGATGCAACAATACCGACCTTTGGATTTTCTATGACATTAAAAGAAAAGATCATCCACTCACCAGTGCATGTTTTTAGAACACATTAACGCATGTGTGTGACATTACTCGAACCACGATCACCACGTCAAACATTGGTTATAAAATCTGTAACATAAACCTATCGGCGTGCCAAAATAGTCGAGTCCCAAGAAGTCCTCCCGAGCAGTGGGATGAAATTACTTTAATAGCCTAGAACATTCTATGGGTACTACCTACCACGGGTTTTCTCCTTATGATCATTAACGTCGACCCTCTATCTTGGTTATAGAAAAACAAAAAACACAAGATTCAAAATCTCATTTTTTATTTTTTTGTAATTTTAATTAATTCATTTCATCTTTTTAACATTTGAATTAATTTCAACATACACACAATTACATCTACACAACAAGTCACTTGGTTTTCAAAACAACACCCTACAGAAAAAATAGGCAAGCCATCACAAACATCCTTTTTAATCATACAATATTCAGTGTTATTCAATTATAAACAAGAAATTTAGCATCTAAATTTATTTTACTGAAAAGGCAACCTCTAAAGGTCTAATTTATTCAATTTGGTTCTTCAAAAAGCAACCCAACAATAGTTCATTAAAATAAAAACTCAGCAATTTGACATTTGTAATCATTTTCAAACATATTAAGGTTGTATAATGTTCAAACATATGGGTGGCCATCAACCATTAGATAAGGTGCCCATACAACTTATCAATGGAATTGGGCTTCCATTTACCACAATCAACATTTATTTAACATTTTATCTTTAACATCCCTTTCACATATCATGAAAATCTCTAACATGTTAGCATAAGCAGTAACACAACTACATGATATAGCATAGAATCATGGAACAACAACAAAACATGCTAATAAATGAGGCACTATGACATATAATCACTCAATCATGTTAAATATATGACTAAAACATGCTATCTAGAGAGGCATGCTAAAACAGGTCAAAACATGGCATTGCACCCAAGGAACACAATCCAAATTAGCAGGAATCCTACTAATGAAACTACATGGAATGTTATATGCATGAAATATGAATCTCTAAGTGTCTAAGATGATGCATGTACAAAACTTCCTTTCCCTATCATGTCAAGTTAATTTTTTTCCAAAATTATCAAAATCAATAAACAGCAGAAAATACACTAGTCACTCAAGGTGAAATTATATCAATTATAACCTCTAATAGTAAAAATATCAATTCCCATCCCTATCCACTTGGTAATTTCAGGTACATGAGGTGTTCAGTCCCAAGAACGACTATTAACCCAAGCGCCGATACATTCCTAGTCTCTTGTCTACCAACCCCAAAACAGTAAGACAAAGGAAAAGAAACCCTCTGATACCAGTTTGTAACATCCCGACCCGGTTCACCACTAAACCAACGGCCGGAACGGTCACCACATGACCTCAAGAACATCTCCACATACGCTAGAGGCTGCCGACTAGCAGCGAGGGTCTAAGGATCGTTAGTGGGGAGACTATACCCACTTATCAGGGTTGCACAATGGTATATCAAAGTAAATAACAAACAATGGAAATAAATAGCAGAAACAGTCTAATAAATTATAAAGTAGTGGAAGGTAGATTTTATTAATCTTGTACAAAAAAATGGCCAACATCAATTATATTGCAGATGCATGCATGACATGATAATAATACAAAAAATGGAAAACTGTGAACAAAAGAACATTCTGAACATTCCATTAAAAAAATAAATAAACAACGAATTCATGCCTTGAGGGCTGCCTCCTCGAGCATCCCGAGATTCCACTATGTCCTTTCCTCCTATATTCCAAGTAAATGCAAACAACACAATCCTGCAACCAAAAAAAAATATACTCAGGTACCCCAGTGAAATGGTGGCCCAAGAAGGGTGTGAGATATATATATCAGTAGGTCGGGACCACTGGTGTCTACCCGAAATCCTAACATTCATTAAATAATTTAAATAGTGAAAGAATGCATAATTAAGGTAAGAAGTACAATGTAACTATACACCCAATTACCTACTTCAGCTCTCAACTAGTGTCTGAACCTGTATTATACATTTTTCATTCATAAAAAATTGTCATTACACAATAATTTTCATTTATCAATTATTAAAACCACATTAAACTACATAATCCTCCTGATCTGAGCTGAGCCCGACATTCCCTGTATAAGTCACTCACCACAGATGTCTTTAAAGACCATATATGTAATCAAAATTAAGGCTAAATCCAAGCTTGTGATTTTTCTTGGATAATTATTCATAAGATATTCAATTTAAAATTTCATATACTAAATCTGAGTTGGTTTACTAAAAAAAATAGTGATTCGCTCCTGGGTCCATCCACTAATAATGATTAACCCAATTTGTTGATAAGTATGAACCCTTTCTCGTACTCAACTCAAAAATCATAATGTCACAATAGTTTTCATTAACCAATTAAATCATTTCTTGTATGACCTATTGGAACAATAGTCTAATGTCAATTAATGGGTGTAAAACATCATGTCAAGCACCCTCATGAGTATTTGGAGCGTCGGTCCTTCTCTCACAACCCATGGGTATTTAGAGCATCAGTCCTTGACCCATAAAAGAATATTTTCTTGCAATATGGGTGTAGAACACCATGTCTAGCACCCCATGAATATTTGGAGCATCAGTCCCTGTCTCACAACCCATTTATCAATAATACATATATATTTATCATTGGTGTAGAACCCCATGTCTAACACCCCACAACCATCCATTAATTAATTCATGAATAAAATAATCCAATCCATTAATTAATTAAAAAACTAATTAACAACATAAATCACCTGTCAAAATCCAACCATTAATTAACCATTCAATAACTCAATAGTAAATAATTAATTAACAATTAAAGTAATCCAAATAAATAATTAACAAAGCCTTTAATTAAACAAATTCTTTAACAAGTCTGAACCCGTCCGCTCAAACAGTGATTTGTCCAGGACTTTAACAATTTACATGCACATCATAATCATCACAAAACATGTAGAAGAAAGTATATATATTTAGAAACCATCTCATAATATAAAACAACACCATCCAAGACAACTTAATGCATGGAAATCTATCATGCATCAAAATGTACTCATAGCCAACAGTCATAACAAACAATCAATTCACAATCTTAATTTAATGAATTCAAATTAATTAATTCAAAAATTAATTAATTAAATCTTATCTATTTAACCAATCATCAACTAATTAAAAATTTCCATCTATCATGTAATAATTAATCGACCCATTAATTATTACCAGTTTTCAATTAATATTATGAACATTTTAAATATTTAATATTCTCAATAATCAGTAATAACTAAAATTTTTATTCAAACTCATGATATGATAATCAATTCTATAATTAATTACCCTATTACCCATTCTTCCCATTCAAATCATTTAACTATTTAATTATATCACTTTAACCAAATTAGAAAAACATGATTAAAATCAACACATGTTTAAGTCCTCATTTATCTCACATGGGTGACATCATTTAATAACATCAAAAGTGTCCTGCATAGACATATCATAATCAATGAAACTCACATTCTCAATTTATTTAAAGAAGCTATAATTCTTAAATAAAGTGATAGGGATTTGGGACCCTACCTCGGGGTGGCACCATTTTAAATCTGAAGCAATTTAATATACATGGCAGAAATGAGTCCACAAATGGTCCACAATCGCACCCGCGTGCACCTTATATATATATATATTCAAGTGTCTGTGCCCTACAAAAATATAAATAAAATTCAAAATATTAAAATAGGTACTTAGAATCAAAGTAGTAAGGACCAACACACCTCTAACTAGGTACCGGGGACTCATAAAAATTATCACACCCTTAATTGAATGATGTGAAACAATACCAATGTTAAATAACATTACCCAAAACATGAAGGAAAAGATAAAACAAACTTATCTGCCTTACCTTTTCTAGAAGATGCCGGGATACGGTCCAAAGGGTCTACAGGAGCCCCTTGCACATCCTTAGAACCAGAGAAACAAGGAAACCCAATAAAACATGAACCATAGGATTTTGTATGAAGAAATAGGGAGAGGAAGGAGCCAAATGGACAATGCGAACCACAAAAAAAATGTAAATGGACTCACCTCACTGAGACGAGTAAGATTCAAGAAGACATAGGGAGGATTCAATCACGCGAAGAGGAGCCAATGAGGGGGGGTTAGTGCGCCTCAAAGGAGGCGCCTGGTCCATTTTTGATGTTCCTCCAATATGGTGGTGCACCACCCTCATGTACTCTCCCCCAATTATCAATAACACTCATGATAAACTAATATTCTTAATATAATAATATTAACATTTATTATTCTCATTTAATATAATGTAACTTAATTAACAAACATTTAAATAAATGTTTCACAATTAATTCTGAAAAAACCCCATTAATCATCTAATGAAATTAATACAATAATAATAATAATATCCTTATTATTATTATTAAATATTTATTTTAGTTAAAATAAAATAAAAATAAATCATTTTAAAAATCGGATAACCACACAGCTGACCCACACCATTTGACTACCCATGCACAACCCGATATCTATATTTAAATTGGTTTAACTAAATTAAACCCAACTCCACATTTATTTCTCATTTAATATTACAATTTAAAATTACCCTTCTTAGATAACACCCAACTCATCATTACTTAATTAATTATCTAAACACAAATTGATTAAATAAGAACCACCGCTTCATAGCGATTAATTATATTCTTATTGACCTTTAATATAATTAAATGAAACCCCCAAAAATCCATTATTATTATTATTCATAATAACAATAACAACCACTCATAAAACCATAATAATAATAATTTTTTTTATTATTCAACCTTAGATAAAACCCAACAAGTCTTATTAAATAAAAAAATTCTTTATTAATTACCAAAATCCTTATTTAATTATACATTTCTTTGAGATACACAAAAGCCTCATTAATTTCACATCAATATTATACCTCATTAAACATCCAATTAAAATATTTTAACATATATGTTACAGCCCATTTAATTAAAAACACTTCTTCATTCATTATTATCTTAATAAACATTTCATAATTAAATATGAAACTCCCAATTTATTACCATATCATTATTATGATAAAAAAATCCAACCCATAACCCCTAATTTAATTTCCATAATAATAATTATTATTACATTAATAAAAATAAAATAATAATAATCTCATTATTATTATTTTTCAAACTTTTGATAAACCCAACATGAATATTTAATAACAACACTTCATTAAATCTGAAACTCCTCATTTTATTTAATGTTTCTTTGAGAATCTCAAAAACGTCATTAAATTATCATAAATAATATACTCCTTTAACATGAAATTAAAATATCAAAGAAACAAAATAATTTATGACACTATAATAAAAATAATTACATTATTATTATTAGCACATTCGTCCATTTAATAATAAATGGTCCTTTAATAATTCTGAAACTCTTCATTTAAATAAAATGGTTATTCGATAAACCCATAATCACATTAATGTTTCAATCATAATTTAATTAATTATTTAACATTAATTTAATTAAACAACCACAATAATAATAATAACTTCATTATTATTATTATTCTTCTTATAACCTTCTTTTATTTAATTATAAACTCTTTTATAATATTATTTAATTAAATTAAATAATTTTTTAAACCGGGTAAACTGAATGGGTTGGAACGCAACCGTGCGTTGCCCGTGCAAATCCATTAAAGTTGAATTTTTGGAAATCAGTCTTCCCAAGACTCATTGGGACACTTGCGAAAATTATCGGGTAATTACTCAAGTCCAATAATGACACCTTTAGGTGTTCCAACACTCGGAATAAAATTACAAAGCTCAGTTTAAAGATAATGACCCATTGATAAACTGAAGAAAAAATTCAAAAACATTCGTATTTTAACCCAGTTCAATAACACGGGACAATATAATAGATTTTTCCATATTAGGCATAGAATATTTTATTAAATTCCACATCATTATTTGAGGGAATCTAGTTAAAACCCATATGCTCCTAGAAAATCCATTTCATTAACCAAATATAAGTGGTTCACCATCTATTTATGGGGATTAAATAATAATTCAAACAACATGGGAGATCAATACATATTAAAAAACCAAAAAATGGAGATACCAAAACCCATTGAATTCAGTGATACAATAAACACAGAAAAACTCAATATCATAATCTAAATATGTATAATATTGTGAAATATTTCATTTTCCCTTTCAACTTCATCTAAATTGAATATTTTTTTAATATGGATGAAACTATCATCTCGAGAGATAATGATAGTATACATGTCCAATAGAGGTTACATTAGAAAATTAAACAAGATATTTTGATATTTTAAAAAATTAAATCACATAACGTAAATATAAGGCATCCTTGAAAAAGAATGATTGAGATTGAGGCGTGTGAGGATTAAATTAGTGTTGTGAGTAAATCAGATAGATGCTGCAATAAAACAAAATGATTAATGATGCTAGAAAAATGAGGTTGGAGGCCACAGGTTCGGAGAATCATTTATAGGGTTTCCACGTGAGAGAGAAGAGTCGTTGTCACCCGATTGAAAAATACCACAACAATTCAACAAGGGGATTCATAAATATTAAAATGATTAATCACGTCAGTTATTTAGTAACCAATTTGATAAAGTTTTTTTTATTACATTTATAACGTTGGTTATTTTATAATCGATAGAATAAAGATATATAGTTGATTTATCACATCACTTATAAAATAACATACATGATAAGTCAACATAATGAATTTTTTTACTTGGATTATAATATAACAGACGTGAAAAATAAATTTTATGGATTTTCACATTAGTTATTTATAACCGACGTAAAAAATTGTGACATGGTAAATAATTTTTATACTAGTGTTATCACCAAGGTATCGTAAATGAAAATTACCAAGGTTATTAACCAAGTCATCATAAAACATTTAATCTCTAGATATTAAATTCTTTAATCAATGAATTGGAGTCCTATCAGGGAACACCATTTACATGTATTAAATAATTTGAACCATATTGATAATAATAAATCATTTCATTGATAACCCTTGGAGAATAAAAAATGGCATTCTTATAAAAATCATGACATATAAAAGTTCATAAAGACATGATCATTATGTCATTTTAACCCATGAAAATAAAATGTGGTTATCATATATGTAAATTCTCAAATCAATAAATAATTTTAAATCTAGGTTATTACCCACATAAGAGTAAGATTTTTGGTTATTCACCAAAAAGAAAATAAATGAGAATTTCTCATGTAAAAAGGAGAAATTTGAGAATTAAATTTGGCAGCATAATAGGTATAAAATGTGGTTTTAGAAAAGGGTAAATTGAGGGATAAAAAAGGTCACCCATCAATAAAGAACTATAATTATATTAATTTAAAAATAGAACATTTAAAAACTAAATTATCTTGGTAATTAGAGGACATACCACATAAAAAAGGGAACTTCTATAGAACGAGAATTGGAGATTTACCTTACCTTCAAGAGTTACCCCTACATATTTTAGGATTGGAACTTTGTGGCTTAAAGAAAAACTTGGGGGAATAATAGGAATGAAAATATATCCATAAATCCATGGAGGATGGATTGGGAATAAATGAGAATGGTGAAATGAGTGGGTATTTATAAAAAAAGTGGTGGAAATGTTTAATAATTTGCAAATATAGGTCTTGGAAATCTAGGTTGTGGAAAATGAAAAACCATTATCTTAACCATGATTTTCAGTCATTGTTTTGGATATTTTATTAAATGAAATTATATTTTAATGCACAATAACTGAATACCATTTTTAAAAACTTCTTTTGGCGTGGAAAAGTAAATCTTCCACAATGAAATTTTATTAAAATCAAAATTTCCATTTTAGACTTTGGAAAGTAACTTATAGGATTAGAAATTGATTAAAATATATTAAAATACCTAAAATTAATAAAATAAAATATTTTAGGTTGTGTATTTTGGTTAATTAATTATTACATAATTATGACATAAATATGAAGTCATAAATCATATCGAAAACCCAAAACATACTATTCATGAAAAAATAAAGTATTTTAGAAACTTTTCATAAATTCTACTCAACCAAATTAGGATGTGATGATTTCAAATATAGTTTTTATTTTATATGAATAATTCTATAAATATGATAATTTTAAATTTTAAATATAAAAATCCTTGTTTATTGAAAAATAGTCGTTTTAAGGCACAATCAATTTTTTAACACTTATAAAACTTTCTTACAACATTATTACATTAATTAATCATTTATATTTAAATAACTATGTTTTAAATGGTTATTTAACTAATAAAATATTATTCAAAATAACTTTAAAATGCATATCTTTTCTAAAAATACAATTATTTTGAATTTGTGTCTAGAAATCAATTTATCAAATTCATCTCAATTAAACATATATATTTTTTCAGAAAAACTATTAATAAATGGAATTGATGGAATAAAAATTTTATTTATAAAAATAAAACAACACTTAAGGTATGGAAAAAACCCCTTATTATACCTTCATAATTCCTAAGGGTATGGTGTGTGATGGTGGTAGTTTCATGGGGTGGATTGGGTAATATTGACCGAGTGGTAATATCCTTAACTTATCCCATATATTATTTCATTAAATATTCACCTTTTGAAGCTCGTATTGAGATTGGTCATTGGAAAACCCCAATGACGCTACCTCCCTCCCATGTTCTGAAAACTGGGATTCAAATGGCATAAATATACTGGTTGGGGCCATTATTTCTGCTTTCTATCTCAATACTCCTTTTTCATTACTACTTTTAAACAATAATTATAATGGTAAAATTATTTCAAATGGGTATAGTTTCCAATGGCAACATTTCCCTTTATACCCTACAAATACCACCTCATTCATTCACTCAAAATTTAATACAATTCCTTTTAAGGTTATATTTTAATCTTCTCAACATGTTTATTGGCTTAGTGATATTTTTTTTATATTGATTTTTCTTTGTTGTAGATGATTATAACATATTGTGGAATTCTATATTTTCCCGTTTTATCTTTTCTATTTTATATTTTTTATTCAATTGTAATGTTTGTAATTTTAACTAGTTTCATAGATGATTAATGTAAAGATCATGCGATAACATTATGTTGGTTACTCTATATTTTGTACATGTATAATATAATAAAAAAAATTTCTTAGAAAACAAATATCATTTAAAAATCCCAAATCATTACATATTGATGATCTTTATTTTTTTTGTAGACATATCACTAGCATATGATATAGACATATTTTCAGCATGAATGAGTTATAGTTCATATACAACATATATTACAATGAAAATGTAATAGAAATATCAAATGTTTCATCCAATAGAGCCTCAGTTGGGTGTTGAGGTTACTTTTCACAACCCACCACTACTGGGAATGCCTCTTAGGCCTATAGTGAAGATTAGAGTGACCCCTGAATCCCTCCTATAACAGTCCATGAGTTTTTAACTAATACTAAGTGTTGAAATAATCAATATATAGGCATTATACTCATAGATTCTAAGAACATATAAGAAAAAACAAATCAAAACCATAATAAAAAATATGTATGATATCTTTTAATACATGTAATGTCTTATAGATTGAAGTTTTATAAATAAAATATAAAAATGGAATCTCTTAATACATTGAATCCAATAAAAATTAAAAGCTACAAGATAATAACACCCTACTCAATCACTGAATCCCACATGGACATCTATAAAAATATTTATATACATAGGGGTGAGTATACATGCATACTAAGTATGATACTCCTCGATAAATATCATCCCAATGTGTAATAATAATACTAATACCTCATCAAACAAATAAAAAAGTGTGCTCCTATTCTGGTTAACTATTAATAAACTGTTGGAGTTGGTGTCCTAGGACCAAATGTTTATAAATGTATTGCATGTATATTTGATGTATTGAATATTAATAAAAAATCATATTATATATTATTAATTATTACATATGAATTTAATTTCATAATGTATTTGAGTATATGTCACATTGATAGGGTCACAGTAGTTCCCCGTTATGATGAGAACCTTGAAGTTCTATGGAGATATTCTTAAATAATGTTATGTTTTCAGATATCATACCATGATGGGAAACATGGTATATAGACCTTCAGGTTTGAGTAATCATAAGTGGATGAGGCTTCTTATCATGATTTTTATACTTGGTAATCTCTAATATGTTAGATTATAAGAATATACCTACATGTAAGAATTTTGTTTGTTTTGGTGTCATCCGATATTCCTATCTATGAGCGTGTATAATGGTACTTGGAATTTAATATTACTATTAATTCATATTATGACTTGTATACATAGATGTATTTCATAAACCATGATGATAATAGTTCTTGGATAAGTTGTATATATTGGGTACATCACAAGTAAACTCATGTTATTAATGGATAATCCGAGAAAGAATTCATCCATTCCATATTTATGGAAGTTGATATCAAAGTCATTTCATTGGAATAGAACCGTCACCCTAAATTCTAGGACCATGGTGTAATGAAGTGTTTATTTCATATAGTTAGAGAAATATGTTTCAACCATATTGGTTAGTAACATAGATGTGCAGTCTTCTTGATGAGATATTGTGAAAAAATGATTATATTACACAACAAGAACTTGTATGTTGTTTCCATGATTGCAACATTAAGTTATTTATCTTTTTTCCCATGACTGATTTCTAGATTGTAATATTTTAATTTAGGCAATACCACCTAACTATAATGAGAAAGAATCCTAATGGGTCATGCATTTAGTAATTCTTTTGATCACAATTAAATTTTATTTGAATTTAATTAATTGATTAAAAATTATTCTCAAGACCAAGGAATAATTTTATTTTCATTTTATTGATCAAAAATATTTATTAATGAATAAAATATTTAATATTTATTTTTTTTCAATAAATTATAGAGATGTTTGAACTGACCAAGACTGTTTCCAATGAAAAATACTAATTAACAAGAAGGTTAAATAATATTTTTCATTTCACAAGTTGGTGCAAACCAATAAATAGTTATAAAATAATAATATTATTATTACTATTATGATACATGGGGTTTATTAATGGTTATAATATGGTTTAAGGGATGGCATGCAATTACATAATAATTTAACCTAAACACTAAATCTATAAATAGATGACTATGTATATTGGGTGTATATAAAGAAATTGAGAATCATTACACATAAAGA
This sequence comes from Viscum album, assembly GCA_963277665.1. Classification (NCBI taxonomy): domain Eukaryota; kingdom Viridiplantae; phylum Streptophyta; class Magnoliopsida; order Santalales; family Viscaceae; genus Viscum; species Viscum album. The sequence continues at coordinate 1,275,637,895 of OY728162.1, read as the reverse complement.
AATTATCTTTTTAGTCCTCCTTCTCACTCCCTCTCAATACCAAGAAACACAAGTGAGATTCCTTAATGACCAACAGATGAGTGATCAACATAAATAATGGAAGACAATCTATTCACTACACTAGCACAAAAAAATTTATTGATATTTATTGATGATAAAAAGAGCACATGTGGATTCAAACTAGAGGGATTATACCCTTATATCATCACATTGAAACAAAGGAAATATGAAAATGGTATTTTAGAAGATCAACATAATCAATGAAGAAAGGCTTCTAAGCAGAGATATTTATTTTCTTTAGTTCTAAATAAATTAATTATAAATTTAAAGTGAAAATATTATGTATTGGGGTTTAAGAAAATTTTATTTAAAATAAAATTTTAATATATTTGACACCACCAATGTCTCCTCCAAGGCCATAACCTTCAAGCGGTATTAGAGGGGTCACATTATAAATTTGAAATTATTTATTTGATTGTTGTTATATATATAATCGTGGTTTATAGTTTTTATTTTATATTATTATTTTTAATTATATTTGAATCAACATGTTTTGAACATATTAATCATGTTCGTTCAATGTTTCATTTTATTTAATTTCTAAGAAAATTTGATGAATGAAAAAAGATTCCATTATGAAGTGTAAAATTTTTTATGGGTAAAACTAGGTTACACATCGTTTAGTCTGAGTAATTATCGTATACCAATGTGCAATACACCTGGATGTGTTTTTTTAATAGAAAACAAATCAAGAACTTAATTACACCTGGTGTATTTCGGCACAGTTTGTGTAGATCGAGCCAACCTTCTATATGGGATGTCAGATTACATGGTATGTAGTTGGCATACATGTCAAGTAGTCCACATGGATTGGTGGCATAAATCGAGTAATCTATGTGGTCATTATACTTGGTCAAACCATGTGATATTGAAATACAAGAGAATATATGATATACACAATGTTTATGTAGTGTACAAACCGTGTAGTTCATCATTTCCTACAACTGATCTATATGTTGAGACATTCCTCAAGAACAAAATACACATGGAAAAAGGGATACATGACATGTAACATGATTGTACATGCTATGTAGTCTGGCCGAGATAAATGCCCAAGCCTAGGCATTTAACTATGGAACATGATGAGTTGATACACGATGTGTAGCTGGAATGAAAAAACCATGTAGTCTGGACATGCTAATGCATTGAATGCCCATGCATCAAAAACCTAGATAAACGATGAATGATATACATTTTGTGCAAATGGATAGTACATGCCACACAGGCTCCTAATTAATGAAAAAATTAAATTAAATTAAATTCATAATAGTAGCATTAAAACCATATTTTATTGATTGGAACCGTCTACGTTAGACAATTTAATAATGGTTTTAAAAAATAAAATATCAATTAACTTATTATAACAATATATAGTAATTGGTTATTCTAATTATTTGTTGTTAATTTCTTAATGATGGTTATCTCCAATAAGATTGAAATGGTCTTTAATATGTAATGGAATTAATTAATAAATTAATGCATTTATTAAGGCAATCGTGTCTATCTTAATAATAGAAAATAGATAAGAAATGAATGTTACCTAGTTTACTTTTTCATATGCGTTTAATGTATGATCGTTCATGAGGTATACCAAGACAAGTGTAAGTGTTTTCATTAATTTAATTTAATTTATTACAGGAGTTGGAAATATTGATTAATAAATTAATTGATTTCCTGTGTGTAATTTCTCCCTCCATTATTATGTAGGACCTACCTGTCCAAGGATATCTATGTGATCTATTTTAACCAATCCTTTAGTTCCCCTCACCTACATTTGAGTAATAAATACTTGTAATTATCAAAGATTCCTAAGGTTTTTGGAGCAGTTCAATTTGAAACCATAATGATGTCAACCAATGTCTTACAAAGGTGGACATGTGGAATGTTGTAGCTCATGTCAAGTTTGGAAATATGAGTTTTTCCCCTTTGTCATAAGTTGATTTAATGTCCTCTCATTAAATCAACTTTTAAACATTCTCATGAATAATGAATTTAATTAATTATTTTTTATATCCATTATTTATTTTTTGGATGTAAGAATACGATCAAAAAAAATTAATTAATGTACAAAGAATGAATTTAAATAAATGGATTATGTGTAAATTTTTTAACCAACTTGGTTAATTAATTAGGTAAAATATACTTAAAATTGATAAGGCATATAAAGGATAAAAAAAGATAAAATCTTTGCATAAAAAATTAAAATCCCTCAACTTATAATTAAGTCATACTATTCCTTCTATTACTTTTTTTAACAGGTTGAGGGTTAATCCTCCTTTATTAAACATAAAATGAAAAAACACCTTTTAAAAACTAGAAAAATAGGGAACCCATAACATGAAGTAGAGGAACGGAATACTTGAAGAGAAAAAAACTAAAGGTATAAAAATTTTCACGAATGTACAAAGGAAGAATAAATCAAATAAATAACCAAAAAATACTTATCACCCATATAAGAAAATGTGATTGTGAGAATAGTCGATGGGGATACATCACCCCCCCCCACAAGAAGTCACGCCGTACTGGTCTAACACAACGTGGTAGATAACCCCAAAAACCCACTCTAATATATGGAGGAGGTCCAAATTATTGGTGTTCAGACACCTATCTCAATCAAGAGTTCCCCACTAGATAATGCATGTGGAAAACACAAAAAACTACCATCAAGACATAATATAAAACTAAATTGAATACACTATGAAAATGTAGATGACATGGTACCTATCCATCCATTAAGAAATAAAGTTATATGGAAGAATGGTGGGTTTTAGCACACCCATACCTCTTTTGAGGCATCCCACCCAATATCTCCTATAAGATTCTTCACTACTCGCCAAATGAAATGAGACGAAGACCAATGCAGAAAAATATTTATACAACATAATAAAAAAAAAGTCCAAAAAAATGCGGAATTCATCTGAACCACACCATAATGAAAAACAACAAAAAAATAAAATATAGAATATGTTCCCTAGAACTATGATAGAAATTGATGATTCCAATATCCCATAGAATTCCACCACTAAATTCGGTAGACACAAATTGATATCTACACTCAAACATTGTTTTAAACTCTTGTTGATGCCCATCAAACACCCTCTTTGACATTTAAAACCAAGGCTATCTAAATATAAATCCCCATATGACATGATTTTATCATTTTCCACCAATATGCCTCCTCCCTAGAACTCATAGCAACAAAAAGAGTGGAGAAGGTGCACAAATCTAGAAGAAACCAGATCTTATGAGTGGTAGCCTTTACATAGCACCAATATTTTTCATTGACCAAAGCCATTAAACCAATGGCACCACCACCACCATCATCAGGAGAGTAGAGAATAGGATGCCCGGTGTATGATGAGAAGTGAGGGAGGAAGTGTGTGACACCGATGGGCAAGTGATAATGGATGGAGATGTGAACCAAAAAATTCAACAACAAAGAATCAAGATCCATTTTTACACAAACTCCAAAGATTTGCTGAAAAAAATGACCCACAAAGGACAATAAAAAAGAATGATTAGAGGATAATCAGTCTATAGTGATGGGGGAAGGAGTAAACCCTAGGTGAGGGGTTTGACCATTTGGGAGAGTATGACACCGTCTATACATTCCAATACTTGTTTTGGAATAAAAACACAGAACTAAGTGTTTTTTATGAAAAAATCTAGATAATTAAATTTATCAACGAGTTCGCATAAGGCTTGTGGGGTGACTTAACCAAACCCTTATGGAATTTTATTGATAAAGTATATTCAATTAATACTTGGAGGAGAATGTTGAGAAAATCCAATTTAGGATTTCTATATTAGGGAGTCTACTCAACAAATCAAGGAGATGTAATCCTGTTGTTGGAAATACAACATACCTACAACATTTTTATGTGTTTTATTTCTAAAGTCTAGTTCATTATGAAAATAAACATGGATCATTTTTAATTGAATATTTTGGAAACTAGAAATCCCGAGTTTAATAAAGAGGGATATAAAGACTTGATAAAATAGTGGTAGATTTTATAAAAAATCAATTAACTTATAATTTCTGAAAAATATCTGTAATCATGTAAAGTACTAATAAACTAGTCTTTTAATTATAAAATAAAATACAAAGTTATTCATCCACACTATACCTTCAATATATTTTTTAGAAAGATAATATACTCATTGTAAGTATCATATATAAAAGTTTTAGACACCTTTTGATTATTATACACCTTGAAGTGAAATCTTACATGCTAAAATCCTTACTGCCTGACCTATCTTCCAAGGAGGTGAGTGATGATGAGTTCCTTTTCTTAAAAACAATATTTGAGTGAAGAGGTAAAAATTCAATGTTTAATGAATTCATCTAGGTATAGTAAAATCATTAAGTTTCATGAAAACATGTATGTGTATATCATGCTTGAGAACCTCCGGGGGTTATTCCAAGAGATATATAGGAAAGAAGAGTTTAAAATTTCCAAATCACTCTTTTAGAGTAAGATTGTGGAGGGTGAACCGATTGGGCCTCATGTAGTTAAGTTTATTGAATATATTGGGAGCCTAGAAGTTATATGGTTTAAACTCCTTGACAAACTACACATCAATATCATTTTGGAATCACTCCTCTAAAGATTCTCTAGTTTTGATTATAATTATATTATATAAAACATTGAAAAGTATCTACCAAAACTTTTAATTTTTTTAATAGTGGATAAGGATAAGAAGTGAGTGAATCCTTTGTTAATTATGGTGAACAAAAAGAAATGGAAAGAAAAGAGTTTTGATTAAATTTATTCTTTACTCCCTTCTATGAAGTGGAAGGCCGAAGGGAAAGCAAGGGAATTGGATTTTTTTGTTTCACATATGGAAATATGAGCCTCTAGAAGAAAAAAATAAAACGTCGAAAGAAGATAGAGGAAGCTTCAATTTCATTTTTTTGAATGTAATTGATCTATTTAAAAAAATTTCACATTAGATATAGATTTTGTGTCTCACACATGTTTAAAAATATATGAACCTTATAGATTAATAAAATATTGACCGAGAGGAGAAAGATCTATGAGCAACCAACAAAGAAGAACTTGTTGTTGTAGAAATCGAGGACTACAACATCACATTACTAACCTGAATGATATTTGTTTTAAATGGTACTTATTATGTTACTTTAGTTACTAAAAACATTATTTCTTTATATAGACTTGATATATATGGTTTTATTTTAAATTTGTAGTTAAATGTTTCTTATTATATAAAGATAGAATTTTTTATTATAAGTCACATTTAAATTATGGTCATTATGTGTTAGATTGCATGAAATAAGTAGTGGTAAATGATAACGAAATTTCTTCACAAGACTCATACCATATCAAACTATGGAATCACTAGCTAGTCCATGTAAACAAAAAGTGATTGAAGAAGTTATACCCAGATGAATATTTATATTCCATTGAACTAAAACCACTTGGTATATGTCCCACATGTTTATAAGGAAAAATGAGAAAATCACCATTTAGTGGTAAAGTTTAAAGGTCAATATAGAATCTAGAATAGTTCATGCAGATGTGTGTGGAACATTTTATATTGATGAATGGGGTGGGTACTCATACTTCATAACATTTACTAATGACTCATGTAGATATGGATATGTCTACTTGATGAGGTATAAGTTGTATTCTTTTAATAAATTCAAAGAATACAAAAATGAATTTGGTAAAAAGTTAGGTAATAAGATTATGAAAAACTACATTGATCATATTGAATAATATCTTAATCAAGAATTTGTTTAGTGCTAATTAGATTTTATGATCCCATCCAAACTAACTCATCATTATACACCTTAGTGGAATGGTGTAATATAAAGGAGGAGCTACACCTTGTTAGATATGGTGAGATCAATGATGAGCCATGAGAGTATTCTATTATCCTTTTGGGGATATGAGTTACAAACCACCACATATGTATTAAACTGAGTTTCAACTAAAGTGAAAGATTGAATACCATACTAATTATAGAATAAAAAGAAACACATTTTTTCTTACTTACATGTGTGGGTTTGTGAGGCATTTATTAAGGACTCTTCAGGTAACAAGATTTCACCCCAAGGTACAAAGTGTATCTTTATAGAATATCCCAAATAAAAAAGGGATACTACCTATAAAATTATTACAACAAGAATGTTGTGTTTGACATACGCCCCATATTCCTTGAAAGGGAGGAAATATCTAAAAGAGATAGTGGGAGAGAGATAGACTTCCATAAATTACATGTTCAAGATATTCAAGTGTTGGCATAAGAACAAATTCCAAAGAGCCTCATGGAAAAAGAAGTTATTACATAGATAAAAGTACTATGTATAAGTACTAGAGAGGATAGAAAACCTGAAAAATATGGTTTTATAGTCATTGAAGATGGTGAATCATTATTAATTTATAATAAAGATCCTATATCCTATAAGGAGTTAGCATGTGGCATAGATTTGTTTTATTTTTAAAGTATCCATGAATTATGAATGGATTCCATATAGAAAAAACAAGTCGAGATTTTGGTAGATCCATCAATGGATTTAAATATTTTTGGTTGGAAATCTATATTCAAGAAGAAAATGGACATGGAAGGATAGTTTAGTACTTATGAAAAGAAATTGGTTACAAAAGGGTTTAAACACCTTCAAGGAATATAGTAATATGAAACATTTTCACTTGTTTCAAAGCAAAAATCCATCATAATTCTATTTTCCAATGTGGCATTCCATTATTTTGAGATTTGGAAAATTGATGTCAAAACAACCCTCTTTAATTGGAACCTTCATGAATATGTCTATATGAAACAACCCAAAGGGTTTATAACTTCAAAATATTCCAACAAGATATGAATATTGGAAAAATACATTTATGTGTTAAATTAATCATCGAGATCATTAAAAATTCAGTTTCATTAATCCATCACATAGTTTGGTTTCAATAGGAATAAATGTGAGACTTATGTATATAAAAATTTTAGTGGGAGTGTGGTTCTTTTCATAATAGTACATGTCAATGACATATTATATATTAGAAACAAGACACTAGTCTGTTAAGGTATGTTATAATAAATGATTCTCAATTAAGGACTTAGGTAAATCATCATATATTCTTGGGATAAAGATCCATCATGATAGATCCAAGTGGAATAAAACCATAAGTCAAAGTACATATAATGAAAAGATACTGAATAGATTTAGTATAGAACAATCTAAGAGGGGATTGGTTCTAGAATCATATGACTTTCATATTTCCAAGAAAATGTGTCCTTAGACACATGAAGAAATAAATAGAATGATAAGGACTCCACACATCCTAGTGATTGGTTGAATAATTTTTTCTAAGATATGAACTATGATAGATGTTTTATAGACATTAGGTGTGGTCGGAAGATAACAGGATGACCCGAGTGACCTCCACTAGATAATAGTTAAGTATATCCTAAAGTAACTAAGGAATACTAAAGATATGTTCCTTGTTTATTGAGGATATGATGAAATAAAAATCATATGATATTTGGTTTCTAGTTTCCAAATATATTAGGATGAAAAGATGTCTCAAACAGGATACATCCTCACTTTGAATGAAGGTGTTGTGAGATTTAAGAGCTCAGAGTAGGCTATGGTTTTAAGATGTATAACTTTCCTTTATACCTCATCACCCACCATGAAGCTCAACTATGAATAATTTTGGATCAAGTTTCTCCTTCAATTAATGAAGAGTATCATGGAATCCATGAAAAATAGATGGGTGAATCCTATGAAGCCATACTGAACTCTAAATAGATGAACCCTATCATTAGAAATCTCAACATTATATTTTGTTTTAAGAATATCCTAGGAAAATATGGTTAAACTTTTAGAGAGAGTATATCCTTGGAATAATGCCCTCATCAACTTAAATAACCTAAATATCTTCCTCATAATGGAAATTGTGAAACAAATGATGACGTTAGTTGATGCAATGGAAGAAAATATCAAAAATCAAAATGTCAAATATCAAGAGGATATACCCTTGGATTGAAAATGGTATGAGTAACTTTTTACGAAAAATTACACAAGACTATAGGATGAAACTGAACAAATATTATAGGTTGATTTTGTTATAAAATAAACATGTTTTCTTTTGGATGTCACAAACAATCCACTAATGCATTGGAATCTTAGTGATTTCAAACAAAAGATGCTTGACATATTTGTATTAAGTGGATCGGGTGAAACCTATTGTAACCAAAATATGGAATTTTTTTTGTTTTTTTTGTTTTCATCATTGTTTTGTAATATTTTTGTATTCTTATAAATAGGGTGTGGTGTATGAATTTTATTTTATTCAATGATGAAAAAATAAATAAGTCTGTTTTTTATTGCTCATATTTTTTTCCTTTAATAAACTCCAACGTTCTGCTTCTATTTTTTTTTAGCTGATGAAAAATCCACCTTTAGTGGTATTATAGTGCCTTTATGATGATTCTTCTTCTTATTTGAGGGTTTGTTCAAACCTTTTATTGAATTGCAAGATCGAGGAAGATGGTGAATAGTGAAAGTCTATTCAAATCCTTGTATGATATTTTTCCCACGTTCTCTTTGACTTCTCATATTTTAAACAAAAATGGTAGTTGTAATTGTCAATACATTGTTTTTCATTTTGAAAATTTTCAATCCCCTTTTTTCATAATTCAATTTTTTTTATTCACACATCTCTCATACCACCATCATGAATCCATGATAAAAAGACCTCATTTCATCCACTATCCTCTCGACTCTCCCTCCCATTACACATTTTTTCCCAACCATCATATTTTCATTCCCATCCATCCATTTTAAAAAAAATTAATCCACCTATCCAAACAACTGATAATCTACACTACTAAAACGAAAAAGATATATATTGTTGTTTTCATCTTTGAAAATACTATTTTCAATGTCTTTATATTTGCAATTGTAATTTTTAGATAAAAAATAAATTATCTTCGTGGTGAATTCAATTTCACATGATTTGATCCTGAAGAAGCAAATGTGAAGAGGATGCAACTTCAATCTCTACAATTTGATTTTGAATCCCTTTTTAGGAAATATTCGTAAATTGTTTCCTAGTATCATACTCATGTAATGTTTGTGGTGAACCAACTACAAATAAATAGAGAAAATAGTTCCGACACATGGGTATGTGATAAATTTTTTGAACCTTAAATCCAAAATTTTATTACATACGCACTACCATGGAAGAAACTAAAGAATAAGATATGATCTCTATTGAAGAACTCATGGGGTCTCTACAAGATCACGAAATAAAGGTGAATATACAGAGTAATACCAATGCAGTGTATCATGTCCAAAAGTAAGGGTTGTATCTCAACAAATCTAAAATGGATCAAGGGGGAAGATTTTGAAGAACTAGAGGCAAATGATTTTATGGACAATAAATTTATCCAAGAAGAGGAGAATTAGGTTTAAGAATCCAAAATAAAAGAGGTCAGGGATATAAAAACTACACTCCATGAGAATGGGGATGAGGAAGAAAGGCAAGATTCAATAATATATAATCAAATAAAAGAAATTTTTAATGTTATAATTGTGAAAAAATGGACATTATAGAAATTAATGTGGGAGTAAGTAACCTATGGAGAATTACACCATGGAGGCACATGTCATGAAAATAGGAGAAACTTTTGGTGAGTCCCATGTGTGGATGGTAAAAAATTTAACAAAAAAACATGGTATATGGTATCTGGGGGTGGGATCTAGTAACCACATGACACATCACAAGAACTTGTTTGCTAACCTAGATGAGAGGGTTCGAGGAGATATTTCATTTCGTGATCTCTCAATAATATTTTTCTTAGGAAGAGGATATATTTTGATCAAGAAAAATGATAGAAATTAAAATTCTATCTCCAATGTCTACTATGTACCTAACATGAAGAACACCATCTTGGATGATGAGAAGTTGGCAAAAAGGGCTTTAACAAAAGCCTACAAAATTTAAAAATTGTTGCTTTCAATGACAAAAGGAAGAATCATTATAAAAGTACCAATTGTGAAGAAAATCAAGTTTTTGCTATTCGATTTGGTTTCCTAAGACCTACTATTTGTACTTTGATTACATGTATATTTGATGTATTGAATATTAATAAAACTTATTATTCTATATTTTTTGTTGCTCTGTAATATTATAATGTAATAATGTCCTAGAGTATACGTCGTTTTGATAAGGTCATAACAGTTCACCTCTATGATGAGAACCTTGATGTGCTATGACAATATTCTAAAATAATATTTTTTGTTAGATAATGTATTATGATAGAACACGTAGTACATATACTGACAAGTGTGTGTACTCATAAGTAGATGAGGATCATTTTCATGACATACACACTTGGTAATATCTAAGACAAGAGATTACAAGAATATACCTGCTAGTAGGAATTATGAATGTTTTGGTGCCATCAGATATTCCTATATATGATATTGTGTGATGTTACTTAGACTTTAAGATTTTTATTAAAGATTGTTATAACTAACATACTTAGAGATATTTTGTAATCCGTGATTATAAGAGTTTAGGGAAAAGTTGGATATGTTGGGTGTGTCACAAGTGGCATGTTGTTAATGAACAAATTGAGGAAGGTTCTATCTCTTCTATCTTTATAGAAGCTGATACATTGACCATTTTATTATAATAGAACCATCACATTAAATTCTATGTTCAATTAATAATGAAGTGTTTATTTCTTATAGTCAAGGAAATATATATCGTACATATAGTTTGGTGAATCATAGGTGTAACCTATATGATTAGATGTTGTGACAAAGATATTATATTACACAGTTTTCATTCGTATGTGGTCGTTGACATTGCAACATTTAGTTCTTACCCTTGGGTTCTTTGACCTATTTCTAGATTGTAATCTTGGAATTTAGGCAATCCCACCAAATTACAATGAGAATGAATCACATACGGTCACAAACTAGGTGTTTATGTTGATATCGATTAAATTTTATTTGAGTTTAATTAATGGAATAAATATTATTCTAAAGCCTTAGGAATTTCTTTTTATATTAATATTTTTCAAATATATTAAATAAAACTTTATTCTTTAGTTTTTGAATTCTATATATATGTTATTTTTTTATTTTCTAAATAAATATTATTTCTTTATAATATGAAAAAAAATATTTATTTATGAATAAAATATTTATTTGGTTGTTCAATAGATGCTAGTGGAGTTCGAACAAACCAAGACTAATTCCAGTGACAAATATCAATTAATAAGACATATAATATTTGTTATTACACAAGTTGGTTTGTGCCAAAGAATAATAACAACAACAACAACAAAAACAAAAACAAAAACAACAAAAACAATAAAAATATGTTGAATGGGTTTTATTGAAGTCAATAAGTATTATTTAATATCCAGTATGCAATTAAATATTATTTAAACTTAAATCCTTACTCTATAAATAGGAAAATATTTAAATTGTGTAGTGTATCCAAAGATTGAGAATTATAATTACAACACACAACAAATTCTATCTAAAATCTTACTTCTCTCTCCCTCCCATGAATGAGAATATAAAGAGATATTTCTTGAAGACTGATGAACATGCGATCAAGAATGAACCATAAAAGACATTTGACTCACTATGATAGCACCCAGAGATCGTGTGTTTTTTCTTAGAGATCATAGGAGCACGTGTGGATCACCGCTAGTGGTATTATATCCATGGAACCTCAGAGTGAAATGGATGTAATCTAAAAGAGTACCTTTTGATGATCAACATTTTCCAATGGAGAATGTTCATAATCCAATGTATTTATTTCTTTAAATGTTAAAAAAATTAATTATGAATTTAATGTGAAAGTTCCTCACTATTGGTTTTGGGAAATGGTTATTAAATGAATTTTAAATATATCACCCCCCTTCACAGGATTTTTTTGTGAAATCAATACCAAGTTGTATCAAAGATATCACATTTAAAATTATAATTATTTATCTGATTGTTGATCTATGTGAAATTATGGTTATATTTTTTTTGTATGTTATTCTCTATTTAATATTATTTCAATTAACATGTTATCAACATATTAATCATGTCACTTAGCGCTTCATTTTATTAATGGTTTAAGAACAAATGAATAATTACCAAAGATACCATCAGGATGTTCCAAATATTTGGCAGGTAGAACTGGGTTACACGGTGTACATCCAGAGCTCACATTGTATACCTATGCACATTGTATCGAGGTGCGATGAGAAATTAATTACATGTGGTACTTTTATTTCACACTGCATATTGACTTGGAGAAATAGGAACAAAGAAATACGATACAAGGTGTGTACCTTTCATGTACATGTCATGTCATCTAGCTGAGTTAACACGCCAAAGCCCCAGGTGTGTGACTAAGATATACAACAATTGAGGTACATGGTGTGTAGTTGGATGTACATGTCATGTAGTCTCCCATTTATATAAAAAATTAAAATTAAATTTGAAAATTATATCTTTAAAACAATATGTTATAAACTGGAAGAAAATTGTGTATTTGAGAATTTTGTAACGGATTTATATAACTTTAAGTGATCAATTAATTTATTGTAATTATTATGTCATTATTATTTCTACCATATATTTTACATTAATTACATTAATTATGGGTATCTCCAAATAATATTATATGATAATTACGATGAAATGGAATTTATTAATTAGTTTATTAATTACCTAATGGAAGCTTGTTTATCTTAAATAATAAAATAAAAAATAAAGAAATGAATTCTAGAAATTTATTTTTTTATATTCGATGCATGTATGACCATTCATGAGATTTATCAAGACCTATGTATGTGATGGGTGTCTTAATTTAAATTATTAAAGGATTTTTAATTATTTAATATTAAATTAAATGATGTTTTATTAGTCATCCCTCCCTCATTTAAAATTTAGGACCTATGTATCCTTGTATATTTATGTAATATAATTTTAACAAATTGTTTTTACCTCAACTGTATGTGAGTAATAAATATTTTTAATTAATTGAGCATCCCCCGACGCTTGGAGGATGGTCAAAATAGAACCATAATAGTGGAAACCCTAGTGATACATAGTTGGATAGGTGGAATGATATAAATCTTTCCAAGAAAAAAATAAGAGTTATTTCCCCCAGGTGAAAGGTTGATTTAATATCCGATCATTAAATCCACCATTAGGTAAATCTCATGAATATGTCATTTAATTAATTAATTATTTTTTCTATGCAATTATTTATTTTATGGATGCAAGGTCATGATCAAATATATAAATGAATTAATGAGAAAAGGTGAAAGTTAAATAAATTAATTATGTTTAAATGTTTTATCCAACATGGTTAGTTAGTTAAGTAACAACCACTTAATATAAAAAGACATGTAAATGGTAAAATAATATCAAAATTTATGCATAATAAATTAAAACCCCAGAATTTTATTTTAAGTAAGAATAAGACTTTAATTAATTTATTGATAATGAAACCATAGAACTAAGTGTACTACATGGACAAAGTCTAGACAATTACTTTTTTAGGGAGTTCTCATGAGTGTTTTGGGTTAACTTAACTTAATTTGTTTTGGGTTTAATATCCAAATTCTATTAAATTAAAATTTGGAGGATTGTGTTGAGGAAATTCAAGTTAGGATATCAGGATAGGAGAATCCACTCAACGAGTCAAGAGCTAAAAGTCCATAGTTGGCAAGAATACCCAAATTATTACTTTATTATGGGTTTCGTGGACAATGTTCGGATCATTATGAAAATTAATGGGGATCCTTTTCACTAGAATATTAATGTTACTAGACATTATGAGTTCAATGGTGAGGTCTATTGAGACATGATAAAATAATAAGAGATTTTATAAATAAATAAATAAATAAACATTTAATTTACCATATCTCACTTATTTCATAATCAAGAAAAGTACTAATATTTTATTCTTTTTAATTGTAGAATATTATTAAAAGTTCATCATCCACACTATCGCTATGATCAATATTCGAGAAAGATATCCTCCTAACTGGAAGTAACTTCCAATATTGGTTTAGACTCATTTGGGGTGTGTTATGCCATGAATGTAAATATATATTTCATGCTATAATTCTAAATGTCTAATCTTCTTGATAAATAGGCAAGTGATGAATAGTTCATTATATATAAAAAACATTTGAGAGATTTTTTTGATGTTTGATGTTTGATTCTTTCATTAATTTCTAGTGAACTAATAAAGTATCACAACAAAATGGTTGTGTATAGCACGCTTGAGAACCTATGTGGTCTTTACCAGGAGAGAAATTGAGAGGAACAATTTGATATTTACAAGGAACTCTTTTAGAGAACTCTTAGAGAGGGTTCCATAGATGGGCCTCAGACAGTCAATCTCATTGGCTACATTGAGTTCTTAGAGGTTCTAAGTTTTAAAATTTATAAAGAACTCAGAACCGACCTCATTATATAATACCTCACTCATAGATTCTCTAGATTTGTTATGAAGTTTAATATTATCTACATTGGGATGTATCTACGAGATCTTATTACTCTTCTTGGCCAAATTAATTAAGATACGAACCATGAAAAACACCTCATACCGATGGTGAACAAACATACAGGGAAAGCTAAGAGATGTAGTCCCAAAGCTTCTTCAGGACCTTCCATGAAGTGGGAGATCAATGGGAATGAAAGGGAACATGATGTTGTGTTTTTTTTTCATGTGAAATGAAGGGACACTAGAAGAAAAACTACAACCAACAAATTAAGAAAGGGGAACCTTCAGTTTAATTTTTTATCAAGTTCAATTTATTTGTTTCTACAAATTAGGTGTTAGATACAGCTTGTGGTGCCCACATGTGCATTGAAATAAATGAACCAATTTGACTCAGAAATATTTTCTGAGGAGAGGTATATCTTCAAGTAGCCAACAGAGCTAAAATTATCATTATAGCTATCAAGGAATACCACCTTACAATATTAGTGGGAAGAATATTAATTTTAAAAGGTTTTTATTATATTCCTTAAGTTACCAACAAAATTTATTTCCATATCCATACATGATATATACGTATTTATTTTCAAATTTTGGAATAAATTTTTATTGTTTTATAATGATATATTTATTCTTATGTTAAGTAACATTTAAATTACTATCTTTATGTGTTGGATTACTTGAACCAAATAATGAAAATTAAAAATAAAATTACATCACATGACTCACACCACACCCAACATTGGAATCACTGGCTATGTCATGTAAATGGAAATTTCTTCACCAAAATACACCAATATGTATATTTATATTCTTTGTGAACTAAAATAACAAGGTGTATGCCACACATGTTTACAAGAAACAATGACCAAATCCCAATTTAGCGGGAAAGTATAAAAAGATAAAGAACTTCTTGAATTAGTTCGTACCAATGTGTATGGACCATTTCCTCTTGAATTAAGGGGTGGGTAATCATACTTCAAAAATTTTACAAATGATTTTTATAGATATGGATATGTCAACATAATGAAGCATAAGTTATATTATTTTATAAATTCAAGGAATATAATAATGATGTTAAGAACTATCTTGGTAACAATATTAATAATATTTTCCTAGACTATGGTGGAGAATGTAATGCCCCAACCCCAGTTACCCAGAGTCGGTGCATTATTTTAATACATTGGCATGATTACAAGGAATAAAGTCCCGAAAGACGAATCAGTTTAGCAGTCTTGGAAAATAGATTATATACATGAACGTCACATTACACCTTATAAAATAAACCAAAACATAAATGATCCTTTGATAATGACATTAATCCCCTAGATTAACCCAGTTTACCTATCCTAATACACTTCTTGGAATCCAGGAAAAATAAAACGTGAGAAAGGGGTGAGGTCAAACACCCAGTAAGGGTATGAGATACAATAGAAGATAACATTAACATTAGGAATAGTGAATAATTTAAAACACATACCTTTACAAATAATAAACATGCACACTTTATGATAGGAATATGAGATGAGTAAATAATTCCATAATAAAACATTATCATGGGTATCCACTAGTCGAATAACCACATGAACCATCAATAATATTTTTATAATGAGTGAATGTATAATACGGGAAATTCTGAAACATTTTGTTAAGGCCTCAACCAAGACGTTTAAAAATGATTAAGGCCTTGGCCAAAACCATATATCAAAATTGGGAAAGTACTCAGCCAATTATACATTTTATTGTCTCTTTAGACCTATCAATGCAATAAGGAGCTATAGCAGGCTCCACCCATCACTTATTAAGACCAATACATTCCTCATATGAAAAGGTAGAAACATAACATAAACATTCATATTAAAACAAGCATAAGAAATGTCAATAATTTAACCCTAATCCATGAATGGTATAAAAATAACACATCCACATCCAAATAAATCACAAAACCTATAGTATAATATGTAATATTTGTATCATAATAAATAAACCTCTATCAAGATTAATTTCTCGTAAAGGATGTTGACGTAGTTGAAAATGATCAGTAAAAATCATTGAGAAAAATATCCATTTTCAGGAAATCAATTAAAAGGCACATAATTTATAAAGGAATCCATTTAAAATATAGTTTTGAATCAAAGTATCACATACCATTTTTAATCTTTTGAAAGGAATTAACATTTTATAACATTCATGTCCATATAAATAAATCCTTAAAACCATTTTGAAAACATGGACATTAATGAGAAAGGTTTAGAAGAATAAATCATTAAAACATTTAAAATGATATTTTAGTAAAAAAAAGTCACTTAAAAAGAATCCCCTTTAAAACTCTTTATAAAACATGAACATGGATCATAAATATGTACCCGTAGATACTTACGTAAAAACAACCTCGCATAATAATGAGATTGTGAAATTAACCCTTACCTTGCACTTTCCTTTGGTTGAGGGTACGTTTAACCTCCTGTATAATGACCATAGTATGTTATTAAATTATTCCAGAACCATATTAATATTTATTATATCAAAAAAGTTTCATTTCAGACTTTATACTACCCATTTAATAATGATTTCCATATTAAATCCACATTTCTGGTAATAATCACTTTCTTTATTGTACGTGTTTTAACTTGTTAATCTTGATCATATCATTTAGATCATGATTTACATACTTATAGAATATAACAAATGATATATATATCATATATATTTAGAATATAAATATATATAATAGATAGATATATGAAATGGAAAACATCGTTCATGGAGACGGTAGGTCGTACATACGCATAAACGATGTTTTTGTTTTCATATCGTAATGAATGGAAGTGAATAAGATATATGTAAGTAAATACATAAATATTTATATATATATATATATATATATAAACTAGAATTATTATGTCATATATTACATACTTATTAATAATATATATTTTTATAATCATCGTTGAATGGTGAATGTGGAAATGAATCGCATCGCATCGTGGAGACGGTAATCCGTACGTACGCACGAGCGACAATATCATTATATTGATGGTGAAATAATATTTAATTGGATTTTATATCATATATAAAGAATCCTTAACATTTTATATTTATTATTTAAATCAGTTATAATCATTATTATACCCATTCAAATAATGAAGTGTTTCAATAACAAACTACACCACAACGTGGAGACGGTAAGCCGTACGTACACACATATGGTGACATTGACATTTATAGGATGGATATAATAATTAATATGGTTTTAACATATTTATAATAACATCACAGTATGTAGGAGGTACTGGAGTTATTATTTTGGTATGGGAACAAAAAATAAATAGGTAGTAGAAGAAGAAAAGAAATTGAAAGATGGTGGTGAAATTATTCCCTCTTCGTCGGGTGTTTCCTTTTGAGTTGATCAAAAGGGCTCATTAGGTTGGATTTATGATCAAAGTATGGAATATAGGTTGATTTTATGGAAGTTGGGAGGATATCTGGGTAGGGTTTTGCCAATCCAAATGGATTTGGAGGTGTGATTTGGAGAGAAGGGGAAGTGCCCTTTTATAAGGGGGTGTTGGTCACTTTAGGAAAATATTAAATTATGAATTTATTATACAATAATTTTAGGTTTATAATGGCTAAAAAGGAATTTATTTAGAGACTTAGGTGGTTATGGGTCGAAATAATATCAACCAATAGGTTTTAGACAAGTTTAGGTAACCATTTTAACCTTATATTTTAGATTTAACTCTTGGTTAAATAGTTTAACCTTTACATTGTCTTCTGGTATTCTTTCACTATATGGTTAATAAACTTACTCTAAACTTCAAAGATAAACTCAAGTGGTTCATTAATGACATATATAATATTATTTAATCCCTTTGGTTGACCCTTAGATTTTTAGGAATATTATATCAACCAATAATATAGCATATGTTTTAAGAATTAATCTATGTCAATTTCTACACTATTTGGTATTTTGTTTTTGTGAAAGTCATAACAACATTAAAACTTCGAAACGATTTATCTAATCAACCCTAACATGTAATATTAACCTATAAAATTCATGGATGTCATCATAAATTTTAAATAATAATTATTTTATTATTTATAAAATAAACTATTTTAATATTTCATTAAGAAGGTAATTACCACATCATCATTGTTTCATAAATAAATTTACTTATTTAATCTATAAAAATTATAAATAAAATATAATTATGTATGAAATATTTTTATCTTTATAATGAATATTTATAGTCGAATTTATCTTATGTATAACCCCATATTAAATATAGATTAGTTAATAAACTTTGAATTTAACACTTTAAACTCTTCTTTAAATAAAATTATAATAAATTTCCTAATCTAATCCAAGTGGACCTAAAGAATCATATTTTTTTACTAAGGTTGTTTTGGGTCTAATTAAACTTATCAAATAGAATTATGACACGTTTTAGGGTAATTATAATATCATTTTTACCTTTAATTACCCTATTTAATTTTAACGTGGTAAATAAAAGTCAAAAGTAACTATTCACCAAAAATTATTTTCATCTTATTAAAAAAAATTTTACTTACTAATGTTAACAATGTCTCTTGTATTTTTGAAATTTAACTCACAGAAGCAGTAAAATTAAGTTTTATTCAAATTTTCAAATGCTCCTAGAAGGTGGGTAAAAGATGGTAAAAAGTTCAATAAAATTACATATATCTAAACTTATTATAAAATGACTCCAATGAAATAAATTGAATATATATACGTATTATGTATCTATTTTGACCTAAAATAAATTAAAATAAAATAACTAATTAGTTAAATAAAAAGTCAGTTTTAAACAATAACGTAGTCATTTTCACTATTCATCGAAAATTGAAAGTTTTCAGAAAAATACCAAAAATTCACCCTATGCTAATTTTGATATTTTAAATTCAAAAAAGATGTATATATTAACAAATTAAAAATGTAAAATTTTCATTTATTAATTTAAAATTAATTCCCATTTTCAAAACTAAAAAGAGGGTTTTTAAAAAGTAAAAACTATCAAAAGATTGACATGTGTTTATATCAAATTTAAATGTAAAATTACGTATAATGACCTAAATTTTATTAAATGATAAAAGTATAATCTAATTATACTTCTAAACCATTCAAATGTATAATTAAACACCATAAATTTGTTTGATTAAAAAATAATATTTCAATTAAAATTTAGTATTTTTCACTATTCACCCAAATATGAAAGTTATCAGAAAAACATAAAAAATATATCAAAACTAAATTTTTATGTCCCATTTGTAAAGAAGAAGTTTATTTTGTCAAATTTAATATATAAAAGTGTCAAATATTGGATTTATAAATGGTTCGCCTTTAAAAAGAGGTAAAATTTCATTTTCTGAAAAATAATTCCTTAATCTGAAAAAAATGAAATTGTTCTTATATTATGTCTAAGAAACACATAATATAGATGTTAAAAATTATCTGAAATATATAAAATTAAAAATTCAGATAATACTATTCATAACCTCTTTTGAACAACTAGTTTGGTAAGTCGTGGTGCGCTCGAACTCGTTGTTGCGTGTCGCACAAGTTATTGAATTATGTTGAAGAAATAATGTACTATAAAATCTTGGGGTGTTACATTCTACCCTCCTTCAATAAATTTCATCCTCTCAATTTTAAATTGTTCTTTGAAAATAAATGGTTAAAAATAGAAAAATACCTTCAGGGAAAACCAACATTGAAATTGGGTTAATAAAATTTAGTCTTTATAATAGGAAAAAGGAACTGAAAAAGTCACCACCAAATTATGATCCCGATTAGGAGAACATTTATTGCAATTAAGGACACATAATTAGAAGAAAAATGTAAATATTTATAGGGAGTGATTAAGGTCATCGATCACAAACAAGTGTAAAATTGAGGGCCTCAATTCCATCAATCTATGTTGATTTAAAATATTGTTGGATCAACAAAACATAAGGTATTATGATTACACATTTTTGGTTTTAAGATCCCTTCCCTAAAGTTTAAGAATTAATTTATTCATAGAATAAGAGGAAAAAAATACTTGATAAGAATAGTTTCATCCTTCAACTAATTCCTACCATAAACTCACCTTTCACTACAAAAGATAATAGAATTCAAAAATATTATTTTTATTGTAGCTTTATAGGGTTACAAAAATAATGAATTTATAATTCATTTGTAAGAATATTTAAAAAAAACTACATTACACAAACCAGGACATCACGTAGGCCAGTGGTAGGTGATGCACCCATGTCACCCTTCAGTTGCGGGTTCAAGTCTCATGGCCTTGCCGGACATGACGGGTTTTCACCCGACCTCCGGGTTGTCCTTTTTATAAAAATCCCAAAAAAATAATATTAAGAAGTTTTTTTAACCTTAAACTATAATATCCAATTTTTAACTTAATCCATTCTAACCTTTAGACTTATCCAAAATACTTCTATCCAAACTCACATTCCAAAATTTATAAGGAAGGTAAACACAATAAACGTCATTTTTTCCACATAATAACATGTGAATACCTTCATCATGTATTCTTTTAAAACATGGTAACACCTTGAATTACTATAGAACCTTGTTTATTAAATTCATGCTCCCTTATTCCTTAGAGAATACTGGACATACTCCTTATATCCAAAAATGTTATAAACTCAAACAATGATGGAATATACAAATCATTAATCAGTTTCAAGGTAGTCAAACATATCCAATATAATTTATCCAAATCAATCATATATTATTCCAAAATCACTACCTTAGTATTAGAAAAATATTATGGTTTATCTTTCTCTCAAGCATATATTTTCTAAAACATTTAACCTAGTATTGAGTCACTTTTCTTGGTTCCACACAATCTCAAGTCCTTAATGAAATAGTACAGTAATACAATCTTTATATACTCTATAATTCTTATAACATGTACATCATTAATACAACACTCAAATGACACAATACTTTAATAACAACATAAGAACTCTAATCATTCCTCTTCATCTTCGGTAGTATCATAAAATGATTATTATCCAATAGCAGTATTTGGAGTATACTCTGATGATTTGGACATTGATTCGCGTAGTGTCCCAACTCCTTGAAGATGAAGCATTGTACATTCGAAACCTTTTTCTTACCTTTGAAATCACATAATTGGTGTCCATTTTCTCCACACATATAACAAACTCTCATTCCCTTCAAGAATTTACCAAGGTGATTCTTTCCATAGTTATCACATATGAGAAAATACTTTTTTCCCCTATTCCCTTTATACATATTTCTCTCTTCATTCCTTTTCTTCTCTTGCTTCCCTTCAAAGCCATAGGACTCAGAGAATTATTTACTTATCTTATTAACACATGATACTATTTATTAATATGATGAGAATATATGGAAGACTCTTTCCCTTTTAAATTTTGGCTTAATATCATGAAATATTCGATCCTTCTTAGTCTTTCAATCACGTGTATTGCTGGAATTATCATTCCTTCTACTAGGATATATTTCTAAACAATGCCATACACTAGGTTAATTTATGAACCATAATGCATAATTCCAAACTTGTAAAATACCTAACATAAATTAAAAAGTTTATGCATATAATCTATAAACATAAAATGTTTTCTTTGAGGCATTATTTACTCCTAAAACCTTCATAACGACTTGTAATGGAAATGTGTATTATCCTAAGCATATGTCTCGAGAGTTTCATAACCAAGAGTGCAGCAAGGCCCGTTGTCGCGTACCAGGATACACTGGGTCAAACCTGAAACTCCTTGTCAGAGCTTTCACTCCTAGGTACATCTATGCCAGAGCCGCCTCTACCTTCTTGTATCCAGACAGGGATTTATTTCTTGTAAAATACACAAAATCTCTACATTACCAAAATTCTAGGAAGTTCTTATATACTAATACTCAAATTTTATCATAGGGTAATGTGCTCTGATCAGAGTTTATCTAAATCTAGTTTCCAAGGTTTGTACAAAACTTCCTCTAATACCAACTGTAACGCCCCGACCATAGTTACCCAGTATCAATGCATTATTTTAATACATTCACTTGATTACAAGGAATCAAGTCCCGAAATAATGATCAGTTTAACAGTCTTCGAAAATAGATCACATACATGAACATTAAATTACACCTTAGAAAATAAATCACAATGTAATTGATCCTTTGATAACACCATTAATCACCTAGATTAACCCTGATTATCAATCATAATACACTTCTTGGAATCCAGGGAAAATAAAACATAAGAAAGGGGTGAGATCAAAGGCTCAGTAAGGGTAAGAAATACAACAAAAGATAATATAAACATTAGGCATGGTGAATAATTTAAAACACAATACTTTACAAATAATAAACATGAAAACTTTATCATAGGAATATGAGATGAGTAAATAATTCCATAATAAAATATAGTCATGGGTATTCTACTAGTCTAATAACCACATGAACCATCAATAATATTTTCATAATGAGGGAATGTATAATGTGGGACATTCTGAAACATTTTGTCAAGGCCTCGACCAAGACGTCTAAAAATGACTACGGCATCGTCCAAAACCTTATATCAAAATTGGGAAAGGCCTTATCCAATTCCAAGTCTAATTGTCTCATGAGACCTATCGATGCACCGAGGAGCTATAGCGGGCTCCACCCATCACATACTAAGTCAAATACATTCCTCATAAGAAAAGGTTGAAACATAACATAAATATTCATATTAAACAAGTATACAACATTTAAATACTTTAACCCTAAACCATGAATGGTATAAAAATAAAACATTCAAAGTCAAATATATGAAAAAACCTTCAATACAATATGGAAGATTTGTACCATAATAATTCAACCTCTATCAAGATTAATTTCCCGTAAAGGATGTTGACATAGTTGAAAATGATCAGTAAAAATCTTTGAGACAAATATCCCTTTTTCATGAAATAATTTAAAAGTCACTTAATTTATAAATGAATTCATTTAAAAGATATTTTTTGAATCAAAGTGTCCCATACCACTTTGAAAATCTTGAAAGTAATTAAAATTTTAATTTATTCATGTCCATATAAATAAATCCTTAAAACCACTTTGAAAACATGGACATTAATGAGAAAAGTTTAGAAGAATAAATCTTTAAATCATTTAAAAAGAATTTTTAGTTAAAAAAGTCCCTTAAAAATAATCCCTTTTAAAAATATTTTTTGAAACATGGAAACGGATAATAAATATGTCCTAGTAGATACTTATGTAAAAAAACCTCGGAAAATAAAGCGATTGTGAAATTAACCCTTACCTTGCACTTTACTTTGGTCGAGGGTATGTTTAACCTCCTATATAATGACTATAGTATGTTATTAAATTATTCCAAAACCTTATTAATATTTATTATATTATACATGATTCATTTATGACTTTATACTACCCATTTAATAATGATTTCCATGTTAAATTAACATTTCGGGTAATAATCGCTTTCTTTACCGTACGTGTTTTAACTTGTTATTCTTGATCGTATCATTTAGATCATGGTTTACATACTTCTTGAATATAACACATGATTTATATATCATATATACTTAGAATATAAATATGTATAATAGATAGATATATGAAATGGAAGATGTTGTTTATGGAGACGGTAGGTCGTACGTACACATAAACATAGTTTCCGTTTTCATATCGTATTGAATGGAAGTAAGTGAATAAGATATATGTTAGTACATACATACATAAATAAATACATAAATACATATATATACATATATATATATATATATATTATGTAGAATTATTATTTCATATATTACATACTTATTAATAATACATATTTTTAAAATCATCGTTGAATGGTGGATGTGAAAATGAATCTCATCGCATATTTGTGACCGTAATCCGTACGTACGTACGAGCAAAAATATCATTATATTGATGGTGAAATCAAATTTAATTGGATGGTATTTCATATATAAGGAATCATTAACATGTTATATTTATTATTTACATCATTTATACTCATTATTATACCCATCCAAATAATGAAGTGTTTGATTAACAAACTACCCCACGACGTCCAGACGGTAAGACGTACATACGCACATTTGGTTACTTTGTCATTTATAAGATGGATAGAATAATGAATATAGTTTTAACATATTTATAATAAAATCACAGTATTTAGGATCTACTAGAGTCATTATTTTGGTATGTAAACAACAAAGAAAGAGGAAGAGGAAGAAGAAGAAGAAAAGAATTTGAAAGAGGGTGGTGAAATTGTTACCACTTCTTCAGGTGTTTCATTTTGAGTTGATCAATATGGATCCTTAGGTTGGATTTTGTATCAAAATAAGGAATCTAGGATTATTTGAGGGAATTTTGGAGGATATTTGGGTAGGGTTTGTCTAAGAAAAATTGCTTTGGAGGTGTGATTTTGAGAGAAAGGGAAGTTTTCTTTTATAATAGGGGTGAGGGCCACTTTAGAAAAAGATTAAAATATTAATTTATTATACAATAATATTCCAATTATAAGGGCTTAATATGAATTTATTTTGAGCCTTAGGTGGTTATGGGTCTAAATCCTCTCAACCAATAGGTTTTAGGAAAGTTAGGTTACCATTTTAACCTTATCTTTTAGATTTAACTCTTAGTTAAATAGTTTAGCTTTTACCACGTCTTCTTGTATTATTACAATATATGGTTAATAAAATTACTCTAAACATCCAAGAGAAACTCAAGTGGTTCATTAATGACATATATAATATTTTTTATGCTTTTTTTCATAACCCTAGATTTTTAGTAATATTATATCAACCAATAATATAGTATATGTTTTAAAAATTATTTTATGTCAATTTTGACACTATTTGGTATTTTGTTTTTGTGAAAGTCATAAAAACATTATCACATATAAAATAATTTCTATAATCAACCCTAACATGTCATAGTATCCTATATAATTAGTTTATGGCATCAAAACTTTTAAATTCGATTTATTTTAATATTTTTAACATAAACGATTTTAATATTTCATTAAGAAGGTAATTACTGCATCATCATTGTCTCATAAATATATTTAATTATTTAATTTCTAAAAATAATAAATAAAATAAAATTATGTAGAAAATATTTCTATCTTTCTAATGAATATTTATAGTATAATTTAGCTTATGAATAACCCTATAATAAATATGTTTTAGTTAATAAACATTGAATTCAACACTTTTAACTCTTCTTTAAATAAAATAATAATAAATGTCCTAATATAATACAAGTGGACCAAAAGGATCATATATTTTTTTTCTAAGGTATTTTTGGGTTGAATTAAACTTATCCAATAGAATTAGGACATGTGTTAGGGCAATTATAATATCATTTTTACCTTTAATTACCCTATTTACTTTTTAACGTAGTGAATAAAAGTCAAAATTTACTATTCACCAAAAATTATTTCCATCTTATTGAACCACATTATACTTACTGATTTTAATCATTTCTCTCATATTTTTTAAATTCAACTCACATATGCCGTAAATTTAAGTTTTATGCAAATTTTCAAATGCTCATAGAAGGTGGGTAAAAGACGGTAAAAAGTTCAAGAAAATTTTATATATCTAAAATTTTTATAAAATGTTTCGAATGAATTAAATTGGACATATATAGATATTATGTATCTGTTTTTACCTAAAAAAATTAAAATAAAATTAATAATTAGTTAAATAAAAAGTCAGTTTTAAATAATAACGCAGTCTTTTTCACTATTCATCAAAAATTGAAAGTTTTCAAAAAAATAACAAAAATTCACCCTAAGATAATTTTTATATTATGAATTCAAAAAAGAAGTATATTTTACAAAATTAAAAATGTAGAAGTTTCATTTATTAATTTAAAATTAATTCTCGTTGTCTAAACCAAAAATTGGGTTTTTTAAAAAGTAAAAACTATCAAAATATTGACATGTGTTTATGTCAAATTTAAATGTAAAATTACTTATAATGACCTAAATTGTATTAAATGATAAAAATATAATCTAATTATACTTCCAAACCATTAAAATGTATAATTTAACACTATAAATTGTTCGGATTAAAATATTTTTTTTCAATTAAAATTTAGTATTTTTCACTATTCACCCAAATATGAAAGTTATCAAAAAACACCAAAAATATACCAAAACTTAATTATTATGTCCCGATTCTAAAAAAATAAATTTATTTTTTTAAATTGAATATATAAAAGAATCAAATATTGGATTTAAAAAGGTTCTCCATTAAAAGGCGGTAAAATTTCATTTTCTGAAAAATACTTCCTTTATTTAAAAAATGAATTTGTTCTTGTATTATGTTTAAGAAACACATAAGATGGATGTTAAATTTAATATGGAATATATAAAATTCAAAATGAAGATAATACTATTCATAACTACTTTTGAACACCTAGTTTGGTAAATCGTGGTGCGCTCAAACTCGGTGTTGCGTGTAGCGCAAGTTATTGATTTACTTTGAAGTAATAACGTACTATGAAATCTTGGGGTGTTATAGAGAATATATTAATTAATAATTAATTGAATTTTTATGGAGTTATAGAATTTTATCTAAACTCACCCCACCCTATACGCCTTAGGGGGGTGGTGTAAGTGAAAGGAGGAACAACACCTTATTGGACATGGTGAGATCAATGTTGGGTCATGCTAGTCTTCCATTATCCTTTTGGGGATATTGATTACAAACAATATCATACATACTAAATAGAGTGACATCAAAATTAATAGACATTATACCATACCAATTATGGAATAGAAAGAAATATGTGATGTCTTACTTACATATGTGGGGTTATGAAGCCTTTTTAAGGACTCTTATGGTAACAAACTTGCATTTAGATCTACAAAGTGTATCTTTATATGATATCCTAGGGAAACAAAGGGATTATACCTATAAAATATTTCATAATAAAATGATATGATAAAAAAATGTACCACATTTCAGGAGAAGGATCTCATCTCTAAACGAGATAGTAGGAGAATGGTAGACTTCTATAAAGTCTAGGATCAAGATACACTAGAGTTGTCATAGGAAAAAATTCCACAATTCCCTGTGGAATAAGAAATTTTCCAAAGACAAAATTTATGTGTAAAATCACTAGGGAGGTTAAAGAACTAGAACAATGTGGTTTTCTACTCACTGAGGATAGTGAATAATTATTAGTTGATAATAATTATCCTCTAACCTATAAGGAAGCATTAAGTGTAAAAAATGTTTCTAATTGGAAAGAAGACATGAATTCTAAAATAGATTCCATATACCAAAACCATGTCTACTTTTTTGAAGAGGTTCATGCCTTAGTCAAAAAACCAAGGCACAAATTATTGAATATATTAAAAAGGATAGTTAAAAGAGTCAAGGAACTTCACCCATCTAGTTATGAGAGGCCAAGAAAGATGAGTTACTCCATTTCAGATTGCTTGCAAAATGGTGATCAAATCGCTTTCAATCCATATTTTCATCCATAATTTTTGAAGAACAAAAGAGACAACATTGATTATGCCCATCATTTCAGCTTCAAGCAATGAAGTAATGCGACAACAACTAAAAAAGAAACCATGAAAATTCCCAAGATGATCTCTAAAAATAGCACCGTATCCCGCTGGACCCGGGTTACCCTTTGATGCACCATAAACATTCAAGTTCATCAACCCTAGCATCGGGGTTTGCAAGAAAACATCAAGAGTTCGCTTGAGAGGACTATAGATGACATCCATATGAAGCTTGCGAAGTATCTCAAATTCGCCTATAGAATTGTTGCAATGAGACTTCTGGATCGAAGACACTTTCTTAATTGCAATGAGTATTTGAGCTTTACCTGTATTTAAATTAAATGAGTATTTTTTGTAAGGAATGTTATTTCTGTCATACCAAATCACATGAAGACGTTCAACAACTGTAGAGATGAAAATATTTTTAATTTTATGCGAGGCATCATGATGAACACATCTCTTTAATTGAAAGTCGATAGAATCAGAGATCAATCAACTGCAGTTAAAAATGTGAAAAATGAAGTTCCATAAAGTAGCGGAAGTAGCACATGATAGAAACAGATGGTTAGAATCTTCCATGTGTTGATTACATAGGTGACATTTGGATGATAGTTGAATACTAAAAGATTGAAGACATGCCTTAGTGGGAATTCTGTTATGATCCATACACCAAATCAGAGTGAATCTCGTTGGTTTAATCCAAGGCTTATTAACGTAATTCAACCATTCAAATTCGGACTCCATTCTTGAGAAGTTATATTTATAAAAAAAATTGAGTTGAGAATGCCATTGTAAGAAGGTTCCTATGTGAGTAAACCCTTGGTGTTAGAATATGGGTAGTTGTCAATAATATGAGTAATGTTGTCAGGGAGTTCATCTCTCTGAAAATGAAGAACCTCCCTTATAGTGGAATCAATAATCTTCGGGGGAGAATCAGGAGATAAGTGAGAAATAAGGGGTGTTCCAGTCCTGTTATCTGTCCTAAAATTAATGATAGAATCAACTCTAACCATCTATCTATAGTTTTTCATAATTTTATGGTAAGTCTACCTAATGGAGGGACATATTGAGGAGGAAATATGATTTAAATTTCCTTTTTAAGTTTAGAAAGAAATCTATTCTTTAAAAAGGCAATTGCCTCAGAGTAGTTATTTATTATTCTCTAGGTAAGTCTGGCCTAGAGAGCTTCATTGAAAAGTTTTATGTTTTAAATACTAATACCACCCTTGTCAATGGGTTTACAATAAGTGGTCCAAGGAATGGTGATAAGTTTCCTTTCAGTAATACTTCTTGTCCAAATTAATTTCTTTATGTATGTGTTAAGCCCTTTCAAAGTACCAATAGGCCACTTATAAATCATCAAAGAGTAAACCATTTTGGAGACGATGGTTGATTTAACAGGACAGATTCTTCCTTCCATGGAGATAGATTTTCCCTTCCAAGAGTAAAGTTGACTGGTGATTTGATCCATAATTTTGATAAAGTCGGTTTCTTTGGGTCTTCCCCCAAAAATCAGAACCCCTAGGTAAGTGAAAGGGAGGAGACCTTCCTTAATTCCAAAGTGGTTAATGATACCACTTTTCCTAGTAGAGGAGAAATTTTTTCCAAAGAAAATAGAAGATTTATTCCAACATATGGATTGACCAGATATTTATTCATAATGAGTTATAGCGTCTTTAAGAACTTACGTATTCTTTTTTCCTCCTTGTAAGAATAACATAATATCATCAGTATACATGAGGTGAGTAAGAACACTAATGTTTCTGGCAGCCTGTATGGGTTTTAGTTTGTTCTGATTGACTAGGTGTGAGAGCAGTCTACTAAGGTAATCTTGAGAAATAACAAAGAGGATGGCCAAAAGGGGGTCACCCTGTCTGACACCTTTGGTTCTTTTAAACTAACCTTTTGGAGAACCATTGACAAGGATGGAGATAGAAGAAAACATAAATAGGGTTTTAATTCTTCAAATGAAAATATCATTAAATCCAAAGATTTGAAGAACTTTAAAGATGAAACTCCAATAAATAGTGTCGAAGGATTTTATAATGTCAAGCTTAATGGAAATATTCCCTCCTCTCGTAGTTCTGTTAATAATGTTATTGCATTCAGAGGCCAGGAAAATGCAATCCTGAATAGACCTTCCTTTAATAAAACTAAATTGGTTCCAAGAAACAATTCTGTTGGATATGGGAGTGAGTCTATTAGCTAAAATCATAGAGATTATATTATAAAGGGTATTAATCATGGAAATATGCTGAAATTGATGAATCTCAGAGGAATTATCAACTTTAGGAATCAGTGTAAGAAACTAAGAATTTATACCATGAGGGAGCACACCATTGGAGAGAAATGATCTAACAAGTTTACAAACATCCATGTGAATGGAATCCTAGTGTTTTTGGAAAAACCCATTATTAAACCCATCAGGACCTGGAGCACTATCAGGCTTCAAACTGAAGACTATATTCTTAATTTCATGCTCTAGGAGGATACTAACAAGACAAGAATTATCATTTTCATCCACCAAAGATGGTATAATATCAGCTTTGAGGTCTTTGTTGACATCAAGACCAGTGAAGATGTTGTGAAAATAGGAAACCACATGATTAATAATGTCCTCATCAGAGTCAATGAGATTTCCATTATGCATAAGAGTGGTGAGAGGTCGACTATCCTTTCTTATGCTTTGCAGAGAGTTATAAAATTTAGTGTTTCTATCTCCATTGAATAACCATTTTGTTTTAATGATTTGTTTGCACATGTTTTCCTTTAGTGTAAGAAGGGAATCGAGTTTCATAGAAATTTCAATTTCCGGTTGAGGATCCTGAGAAAAATCAGAGTCGGTATTATTTATTTGAGTTTGAGCAAGCTCATTTTCTAGAGAAGAAATATCTATATATATTTATTTAATTTTGGATCTACACCAGCTATTAAGATCCTTATTTAGATGTTTTAATTTAGTGGTACAAGCAAACACATCATATTGATGTTTCATGGATTCCCAAAAATCTTTGGTGAAAGAAGAACTGTCCGAGTCATCTGACTAGGAATTATTGAATATAAAGGGAAAATTGGGCTTACTATTTCTAGTAGACATATTTACAAGTATAGGGTGATGACCTGAATTCAACCTTGTAAGGGTAGTGCTTGAAATCATATCCCGGTTTTCAAGGGCAGTGGAATTCACAAAAGCTCTATCCAGTTTTCTCGCCACTACCTTATTATTATATCTTCTGTACCAAGTTTATTTGGTGCCACTAAGGTCAAGCTCCAAAAGGTTGTTGTCCTCAATAGAGGCTCTAAATTCACCAGAGGAAATAGTGGAGTGGGAAGGACCTAATTTCTCACTAGGAGAAAGAATCACATTAATATCCCCAATCACAATCCAAGGGTCATGCATATTGTTCTCCAACAAGGAAAGATCATCCCAAAGGATTCTCCCCTCTTTATATTTATTCTTAGCATAGATCATAGTGCAAAATATGTGCTTTCCATCAAAACTAAAAACACAAGTAAAAAATTGCACTGATGTTTTCACCTTGTTCACATCTTGTATGGATGAGTGATAGAAAATCCATAAGGCGTCTATTGAAGATCCATCTTTACATGCACCTAAGAATTTATAGTTAAGGGAGCAGAGGTGTAGAAAATTGGAAGTAAAGTTGTTTTTTGGTTCAATAATAGAAAATAAAAGAGGCTTATGTGTAACGCCCCAACCCCAGTTACCCATAGTCGGTGAATTATTATGTAGCATTGGCATGATCACAAAGATCAAGTCTCGAAAGACCGATTAGTTTAGTAGCCTTGAAACACTAGATACATTCATAGCTTTTACATTACATAATAAAGTAATAAAAAACTAAAACAACATCTTGTCTTCATATCCTCTCATATTATCCCTTCAGGTCATGAATAAAATACTTCTTCACATCCTGGAAAAATTAAAACATTGAAAGGGATGGGCTCAGATGCTCAGTAAGGATAACAATATAGCGGAATCTTTCATAAATAAACATAAACATTTAAGGCAATGTATAACTAAACAAAAGCCTTTTAAACATTTACTTCAGCATAATATGTCAAAATAAAATGAAATAATGCCATTTACTTATTCACATGGATATTCTACTTGTTGAATAATCACATGAAATATCAATAACCACTTTCATAATGATGGAATGCATAATGCCAGACTATCATAACCATGTAGCCATGGCCTCGTGCCAAGACTACAAATAAGATTTTGTCAAAGCCTCGTTCCAAGACACTAGTTTGTCTCATGAGTCCTACCGATGCAATTTTTTTAGAAGATAATTACATTTAGAATTGATAAAATACACTCCAGTGTTTTTATGAAAACATTATGC
This sequence comes from Viscum album, assembly GCA_963277665.1. Taxonomy (NCBI): domain Eukaryota; kingdom Viridiplantae; phylum Streptophyta; class Magnoliopsida; order Santalales; family Viscaceae; genus Viscum; species Viscum album. The sequence goes on along the minus strand of OY728162.1, from coordinate 1,275,605,411 downwards.
AAGCTTCTGAAAACAAAATTACTAATTCTGAGACTGCTCGACTAATAACAGGCCATGATGGGTCCACACCCAATCCCTTCCTGTCTACCACAATTGAGAGTAGGTTTTTTTGAAATCATTTTTAAGCTTGATTTAAATATGTATACATTTGCACTGGATTTTAATATATTTGAAAGAAATATCTCTTTTTTTAAATCATTTAAAAATCACATAATTATAAAAGAAAGCCTTTATTTTGAAAATATCCTTATAAGCATGTAAGGGAAGCTTCAAAGGTTTAATAACGATGGTAGATAAGTCGTTTTCACCACATACGTAAGACAAAACATTCCTTTTTTCATTTAGTGAAAACGCTTCGTATAAAAAGATTCCTTTTGTATAAATGTAAAAGTCAAAGGGGTTTATACACCGTATAAAATAAAGTTGTGTATAAAAAAAATATGCCTCAATGAAAGGAGATTGAGACGATGTCCCTTAAAAAGATCATTTGTTAAATAAAATAGATCTATTATGTGTATTCACTATAAGTACACATAAATAATGTACAAATACAGGATAAGACATAATAATATCATGACATAATTTGAATATAGGAGATTAACCCAAAGAATAGAAATTGGGTTAAAAAGTTCTCTTACCTCGTGTCCGACTTCACTCGACCGTTCTTTAATCTCCTGGATAATAAACTAGAGTTAATTTATATTTGCTTAAGAACCTTTTTCATGTTCATTATTCCTTTTATATCACTTATTACCATGTTATGAACATTATGTAATTTTTTAAGTTAATAACGGTCATTTTGTCGATCTTTGGTACTTGAGTCAAAAATAAACTTCTTATAATTACAATTTGTTCATGTGGTAAAATATACATTATATCCAGCATTATATTCATGATTTAGATATCTTATATATAATATATATCCATTATATACATTCATTCATAATATTACGTAACATTTAGAGGTAATAAATGAAATGCACCGTTCATGGAGACGGTAAGTCGTACGTACGCATGAACGATACTTTCATTTATATTTCATATTTAATGGAATTAAATCATAATTATATAAAGGTATATTATAATTCCAGTATAATATCATATATAATATCATTTACTCCATCCTTTATACATCCCACATATGGCATTAACGATTCAAATCACTTTTAGGGGGTGGTAGTCCGCACTTCCTAAAATGAAGATATCGCGTTTACCCATAATGGAAACCATAATGGTATGCCATAAATGAAAAATACAGAAGCTTAAGTAAAACATAAACATATTATATATCATATATAAATATAGTGACATCTTAATGGCCACTTTTGAAGGTGTTATATGAGTGTTGCACAATCATCGTTTCGTGAGGTAGAAATTCTCCATCCACAGAAACAATATGTTCTTTAACCATTAGAAGTAGGTGTGTGTAAGTGTAGCTAGAATACTTCTTATAAAAACATCCTAGTATGTTTAGGATACTGGTTTTGTTAAAAAAGAAATGAATAAAAAGAGTTTATGGGGTTGGAGAAGCAAAATAAAACATAAGAACACAAGAGAAAACACTACAAATAAAACGGGTAACTCTTTTTGATTTGAGCTCAAAGGCTTACTTGGGAAGAATTATGCCCACATTGAGGCTTCTAGGAGTAATAGTGGTATGTGGAGAGACAAAATGGGCAGGGGTTGGCTGATCCAAAGGCTTTAGAGGTGTGGGTAAGGTGGTAGAGGTGGGGGCCTTTTATAAGAGGAGAGGAGGGGCACTCTTGGAATGTTATAGAAGGTTACTTTATTATAAAATGCTTTTCGGATATAAAAAGTCCCAAAATTATATATTTCGAGGCTAAGGTGATAAGAGTTCTAAATACACCAATACAATAGGTTTTTGACAGGTGTAGGTATTATATTTTACATTATCTTTTCATTTTATTTAAATCATTAAATAATGAGGTAATCGTTGCATCATCATGGTGTCATAAATAATTTAATTTATTTAATGTCTAAAAATTATAAAAAAAACATCATGATGTAGAAAATCTTTTTATATTTCTAATTAATATTTATAGTAAAAAATATGACTTTTATAAGCCCATTTAAAAACTGTTTTAGTAAAACAACTCATGTTTGTGACATTTTTATTTTAACATTAAATAAAAAGTTTTTAATGTCATTTTCCTACCAAAGTGGCTCCATGGGGTCCCCAAGTTGACACATGGATTTTCTTGGTCGAAAATGACTCATACAATAGGGTTAGGACATGTTTCAAGGTCATTTCATATTATTATAACATATCTTTACCTTAAATTACACTAATTACCTTTAATCGTGATTAATTAAACTTAAAAGTTACTATTCACCAAAAATTATTTTAATCCCATTGAACCACATTTTACTTAATAATGAAAACCATGTATTTCGGATTTTTGAAAATAAAATCACAGAAGTGGTAATGTTTCATTTAAACGAAAAATCAGTTTTTTAACTACCACTTTGTGGTTTCACTATTCATCAAAAATTGAAGTTTTTTAGAACAATGGAAAAATTTCACCCTAAGCTATAATTGATATTCCAAATTCAAAAATGATGCCTTTTTTACAAAATTCCAAAAATATAAGTTGCATTAATTAATTTTATAATTAATTCCCGCTGTCACAACAAATAGCGTGTTTTAGGAAACAATATATATCAAAAGATTGACAATTGTTTATGTCCAATTTCAAAGTGAAATTAATTATAATGACCCCCATTGGATAAAATGGTAAAAATATATTATAATTATAATTTAAAACCAATCAATAGTATAATTTATCACTATAAATTATTTTGATTAAAAAAGTTGTTTTTAAGTATTTTTCACTATTCATAAAAAATTGGATGTTCTCAGAAAAATACCAAAAATTCAACATTGGATAATTTTGATATTCTGAATCCAAAAATGAAGTCCATTTTGAAATATAAAATTTATATAATTTCAAAAAGTGGGTATTACTATTCATAATGGCTATTTTGATTGGTCGTGGTGTGTTAGATTCTCGAACTTGCGTACAATACAAGCTATTGCATTATTGAAAGAGAAGCGTATCATGGAAGGTTGGGGTGTTACATTATGAGATTCTAAAAGTCTCTTAAGGAAAATGAGAATGTTAGAGTTTGCGATACCCTTACAGTTCCAGAAAAGGAGCTTCATTTAGAAATATTTTTGGGGTTGGATCCCCTTTTTCTGATTTACCCAAGTCCTTGTTACTCTCGGATCTTCTAACATCCTTTGAAGAGGTCATATTGGGGTTTTTGTCCTGTTATTTAGAATATGGACTTGACGAGGTTTTTTCAACCATTTCACTGGTCATGGTCCTCTTAAGAGTAGAATATTTTGTGTGTGAGGGTGAAATATTAGCATAATATGTACTATCAACAATATTCTTTAATTTTGAATCCACAGAAAGAGAATTTCATTGAACAAAGTCAGACTCATGAAACTTTTTTAAAGAAGCATTATCTGGATAGCTGTCTAATTTATGAGAAATAGACAGGTCCAAAGTCTTACAGATTTTTATGTTGTCAGGGTTAAAAATAGGGCAGTTTTCTTGGAAATTAGCATCTAAAATCTGCTCTGGAATACTTCTAACATTCCAAAACCATGTCTATATTTTTTAGAACATATATTATATGTAAAGAACATTGGTTTCAAATAGGTATTAAAGAAAAAACTATACATGGAAGGACATTTTGGTACCTATAAGGCTTAACTGGGTGAAAATGTGTTTAAAAAACTTCAAGGAATTGACTATAAAAAACCTTTTCACTAGTTGAAATGCTAAAATCCATTATAATTCTAATTTCCAATATTTCTTTCCATGATTATGAGATTTTTAAAATGGATTTAAAAATATCCTTACTTAACAGGAACCTTCATGAAGATATATATATGACACATCTATAAGGTTTTATGACTCTAATGGATTCCAATAAGGTAAGCAGATAGAAAACATCCATTTATGGGTTAAATAAAGAATCTCGGTTAGGGAACATTATTTTTATGTGGACATAATGGAATTTAGTTTCATAAAGAATGAATTAAACCCATGTTTCAATAAATGATTTAGTGGGAGTGTAGTGGTTTTCTAAATAATATCTGTTGATGACATATTATTCATTGGAAACAAAATACCATTCTTATAGTATATTAAGGCATGGTTGAATAAACGGTTCTTTAAGAAGGACTTGTGTGAGGGATCATATATTCTTTGGATCAAGATCCATCGTGATAGCTCCAAGAGTTTTCTTGGCCTAAGTCATAGTACATACATTAACAAGATACTTAAGAGATTCAGTATGGAACAATATAATAAGGGATTGTTTCTATCATCACATAGAATTCATAATTCTAATAAAATGTGACCTAAAACACTTGAGAAAAGAAATAAAATGACAAGTATTCCATACACATCAGGGATTGAGTCAGTCATATATGTTATTCTATGTACTAGCAAAGATATCACCAACACATTATGCATGGTAGGAAGATATCAAGATGATACAGGTGACCATGATTGAATGGGATTCAAGAACACATTTAATTATTTGAGCCATACTAAGGATATGTTCTTGGTTTATAGAGCAGATGGATAACTAGTCATCAGAGGATATAAATATGCTAGTTTTAAAACTGATCAACATAACATGAAGTCACATACGTGAAATATCTTCACTTTGAATAGAGTTGATCTGAGCTAGATGATCTCAAATCAGGCTATGGATAAAGATTATATATTAGAGTATGAGTATATTTCACCTTCTAATGCAGCTAATTAATCATTATCGATGAAAAAATTAGTCAAAGATCTTGATGTGGTATCTAGTAATAAAGATACAATCACACTCTATTTTGACAATACTACAGTAGTGAACCATGAAAAAGAGATAAGGTCACAATAATGGAAAAATAAAATAGATCATAAGTATAATATTTTGAGGTATTTTTCCAAGATTGGTATTGTTGCAGTGAGAAGTATTTCCATAGAAGGAAACATGAAAGACCCATTTAATAAGGACTTAACTTGACAAAAAATAACTATCATGTGAGGTCCAGCAGACTGAAGGTTGTAGGAAGTTGGCTCTATTCTAAGTGGGAGTTTGTTAGAGTTGGTTTCCTAGGAAAAATTGTTTTTAATTTTATTACATGTATATTTTATGTATTTCATATTAATAAAACTTATTATTACATATTGTTTTTTGTTTTGATTGACTCTAATGTAATATTATACTAGAGTATATGTCGCATTAACATGGTCATATAAGATTCCCATTATAATGAGAACCATGATGGGATATGAATATATTCTCAAATAATGTTTTTCAGTAGGATAAAAAACTATTATGGGACACAATGTATATAGAGTGATAGGTGTGAGTACTCATATGCCAATGAGGCTTCTTCTCATGATGTTCTCACTTGTAAATCTCTAAGACAGAAGATTATGAGAACTGGAGTGCCATTAAGAATTCCACATGTTTTGGTGTCATAAGATATTCTTATCTTCAATTTTGAGTGGTGGTCCTTAGAATTTAAGATTATTAATGCATGTAACAAACCACATACTTAGATATATTTTGTAAACCATGATGAAAATAGTTCATGGAGTTGATATATACATTGGGTGTGTAATGAGTGACATTCAATTAATCAATAAGTCAAGGAAGTATTTTCTCTTCCATATTTATTGTATCTGATATATCCACCCTTTGATTGTAATAGAACCATTGCATTAAATTCCATGGAAATAGTCTAACGACATGTTTATTTTAGATAGTGAAAGAAAGATATATCATGTATACAGGTTGGTGACCTAGATGTGAAAACTTCATGATGAGATATTATGACAAAGGGATTATATTAAATACTGAGCATTCATATGTAGTTTTTGATGTTGTGACATTATGTTCTTTCTATTAGGCGCATCAAACTGTTTCTAGACGGTAATCTTGTACATTAGGCGAGCCTGTCTGATGACAATGAGAAAAAAATCCTAGAGGGTCACACACTAAGTGTTTCTATTGATCTCAATTAAATTATATTTGAGTTTAATTAATGGAATATTTATTAATCTCATCTCGGAGGAATAATTTTATTCATGTTATATTGATCACATAAATTAAATAAAAATTTATTCTTCAACTCGTGAATAAAATATTTTTTATTTTTTAAATATTTTATATAATATATATTCACCAGATTCTAAATAAAATATTTATTTATGAAGATAATATTTATTTGGTTGTTTAATAATTTATAGAAGAGCTTGAATGGAATAATACCTAGTCTCAGGACAAATATTATTTAGAAATACCATTATATAATATTCGTTACTGTGCAATTTGGTGCACACTATAAAATAATAATAATATAATTATTATTATGAGGAAAGGGGTTTAATAAAGGTAATAAATTCTATTTAATGTCCAATATTAAATTAAATAATATTTTAACTTAAATAGTAACACTATAAATAGACTTCTATTTATGTTGTGTAGAGTATCAAAAAATTGATAATTCGAATTTTTGTGAAATAGAAATTCTCTCTCAACATGTCCTTCTCTCTCCCACTTAATAATGAGAAGTGCAGGAGAAATTTCATCAAGACCAAAGTCCAAGCGATCCAGAATGAACAATGAAAGTCATTCAAATCACCTCTCTATCACCTTGATATTGAGTGGTGCTTATCGAAGATTATAGGTGCACGTGTGGATAACTACTAGAGGGATTCGATACTTGGATCCTCATAGAGAAATGAAGGTAATAGGAAAGGGTCTTTTTGGAGGATCAGTATTCATCAGAAAAGAAAGTATTTAAGCCCATGTATTTGTTTATCCAAATATTAAATAGATTAATAATGTATTTGATGTGCAAGATCCCCACTCTTGGTTTTTGGAAATTATTATTAAAATAAATTTTAACATATCTCCCACCTCTGTATGCTTCCACTACACTCTGAACCATCATCCACTTATGATCTATCCCAACATAGCATGATGTTTGATGATGGTACGTGATGATATATATTGGCTATGGAATATCAGGTTTATACATTAAAACTTTTAGAGTTACAGTTTTTTAGGAAGAAATAAATGGTGAATGGTATTCTTATCATTGGATACCCAAATCAAATATGTGATATTTGTGTTCTAAGAAAAAAATATAAAATTTTTTGCAACAAAGGCCAACTAGAAAGCTACTACACCACTGGAGGTAGTCTACACCGATGTGTGGGTTATATTGAATCCAAAATAAAATAGACAAAGGATGTACATTTTAATATTTATTGATGATTATAATAGAAAAACATGGGTATACATTATCAAGATGATGTTTTAAGTGTTTGAAATCTTCAATTAATTCAAGGTGTTAGTGGAAAATCAATGCAACAATCATATAAAAACATTGCGATCAAATTGAGGTGATGAGTTCACCTTTGATGTTTTTAAGAGTATCTCTAGAATCATGGATTTTATCCCCAGATGATTCCAGCTTACACACCCCAACACAATGTAGTATCCAAAACAAACAATCAAACTATTCTAAACATGGAAAGAAGAATTTTGAAAGGAAAATTCGTTCCCATGAATTTCATGGATGAAGCGCCTTTTTGTACAATGTATCTAATCAATAGATTCCAAATAAAAAATCATGAAGTAATAACACTGTATGAAGCATGGACTACCCACAAACCATGTGTAAGCCATATTAATGTTTTTGGTTCCATTTCCTATGCCAATATCCCATATGAAAAAACAAAAAAAAAACTCACGGAAAAAGGTGTGAAGTTTGTCCTTATGGGATAAAAATACTAATAAATGAGATATAGTTTTTATAATCCAATAACCAAGAAAATTATTTACAATAGAGATGTTAACTTTTATGAAAAAGAGAAACATGTGGTGGGAGGCTCCTACGTTGCAGCAGATCAGGCATGCTACCCACGGTACCGCATCCAGAATGAATATCTCTTTTTGAAACTGGGTAAGATGGAATACCCCACTAGAATCATGAAGATGAATACTGATAGTTCATGCATTTGTTGAGATATGTGATGTGGGTGGATCATTTGGGATTACAACAGTTTGGTGATTCTAGATTTTTCAATACGAATGGTCCAGGGGATGTTGTTGCAAGTGGAGGCTAAGACCTTGTGGACCAGACTCATGGTTTGCATGCAGAGGGTTCTAGAGATCACTGAAGTGGAAACTAACTCAATTCAGGTATATAATTCTCTCCAAGGCCTTGGTATTATACCTTTTTGTATCGAATGTATAATTAAGTGTCGTGTGAGCCTTGGAAACATCATTAGACTGTCTCACACATGGAGGGAGGGGAATGAGGTAGTGAACTATCTGGCTTCTCTTGATATTCCAGGCTTAGAGAGATTAATTTTCCACAACTTCCACAGTCTAAATCTGTTGGGGGTTAATATAATTATAGTGGATTCCCTTGGTCATAAATATTTTAGACTCCCTTAGTTGTGTCTCTTCTAGCCTTTTTTTACGGGCCTGCATGTACTGTTTTATTAACTTTTTTAAATAAAAATATATATGATGATGAAAAGGAGAAATGAAAATAGAATCAATATGATGATTCTAGAGATGTGAAACTCAATCTAGAAGATGATGAATTTGTTGAAGAAGTACCATTAGAGGAATGTGAAATTGAATAACTTATGATTTCGTCACCACTTACTCCCATATATGAAGACATTGAAGGAGAAATCTCTCAAATACCTCCACAAAACATTTGAATATTTCTAGATATATTTGTGAGAAAAGAAATAATGGAGGAGTATGTAAATTTTATTGTCTCTTTGTGACTTCCGTTCTAGTTTTGAGAAAGCTAAATCAGATGAAATATAAAATAATGTTATTTATGATTAAATCCATTCCATTTACTCCACTGAAGGATACAATCACAAGTATGTAATATAATATGGTGAGCAATTTTCACCAATTGATGAACCCCTTGGATATGATACAAATTCATGTGTTATGAGGAAAATATGATTAAGGGGGGGATTTTGGAAAATAATTTTTTTCCTTTGGTTGAAACATATATTCCTCTAAAACAATGGGGGATTCTAGATTCCAAATGTAGTTTTCTTGATGTTTTTTTATTCATAGGACATGGTTTCACCTATTGATAAAAAACTATGGACTTTTATTTGTGTTTGTTCTTCATGTTTCTTTTGTAATATGTTTGTATCCTTATAAATTGGGTGTGGTGTGTTCATTGTATTTTATTCCAAATAGAATAAGTAAATCAGTATGTTTCCTGTTGTAGCTATATTTATGTTTGTGAAATCACCTCCATTGATCTACTTTCATTTTTATGTTAGCTACTAAAAAATACACCTTTAAATCGACCTTTGGAATTAAAACCACAACAGTGGTTGAGGTGACTATTGTGAACAAACCTATGAAAAATCGATAAACACTTTGGAAATATCTTCTTTAATGGGGTCCCATAGAACAATGAAGAAGGATATTGAGAAGAAATCTTATCCCAAATCACTATCATAAGAGAGGATTTTAATATCCTCTATTATCTCAGCATCATCTGAAATGGTCTTCAACCTGAATTTATCCAAGATATCAAAGGTTATAGGAATGATGAAATAACATTTCTCATCATACACTACAATTAGGGACCCCCTAATATTCTAAGGTGAGGTCCTATTATAATATTAGAGAAAGAGGAAACCACAAAAGTTCTGGAAATGTCAACATCACTAGAATATGGGACATCCTCTATAGTCATATTAATGTTTCCAGGGAAATTCCACCCCTATAAAAACATGGAAGAAGGATGTATTTTTTTATCCTTACTTGGATACCAAGATATAGATATCTCTATCGCCACCCTCTATTCTTCATGAAGAATATCGTATATATGGATCTATTTATCTGTGAAAAGTTATATGGTATCATTTTCCCAGGGTTGCTGCAACCATCCATTTCATTGGTTGATCTCCTCTTCAAGCCCTTTCGATAAGCTGAGATATCTAGACAGATTTTGTTCCAGGTAATAATTACACTATTAAATTTGAGGGAATTAAACTAGATTTATAACCAAAATCCACTACATATTCCTTCTTTCCCTAGAACATGGAAAAAAATTTATCACCTCCAAATAAAATTTGGAGGTGAATACTAAATATTACAGTTACCAAATCAAATCTAAGCTATATAAATATATTTTTTCTCTCTATATCTGGTTGATGCCTCTATTGATTATCCTAATAAGTCTCTATATGGTCCCTTTTATTAGCCTTTAATTTCTGAATTAAGGTACCTAAATATTCATTTAGAAGGCCTTCTAAATCAATTTAAAAAAATCAGGTTTTAAAGTGAAAGATGATTAAAATTCATGGCACATCAGAGGGAGTTTCTCAGGACCAAGGGTTAGATTGTGGTGCATTTTTGAAGGCCTCAAGACAATCCATGATTCTATGAAATTTGAATTAGTCACTGTGTAATTATGGAATTTGAAAAAATCCATGAAAACATTAGTGTATTTGAATGTTTGGCAGATAGAGGTTGTCCATAGATAAAAAACAGCTATTGGAAGAGTCAATTGTTTCTATTGAGTCTCTAAGGAATTCCCTTCATGCTATCGAGTACACAAAGAAAGATTAATATCCAAAAGGCTATAATCATGAAGAATGCAATAATTACATTGATACCTTTTCACCCATCACATGACTAGAATATATTATAATCCTATTTTCTTTCTCCACCAACATAAATTACTTTTTTTTAATGGATGATAACAATGTTTTGTAAAAGATTTTATTTTTGAAAAGGTTTCACTTTAAAAAACATCTATTTTTAAAGATTAAAAATTTCCAAATCGTGTTTTTAGTTAACCAATGATATTTATGGTTTAAAACAAAACTCTATTGCTTAGAATATATGGTTAACTAAATTTATCTTAGAAAATAATTTTAAAATGAGAAATTTTGATTTAGAATTGTTTTTAAATTTTATTAATAATGATTTATCAATTTTCTAATTTAGGTCAATAATGTTATTTTTAGTTCTACAAAATAATCACTTTGTAATGATTTTTTCAGATTGAATGATAAAAAATTTTAAAATGAGTTTATGGGTGAGTTACAATATGATCTTAATTTTAAATTTATCAAAATAAAGATGTTATTAAGTAAAAAGATACACTAATGATCTTTTAAATCATTTTTACATGAATCATGTATAGGAGATAAGTTCACCTATGAGTACTTCTTGTAAGATAATGTTGAATGAAGCCAGTATAAAAACTGACAAAAACATTATATATGTATGATTGGGATCCTTTTTTTCCAAATCATGACCAAGAAGAACATAATGTTTAATGTTTTTATTTGCTCTATTTTTTAATAAATACCTAATAAATCAAATTTAAAATATATTAAAATAATTTTCAGATATTTAAATGTTTCTAAAAATAATTTTTTATTTTATCAAAAAGACACTTCTTATGAGGATACAAGTTTTTCTAATTCAAATTTGGTGAATTTCAATTACATGGTAAAAGTACAAGTGGGACTTGTCACATACTTAGAAAATACCATTTCTCATGGAGTAGTAAGAATATTGTTTTCTTTTGTTTATGGTTGAAGATGAATATATAGACGTGGGGAGTTGTTGCACCAAAATTATTTGGATGAAACATAGAGTTTTAGAATATGGGGTAAATTCCCTAAAAAACTTGTAATTTAAAAGAACTACATATTGAATTTCTCAGCACTAAAAAGCAATGTTGATCAAGGTACCATAAAATATGGGTATCCTTTATCAGTGTTAGAAAAGTGATAATAAATGGGCCCATTTATCAATGATAAAAGAAGCACTGATAATGATGATCTTTTATCAACACTACCCACTATAGTGTGGTGTTAAAATTACAAAGCACTGCAACAAGTCAAACATTGAACACATGTTAAATAGTTTTTCTAAAAATTAATTATTTAACTAAAAGAAAAATTACCTCACAAATAAAAGAAAAAAGAAAAAATATTATTCACATGTCAGAAATTGGTTTTTACAATTATATTATATAGATGTCCAATACAATATTATTACCAAGTAATATCATAAAGATTCAAAAAATCAATGGTTTAATTATATTTGGAACTCGATCCCCTCTCAAAAATTATTGATCATGGTATCGGTTTCCAAAAACACCACCTCTAATCTAGAAAAAAGAATCCACCATTATAAGAAAAAAATCATTATATATGTATTACTATATAGAATTAAATTAAAGATAAATACGAAATAATGAATTAAAAATGTCAATTTGAAATTAAATGGAACACTTGAAGTTATACCAGTCACACTATACATCAGATTAATATGTGGTTGATTCTTGTATCTCACAAATGACATAAGGATCATTATTTAATGTATTAAAATAGCTAAATAAATTTTCTTTGTTTTTGAGTATATCACATGTCTTGTTTTACTAAAATATGAATTAAAACTGAAAACACATAATTTGAGTAATATTAGTCACATTGTGGGTTAGTTTGATGTGAGATTGATTCTTAAATGTCATAAATGACTTATGAAAAACTTTCATTATTTATAAAGACAATATGAGCGTGTTTTCTATGTTTTTAGAGACTGAGGCAACTTTTAAACTAAATTTTCATTTTTAAACGGATAACATACAGTTTGAGTCTTGCTGATAACACCATGTATCAGATTGAGTTGAGTCTAATTACTACACATCAAAAATGACTTATGTATCATTTTCATAAAGTATCCAAACAATTAGATTGGATTGTATCTATTTTGAGTATGTGATATTTGTTTGGTAAAAAAATTGGAATTAAAAAAAGAAAACAATTGGAGTCATTCCAATCACACCATTTGTCAAATTGATTTGCAGTTGATTCATATAAGTCACAAATGACTCTAGGGTCGTTTTACAAAAGAATAAACACATTAAAAAAATTTGTTTACTTAGTTTTGAGTATGTCACATATATTTTTTAATAAAATTTCAATTTATACTAAAAAAATGCACTTTGAGTTACACTGGTCACATCATGTGTCTTTTTGATGTGATACCAATTCTTACACATCATAAAACATTTATGAATTATTTTTCTAAAAGTACCAATACAATATGAGTTAAGTTTCTTTGTTTTTAGGGAGTGATAGATGTTTTAAACAAAATTATTTAGTTTAAACTAATAACAGAATCTTTGAGTCATATCGAGAACACTATGTATCAGATTTAGGCACGATTGATTCCTACAAGTCACAAATGACTTATAGACTGTTTTAATAAAGTATCAAAATGAAACAAATTCATTATCTATGTTTTGAGTTTGTGACCTGTGTTTTGAACTAAAATGCCAATTTTAAATAAAAGGACACACTTAGAGTCATACTTACCAAAAAATACATCAAATTGATGTACGATTGATTCCCACATGTTAAAAATGACATAAGTATAGTTATCCTAAAGTATCAAAAAAATCTAATTTTTTTATTAGTTTTCAGTATGTCACGTATATTTTTTATTTAAATGGAAATTTAAACTGAAAACACACACTTCAAAAAATATCATTCATATCTTGTGTCGTTTTTTAATGAGACTCATTACAACATGTCATTAATGACTTATAAATAATTATTCTAAATTATTAAGAAAATATGATCTTTTTTTTTTCTGTTTTTAGTGAGGGACACACGGTTTAAACTAAATTTTCAATTTCAAACTCACAAGAGACACTTAGAGTCATATCGGGAAAAACCTGTATCAGATTAATGTGAGGATAATTCCTACATGTAAGAAATGACTTATGGAATATTTTCCTAATGTATTAAAACAATAAACATATATTCACTCAATTTTCAGTATCTGACATGTGTTTTGAAATAAAATGTCAATTTTAAATAGTCAGACACATAGAGCCATACTGGTAACACCATATGTTGGATTGATGTGTAGTTGATTCTTATAATTCAAAAATGAATCAAGGTTATTTTTTCTAAAGTAAAAACACAATATGAATGCGTTTTCTTGGTTTTGAGTATGTCATGTTTTGTTTTTACTAAAATGTCAATTTAGGCAGTAAACACACACTTTGAGTCATACTTGTCACATTGTGAGTTGTTTTGACATAGTACTAATTCCAACACATCCTAAATGACTTATAAATCATTATCTAAAATTATCAAGAAAATTTAAGCATGTTTTATTTGTTTTTAATGAGTGGAACACATTTTAAACTAAAATGTCAATTTTAAACTGATAATGGACACTTTTAGTTATACCAGGAACATCGCGTATTAGATTTAGGTGAGGGTGATTCCTATATATCAAAAATGACTTATGGATTATTGCACTATATTTTTAAATATAAGAATTTGTTTTCTCTGTTTTGAGTATGGGAGATATGTTTTGAACTAAAATGTAAACATCAAAGAAAGGACACATTTGGAGTCATACCGATCACACAATGCATCAGATTGACATGTGGTTGATTGATAAAAGGAAAAAATGGACTAAGGATAATTTTCCTAAATTATCAACACAATATTAATTTTTTTTAATGGTTTTGAGTATTCCATGTTTCTTTTTTAGTAAAATGAAAATTTAAACTAAAAACATGTACTTTGAGTCATATCACTCATATAGTGTGTCAAATTGATGAGAGAATAATTCTTAATCATCAAAAATTAACTATGAATCATTTTCCTAAATTATCCAAACAATAGGAGCATTTTCTCTTAGTTTCCAAAGAGTGGCATAGTTTTTAAACTAAATTTTCATTTTAAAATTGATAACAAACACTTTGAGTCCTACTAATAACACCATGTATTAGATTATGGTGTGGAAGATTCCTACATATCCAAAATGAATTATGGATAATTTTACCAATTTATAAAAATAATATGAATTAATTTTCTTAGTTTTGACTTTGTGATGTGTATTTTGAACTAAAATTCCAATTTTAAATAAAAAAACACAGTTGAATTCATACCTATCACACCATGAGTTATATTGTCATATGGATATCCCCTAATGTGACAAATGACATAAGGACTATTTTACTAAAGTATCAATACAATCTGAATATGTTTTCTCAGTTTTGATGATATCGTGTGTCTTTTTACTAAAATTCCAATTTAAACTAAAAATACATTCATTGAGTTATATCGATCACATCCTATGTCAATTTGATATGAGGCTAATTTCTACACATCAAAAAAGACTTATGAATCATTTTATTAATGTATCATGAAAATTCAATTGTCTTTTCATGGTTTTTAATGAGTGACACACATTTTAATCTAAATTGTAAATTTTAAACTAGTAAACAATACTTTGAGTCATACCAAGGACACCATGTATCAGATTTTGGTGTGTATGATTCTTACACATCTCAAATGAATTATATATTATTGTACTAATTAACCAAAATAATATGAATGAGTTTGATAATTGTTTAGTATGTTACTTGTGTTTTGAACTAAAATGTCAATTTTAAATTGAAAACACACTCTCTGAGTCATTCCAGACACATCATGTATCAAATTAAGGTGTGGTTGATTTTTAAATGTTAAAAATCACTTATGGATCATTTTACTAAAGTATCAGAAAAATGATAAGGGAATTAACTGGAAAATAGATAAAATGATGATAATATTCCCTAAATATATAGTAGGAAGTTACCTCTTCACGATATGTGTATACAATCTGAAACCATGTATTCTTCCCATTCATTTATAAGAAAATCTGTTACCTTTTTTGAATATAAGAAGTTTCTAAAGTCATGGTAGTATTGGAAAAATATAAATAAACAAAGGTTTAGTAAATATTTTCAATGAAATTGTAATTATCAGTAGAAATACTTATTCGGGGATGTTAGTTTATTGGTGTAATATGACATATTTTGTAAATTTTCAAACATAATAACCAAAATCGTTTCAATTATTTCTTTATGGGAACTATAGAAACATTAATAAAAATAATAAATTTGTTTGATATATGTTTTCATCATTGAATTCTATTATATATATGCTAATACTTTTCAATTTTTAGAAGTTCATAGGAGTTTTTTCTCATGGAATGTCATAATAATAGGTTTTTGATGATATTTATACACCATACTATTATAAGGTAATTTTCATTAAAACATAATATAAAATGTATAAAATTATGGTTTTTTTAAATGTTGAAGTTAGTGTATGAAAAATTGATAAACTTCATCATGTGTGGTCTGTTTGATTAGTATCCATGCATTGAATCCAGAAAATAAATCATTAAAGAATCCAATTTGACTAAAATGAGTAACCCATGATTTATAATAAAGGGTATAAATAACAAAATGAATTAAATTATATTTGATATGATTAAATTGAATAGTTTTTCCCTTGCATCATGGGTATTAAGAAGAGTTTTTCATTTGTATGTTTTTATTCAATTATTGTGGCTAGTTAGTCTAGTATTGCGTCATATTGTATTGGTTATAATAAGAATTATTATGTAGAAGTGATGTGAGGACTCATGAGTCCAAATTTACATTAAAAAACGTTTTTTGATTCAAATATTATTGATATATAAACTTGAAAAAATTAGGAATTTTATTCAATCATAATTAACACAGTAGATCAGCTATTAAAAATAAATCATGATAAAACACCTCATATATAGATTTACAACTAATAATTTTAGGCATTCAATCATGAGGAGTTCATTATAATTATAAATACTAATATAGTATGTAATGGAATCCCCATACATTAGTTATTAAAAATCAATTATGGTCGCATAACCATTTTCTAATATTGTTTCATTATGAACCATTAATGATAGTAAATGTGGAATTTGAACGGGAGGGGTAAAGGTACAATGTGAAGTTATTTTCAATTGGTTGGTTGATCCATTAGATTATTGGAGTCGACCTTCCATTTCACCCTTCCTTTTTTCCTTCTATAATAAAATTCATATGTTCAGACCTTTTTATTAAATATTAATGGTTTTTCAGGAAAAATAAACTGGAAATGAATACATCTTCATAGACATGTATTTTTACAATATCTAAATTCCATGATATGAAATATCTAATAGCTTTTTCAACTATATGAATATATAAATTATTAATTGGAATGGGTATCTTGGATCTTGGCTCATGAGATACTTGAATCCCCACTCTCACAAGACCTATTTGATGTAGATTGTTGTGTAGAATATCTTCTTGGATATTGTGCACGATGCCCTTTGAAACAAGGTGATGCATGGGTGTTGAAAGATATAAATCACAATAATTTTCACCCTATATAATATTAGTATAAGAAAGGTAATAGTGTATTCTCAATTCCCATATTAAAGAAACAATCATGATAATATCTATTACCTATTATTAGATAGATCTTTGAGTGGAATGGACTACGGAAAAGCTGGCAGGGGTGGGATAGGGATCTTAATGTAGTGGTTGTTATTGTGTTTTTTCTTATCTTTGATTCATTCCCATTAAATTTTACAACTACTTTAACTACCAATTATTTTTTTATTCTTGGGAAGCTAGTCATTCCAACAACTCTTACATTTTCTTCTCTTTATCCTCATATTTATTTATTTTATCAAAATATGTTCAGGTAGAAACCATATAACCCACACATATGATGTGACCCGTCTATTCTGGCCACTTTAATGCCACTAATTATAGCTATTCATCAAGTACAGATGATGATGATTCATGTATCTGATTTAGATAAAAAAATATTCAAAAACAAGTAATCATTATTATGTAAAAAAATTTACACATATTTTTGTATTTCATACATAATCATGATTCCCAAACATTGTGTATTTTCATCTATCATTATCCATTATTTATTTAAACACACCTCATTTAATAGAGCATGAGATGGGATGAATGTGGATTTGGATTTCAATTCATCAATCTAAATATAAATAGGGATACATGATTATGTTTTTGTATCATTTCATATAAAATTATTCTAATAGATTTAAAATACATACCATTTTTTCATGTGAATCATATCCCATACTTGCTTTATAGTAGGTGTACATTGGTTTTGATGCTCTTCACTTATTTTCACACTCAGTTATTGTTTTATAAATTAATGATTTTTAATCAAAATGATTAATACACATATTTTCAAGAAAGGTATTACCAGTCACAAGGTACCTAAAAATATGTCTCTTCATGATGAAAAATGAACGCATCCCACGTATGTTGGTTTATTAGGCGTGCACACATCTCTAGTGGGTGGGTGTTTATTTTCCCTTTAGTATATTTGACATGATACTTTGTAAGGATTGTGAAAAAACATCTGTGAGACCTTCTAGAAATCATTAAAAAAAAATTCATTCAAAATTCATCTACTATAAAAGAACTCTTCAAGGTATAATGAAGATTTTGTCAACATTTCATTATTTCCTAGTTAAGTAAAGAAATTATATCATAATGTTACACTAATATCTTCCAAAATAAGTGTCTTAATTAGAGGAATAATATTGTTCCATGAATCTACATCAATTGGAACACACATGTGAGTAGTGACCCTAATGAAACTACTAAAAATAACCATGTTGGGGTTAAAGGGTTGTCCATGTAAATTCTATCCAACCTCAAATTTGATTCCCTTATTCCTTCCCTTTATACAATTTTATAACACCAGCAAGCTATGACACACCAGTGTTTTCTAGGAAATAGGTTATTCCACATTTACCATTTCCTTAGCCTCAACATCATCAATATATTGTTCCTATAGATTGGTAGCATCAAAATGTGTAGAATGTTGTTGTTCCTATGAATTGGGAGAAACATCATGTTGAGAAACCTATTATTCCTCATGATTGGGAGCATTAAAATGTTCTAAAGTCATTATTTGTAGAAGTGGTTCAATATTTATTATAGATTAAATAAATGTAGTAGTGAATGGAAAATAATATGAGGTAATTCAAGGTATATTACAAAATAACATGATTATTGAACTCTCTTTTTTTAATGGTTGAAAGGATTTGACCCATCTATTGAGTGTCAAAATCCTTTCATGGTAGTATCCTCTAACATAAAATACATCATATACATTGGGAACATTCTGAAAGGATTGAGACATATCAATGAAAGGGTTATCCTTAGTTGAATTTAAATATTACCCTTCAATTGTTTTGGTCAATAAAAGATCAATTGTACACTTTCAGTTTGTGGTATATGAAACATAAAATACCTATACTTCCTATGATGCCATTATAAATGGTTCATATTTGTATCCTTCCTTACTAAAATTCACTTTCAAGATTCTAAATTAATTTATTTTAATATAACTCCTATTATCAAATCACTTACTTTGATAAATAGGCACTTGAAATGGTGTACAATCCAAATTCCATAATTGTAATATTATTCCAATGTATGACATATTCATGTAAATTTGATTTCTTTCCTTCATACCAAATACACGAACAGATTCATCCATAAGTGTATCTCCCCTATTTTTCATGGTAATTTTCTCCTCAAGTTCATTTTTAAGGTATAACCATTAATTATTTAAAAATTATAAGATAATACATGCAGACTTGGTCTACTTGCTAGCCATCAAAGTTTTATATGAAATTGAATCTGGATTTTTAGTTGACACCTTAAAAATATAGTCTTGAAACAATCTTATAAATTGTTGATTATGTGTATTTTATATCCATCCTTCAACCCTTAATGGATTAAAATACCTATGAATTACTTTGTGGGTTACAACATATGGGGAAACCTCTAAACTATTCTAAAAACCATAAAGGTGGTACTGCTCCAAATATATAATAGTAAAGGTGAAAACTTCTATACCACAAATTTTTCAACCACAAGACACCCGAGGTGAAGTGAATTTGGCAGACCAATGATTTCCACATCTGATTGGTATTCGGTATAGGATTAAATGGCTTCCTCAATAATATATCGCTCCATAATAAAATCTTACCACCAACTTCAATTTTTGACATACCCTTTCAAAATATTCATATACCATTCAATGGGATATAAAAATCTATATTTTACAAGAATGCATAGTTGAATATATCTTACTAAGTGAACCATTAAGTGAACAATCATATCAAATAATTTCAGTAAGAATAATATCTCCAATTCACATAATATAACAACAATTTTAATTTCTATAGGTGGAAATTTTTCTTGTTCTATAACTTGCTGCATATAACATTGAAAAAGGAAACATATTTGTTAATGTATGATGTATATTATTGGAAAAAATTCAATATAAAGCTACACATATTAGATCTTTCCTCAAAACATGACATTAATGTGATTTTTTGACCCTTTAACTTTCAATCATTAATTGATATGATATTCATGATATTTTATGAATACACCTCTAGAACCTCTACATCATTAAAATTTTGAAAAACAGATATTTCTTTTGTATGTAAGGAGTGTAAGAAATTGGATCAAGAAAAGTCTATTTTTTACTCATCACTGGATCTTGATATTCATATATTCTCATGTTAATCATGTCCAACATATCTATAATTACATACTTTTTATTTTCAAGTGTATTTAGCAATGTCACAATGCAAATATCACCGAAATTTTTCCAAAACAAATGACATTAGGAAAAATTCTTGGTGTACAAAAAATTAAAGTTTGGTAATTCAAAAAAATATGATCTTTTTTTCTAACAAGTTTTTGTAAGGTTTTATTAAAAAGGGTTTTTTCAAAAGTAGTGTCCATGTCTTTTTCTTTCTCGAATGATTGATCATATGTTAGTGGATATTGTGTTGTATGTTATTCTGAAATCCCATCAAATGATGTCATCCTAAATTAGTACTTATATCACCGGGGTAAAAATATTTGATTTACTAAGAACATAGTCTTTGATGAATGTTTCAACCTAATTGACCGTGTATCTTGTTTAAAAGATGGGACAACCTTGAGTTCTATAAACGTTATATTCTGAAATTTTCCACTACCTAGAAAGTTATTTATCATCTCGTACAACATGGATCTTAATTTGAAATCTTTATTTTTGTAAGAATCATACAACATAACACCAGAATCCTATAATAATTTCAAATCATCAATCAATAGATCCATATAAACTTCAGTATCATTACCCAGTTGTTTTGGTCCTAATATAAGTAGAGATAACATAATGTATTTTTTTTTCATGCATAACTACAGTGGAATTTTATAATTTACCAACATAATCGGCCATGTACTATGAGTGCTACTTTGAAAACCAAAAGGATTCAATCTGTCTATAAATAGCACAAGAAAAAGGTGTCTTAGCTCATTTACAAATTCAGGATACTCATGGTCAATTATTTTCCCCCAAGGAGAGTCTACCAGGTGATGGTGTTTCCCATAATTATTTTTTATATCTTGGTTTCACATCTATGGTCTTGTTGTCTCATTACCTCCATATTGGGTCCTAAACATTTTAATGATGGGAACGTGAAATAAAACATTCATAGGACCAAATTAATCTTTCTTGTATCATGAAGCATCACACTCCATGCATTTTCTAGATGATTTTTCATCCTTTTGAAATAGTATACATTCATTTGGACAATCATGTGTTCTTTAATAGATCTTACCCATTGAATGAATAATTTATTTAGCATCAGATGTTCGACAAGGAAACTAATTATCTTCTTAGATCATATAATTTAAGAGATAATGTAGTTCAATAAAACTGGCATCAATCTATTTATCTTGATATTTCAAATTGTAAAAATTAATTATGGATGATAATGTTGTATATTTAGTCAAACCAATATACAATGAAATCTTTTCACAAAACCAAAATTCCCATTTTTTTAAAAAATCACAAATTTTATCTTTAACTATATTTTCATTTCCTCAATATTATCTTCATCATCATTCACACCTATAATCACATCCTTGATACAATATTCATTATTTTCCATGATTTTAATCATATCAAATGAGTCACAAAAGGTATTCTTATCCTAGTCACTAGTTACATTCAGTTTTTTCCATTGTTTAGTCCAACATTTATTACTTAAATATATTCTATGATAAATCAAGTGTTCTTATAACTCCTATGGATTAATTATTCTTGAATAACAATATCAAAAACATGGAAAAATGATTTGAAAAAGGTCATAAGCATGATATTTTTCAAACTTGATGAACTCTTTCACCCCATCCTCATAGTCATTTTTCGTACAATTGGAATCCATCCATTTTTGATTCACATCCATCCTATTTGACAAAGTAATTTTAATATTTCACAAAATAAACAAATCATGAAAACCATTTTATAAAAAATAGTTATCTTAAGATTAAAATATTCGAGTAAGGTAAGATTATTAAAGGTTATGATTTTAAAGACACAAATTGGTTTGTTAATGGATATTATTTTACTATCTTAAATTATCATTAATCTATTATATATTGTATAAACCTAATATACCATCTATTTCACTAATTTGGGTCCCAAGAGAGACTTATCCCCTATCAGAACACAACATAGAGGTGATTAACATATAGCCTTCAATACAATGCTTCAAAACTAGCTATCTATATCAATTACTGATAACTATATTAATACAAAACATAATACTAGTCAAACATAAAATTTTCTATCACAAAATTTGGCACAATATACAGTCTATATATTGAATTAGTTTGATAAATATTAATTATTTATAAAGACATTATTGACCTTTATAAAATATTTAATGTAATGATTTTATCACCTATATACATTCATAGTGTCTTGATATATATATTAATTTTAGTTCATTATTCATGATGACAGGTCTTCCTAAAAAATTGAATTTATATAATTTGAAGAGTCTCACTCCTTTATATGAAAACAAATGCTCAGATAACATAGTATTTAACCTAAATAAGAAACTTTTCAAAGACACAATCCCACTAGATATCCTATTGAGTCAACAATGAAATCAAAACTAACCCGTGAATATAAATTACAATAGGAAATGAAATCAAGACTTAATAAATTAATGAATAAAAAATCAAGACATAAGAAATAATAAATTGAAGAAAAACAACTCAACTCACTACAACTAACTCACTCCCCTATAATTAATACTTTCTTGCATTAAATAAAATTAATCTCAAAAGAAAAAACTACATCCCTAATCATGAATTTATTATTAAATAGAAATAATCAAGTACAATAATAGATTTTTAATTTAGGATAAATGATGTACTTAATAAACTAAAAAAGGAGTTTTAATAGCACATGTCGGCTAAATAATGACACTAATTTTTTTTGAATGGATTTTTTAACTAGAATAATAAAAAAGTGAATCCAAAAATAGAACCTTAATCATTTCATTGAAAAAATGTCATGAAATATCAATAAATATTCCAGAAAAGTCTTTGATAAACAAAACCTAAATGTATAGAATTCACTCACAATTGACTTATGTTGAAATGAGATCACTTAATGAATGTAGGATCACTTTCCATAAGTAAGAGTCTAAAATAAAAAATATTTACCAATGAGAATAAAAATTAACGTGTATCATTTGAAGAAAAAACTCTACCAATTAATGAATAAACAAAATATAAATATAAATCATTAGAGTTTAACTTTTGATTAAAATATTTTTTCATATGTGACCTTATTAGATATTTAATTAAAAATAAAGGTTACATCACCCATAACAAATAAACATAATATATAGAATATGTAAATTTATTAATAAATAATAATATAATATATATATTATAGGTTTTAGGTTATGAAACAAAATTTATAGGACAAATAATTGTACATTGAGAAAAGATTATATCAGAATATAGAGAAAAAATATGTGTTATAACTTATAAAATTATTCATTATATCCAACAAATAATGTTATGTATTAAAAAATAAAGTATTAATACATATATATTTTATAAATATAATAAAATATATTTAATAATTATTACAAAATACATGTAATGAACAAATGTTATGACATAATAATGAAAAGAAAATTTTCTTAATGTAATGATTTTATAAAAAAATTCCTACAAAACATATGACCTGACTCATAAAACATATGATATTATTGAATAACATAGAATATTGTAAATACAGGACATAAAAATAATCATTAATAAATACAAAACTATGCAAATAATATGTGTTCTATGTTTAAATGAATTGTGTTCTATATAAAAAGCATGCAAATTCTATTTTAGTTAAAATTAATGGAACGTAAAATAAAAAAATATATATCCAAAAAAGATAATAATTCATATCATATTAATATAAAATTAATTCATATAATATTGATAATGATATTATAAATTTAATAAAATCACTAAAAATAAAATAAGAAGACCCCCTTATTGATGAACCTTGAAATAAACATTCCATAAACATCAAAAATAAATTGAGTCTATAATGAAACCATATTTCATTATATTTTGGTTTATTTAGAAGAAAAAAATATTGAATGATGATACTAATGTCCCGAACCGAGCAGCCACCTGAACAGTGCAAAATGGGTTAGGTGTTATGGACCTTAGGCACAACTCCCAGAATGTCAAAGGGTGGCAACTAGAAGTGAGGGTGTAAACGGGTGTAGTGGGGAGGCCATACCTTATCAGAGAAAAATAAGGTACTGGTCCAAGTATATTATAAAATAAGATGCTCTATAGACACGAACCAGACCTGAATAGAGGAATCACAATCAATAGAAGATAGACTAGCAGAAGCAATATAGAAACAAGCACAATATAATGTAAACAAAACAACATGCTTAATACCACTTATAAAAACTATTGAAACAACAAAGCATACATCCACAGCAGGTCATACATGTCAATAACAATGGTACCCATGGTTAACCAAAAAGAGCTAAAAAATAAAGTAATCATGCTGATACATGAAATAAATAAAAACAAAGTAAAATCTAGCTAGGCATGACCTCAGGTTCCATGGAAAATCTTTATTCCATAACTAATATGATCCAGCTCCAGAAGCTAATCTCTTTCCTACAAAAAAATCCATAATGTCTACACACATCCTAAAGGGCCTGTGTAGGGTGTGATACGAATCTCAGTAGGATACCACCCAATTGTGCATACATAGTATAAGTGTTTATGAAGGAAAAAATCTACAAGGAAAGTAATAGTATGAGGAAAAATGTAAACACAACCTCTACCGAAACACATCAGCCACCTAGAAATGTCACCTGCTTCATCCAACGTCAAAATCTCAGTCACATTATCGGGCACCATGTGCCTCCTGACACCACGTTTATAAAGTACAGACATCCCGAATGCATGCCCAATAAATAGTAACCCGACACCAAGTTCTTCCTAACACTTCATGTCTCAAGTACTGACATCTTGTAGGCACACCCAAGCAATAATAACTTGTCACCATGTGGCTCATAACACCTCATGTCTCAAGTACCGACATCCCATAGGCACGCCCAAACAATTTGAAGTCTCCTCACCTTCCATGCAGCTTCCACAGAATGCACCACAACCCATATTAACCTAACCACAACTATGAGGGCCTCTACCCACATGAGCGATCAAAACCACCTCATCAAGAAGTCATCTATGTGCCCATAAACCAACACATGTGTGATCAGTAGTCACCAAATTTAGAACCCAAGCCACAAACTCTCTCACACCTCATGCCCCTACGACCATGTCGCTCAGAATCCAATGGCCTTTCCATCAAAGTAACCTGAGCCATGCCCAACTTGACAGTCACACTACATCAATCTGACATCCACAACACCCAATCCCATGGTCAAAATACCCAAATAATTCAGGCAAAGCGAAACCTATGATCAACATCACTCAAGAATATCCAGGCCACACACAACATAGCCCAAAGGTTCTCGCATATTTAATATCAAGCATAGAATGTATTTAATCAAAATAATCACTCTAAATATGGGAAAAAATAAACATTTTAAATTCACAAGACATGTAATTTTCTACACTAGCACTAAGGTCTTGGAAGCCTCTAATAAACTTAATCATGCTTAAATAGTTTAAACTCAGCAGTTTAGTAAAAGGTATTCAATTATAACCATTTTGGCACCCTGACCAAAATTCCTCAAATGAGCAATGACCGCAAACCCAACCTCGCTCAAGCATAACAAGGTAAGGTAATTCCCAACAACATCCCATAAGGCATACAATCTATTCAATATAAAGAAACCTGGCTCTCTCTCAATATCCAACATTGCGATAAAAAGATAAAATCCCCCAAGTGACCACAAAAATACAAAAAAAGGTGTGCACCACCTACCTTAGACTCAAAATCATAGGCACGTCCAATATCGATCTCCAATTCGAATCAGATTGTCGTTGATCTACATTTATATCAAATCCCAACAATTCTACTAGGATGGAAACTGTAGCGTGTGAGGAAAAGGAACAACAACAGAATATGATATGTGGTTTTAGCCTTCCTGATTTGATCATGTAGACACCGATGGATTAAATAATCGAATTTAGATGAATAATATAGGAGAAGAAGAATTCTTGGCCGCTTAGAACATCACAGTCCAAAAACAGGGAATAAGAAGATGCTTTTGGAAATGAGATGTGATATACTCCCATATAAAAAAATAAAAATAAAAGTACACAGTGTGTATCAAGTACTACATTCTATGTAGTTTCTTGTTGATAGTCCGACTTACATGGGTTTCTAGGTCATCACCTGGATTAGACGCATCACACGGGTCAAAAAAAAGTTATGACTCAACAGGTACACGGAAAGGGAAGTACAGGATGTGTTAAAGAACTACATGTTGTGTAGTATATTTTTTTTACACGGTAACCACATGGCATGTAATTAGTCAGCATGTGGAGAGTACATTACTAACTTACACACAACATGTAATATGAAGTACATGGTGTGTAATCTAGAAATTTCAAGTATTGCCTGGTTTTCAAACTTTTTTCTCAAAAATAACATAAAGTGAAAATAAGAAAGAAGACCCATACCTCATAGGAAGAACAATGTTCTTACAAACTTTCCCCCTTAAATCAATTCATCTTCAAATTTTCTTTCCAAGGGCGGTGAAGAAATATTCCAGAACAACTTTGGTCCAAAATTCAAATTAATCAAAGGTCCATCGACCTATCACCTAGACCCATGGTCCTCCCATGATGCAACATTACCCTTACACCCTATCAAGTTCCCCCGTGTCATTCCTAACACCCAAATGAATACTGAACCATATCAGTGTCTGCCTCAAAGAGGTCTTGCATCCCCTGAATTTTCAAAACAAAACCTAGTGCCTTGCACATCAAGTAACCCAAATCTTCGATGCCCCGATGCCCACAACACCTCAAGTATTCTACATCCTCGATGCCCATGATTACAAAAATCTCATATATATATATATACCACAGACCCAAAATGGTTCCAATACCACTAACCAACATTTGGTCAGTCCAAATATATCTAGTGCACCTCATGCACTCAAAATGTACAGGACTTAATAGGCCATGCCAAAAGAAAACATGAAAATCACAGCCACGCCCACAACATACCTCTGACTTTTATTGGCTCACCAGCATGCTCAGCCTCTAGAAGCTATATGGTGTGCACCTGGCATGAATTATGACTTCATGATGTCTGAAATACCTATGGTTCTTCTCTAGTAATTGGCTACTAACCCCTCAATTGGGTACCACTACCTCTTCTATGTATTATGCATGCAGTCGAGCCTTGGCTACCCTCACTTGGTACAGATCTTGAATCGACCCCAGATGCCATCGTCTGTCCTAGTCCCTACCTACTGATTGTCTAAGAAGGACTCATGATAAAAATTTCCATAATTCTGACCTTTCCATATGCCTGAAACCCCTTTGGAGGCCTATCCCACTGAATCCAGACATGCCCTGGCTTCCCACACTGAAAGAAAACCACTGATGAACTTCTACGAGGTGGTTTAGCCAATTCCTTGGCATGCCAACCCTGCTATAACACATCCTGACCTCGATTCCTGCTATTTTAACCATCAATTGCAGCCACCACCCAGCCCACACGTGACTTTTCTACCATGTTTTCCTTGGAAATGAGTGTCTGATTCACCGCCTCTGAGAACGAGGTCTTCTTAAATATGTTTACCTGCAGCCGTATGGCGTGTCCTAAGACATCTTTGAAGCGTCTCATGCTCAAGGTGCCATCGCTTACCATACCTGGTGCAAAGAGTGGTAGCACAGTGAAATTAGATGCATAGTCCATGACAGACATGTCACAAAGTTGAAGGCTCAAGAACTCTCGATCTCTCTCCCCCCTAAGCATCTCCAGGAAAAAGTTCTTAAAGAAACTATCCTCGAAGTCCTTCCATGCCTGTCCTTCATGTCTGCAAGGCTGAACCTGCACATCCCACCAGCACTTCATCGGTCCTCCGAGCATGTATGTCACTAACATGACACTCTTCCCAAGAGGAATCTTGAGCTACTTGAAGATCATATAGATGCTATCTATCTAGTTTTCAGCCACTTATGGACCACCCTCACCCTGGAAAAGCGGCAGGTGCTGTGACTTGAACTCACACATTAGATATTCCATAGAAGAATTTGTACCCTGCACACCTCTGTCAATCCCTTGCAAGACATGCACCATACTAGATCAGATATTTTCATCATGCCACGACCTGAATTTTTCGAAACCCGGTTGATTCTCTACCTGTGTTGGATCCTATACCCGATATTGTCCTTGAGCCTGTACCTACGGCTCATGCTCTTCTTATCCATCAGGTGTCTGGACCTGATCATGCTCCTGCGGCATTGTATCATCACCCACCTGATGCTCCACCTGAGCCATCTAATAGGAACCTTCTAAATACCATTAATGTTTAGACATCCCATATATCTATATAACTATATATTAATGTAAATAGGAAAATAAGTAAAAGGCAATGACATCCTGGTTTCATGGCATCATTACCAACCCTCAATAGAGCTATGTATCATAGTAACCCTAGGCCACGCCCGTCCTAACAACCAACATTGCCTCAAACCGATGACCGATTCACCCAATCCTAATGATTAACATCACCTCTGTCATAGTACATACCTACACATATATGATCTAGGCCCGACTCTCATTCCACATGCAATTGTTTACATAATTTGAAGCCTGGAACAATATATTTCAATAAATAAGAAATTCTATTAGGAATTTAACCATTAACATTTCAAAAGCATCTATAGCATGGAAATTGATCTTATTCACATGGTACTATCACTACACAAAGCATTCATGTAGATATGAAATTGAGATACCCTAACAATGTGCCTATCAAAATCCAAGAAAACACGCCTTGCCTTATCCGGACAAGGTCCAATTCTCCCTTACCACACCAGGTTAAGGTTCACATATCACAACCAATAATATCACACACCAAGTAAGCCACTAAGGTGGAAATCATATAAATTGTAATTTGAGAAAAAGAAAAATAGAAATTCTCAACCAAGGTAACTTGGTCCATCCCTTATACTAGGGGCTACAGGCACCCAAGAACCAGCAAGAAAAATAGTTCCAATAACAACCTATCTCAAGTCCACCATATCCCAAATTGTAAAACCAGTATAAATAAAAAGTCAATCTCGATCTCATTATTAGTCAGTGAAATGATTCTACTAAATGCCTATAAAAACAAGTCCCTTAGATACCACTTTGTAATGTCCCAACCCAAACATCCACCTGAACAATGCTAAATGGGTTGGGTGTTTCTGACCTTAGACGCACTACCTCGAACACCCAAGGCTTCCGACTAGAAGCGAGGGTGTAAATATGTATAGTGGGGAGGCTATACCCTCTCTGAGGAAAAAAAGGTTCTGTTCTGAGTCTAATATAAAATAAGATACTTTGTAGAGTCGAACCAGACCCACATAGCGGAATTACAATCAATAGAAGAGAAACTAGGGGAAGAAATATAGAAACAAGCACAATGGAATGTAAAAAACATCATGTTGAACACCACTTATAACAACTACTGAAACAAAAAATCATGCATCCACAATAAGTCATACATGTCAATAAAAATTGCACACATGGCTAACCAACATGATCTACAAAATAAAGTAAGCATGCTGATATTGGAAAGAAAGTAAAACAAAGTAAACTCTAGAGAGGAATGACCTCAGGGTCCATGCCAAATCTTCATTCCATAGCTAATACGATCCATATTTTGAAGCTGATCTCTTTCCTGCACGTAAATCCATAAAGTCTACATGCTTCCTAAAGGGATCATGTTGGGTGTGTGACAAATATCCGTATTATACCACCTAATGGTGCATACCTAGTATAGGTGTTTAAGTAAGAATTCATTTATAAGGAATGTAACAATATGATGCACAATGTAAACACAACCACCACTGGTGCCTAGCAGCCACCAGGGAGCATCACCTACTTCAGCCAACCCTGGAATCTCAGACACGTAACTGGGCTCCATGTGCCTCCTAACACTGCGTGTCTTAAGTACCGACATCCCAAAGGCATGACCAAGAAATAGTAACCCAACACTAAGTGCCTCCTAACACCTCGTGTCTCAAGTACCGATGTCTCGTAAGCACTGCCAAGTAGTAGTAACCTGGAACCATGTGCCTCCTGACACCTCGTGTCTCAAGTACCGACATCCCATAAGCACGTCCAAACAATTTGAAGGCTCCTCACCTTCAATATGGCTTCCAAAACAAGCATCCCCAAACCATAATCAACTAACCTCAACTACAGGGTGTCTACCCACATGAGTTGTCAAAACCACCTCATCATAGAGTCATCTATGTGCACATGACAAAAGTAATGGTTGAGAGGTAATCACCAAATTTAGGACCCAAGACCAAACCTCTCTAGAACCTCGTGCCCCTACAACCATGTCATTCAGAATCCGATGGCCTTGCCATTAAAGTAACTCAGGCCATGACCAACATGAAAGTCACACTACCTCAATCTGACATCCACGAAGCCCAATCCCTTGGTCAAACCACCCAAAAAATATGGGCCAAGCCCAAACCTATGATCAACATCCCTCAAGAATATCAAGGCCATGCCCAAAACAACCCAAAGGTTCCCACATATGCAATATCAATCATCACATATATTTAATCAAAAGAATCACTCTAAACAGAAAAACCAATTTACACATTTGAATTGCACTTGACATGTATAGTCTCATACTTGCACTGAGGTCTTGAAAGCCTCTAATAAACATAATCATGCTTAAATATTTTTAACTCATCAGTTTAATCAAAACAATTAAATTATAACCATTTTGGAACCCCCTACCAGAATCACCCAAATGAGAAAAGATCTCTAACCCAGCCTCACTCAAGTATAATAAGGTAATGGAATTCCCAATGGTATCCCTTAAGGAAAACAATCAATTCAATATAAAGAAACCTGGGTATTACTCAATACCCGACGTTGGGATAAAAATCCGTAACCCCCAAATGTCCAGGAAAACACAAGAAAAGGTATGAACCACCTACCTTAGACTCGTAGACATAGGAAAAACGGATATCAAGCTCCAATTTTAAGATGATCTTTGTAGATCAACATTTCCGTCAAATCCCGACAATTCTATTCAGATGGAAACTGCAACGTGTGAGGAAAAGAAACAAAATGGAATAGGTGGTGTGGGTTTATCCTTCCTGATGTGATCCTGCATCCACCGATGGATTGGAAAACAAATTTTAGATGAAGAATCTAGGAGAAGAAATGTTCTTGGCCTCCTGGAGTGTCACAATCCCAAAACAGGGAAGAATAAGATGTTTTCAGAAATGAGACACACCACTCTCCCATATAAATGAATAAAAAAAGTAAACAGTGTGTATTTAAGACTACACGTCGTGTAGTATCTTGTCTGTACTTTGACTTATGTGGGTTTCTAAGTTTATCACATTGCTTAAACACATCAAACGGGTCAACACACATCTAGGACTTAGCTATTATGTGGAAGTGAAAGTATACGACGTGTTAAGGAACTACACACCGCATAGTATATTATTTTTACATGGTAACCATATAGCAAGTACTAAGTCAGTACATAGCTAGTACATGCCTAAATTACACATGGCATGTACTATGAAGTACATGGTGTGTAATCAAGAAATTTCCAGAACTACCCAGTTTTTCCCCCTTTTCTTAAAAACAAGTTAAAGAGAAAAGGAAAAAAGAAGACTCGTACCTCATAAGAAGAACTAGATTCTTATAAAGTCACTGAAAATAAAATACACAATGTAATAACCTATTTTACCGAGACATTTTGGTTTTAATATGTTTGAGTAGGAGGGATACTTTGAAAAAAATTGGAAGAATTTTATGAATTTAATCCATGGGAGAAGGAGGGATACTTGATATTTGTAGCCAATTACCATCAATGAAACAGAAAAATCTAATTAATTATCAATTTTGGTCACCACCTTACATGATAAGAGGGAAGGGTTTTTTGTGGTTCCCAAATATGAGTTCCATGCAATCAGAGTGAGAAATAACGAGGAATTAGTGAAATGAACATGAAGGTGAGGAAGATGGTGAAACCAAACTGGATTGAGTTAAGAGATATAAGGTGGAAAATCATTGAGGTATATCATGAAAATATAAGATCCCTTGAAGATGTGATCTTAGACTAATTTTGGAAAGTTAAAAATAAACAATGTTGTTTAAGGGGGAGTCATATGTTTTGGGCATCAAGGAAGATTGTGCTGGGTCATTCCCCATATATCTTTTTTTCATGACCAACAATAAAACTGAAATTTCTCCAATAATAAATGTCGTGATAAATAGATTTGAATCAATGAATATAGACAATTGATAAACCTCGAAACCAAAGCGCAGGATAGTCACTTATCATTTATAATTAATTTAAGCAATTAATGAAATACCTTTTGAGAAATTATTTCTTATTTGATGGATCTAACACCAGATCTACATTTTATTATCATTTCATTTTAAGAATCTAGGGAAGATTACCCCTAGTGGTGATCCACACATGTTCCAAAAATCTCCAAACATCACCATAGGAATATTCATGTGCTAGCATGGAAAATCCTAATGCTTGCGTCGTTAACCTTTCATCACCCCAATAATCACTTATAAAGATTCTATTTTACATATCTTATATTAAAATTAATAAATGGTGGAAGATATCACTATGATATTTGGAGCATTTTTGAAGATGGGATCTCTCTAAGGCTTCGAGAGGATTCTCTGGATTCATTGTTCACAACCAAAATTAATTGGTTCTATTGAAAAATAATTTAATTTAGTTTAAATACTCCTAGTGTGAGAAATAAATAATTTCACAAGTTCTATTTGTTATTTATTTTATCCCTGTGGAACCCCATGTCAATAATAATAATTATTATACTTCTCAACATGCTCTTTACTATCAAATTCACATTAAATATTATTTAATAAAATAATATTCATTATATATTATTTATAAATAGACTATTAAACATTTTCTATCATTCCTAAACAATATCAATCAGACCCTGAATAATGACTATTTATTTAATAAATAAATTTCACTACATTATTCGGAAATAAATAAATAAATATTATATGCACGAAATAAAAATTAAATATTTATGAAATAGTCCGCTCACATATTACTCTCTTGAATAACTATTGATGGAATATATGTGATCAAGAAAACATCCATAATTATTAGACCACATGCTGGAATAATATTTATTCATCTTGAGAAATAATAAATATATAAATTATTATTTAACATAGATTCTAGATTCAATTAGCATGTGACCCTCTAAGCCTATTTTTTAGTGGCATTAGGCATAGTAGCCTAAAGTCCATGGTTAGTATCTAACAACAAGTTAAGGAAACCATAGAGAATGAAGTTAATGTTTCAATGAAATAATACCTCTTATAGTCACTCATTGTTTAATATAATCAATTTATTATGATATCTCTAATGAATTATGTTACATGCTAGTGCCTTAAACCTATGTACTTGATGTCTTTTTCTTTGAATTTCTGAAAATCTAACATGAATATAGAACACCATGGTGATGGATTTATTTAGGATATATAATTTCCAAAACAAGGAATGAGATATAAACTTCAATTAATGAATTGTGGGAAAAAAATCATTTCTCGCATTATTCATTAATCCAATAATACTTATGACACACCGAATAGATCCTACCCCACCACGAACATATTTAATCAGAAATTGCATTAGTACATCAAAGTACGTGAAGTTTAATACAGATTAATAAATAATCCTAAAATATAAGAATCAATATACACATCCACATATAGGATCATTAATTGAAACATATCAATGTAGATTTCCTATTAGAGGGTCTCGTTCTGATAATATCCTATAATGAATATTACCAAGGGTGTACATCAAGTGAAGGTGCCTCAAAGTTCTATAAGTATCCATCTCAGATTGCTTGAATCATTTATATCCTTCAAATTATTTCATCTTTCTATAGAACATTTATTTAAAAATTTGGTCATGGAACATAAGGGTTCTCATCACACTAGGGAACTTCTATGACCTTTTAGTGGGAAAACTATTTTTAGGACATTATCACTTACTATGTTACACTGAAGAATAATCATGATGTGATACGGGGTTTATTAATATTCAAAACTATGAATATGGGTTATCATAAAGTACACATTTATTGGTTCTAGGGATCCTAATCCAATAGACTACCACTTTCACTAAATCAAACTTCTAACAGCCTTTAGTCTACTAACTCACACATGATACTCATTCTTCTACTAAGATAGGACTTTAGTAAAGGAATCCACCATGTTTTCTTATGTGGAAACTCTTCTTACTACAACTTCACTCCTATGATAAAAATCCATCAAGAGTCGATACATCCATAGTATGTTATCTATTCATTAGTGTGACCATGTCCCTTTTGCAAGAGGCATGACTATAATATTATTACAATACAATGTGATAGGGTATTTACTTCTAGGAACCACTTCAAGTTCTATGAAAATGCTCTATATCCAAAAATATTCCTTGGTTGCTTTTAAAGTCACTATATACTCGGACTCTACTGTAGAATTAGTGAAAACTGGACATTTTGAACTTTTCTAACTCACATCTCCTCCATTGAGATAGAAAACATATCCAGATTAAAACTTTAGATCATTATGATCTGTTTGAAAACTAGCATTAGTATAACCCCTGATGATTGTCTCCTCATCTTCTCCATACACCACGAACTTATATTTAATTCTTTTAAGATACTTCTTGACTAAATTAACATCAGAACAATGTTATTCTACTGGATCTACTTGATATATTTCTATAATTATCAATGTATAGGAACCATCAATTATACTATCTCAAATGGAATTCGTGATTGATCATATCAATGAAGCACGTGATATCTTATTCATTCTCCCATTCTCCTATGTGTCTGAGGAAAATTTTTCTTATAAAGATTTACACCATGTGATACTAAAACTAATACTCT
Source organism: Viscum album (assembly GCA_963277665.1). Taxonomy (NCBI): domain Eukaryota; kingdom Viridiplantae; phylum Streptophyta; class Magnoliopsida; order Santalales; family Viscaceae; genus Viscum; species Viscum album. The sequence continues at coordinate 1,275,569,920 of OY728162.1, read as the reverse complement.
CTTGGATTGTTCCTTAATAAATATCTTTAGTATTTTTCAATATATGTAGTTTGACTTATTCTAAGAAGCATCTTAGATATATCACAAATGATATTGATCACTAAAATACAGGCTCTTTCACCCTTTTCCTTCATGGATAAACACTTGTTTAAACATTTCATACTAGACTATATAACTAGAATGTTGTTTCTAAAACATAATGTTTCATCAACATATTCATCTAGGTTAGTTACTGCATTAATAGTAAACATCTTGTAAACACAAGGATCACATTCATTTTTAATGAAACTAAATTATTTTATAGCTGCATTGAATCGAATGTTCCCTAAATTGGATACTTGCTTCAATCCATAAATGGGTCTCTGTAACTTGAAAATATTTTGTTCATCGCCTAGAGTCAAAAACCCTTATAGTTGTTTCATATAAACATCTTAATAAAGGTTCCCATTAAGGAAATTTGTTTTAACATCCATTTTAAAATTTTCATATTTATGCTAAGATGATATTGAAAGTACAATTTTTATAGATTTATGAATGGAAACTGGTGAAAAGGATTCATTGTATCCAATTCCATTACAATGTTTAAATCCTTGAACTAATATCATTTATTTATAGGTGCTTAAATTACCTAAAATTTGATGGTTTCTCTTGAATAAACATTCTCACCCTAGGTAAATTTCAATTACTAGAGCATCTACTAGAACCCATACTTGGTTTTCATACATGGAATTCATTTCAGAATTCATAGATGCCTATCATCTTGTAGCTTCTGATCTCTCTGATGCCCCTTTGTATGAGAGAGGTTTACAATTTTCAACCAATAATGAACCAAAATCTTTAGTGACAATAATACCATATCTCTCTGTTTCTCGTAACTCTCTTGTTATCATGCATAATACTTTTTTTATGAACTACTTATTCCGTGGGGCCTTGTGGAATTTGTTCCTCTGTCAACTCTTGTGTATCTAGGGCATCAAATTCAATTAATTCAATCTTGATCAAACTATCCTTTTTGAGGAAATAATACCTCTTAAAAAATATCACTTTCTAGTGAAAATCAGTAAGTTTTATTAGGTAATGTATCGGTAGTATCCCTTTGATTCTATTTGATACCCTATAAAGACGCACATTGAACTCTTGGGTCCTAGTTTGTTACCTGAGAAGGACATAATAGTCGTATTACAACCCCATACACACATATGCGATAAAAAAGGTTTTCTATCCACTCCATAACTTGAATATAATTCCAATTTCTGGTTTAGAAAGTACTTGGTTTAATGTATATGCTACATTTTGTAATGCATATCCCCAAAAGGTTAATGGAAGATATGCATGACTCGTCATCGACCTTATCATGTATAATAAGTTAAGATTATACATTTCAATAACACCATTCAACTATTGTGTGTAAGGTGGAGTGATTTGATATAGAATCCCAAAATCTCACATAATGTTGATAAACTATCGGTTAAGATATTCACAACCTCAATTCGATTGAAGCTTCTTTATCTACATTCTAACTTGATTCTCTAATAAATTCATTAATTCTTTAAATTTCTTAATGGACTCATACTTATACCTCATAAAGTAGATATATCCATATCCACTCAAATCATCAGTAAAATTTATGAATTAATTATACCCACCTAAAACTTCTGTTGGAAGGGGTCTATACACATCAATGTGTACCAATATGAGAAACTATGTGTCCCTTTAACCCTATCCATCGAATGTCACTTTGGATATTGTTTGTTAAAATAAAGCATTAAATATTTAAAGTTGTTTTTTCTCCGAAGATTCTAAATAACCATATTGACAGAGCTTTGCCAAATTCTTCTCGTTTACATGGAAAATATAGCGATTCCAAAGCTGAGTGTTATATGATTCATGTGAACATGATTCATTATCTATTGATAATTCTTATTTTTCAAAATATAATAAATAAATAATTTTATTTAAATGCATTATACCATAACATATGTTTTCTTAATGAAAGAAACAAATTTTATTCCCAAATAAAAAAATAAAACAATCCACATCTAGGAATGGCACATAAATTATATTCTTGGTAATAGATAGTAAATAAAAATAATCCCTTAAAACTAATATAATTGTCATTTTAAATCAAAGGTGGTAGTCACCATTATCTAGAGCATCCATCCTCACACAATTTTCAGCTCTCAAATCCACCAATCCTATAAAAATATATCAAAATATAATTGGTTCCTATATCTGGATACAGATTTGAGGACCACAAAATGTATCTAAAAACCAATGTGTAGATATTGAAAGATTACTCTCAATGATGAATTTACTTTTTTCTTACCCTTGATTCATGGTGCAGTTCTTCTAGTGGCCTTGAATTCCATATGAAAAACATATTTCCTCATTTTCTTTATTCAGCCTTTGGATATTCATCTTATTGGGCAGCAGGTTCTTGAGATATTTATACTTGTTATGAATCTTGTCCCCTTCAACTTATTATTCCTTTTCTTATTTATCAAAAGGGCCATGGGTTTGTCATCCCCAGGTCCTTGTCCAATTTGTGAATTAAATTAAGAAGCTCTAAAATACTCTTATCATCATTTCTCATATTATAATTAATAATAAAACTAGAGAAGGTATTGGGTAGGGTGGGATGTATGAGATATATGTGTAACTCATTTAGGAATTTATCCCTATTATTTCTATCCATTTAATATAGCTAACAAGATTGACTACATAAGTCCATGCTGGCATAGACTCTCAATGTATAGTTGTGAATAAAGATTTGAGATCTCATATCTCTCTTTTCTTTCCTTCTATTGATAGATATCTCAAAGGTGATAAATCATTTTATACACATCCATGTGCTCATGTTTCTTTAAAAGATACTTGGTCATGGATGATAGCATGAAACATTGAACATATGTAGCATCGTTCAAATGTTTCTCATAGAGAGAAAACTCTTCCTCATTAGCCTCATTACTAGGTGCATCAGAAATAGGATCTTCCAACAGATACAATTTCATTTCCAGGCATATGAAAATTCATAATAACCTTTTCCATTCTTGTATAATTGTTCCAGTGAGAAAGTTATCCTTATAAATTATGGATCATAGTGATATGTTTGATTTAATTTTATTTTTGTTTCTATGAATAAGATGAGTAGAGTTTTAGTACTTTATCTAATAAAATTTAAACAACTGAATGAATATTATATTTATTAATCTCCTAATATTTTATAGAAACCCAATATCCCATACCATTGGATTTCGAATATCCTATTTCTTGAACATTTTAGAGGAAAGGATCTGTATTCCTTTTCTCATTACCCAAAATTTGGTTGGACAAGAATTTTGAAGGGTTTTTGGTAGCCATTAAAAAATCCAAATTCATTAAATCATAGTTCCTCGATCAGTTGAGTGGACTCCCCAATCCTAAAATCGTGAAATTGGATTTCCACAACCCTTTCCATTCTGTTACACAAAATCTTGCTTTGGTAGTCTACCCTTTATTTGAACTAAGTTAATTCAACCCAAAAATTCATGTTACAATTCCATAATAATTGAAAGCATCCCATCTTTGGATGGTAAAGCACTTTGAACTATGGTTTGATTTTAACTAAAGTAGTGTAAGTATATACCAATATAATATATAATTTAGTATTTTTATCATTTATGTGTAAATTTACAATTATTATCCTTAAGAAACTATTTTTAATGTTATTTGGATTTTCTTATGTGATTAACTATGTTATAGATAACATTTAGGCACAATCAAATTTATTTTAGTTTAATATTTCTTTCATGTTAATCCATTAAAATATGTGATCACAAAAAACATTGATAATAAAATAACCATTACACTTGAAAGGAATAAAATATTAAATTTGTATGATCATGAGATTTTAATAATTGTTAGTATATATAGATGATGATAAACCAACCAAAGACCTAGGGGAAAAACATGTTGAACCATTTATGGTTTGTGTTGCAGCTTTCCACCTTCCCATTAATGTATCTCTATTAGATCGTCTCACCTCAACTCTAAAATTGAACATCCACCACTAACTTAGAAGCTCCATCCATTACATATGCTTTTACTCACACACAGGTGAGGGGAAATGGTTTACATAAATGAAACTATGGGCATGAAATTCCATACATAATAAAAGGATTGATGGAACGTATACCAAAAATTTAATTTAATAAAAAAATTAAAAAGAAACAAATCACATACAAGGGTCTGGTATAAGGTCATGATCATCCACATGAAACAAATTTCACATTAAATAAAATTAACATTCAATTCTAATCATTATTATGGATTATAAATCATGCTCGAATCAATTAATTGTCTTATTTAATTAATCAAGTCTTTTATATTAATTATCATGTAAATTTTCTTAAGATTACCATCCATAATTTTTTTTAAAAAATATATAAATTTATTTAAAATTAACTATGTACATATATGTACATTGGATGAAACATAGTGAGTACCCATCTAAACTACTCAACTTGTATTATACTCGTAGACTGTTTACTCTTGTAACATGTGGAATAAACGACTTATCACATACATTCATGATGTGTGCTATCAAATTAATGATTACACAGATTACATTATTTTTATGTTACATGTTATAGTTCAATGAACATAGACTAATAACTTCCAATATGACTCATATATGATATAAAGATATGGAAATTACATATAAATTAATTAAACACACACACACACACACACATATATATATATAATCCCAATATATAGAATGTACTATAAAATTAATGACCACACGCAAGAACATGTTGATAATGTTTACATAGTATAACAAATTAATTTTAATTTTTCAAAATTTTGTATAATAACATGACCTATACAAGCTAGATACATGACATTTACTTTTCTTACCATCTATCCAAGGAACATGCTAAGGGACTCAGTGTGTAACTATGCCATGGAAAGTTTTGGAGTACACGACTTGTACACGGGATACACAGTGTGAGGTCTTAAAGTTACATGGTCACCAATAAGGTAGGTTGTGTAAGAATATACATGGACTATCTATGACTTAAGGACTACACACTATGTATAGAAGTTATATGATGTGTACTCTAGCTGACAACGTTCCAGGCTGGCCCGATCAACACTCAATGTAAAACTAAATTCACAATGTGAAATAATTTCATATTTCCTGAATTAATTCTAAATTAATTCATGGTTAATTAAAAAGTAGTACAATAGATGCACCTCTAGGTTACACTATGTGCACTCTTGTGTTATCCAGCTAGATTCCTTGACACCTACATATGAGATCTTCAAATTTATTCCAATTATAAAATTAATCGATTTGATTATTTTTATGAGAAATAAATTGGAAGAATAATATTTAAAAATTCATATTTAATAACAATCAATGACTAATTTAAAACTAAATTAAAAATTCGTACATCAATCAATAATATGTATGTAATTTTAAATGATCATGTGACCATTTGATACCACTTACAGGTTTTGGGTGTAGTGGAAGCATGTGATGGGTTGGGCCCAATAATGTTTTTTTTCATGATCAATGATCCATCCAAGATTTAAAAAATGATAAATTCCATGATCAACATATTTGAATCAATAAATACAGATAGTGGAAAAATTATAGAACCAAATCCCAGGATCATCAAATAGTGTTTATAATTAATATAAGCAATTATTGAATTAGCTTGTGGAAAATTATTTATTTGTCAATGGATATAATAATGGATCTACATTGTATCATCATTTTATTGTATATATTATTGGAATATTCCCTCTGTTGGTGATCTACACATGTTCCAAAAATCTATGAAAGTCACCACAATAATCCCATGGTGTTATCACGATAAATCCTATCAATTTTGTAATTCTCTTTTGATCACCCTAAGAATCACTTCCGAAGGATTATCATTGATCTATATTAACTCAAGAGTTGATGGTGAAGTAAGATCAATCTCTAATCATGGGTGAATTCATGGAGAAGGGAGAACTCTAGGGATTTGAGAGGATTCTCCGGTCTCGCTATGCACAACAAAACAACACATATTGGATCTCTTGAAAAATAATATAATTTTGTTTAAATACAACCAGGGTTATAAATACCTAATTACACAAGTGAACCTTAATATTTATTTAATCTATGTGGAACCCCAAGTCTATAATAATAATAATATTATTATTTATCAACCAGCGTTTAACTCATGATTTAAAATAAAAAATTATCCAATCAAATAATATTCAATATATATTAATTCTCACCAGACAATTAAACTCTATCTATTATTCCTCTAAATTATTTATCGGACCTTGAATAATGATTATTTATATAATAAATAAATATCACATAATAATTCACCTATAAATAACTATTATATTCACTAAATTGAAAATAAATATTTTTTAAATATTGCACTCACATAATATTCATTGAAATAACTGGTCACAGAATATATGCGATCAAGAAAACACGAATAATTATTAAACCACATACGAGAATAATATTTATTCAAATTTTTAAATAATAAATAAATAATATATTTTTCAACTAAGATTATGTATATACTTAGTGTGTTGGAATCTTGGCCTCTTTCTCAGTTTCATTGGGTGAAGTAGCCTAAAGTTAAAAGACAGTACCAAGAAACACGCCAAGGCATACATAGAGAAATAAGATAATGCTGAAATAAAATAATACCTCATACAGATGCCCAAAGTGTAACATATTCCCTCTATCATGATATTTATAATCAAGTTGGTTTCATGTTGGTGCTATAAAACTATGTTCTCAATGACTCTTTCTTCAACTTTATGTAAATCTAACTTGCTGATAGAACACCATGGCCATGTATTTATTTAATATATATCATTTCCATCAACGGGATTCAGATATAATTTTTTTAAAGAAAATAAAGGAAAAAACCATTCTCACATTATTCATTAATGAAATACTACTCATGATTCATCCAACATATCTTACCACTCCATGAACATATGTCATTACTGTTTTTGTCAATACATCAATGTACGTGAATTGTATTACTCATCAATAATAATCCTAAAGTCTATGGATCTTATACTCATCAATATATAAGAACATCCAACGGTTCATATAAATGTGGATTTTCCATTACAGGGTCTCGTTATTATAATATCATATACTGGATATTACAAAGGGCATACATCATGAGAAGGCAGCTCAAAGTTTTATGAGTCTCCACCCATGAAAACCCAAATAATTTCAGTACTTTAAATGATTTAATCTTACCATAGAGCATATATTTAAGAATACTACCATGGTACTTCTTGATTCTCATCATTGTGGGGAGATGCTATGACCTTTTAGGGAAATAACTAATTTTAGGACATTTTCACATTCTATGTTACATTGAATAGAAATCATGATGTGATAATGATTTTATTAATATTCAAAACTATGAATATGGGTTATCATAAAGTATACAAACTTTTTATAGGGGACTAAATCAAACATGAGAAATGAACCACAAGTGATCACATACCTTGATTTTAATATTTCATTTCAATTTCAGGACAACCAAATTAGATAAACTATAAAATAATAAAAACATATAAATATGACATTTAAAAATTATAAAAATATTTAATTGAAAGTGATTTCATGTATTCATTAAAAAACTTTACACAATCCTTGTATTTATTTATTTTAAAATATATAGTTTAAATTTATACACAATCATATTTAAAAATTAATGTTTAAACCCTTAAATTTATACAAATATCAAAATTATTTTCATAAAATTTCAAATTAGTTACCAAAAAATTAGATACATACATATAATTAAATTTATTTTTAAATTACACTAACAGTCACCTAATCAGATCCATCACCCCATTGATTATTTAGATGGTAATGGAAACCACTATGCACATTGTTGATATGATGGACACCTAAGAACAAAAAACAAAATAAGTATTTCAATATAAAAAAATTCCACTAATTAAATTAATTAACACAAATGACTACAAATCATAATCATGACATGAATCATAAATTGAAAAATAGACAAAAACCCTGGAAAATCTTATTTGTGTATCATTGATAATCATAGTCGACTGAAACCACTCGTAAATAGTGTGGTAGTAGTAGTGAGAGTAGGAGAGTTTGACACTATCGATGGTAGTGTATGGGGGTCACTTCACTGGTGGTAGGCCGATTTTTACACTGTCATGTAATAGAGGATCTTGATCGGGTTGATGGTGTGATGGGCGTAGGGTCATGTCATGTCATGAGCAGTGGATCTTCATGTGATAACAAAATCATTGAGGGAATTTTCATGGATCACGATTAAATAGAAGTAAAAATAATAACATACCTTATCTTTTGAGAGGATCGATTCATCCAAGAAGATCGAGGAAGAGCGACAACATCGATTTAGTTCCACAAGAGCTTGAATGTTGTGGGAGAGGAGAACCCTGTTAGGGTTATATTTAAATGTTCAGTGAGGGTTTTATCAACACTTTTAGAAAAGTGTTGATAAAGAGTGGTTTGATTAACGCTAAAAAAATAAGTGTTGATAAAACCAATCTTTATTAGTGCCAAAAAAAGAACTGATAAAGAATATCTTTATTGGTGCTAAAATTCTAATGTTGATAAAGAAATGTTTGTCAGGGGGGTTTTAGCATTGATAAAGTCCTAATATTAATAATATAATTATTATAAATAAAAAACCTAAAGGTATATAATTAGTAATAAATAATGCATAGAGTTATAAATAAATATTTATATAATTGTAAATATGTTTAAAAAGTTTTAAATATTTATTTATAAATATAATTATAAATAAATTGAAATATATATAATTATAAAAATGATTATTTATTTAATTAAAAATATATTCAAATAAGTGTAAATATTCATTTATAAATATATATTTATAATTATCATTATAAATAAACATATTTATAGATATATTTATATAATTATATGAGTATATATATATATGTGTATATTTACATATATATATTTAGTGGTTTATAAATATATATATATAAATATAATAAATAAATTTATTTGAATTTATAATTATTTATATATATAGATAAATTTATAATTATAATTATAAGTAAATATTTTTAAATATATTTACATATAATTATAAATATGTTTATATAATTATATATATTTATTAATTAAATATATTTTTATAATTTTATAAATATTTAAATAAATAAATATATTTATATATATAATTATAATTATGCCCATGGGGCATGGGTGAGCTGTTTGCGGCTGTGGAGTCTATCACTGAGGTTCCAAGTTTGAGTCCTTGCTATGGAAACACCAGAGATGCATAACTAAATTACTCTAGGACCCCTCTACCCCATGGGAACTGGCCGAAAATCCCAGGTTTCGTTACACTTGGGCCTATGGTTGAGGAAGTACATAAAGGCTCTCAATAGTTGGTGATAACCCACCTATATGTTGTAACCCCTTGGGCCTAGAAACCTAGTGTACTTTTCCCCACATGGCATGGGTGAGTTAGTCTTGGTTGTGGATTCTGTCAAGGAGGTTTCAATTTCAAGTCCTCACTGTGGAAATGCCAACAATTCTTGAATAAATCACTCTTGGACCCCTTCACCCCATTGGGAATTGGCCTGAAAGCCTATGTGTTGTTGCACATGGGTCTATGGTTGGAGAAGTATATAAAGGTTGATGGTGGTGGGTGACTTCCCACCTATACCTTATAACCCCTTTGGTATGAACACCCAGTGTAATTTTGATGGCATTCGGAAGCAAAAAAATGTTCGTGCAACGTCTGGGTGATTCAATGGTGCTCGCTGTTGATTTATTTGATTTCTTCTTCAATGGATCTATAAATATCCAATGAGGCTATGGATTATGGTGATCAGGTTGGGTTTAATCTCCATTCAGATGGTGTGGATGTCGTGGTTCTACATAATATGGTAGTTCAGTTGGATGATGCTGATTTGAACCCTAAGTAAGCAGATCTCCCAATGACTACAGATTGGATAGACATTGTGGTTCTAAACCTTAATATCACGAATCTATGGCCAGATTATACAGATCTAAATGAAACTCTCCCTAAGATCATAGATTTTAAGAACGTAGGGTCAGATGTTATGAATCTGAATGAGGATCTCCCTAAGCCCACCAATCTGAAGAACACAGAGTCAGACGCCGTAGATTTGAACACAGTTCTTCCTAAGACTAAAGATATGAAAAAAATAGTGTCACACACTATGGATCTGAATTTAGCTCTCCCCAAGACCACATATCAAAATATTACAGATCTGTTGGATGCAGATCGATTGGTCATTATGGATTGTTTTGGGGTTCATCGAGATATTTTGGATTCTGATGATTAGGATGGGGGATACATCAATCGAGTTGCCCCATGCATGGTGAACCCTTACAGGGATGCTACAGTAAAAAAAGAAGGTTAGGGATCATTTCAACCCAGATGACATGTATATTGCATTTGATCATGATGATTTGCTGGATTTCCAGAGGAAGGGTGTCTATTTTGTGGAGATTTTATCCAGGAGGGGAGGAGACTCCTCATATTTGATTACGAATGAACAATGAATCTCCAGAAATGAGAACGGTAGATTTATTATTTCAGTTGATCAAGATTTTTTGTAGAAAAGGCTTCATTTGTGTCAATTTTTACTCATTGTCTAATTGATCCTCTCAAAATGTGACAAACCAATTAATGTGGATGGTTTAAAACAGAATTTTGGTCAAATATGGGGTTTCAATAGTTGGAAAATAATTCTATATGGTAAGGGATATTTTCATCTTGTTTTTTAATCAGAATTTCATAAGTCTTATAATTGGAAATTTGGTTTCTACAATCTTAATCCATTTTCCTTTTATCTTTTAGCATGGGAGCTTTATTTCAATCCTTAAAATCAAAATCAAACTAATGCACAAATCTTGTTATGCATTTATGGGCTGAGTGGGGTTCTTTGGCGTCCATGAATCTTTAATGACTTCGATTATTGTATAGGGGTACCTATGAAGCTTGATGATAATACCATTATTGGTAAATTTGGGTATTACAAAAGGATTTTGGTTGTTATTGATTTACTGCATCCAAGGCCAAGCAAATCCGCTCTCTTAGTTGATGGATTAAAAATCATTGTTGAGTTTGAATATGAAGTTTTTATTTCTTTATGTGATTTTTGAAAAGTTATTGGATATCATGTTTCAGGATATAGACATGTCCTCAATATCCAAACTAATAAAGTTGGCACTTTCAAGCATAAGGATGATGGGAATTTACAAAATCAGAAAATGGGATATGAGACTTCATCTAAGTTGAAGAAATGAATGTGGGAAAGGAGGAACCTAATCACTTGGAAGTTGATGCCTCTAAAGTTCCTATAAATTTCCTTATAAGGGATGATACAATGGTTGGAAAGAAATTGAAATCCATGGTTGAGGAGGAAAATGTTCAAGGAAAAAATGAGGTTCAGGGAAACTTCACTGGGGTTATTTTTGGATCTTCATGAAGTAGTAAGGATTCCTCATATGGAGAAGCTCATGACTCTTCTATCATGTCCTGTGCTGTAGTGGATAGATGTTTGGAGAAGGAACCTATGGTGCTGGGTAGTGGAAAGGATCTAGTTACTGTTATTTTTTATCATTGTCCAACTAGTTCTGAAAGGGTTTTGCAAAAATAAGTGGCTGTGAAACTGAATGTGTGTTCCTTATCCACCAAAGGAAAGATCATGATGATGACAGATGTTGAGAAGGGGGAAGATATGGTGGGGGATTGGCAATAAAACTAGACATGTAAATGGGGTACCCATAAAAAAACATGTTCATAAATGTGGTAGTGATGGGCATGGTTGGGTATCTAGGTCCTCTGAGAAGGAGCTCACTCTGGAGTAGGTTAAGATCAGGGAAAAGTACTGTGTACTCTTTAATCAGAAAAATTCTCAGTCGAAATGAGAATATTATGAGTATGGGGATGAGTATACTTATCTTCATTTGCAGTTTTCTTTTTTATATGAGGGAATACCCTTTGTTTAAACCTTTCCATAATCTATTTCATGTACTGTTTTTTATTTTTCAATAAATCTTTTTTTTGAGTAGGTTGTTTTTAAACTGGGACCCTTTTGGTATAATTATAAATAATATTTTTATGAATACTTATTTTTAAATGGTCAAGGCTCAAATAACACTATTATTGATTAAATAAAAGTGATTACATCAGAGGAACTTAAAAATAGAAAATTTCCAATAAGAAATCCATACAAAATAAAGCTATGGAAATTCATGTAGCATGAGACCAGGTGCACATGGTGGGGTGAGAGGACCACCTAACTTTACCATGAGGGTTCCTCCCTCTTCTCTATTTTTTACCTACATCCAGGGTCCTCCTCCATCATCCAAGAGTCCCATATCAATGGATTCTTTCATTTTTTTATCGCCAGATTTCAGATTATATCCTTTTTCATCTTCCTCAGTACTTCTAGATTTATGAAAATTCAAATATTCTTTCATTCTTACCTTATAATTTTGTTTTCCCTTCACCAATTGAGTGATATCAGGATCATTTAGAGAATAGAAATGTTCATTTATGAAACCCCTACCCTTTTCAAATTTATAACCCAAAACAAATGTGGGATGAAGTATATCAACATTATGAGTTTTTATTCCTCTTAATAAATGGTGAGAACCAACATGTTTCTTAAAGAGAACCACCACATAATTTTATACAGTTAGATCCTCCCTCCTAGGAAAGAATTTAGTAGCTCCATCCATTTTCAAACCCTTAACCTAAGCTTGTTATAAAACTTTTTTGGAACCAGTTTTGAGACAAATTCATTTCCCTAGGAGTGAACTGAGATAGGGGGAATTTTTTCTTAACAATGGAGGAATGGTCCACCTGATTATGGGACATATCCACTTTACAAAGTGCATGTGATATTATTGAATTAGAAACTAATGATGATGAATATTCAAGGTGTAGATCCCTTCCACGATCTATTACATCCTTCCCAACATTTAATTTGGAGTCATACAAATTCATTTGTGGGCCATCAGTTGTTCCCATCTCAAACTCCACATAACCTTTCCTAGGTGCATAAATTCACTTTATTATGTGACCCTACTCGGAATTTATAAGATCCTTTTGTTTTTTATTTCAAAGAAATAGTAGCCATAATTTTCTCATTACCTTTTTAACCCTTAGAGGACCTCAATTCTATATTTCTTTCACATTTCTAAGTCTATATCTAGATGAATGGAGAATTCCCTACCATTATGACTGTCATCAGACTCTTCTTCAGCCTTCTCATCTATTGAACCTAACTGAGATGCTTCGTTTCTAGATTTTGAGAGATGAGACTCACTTACTAGGTCATCCCAAGACATTTTTGTCTTATTGACCTTCAACAGATCATAAGAAGATAATAAACTATATTCATCACAAGGTAGGATGGAGGTAGTATGTAAAAAATACCATATAAACCCATAAGACTTTATGGAACACTCATCCACAACAACAAGACTCTGGAGAGCATTAGCCTATGTAATTACTTTTTCAAAATATTTCTTAATATCATATTTGTCTAGAAAATTTTTCTGGGTAGTGGTAATAATCCCATCCTTCTTCCTTCTTTGACTTTTAATAGAGTCGCGCCCTGTTAAGAGACAATTTAGTTAGACATTATTACCTATGCAGTTAAAATTCAATTCACTAATGATAACACATGTAGTACATAAGGGAGGTATCCTTTCATACTCTATTCTAAGGATAATTACATCTTTTGGGGTTGATTGAACTACATGGTCAATTAAAAAAGAACTTAGATCATCTTATACTACAATCCTTGCAAAATGAACAAAAATGGCCATTTCCACTGCATTATCCATTCATATTGGAATACCAATCGTCGAGGATATACCAACGAGTATTTATGGATTCTATAGTACCTAATTAAATCCATTGACTTTAAACCAAACCTACACATAGGTTTCCTTAAACTCATTAATGTTGAATTTCAGATTCTAATCATGCATTCTATAAACACTTGGCCTGAGGATAATCGAACCCATGCTCTATGAAATCCATTTTAATTCAGTAGATGGGAAAAGAATGTTGAAGAATCCATGACTCAAGGATACACATTTGATGTAAGGGAAGCCCCGAATCCAATCCAATTGAGAAACTAAATCGGTGAACTTCCATGGTTTCATACCCTCTGAAAATGAAATATGAGAAATGAATGAGAACTTACAGAGCTCGATTCATGCATATATAGTGCCATAAGAGGTTTAAACATGGGCATTTGAATCTTTTCTAACAATCCTTTTTGTAACCCGATCCTTGATGAATGCAAAGGAGCCACCCAAGAGATCGATGAAGGGAGAAAACCCATTTGTGTTATCACTATTGTGACCCTTGGAGATGTTCTCCTGATGTCGTATGTGATGATTTGGCACATATGAGAACAAATTAAGGATGTGAGGATGATGGTAGTCACCACAACCATCATGGATCGTAATCAGGTTCTACTCCCACTCCTCCATGATTAAGTTTATAACTATTTGTATACAATTATAAACAGTAATATATTTATATAATTATATATATCTATATAATTACACACACACACATAGATATATATACATATTTATTACTATATAAATATATACAATAAATATATTTATTATAATTTTATTATTTATATATATATATTAATTTATAATTTTATAAATACTTATATATATATATAATTTTCTAATTAACTATATAACTAAAAAAATATCTATGAAATCATTTAAATAGAGTAATTATATAAATTTGAAACATATTTTAAATGTTAAAACCAAATAAACAAAAAATGAACAAATATTGTTCATAAAAATTACAAACATATTAAACATATTACATGTATAGTAAATAAATATATATATACATAAATATTAAAAAATAAATAAATTCCGAAAAATATAAAAATCAATAAATACTAAAATAGATAAATAATAATAAATTAAATAAATATTATAAATGAATAAATATAATTTAATAGACAATGATATGTGAAAAAATAAATTCATATAAGACTAAACCCATGAATTGTAGACACATATGAAAAAGAATGAAATATTAACAAATGTATTTAAATGAATTAATTATATAAAACTTAATTTTTTTTTAAAATATTACAAATTAATAAATAAAATTGAAAAAATACTAATCATATAAATTATAAATAGATTAAAAATAATTCTTAGTAAAATATAAATATGTATATAAAATGAATAATTTTCAATAATATTATATCAAAAATGAAAAAATATACATCAAATGTGAAATAAGTAAATATCACTCATACACATGTACACATACATAAATATGTTCATGTATGACATCTACTTATTCAGATAAACACAAAACACACAAACAAAAAATAATTCATACATATATATGCACATATACATTGATATAAATATATAAGTTCATATATCACATATTTACAATATATCATTTAAATTTATATAATTGTTAGAATTTTTAAGAAACATACCTTAATGTATAATATTTATATTAATTATTTATGCATTTTTTAATTAATGTATATAAATAAACATTAATTTTTGAATATAAATATGATAATTATATATATGTATATTAATAATATTTTTTATTGAAATTTTTTATTAACTCTATAAAATAACTGATAAAGAATACACATTTATCTACTCTAAGAAAAGTACTGAAAATGAGGGAGATTTTATCTATGTTGACAAAGGGTACCCTATTATAAGTTCTTTTTTGACATTCACATAATTTAACTTTATCCGTTCTTTTTTCAAGAACAAATAACAGTCTTCCTTTATGAACACTTTTTTTTCTAACACTAATAAAGGTAATCACAAAATATAGCCGAAACTATAATATTGATTACAATAACGTTTCTTTTAGGTGTGATAATACTACTGTCATTTGAATTTCAAGAAATCCTATTTAACACTCTCTAACTATGAACATTGAACTTAGACAACACTTTTTTAGTTATCACTTTGAAAAAGGAGATAAAATACATGTATTAGTGAGCACCAATCCTAAATCAGCTGATATATTTACCAAAACTATTGTTTCATATCCTTTTTATTCTATTAGTGGGGATTTATGTATAGTATTTTTGTGAAAATTATTAATTAACTAAATAATGCATTATATATTTTCAATTCATTAAATTTCAATGTCTATCCTGTTTTGATTTTTTTTCAAAAATAAACTAAAAAATATTTTCTAACATTCAATTATGTTTATAAATGTAAAGTAAGTGTAATCATCAGAGAAAATAAATTCATGTTTAGATATAAACATGTGCATACAGTTCTGGTGCAGAAGAACCTAGAGGTTATATGATTGAAAAGGGATGGTTATATTTTTAATCTAATCATTCACGGTAATTTGTAGTTGGTATTTATAGGTTCACTAGGATAGATACCTGGGGGGGTTGGGGGTGAAACAATGTATTGTAGATTAAAACAATTCCACATTTTGATATTGTTTTGTGCCAAAACACATTTTTTTTATTATTTTCCAAAGATCCACTTTGAGGATAAGTGGTAACCCAAGAGAACTACATACCCCCATACAAATGACGCACCAGAAATAAAAAGATTCAAAATACCAAATTCAAATTTCAAAAACCAAACTGCATCGTCACCATAACCCATACACATACCATCTCCATCACACGCCCACCATCATTCACACATCCACCAGATCAAACACTCTGTCATCACACCAAAACATCATCCTAACAATTGCCAGCTAGCCCACCAGAGAGAACATTGTCCCCACCGAGACTCAAATCTCATTGTCCTCATCAAGTCGAAGACATCAAGCCACTGAGAACACAAACAATGATTGGTCCCAGAACCTCCATAGGAAGTAAACCCTCAAGCTCCATTCACATTAGCACCAAACCAAAAAACTTTGGCGACGAAAGGCCCACCAAAACCCTCCAATAACCCCATGAACTGACCCTCGCCTGTATAGGGAGAAAGCGATCCTCATGAAACCAATGTGCCACCCGAGGATCCCTTTCCACATACATCAACTATTCCACCAACGGACATAAAGATAGCCAATAATCAAAACGCTAGAGAGAACAAAGCATGAAATAGTGAGCAAAAACCTCAACACCAAACCCTATATAGAGGAACAACAAATAGGGGAAAACTGACATGGGGAAGAATCATGAACAAATCATAAATCATGAAAATGAAACCCCAATTTTACTTTGTTCATCCTTACTAGGCTACATCCAAGGAGAATACACCGACGATGTGCTGATGTACCAAATCCACTATAAGTGCACTGTTGTTTACAATGTTTGGAGTAAACTCACTATCCTCCTGTTTTACAACCAATCACAATTGAAAACTCACTACTCTCTCAACTAAAGTGTTCTCACCCCTTCTTCAGAAGATACACTCATATTTTATAGACTTGTAGGTCCTTTCATTATTACAAATGAATTCATCCTCCATTGTATGTAGATTCTCTATTAATATCCAATTTTCATCTACTAATGAATTCCTATTAGCCATGAACACAACGAAATAAACATTGAAATAATTTTGAAAATCTCACTGCTTTACAAAGCTCCATATTTTTAAAAGAAAAAAACCTTTTCAAAGTTACTAACTCTTCACAAATCACACACCTTCACGGAGCACACTGCTTCATAGAGCACACTTCTTCATAGAGAAAACTACTTCACAGAGAAAACTACTTCCCAGAGAAAACTGATTTGCTGAGAAAACTAATTTGTAGAGATAAATCCTTAGTATAGTACACTTCATTCAAAAATCTTGGAAAAAACTTTTCAAATAACACCTCTTTCGCCAAGCTAGATTAGTCATCACAAAGATCATTCCTTTCGTAAAGCACACTACCTCTGTGAACCTCCTTTGCAATTTGAGAGCTATAAGTTTTTCATGAAATATCTCTACATTTATCTCAGGGGTGGAGGCCTATTTATAGGAATTTATCACTGAATCTAGAACATTTCACACCATGTTAGTTCTATGAAAGCCCAAATCAGAGAGCTCTAAAATTTCAACCAAAATTCTCTTTATTTCGCAAACCACCCCAATAATTTTCAGATCACAGAGCTCGTTGTAATTGTAGAGCATTCAATAAATTAGCTTGTGTGGACACTGTGATGTTAATCATAATCATAGAGAATTCCCTAAAAACCTTTGTGTCACCACAGTGCTCCCTCATAGAGCTCTTCACCTCTACCATTCGTGAAGCTCGTTGTAATCAGATAGATCACTGTCAACTTTCTTCATGTCTTTGCGAGATCTAACTAATGTACCCCCACTAGATCTTTCATTCCTTTTTAATTGTTCATTGTCAACATGATTTTTCAACAATATATATAGAACTCAACAATTCACTATGAAAACCTTCTTTATCCACATACGCAACAAACACACAAATTCTACAATGATATCTTGAGGGATTTTTTCCCAATAGGTCTTTACTACATACATTGGTAGACCCTCCCAGTAGATATGTTCTATTTTAATAACATAACAATTCTTGTCCTTAATAATTAATTGGGGTTTCAAATTGTCCTTTAAATTCCTTATTTACAAGTGTTTTCATATTTTAATGTGTTATTTGAAAAATCCTATATGATTTTAAATCTTTTGTTGTTTTATTTATCTTGTAGATTTCGTTATTTTATGGCTCCCTATTTTTTTAATGAAAAAATTAAGGGGGATATTATATTATTAATTTTAACATACTTATATAAGAGACACCATTTTTTATCAAAAAATTGATCTTATTGAAAATATTTTTGTTCTTAAAACATTATAAGTTCCCTTCAAGGTTTAAAAACAGGTGTTTTGATACTTTTTTAATATTCTAGTTTTTCTATTTTGGATAATTGAAAGCTTTTAAAGATCTATTTCAATAACTCTCAAAGAATAATTAATGATGAGTAAAATAATTTGAATTTCCATTTCATACTTTTATTTCATTAACCCTCTTTAAGAGTTCTGTATAATATTCATAAAGGGGGATAAATATTTGGGAAAGGTTCTATGATTTATGGATAAATTTATTCTTTTATGGTTTCACATTGTTTAGGTGTTCTTTGTAATGATTCAAAAAGGGGTTATTTTTTTTATTTTTGGTAGGTTTTTAAATAAACTTTGTTTCTAAAGGATTAAATTAGATCACTTTTAAATAGATATTGATTTGAAATTTTATTTTCATCAATAATTTTAAAATCCATTTTTTTAATATTTTGAGTATTAAAAAATATTTTATCATATCATATGAATATCATTATAAAAAATTGAAATTTATTGTGAAAATTCATATGGAATATTCCACATGTTTGTGATCATATAAAAGGAGGATATTGTTATTCTCTAAACTATTATATTTTTTAATGATCCCCAAAACCATTTGGGGTTCTAAAATTTCATTTCATGTATATATAAATCTCTTTTTTGGGAATATCTATAAATTTCATCCAACCAAAGAATAGGTGCAAAAGGATATTGGAAGGATATTTTTAAAGGCTTCACTATCTGCTACCACTAGCCACCGAGTAGGGTGTCACTAGCCAGTCAATATCACTAGACCGAACCACCCGAACTACAAGAGGTCTATCAGATACCCAATGTTAGCTAGAGGATGAATGTTCTAGGTCTAGTGGAATAACATGATTAGCCATAGAAAACATAGAAAATTTTAGTCTATTAATATTCTAAGATACACATTGTAAGAACCCAAATATTCTTTTTAGGTATGAGTTTTCTTTTCTTATTGTTTTGGAAAAAAATAAGAAATTAGGGAAATTTTAGGAGTACACTCTGTGTACTTATATGTACATGTTGCATACCCGGTTTCCGCAGGTTACTGTGTACTAGCCGTGTAACAGCCGAGTACATGGTCGTGTGGGGTGACCTAGAGACCGCCTAAAGTGGAGGCCGGATAAGGAAAGTACATGCCATTAAATTTTAAAGAACACATAGTGTAATTTATTTTTATTTAATTAAATGGACTGGGGTCACATCTAATTGGTAGAACTCACTTATTCTCATCCTGTCTCATTCTAGGAGCAACGGGAATCGGTGAATCATCTCCGATCCCCCGACCAGTCATCCATTTTCTAAATCGGTTGTCGTCAATTGCATTGGAATTGCCACAGTAAGCTATTTCTTCTTCTAGAGCCTCATTTCCTAATTTCTCCCCTTTCATGAGATATCCATGGTTGAGAATTTTTAGCGTTTTGGTAGATCTATGATGTTCTAGGGAGATTCAAGGCATGATTTACACTTATATTGTTTGTACAATGTCTAGGTAGGTGGTTTTTTCCTTTACGTAGTTAGACTTTGAGTTATATGTGCAGAAGTTCCCAATACCCCTGTTCAGGGTATTGCGTGTTCATGGTTATTAGACTTATTTTTTCATACTATGCTATGTGTTATTGAGTAGAGGATTTGTGATTAAAAATAGGGTCTTTTACCTTTATATATATTTGTTTTCCAATGTTGTCATTATATTGAACGTTTGGTCTACCTTTGCCTGTTAGGCTGCTTTGTTTTCCATGCCTAGTATTTTTAGGATGGAGTGACTTTATCTGACATGATGTGATATGTTGTAGACTATTTAGCCAAGTATTTCTTGTGGTATACATTGTCTTCTTTTATATATTTGTGTAAGATTGACTTACACAGTGTCGTGAGAACCTGGTGTAGTAGACCATAGGGAGAGTGGACATTGATGGCTTCTCTAGAGTGTCGATTTACTGTTATGTTGCAAGACCATAGGGGGGATCAACCTTGTGCTCCATCAGAGTGTCTGTAGTTCCTCTTTATGAGACCAAAGGGGGGAATTGGACATTGAGTGCTTCCCCATAGTGTCTATAGTTACTGATACGAGACTATAGGGGGAATTGACAGTGAATGCTTCCTCCGAGAGTCTTTAAAAAAGATGAACTAGAGGGGTTTGATTGCTAGTACTGCCCAGAGGGTTGCTTATGTTTGTTGGGTTGAACCAGAGGGGATTGGGCTGTGAGTAATTCAAAGAGAGTTATTTGTTTTTATTAGCTATTAACTTCATATATTAAAATGAATTCAATTGAAATTGTAGGATTTTTATTTTTGAGTAGTTCATTATTTATTGCTTCTTTTTGCTTATTGCCTTCCATATATATATATTCATTGACTGTCAGGCATAGATCTTTGGGAGGTTTCCCACTAGGATTCGTCTCACACCCTATTTTCATCATGATTTTGGGACTAAAAAGATTATATTTTTTAGGTATAGATTAGGGAAAGTTCCCTTCTACTTCAGATACTTGATTTCTTTGAAGCTGGAGAGCATGAGACCAAGATGAGGCTTGCGATGCTACTGGAGTTTATTTGATTTCTTTTGTACTTTGGTTTAGTAATTTAATCTAGAATTATGACTTGTTTGTCTTATTTCATAGAAATATATATCATGCATCATTTATATATATATTCTCCAGTTGATTTTTACTTACAGTCTTCTGTTGTTAACTTATTTCATGTTATTATTACTACTTCCAATATTGTTATCTATTTATTTACATTGTGTTACTCTACCAATAAGGGCATAGTTTCCCCACTATCACACCTAAGTCCCTCGTAGCTAGTCAGATGCCTATGGAATTTGGGTAAATGCGCTTGAGGCCATGTGACCAACTGGGTACGAGGAATCTCTAGATGGCTTCCAAAACTAGGATGTTACAAAGTGGTATCTGAGGAATTCTTTTCTTCTTGACTTATTGTTTGGAGACTATAGCCAGGTATAGGAAGGAATAAGTACTTGGTAATAAGCTATGCCCCGGGAGTAACTAACACGCATACAAGGAAAAGATAATTTACCTTGTATAATGTGATTATTCTGGTTTTTCAATTATTATAGTTGACTTTATTTCACCGTTGGGTGATTAAAAGGTTTTTTGCTCTTATTGTTGATATTATTGAGGTTTTATTTTTTTCAATCCTAATGAGATGAGGGTATTCCATCTCATCATATAGGCCTTTACTAGAAATCGCATGTCATGCATTTTCCCATTCCATTTAGAGTGAATTAACAATTACATGTTTTTGTGATAGATGTTGTGCAAAGTATTCATGCTGTTGTGATAGATTCCTTGATATAATAATTTTTATCTGATAGGGTTTTTAGTTATGTAATGCTTTTATTGAATGAATGCGAAACTTTTGTTCTTGAGGTGTTATGGGCATTCATGGATTGGAATTTGGTGATCATTTCCTTGTTATTCCTTTTATATAACATATATTAGATTCCAAACACTGATTCTAAAGGAGTATGGGACCTCACAAATTGAAATTTGGCACTTTAATGTTCGTTTTTTTGTTTCTATGGGTTCTGGAGTAGTTTCTGAGGATTACTATCTAGAAAAACCCAAAATACACATTGTGTAATATTGAATACATTCCATGTGTCCTTCAGTTGGGTAAAAAACTATTTTTCTTAAGTACACACCGTGTACTTATGTACACGTTGTGTAGTCTCTAACTGTGTCACTGGCCGTATGGGAAGAGAAAAAGGGTTGAGAAAATCTTTGTGCGGACACTCCGTGTACTGGTTGTACACATATTGTTGTAAATACTATGTATCCAGTCGTGTGAATAACAATAGATGTGTATGAAAAATCAATATGTACATGTCGTGTCCATCTGGAACATGCAGTGTAGAGTTAGACGTGTAACTGACTGCGTGACTAACAACACAGGTTGGTGAAGTTTGTCTAGTACATGCCATGTCTAGCACTAACACGCCATGTAGTCTTGTTCTAGGAGAACCATGTGGCTTAGCCATGTAAGGGAACTCGGGTAGGGAAACACGATTTAAGTACACACCGTGTCTTGGGAGAACACGCCGTGTGTGTGGAGTGTTACACGACCAGTTTTAGAAAAAGTACACGCCCCTGTGAAGGCTTAAGGGAACACACTGTGTAGGTGTTATACATGCGGTGTATCCATGTTTAGAAAAACATGAATGCTTTAATTCTTATGTTACCTTATTGAAATTATATGTTTCAGTTCGTGATAATCTGGAACTAAGTGTGAACTTAACCTTGAAGAGTCATGCCACCAAGACGTCCTCCAGTTGTACGCCAATTACAGGTAGTGACAATACCACGAATACGGTTGATCAGGGATTGCCAGTAGATTCTCTTGTAGTGCCAGTCTTGGCACTAGCCGTCATTCCAGACATAGGTGCTGATATACAGTTCTGAGAGTGCTTTATGAGGTTCATGCAGTCCTTCTAGGGAGCATTTCATCCTGCCCCATCTATGGTAGAATTGATGCGGGGTTTTCAACAGTAGCATCCTCCCACCTTCACAGGGGAAAGAAAACCTTAGGCCGTAGAGTCAAGGTTAGAATCCATGTTATCTCTCTGTGAGCATCTGGAGACGCCTCCATAGTGGAGGGTTAAGCTCTCTACTTATATGATTTGAGATTCCACAAAGAGATGGTGGGATGCGATCGCACAGGTGGGACACCAGCAAGTTATGGCTTGGGATGAGTTCCAGCGTGCCTTCTATGACTATTTCTATTGGGATACTTTGAGATCCGATTGAGCCTGACAGTTCATGAGTCTAGAGTAGGGTTCTCTTTCAGTTATGGAGTATTCTTCCCGCTTCATATAGCTACAAAACTTCACACCCATCCCAGGAGGTGATGAGTTATTTCTGGCGATAATGTTTGAGGATGGTCTTAGGCACAACATCTGATCTAAGGTGAACATCTTCAGGTTGACTTACATCACTTTATAGTCAAACAGGTGCTAATCATAGAGTGAAATCTGAGAGATTTTAGAGCAGTGATCCAGGGCGGTTTGACATCCAGAGTTGGTACCCCTCAGACTGATAGAAGGAAGTGTCGTAGGGAGTCTACACGTGGAGATCGTAGTAGGCAGGATACTTCTTCTGGTAGTCAGGTGGTTTGCAGCTAGTGTAGCAAGAGTGGTCATATGAGGCCACATTGCCTGATATACCCAGTGGAGTGACGATATTGTAGAAATTTGAATTATATTCTGTAGTTTTTCCAGTTCTTCTCACTAGCAGCTGGTGATAAGAGTTTTCCTATGACTCTATGTTCAAAAGAAGAACTGTCATTTTCTCCTCAGTCCGGAAATTGGAGTTCTTCTATCCGTTCAGTCCGTGGTGGAGGTCGTGGCCATGGTGGATGTTCGGTAGGATTTCAGCGACAATATGGTGGATCATCTCAGTGTGGTCAGACAGGGTCACAAGGCCACAGTTCAGGACTGACTTTTTCAGTGGAACAAACCCAGCATGACCGACATCCCAGACCCTCTATAGTTTGAGATACAATCCTAGTTGCCTCAGTTTTAGCTTTATCTTTTTTTGATAAATGGGATTCCCGTAGATTCATATATTTTTCTATTTTGGAGAGCCTTGGGCTATGTATCTTTACTTTTGCAGATGTATTGATGTTGTACACTCCATTGGGGACAAGAATGAAAAGTTTACGTCAGTGCAAGGGGTGCCCTCTTGAGGTTGGTGGGTGTCATTTATTATAGAACATTTATGTCCTATAGATGGTATGGTATGATTTCATTCCTGGAATGGACTAGTTAGTTCCCTTCTAGGATATGGTTGATTACTATCACCATAGGGTGAGTTTCACGTCACCTGAGGGTGAATCGTTTCTTCATAAGGGTGAATGGGATGTCCAGCCGAGCAGAGTAGGACCTGAGCATCATTGGTTGGGAGGAATTACAGCCCTGATTGCTTGTATATATCTGGATGACCCGAGGAATTCATAGTTAGACTTTCCCCCAGTGGTGGATCATTTCAGGGATGTCTTTCTAGAGGAATTTTCAGGTCTTCCTTCAGAGCAAGAGGTGGACATTTCTATTGATCTCATGCTAGGAGTGGCACTAGTGTCCATTCCTCCCTATAGGATGTATACACTAGAGTTACAGGAGATCAAGAAATAGTTGGAGGAGTTGTAAGAAAAGGGTTTCCTCTGACCCAGTATTTCTCCTTGGGGTTTGTCATTCCTGTTTTCAAAGAAGGCAGGTGGTACCCTTAAAATTTGTGTGGAATATTAAAAGCTGAACTAGTTGACAGTCAAGAACCGATATCCCATACTGAGGATTTATGATCTCTTTAATCAGCTTTGAGGAGACCGTGTGGTCTTAAAGATTGACTAGATATCTCGTTACCATCAGATGCAGGTTAGACCATCTGATATACCTCTTAGAGCCATTCCTAGTAGGTATGGACTATATGAGTATCTGGTTATGTTGTTCGGTCTCACAAATATGCCTGCAGTTTTAATGGAACTCATGAACCAAGTGTTCCATCCATACTTGGATTCATTCATGGTAGTTTTCTTGGATGATATATTGGTTTAATATCACACTCGACACGACCATGATGCCCATCTTGAGATAATTTTTAGTACACTAAGAGAGTATTAGTTATATGCTAATCTCTCAAAATGCCACTTTTGGATGGACCAGATTCACTTCTTGGGTCATTTTATCTCAGAGACAAGAGTATAAGTGGACCCAAAAAAAGTGAGAGTAGTAGTTTCCAAGGAGAAGATAAAGAATATATTTGAGTTAAAGTGTTTTCTCGGGATGGTTGGTTAATACAGAGATTTCATATAGGACTTTTCACGCTTAGTGGTGCCACTGACGGGCTTGATTAATAAGGGTGTGTAGTTCTTGTGGTCATATTCTTGTGAGTGAGCCTTTTAAGAGCTGAAAGGGAGGTTGAATTTAGCACCGATACTAGTATTTCTAGATCCAAGAAAGAGTTATATGGTTTACTGGGATGCATAAGGTATTATAATGGGACCAGTGCTTATGCTGGGAGAAGTCATTGTGTATGGGTCTCCGTAGTTGAGACCACTTGAGATTAATTACCCAACGAACGATCTCGAGTTGGCTGTAGTTGTTCATACATTACGCTGTTGTAGAAACAACTAGTTGGGAGAGAATTTTGTGGGTTTTAGCAACCAAAATAGTCTCATGTATATCTTCACTTAGCGTGATCTGAATCTGAGACAACAAAGGTTGGTCTAGTACCTTCAGCCTTTTGACTCTAAGCTTGCCTACCCGCCTAGGAAAGGCAACGCAGTGTCTGATGAATTGAGTAGAAGGACTCAGATAAATGCAGTTTAGAAGACTAGTAGTGAGTAGAATCTTATGGCTCTATTCTATGAGATGCATATGTAGGTTCATGATAGACAGGTGAAGACTTTTCTTTCTTATTTAGCTATTAACTTTAATCTTCTTGATTGAGTGCGAATGAGGCAATTATCAGATTCTGAAGGCCTAGTCCTATGGGAAAGTGTTTCAAAAGAGGACCTTATTCCTTGATGGACTGTAGGAGAGGATGAGATCTTTCATTTTCTATGGCATGCGTGGGTGCCAAAAGACATACGCGAGGAGAAGATGCAGGACTTTCATTCCTTGGTTTGGGCAGTTTATCATGGGGTCACCAAGATGTATTGAGATCTACACCGTCAGTACTGGTGTCTGGGTATGAAGATATATGTTGCTGGTTTCGTGATGAGGTGTTCCACCTGTCAGTAGGTGAAGGTGGGGCATCAGCAACCAGCAGGGCTTTTTCAGCAGTTCCCCATTCCCAAGTGGAAGTGGAATGATGTCGCGATGGATTTAATTACAGGCTTACTAATGTCACCCTAAGGGATTGATGTTGTATGAGTTATCATTAATAGACTCACGAAACATACTCAGTTTTTTCCAATCAAGGAGAACATCAATGTTGATGAGTTGGGAAGAATGTTCATTAAAGATATTGTACGTTTACATGTAGTTTTTTCACTCCATTGTTTCAGATAGGTATGCCCATTTTACTTCTTGGGTCTAGTAGGGACTATAATGGGTGTTTGGTACACAGGTACTTCTGAGTACATCTTACCACCACAAGACAGATGGCCAATCCGATCATACTATTCAGGTGAAGGAGGACATGCTTCAAGGATGTGTCTAAGACTTTGGAGGTTCTTTGGATAAACACATACCTATTGTGGAGTTTTCCTACAATAATAGTTTTCAAGAAACTATTCAGATGGCACCTTATGAGGCTTTGTACGGTAGTCCATGCTGATCACCTTTATGTTGGCTGGAGGCAGGAGAGGCAGCTATGTTGGGAACTCGTCTTGTCCAAGATACCATAGAGCAGGTGGAATTGATTCGGAAGAGGATGGATACTATAAAGTCACGGTAGAAGTCTAATGCTGATCAAAAGAGATAACCTCTGGAGTTCGATGTCAAAGATCAGGTTTTCCTATCTATCACACCGTGGTTGGGAAACATGAGGATTAGCAGATAGGGTAAGATTTCACCGAGATATGTTGGGCCGTTTGAAGTTTTGGTAAGGGTCAGACCTTTTTCCTATCAGATTCAGTTACCTCAGATGTACCAGGCTATGCACGAATTTTTCCACGTTTCTCAGCTACGATGTTACTTCTTAGACCCATCTCATGGTTTTCAGCCCAAGGAGGTTGAGTTAGAGGTGGACGCATTGTCTGAGGATCGTCCTATCATATTGTTGATCGTAGTGCAAAGGTTCTCCATGGATGGTCTATTCCTCTGGTACGAGTGCCATGTGAGCACGAGAGAGTATAAGATGAGACCTAGGAGAGTAAGGCCAATGTACGATCACACTGGGCAGATCTATTCAAGGATTCTTCTTCTATGCTTCCTTGATAGGAAAATTCGGTGAAAAATTTCTTTATGGGGGGAAGTTTTAAGAACCCAAATCTTCATTTTATGTATAAGTTTTCTTTTATAGTTGTTTATGAGAAAAAAAGGATGTTTTGGAAATTTTAGGAGTACACGCCGTGTACTTATAAGTACACACCTTGTACCCAGTTGTTGCAGGTGACTGTGTACTGGTTGTGTAATGGCTGAGTACATGGCCATGTGGGGTGACCTGAAGACCGCCTAAAGCAGAGGCCGAATAAGGAAAGTACACGCCATGTAATTTTAAAGAGCACATATTGTACGTTCTTTTTATTTAATTAAACGGACCAGGTCACGTCTAATTAGAAGAACACACTTCTTCTCAGCCTTTCTCGTCCAGGAGTGACAGGAATCTCCGAATCTACTCTGAGCCCCCGTCCGATCATCCATTCTCCAAATCGACCGTCGTCGATTGCATTGGAATCACCACGATAAGATCTTCCTTTATATAGAGCCTCGTTTCCGGATTTTCCCCTTTCATGAGATATCCTTGGTTGAACATTTTTAGTGTTTTTGTAGATCTAAGACGTTCTAGGGCGATTCAAGGCTTGAGGTTCACGTATATTGTTTGTACAACGCCGAGGTAGGTGGTTAGTGCCTTTACATAGTTAGTCTTTGAGTTTTATGTGAATAAGTGCCCAATTCCCTTTTTCGGGGTATTTCATGTTTATGGTTATTAGCCCTATTATTTCATACTATGCTATGTGTTCTTGAGTAGATGATTTGTGATTACAAATAGGGTCCTTTACCTTGCTACGGATGTGTTTTCCCATGTTTTCTTGATATTGACCGTTGTTCTAGCTTTTCCTATTAGGCTGCTTTGTTTTCCATGCCTAGTATTGTTACGATGGAGTGACTTTATCTGAAATGCTGTGATATGTTGTAGATAGTTTATCCAAGTAGTTCTTGAGGTTTACTTTGAATTCCTTTATATCATTCTGCAAAACTGACTTACATAGGGCCGTGAGAACCTGGTGTAGTAGACCATAGGGAGAATGGAAACTGAGGGCTTCTCCAGAGTGTTCGTTTAGTTTTACGTTGCAAGACAATAAGGGGGATGGACCATGT
The DNA here is from genome assembly GCA_963277665.1 of Viscum album. Lineage (NCBI taxonomy): Eukaryota > Viridiplantae > Streptophyta > Magnoliopsida > Santalales > Viscaceae > Viscum > Viscum album. Next base: position 1,275,541,028 of record OY728162.1, on the reverse strand, counting down.
GTTCCCTCATAGTGTTTTTAGTTCCTCATTATGATACCAAAAAGGGAATTGGACGTTGACTGCTTCCCTAGAGTGACTATAGTTACCGATAGGAGACCATAGGAGGAATTTAGGGTGAGTTCTTCCTCAAAGAGTCTTTACTAAAGCTGAACTAGAGGGGTTAGACTTTGAGTACTACCCAGAGGATTTCTTGGGTTTGTTTGGTTGAACCTGAGGGGATTGGGCTGTTAGTACTTCCCATCAAGTTAGTTGTTTTGATTATTTATTTACTTGATATATGAAAATGAATTCAATTGAAACTGTAGGAATGTTTAATTTTGAGTACTTCCTTATTTACTGCTTATTTTTTCTTATTGCCTACAATATATATTCACCAACTGTTAGGCATAGATCATTGGGTTGTTGCCCACTGGGATTCGTCTCACACCCTGTTTCGGTCATGCTTTTCAGCCCAAACAGATTATATTGTTGCTGGTATCGAAAAGGGAAAGCACCCTTCTACTTCAGGTACTTGATTGCAATGGAGAGGGAGAGAAAGGGACCAAACTAAGGCTTGCGATGCTACTGGAGTTTATTTTTTTTCTTTTGTACTTTGGTTTAGTTCTGTATTCCAGAATTGGGACTTGTTTGCACTAGTACAAAAACCATTTTTTACGTCACCATTTTTCATGTCGGTTTTTTAGAACCGACATGAAAATATCAAAAAATCGATTTTTCACGTCGGTTATTATATAACTGACGTTAAAATACATTTTCGCTGATTTTTTGCGTCGGTTATATAAGAACCGACGTTAAAAATCCATTTTATCTGATTTTTCCCGTCGATTATTATATAACCGACGTGAAAAAGTCACAAAAATCGATTTTTCACGTCGGTTATTAAATAACCGACGTGAAAAATCCTTTTACAGGAAAATATATTAAAATTTTCACTTATTTTTCACGTCAGTTATTAAATAACCGACATGAAAAATATATTTTCGTGACTTTTTCACGTCGGTTATTTAATAACCAACATGAAAAATGTGTGCAAAAATTTATTTCATTTCTCAATCTTTAATTTGACAGGTCACGGAGCTCAAATAGAGTTATAGATTAAAAGTTATGGCCTTCAGAAGTTGATCATCTCTAAACGATGTCTTAAGGATGTCCAACTTCTAAAGGCCATAAATTTGAATCTGTAACTCCGTTTGAGCTCCGTGACCTGTAAAATTAAATCTTGGAAAATGAAGTACATCTTTGTAAACTTTTTTCATGTCGTTTATTAAATAACTGACGTGAAAAATCCTTTTCCATGAAAATATATTAAAAGTTTCACTTATTTTTCACGTCGGTTATTAAATAACCGACGTGAAAAATCTATTTTCGTGATTTTTTCATGTCAGTTAATTAATAACCGATGTGAAACATATTTAAAAAATGTAGTTCATTTTTGAAGATTTAATTTGATAGGTCACGAATCTCAAACGGAGTTACGGATTAAAAGTTATGGCCTTCAGAAGTTGATCATCTCTAAACGATGTCTTGAGGATGTCCAACTTCTAAAGGCCATAACTTTTAATCTGTAACTCTGTTTGAGCTCAGTGACCTGTCAAATTAAATCTTGTAAAATGACTTAAATTTTTGTAAACTTTTTTCATGTTGGTTATTAAATAACCGACGTGAAAAATCCTTTTCTAGTAAAATATATTAAAAGTTTCACTTATTTTTCACGTCGGTAATTAAATAACCGACATGAAAAATCTATTTTCGTGACTTTTTCAGGTTGGTTATTTAATAAAAAATGTGAAACATATTTACAAAAATGTAGTTCATTTTTCAAGCATTAATTTGACAGGTCACGGAGCTCAAACAAAGTTACAGATTAATGGTTATGGCCTTCAGAAGTTGATCATCTCTAAACGATGTCTTAAGGATGTCCAACTTCTAAAGGCCATAACTTTTAATCCGTAAATCCGTTTGAGATCCGTGACCTGTCAAATTAAATCTTGGAAAATTAAGTACATTTTTGTAAACTTTTTCACGTCGGTTATTTAATAACCGACGTGAAAAATACCTTTTAACGTCGGTTATTAAATAACCGACGTGAAAAATTAATGAAAATCGATTTTTCACGTCGGTTATTTAATAACCGACGTGAAAGGGTGATGAAGATTGATTTTTCCCGTCGGTTTTATAATAACCGAAGTGAAAAATAAGTGAAAATTTTAATATCTTTTCACGTTGGTTATCATAAAACCGACGTGAATGATATTTTTAATATCCCGCGAACGCAAAATTTCAATTTTTTTACATCGCGACATTGAAATTTTGAATTACTGCCTAAAATTTTTAATACCACATTTTCTCATAGAATATCAATTATATGTTTCAATTATACACCCATCCTAATTTGAAGATAATTTATTTCAACCATTATCATTCCCCCAAATCGACTCTTTTTCTCTCGAACGTGAATCAATTATTTCTTCTTTCCGCGATCTCGTCAAGGTATATTTAATTATACATCCATGATTTATGGTTTTTATGATTTGTTTTCTTAATTGATATACCATTTTATGATCATTTCATTCAACCATCATCATTAAAACGAATCAACTTGTTTTATCTTCAACGTGAATCAACGATTTCTTATTTCTGCAACCTCGGCAAGGTATTTGTAATTATTTTCCCATGATTTATATTTTATATGAGTAGTTTTCTTAATTGATATACCATTTAATGATTATTAATTTATTATAATGATGGATGATTCTTTATATCATGATAAAACTGAAAATACCCCTACAGATTCAAAAATTCCTTCTAATATGAAGTTACGGTTGGCTCATTCAATCTTTCGTCGAAAAAAATATCAAACTTTTGATGGTCATAACTTTTGATCCGTAAATCCGTTTGAGCTCTATGACCTGTCAAATGAAAGATTAGAAAATTTTCTACAAGATAGTAAACATTTTTTACATCTGTTATTAAATAACCAACGTAAAAAATGACTTATAACGTCGGTTTTTTAAAAAACTGACGTAAAAAATGGCTTCTTATCACCATTTTCCAGAATTTATTTCACGTCGGTTTTTTAAAAACTGACGTTAAAAACTATATTACCCCATTTTTTACGTTGGTTATTAAATAACCGACGTAAAAAATCATATTTTTAACGTCGCTCGCAATAACATCGCTTAAAACCTGACATTAAAAAGCAAAAAAAAACTGACGTAAAAAAAGGTTTTTGTACTAGTGTTGGTTGCTTTCCTAGACATATGTATCATGCATCATTTATATATCTTTGCTCCTATTGATTATTACTTCCAGTCTTCGGCTGTTTACTTATTGGTGTTATTATTAATGTTTACACTTTGTTATTTTTTTATTTCCACTGCATTACTCTACCAACAAGGGAATAATTACCCCACTATCACACTAAAGGCCCTCACTTCAAGTCGGTAGCCTCTAGCGTTTGGGAAAATGCGTTTGAGTCCATGTGACCAACCAGGTACAGGGCACCTCGAGGTGGATTCTGAAACTAGGACATTACATAAATGATATAGAATGTGGTGACCAATATAATTAATTTAAGGATTAATTGAAAATGAACAACATAACCAAAATACATGATCATCACATGAGAATTTATAATTAATTTATGTTGTTAAAGAATTACATTGATATGAATTAGTTCATCTGTAATGAATCTAACAATGTCTCTACATCGTATCATCATAGCTTCACTAGAATAAAGTACACATTCCCTCTATATATGACCCACATGTGCACCACAAACCTCTAAACATCACCATTGAAATCCCAGAGTGCTAGCATGGGAGATCCAAAATGTTGTTCCAGTTTCCTTTGATCACAAATAGGATTACATCAAATAATGAATCTTATTGATATATCTAGAATTTATATTGGTGTTGGAGCATGATTTATCTCTTTTATTGAGTTAATTCTTGTGGAGTAACCCTCAAAGGCTTCAGACGATTCAATGAAAGTCATTGAATAGAACAAAATAATTGGGTATAACATCAGTTGGACATAATATAATTAGGTTTAAAATGATCTTAGGTTGGAAAATAATAATTTTTCATACACCATTATTATTATCTTAATCCCTAGTAACCCCATGTATATAATAATAATATTATTATAATATCATGACATAAGAAAAAGTAGTGAAATAATTAAATAATATTTTTTAAATAATTTATTTAAAATTTATTCAAACAATATTTAATATATATATTTTCTCATTGGGACATTACACTTGTTCCACTATTCCTCACAAAAATTATCCATCCAGGAATAATTAATATTTATTTAGAAAATAAATATATCTACATTCTTAACCAATATATAAATAAATATTATATTCACTAAAAACAAATTAAATATTTATGAAATATTTTTTCTCACAAATATTCTCTTCAATAACTAGAAACTAGATATATGTGATCAATAAAATCTGTTTAATTATTAAACCATGTGAATGATTAATATTAATTTATCCTATTAAATAATAATTATCATAATCATTTATCGAAATTCTAGATACATTTAGTGTGTGACCCTCTAGGCCCCTTTCTTAGTGGCATTAGAAAAAACTACCTAAAGTACATTATTAGTAACTAACAACACATTATGGATCCCATAGTGAAAGAATTTAAATGTTGAAATGATATAAACCCTCATAAAAATAGTTATTTTATAATATAATCTTTTTTATCCTTATAGATCTAATAAATTAGGTTGCATGCTTAGGTCGTCAACCTATGTTCTTTCTGCCTATTTCATTGAATTTCAAAAAATGAACTTTCCTTTGATAACTATAGTAATTGATTTAATTAAGTTATTCCATTACCATCAAATTTCATGAGGTATCAACTTCTTTTTAAGAGAATATGGGATAAATCCTTTCTCAAATTATTCATTAAGACAATAATGTTCATTGTGCACCCAATGTATCCCACTTTTTCATGGGAATATGTGTTAACCGTTTTCATCAATACATAAAATCACATGACTCATAATATTCACTAATAATAATGATAATGTATAAGGACCACTTCTCACCTTCATAGATTGGAAGATCTAGTGACACATGTAAATGTGGATTTCATATTGGCAGGTCATGTTCTCATAATCTCTTGCACTAGAAATTACCAAGGAAATACACTATGATAAAGTTATTGAAAGTCATATGAGCCTCTAACACCGATAGTCGGTGTCATTTATTCAACATTAAATGATATCATCAATCTATAGAATATATATTTAATAATACTATCATGCACTTCTACGTACTCATCATAGAATATAACAGTTATGAACTTTCAGTTAGACAGTTACTGTTATAAAATTATCACATATGAAATTATGAAGAAGAACAGTCATGATGTGATAATAACATTACTGATATTAAAATTAATGTTTAAATTTAACCATAAAGTACATTGATGCTGGTTATAGGGAACCAAATCCAACATACTCTCAATTGCACAACTTCTAATTGCAAAAAAAATTAATTCCAATAGCTCCCAAATAATACCCATGCTTCTGCAGAGATAAGGCTTTAGTCAAGGGGTCTTCTATGTTATATTTTTTGGAAATTTTACTCACCATAACTTCACCCCTTCAATAATAATTCCTCAATAAGTGATACTTATGGAGTACTTATGGGGTATGTTTTTTGACTATTGGTTTAACCTTGGATCCTTTGTGAGACCCAACACTTCAATATTATCCTTATATAATGTAATATGGTCCTTACTTCTATGAACCACATGAATCTCTTGGAAAAAAATTTGTATCCAAACAAATTATTTTGCTTCTTTAGAAGCTTCGGTACACTTAGAAATTACTAGAGAATCAATGAAATATTGTTACTTTGAACTCTTTCAGATCACATCATCTCCATTGTAACTGAATAGATATACTGACTTTGCCTTTGGATCTTATAGATTTGGTTAAATTCTAACATCAGTATTACCCCTCCCAACTAGCTCCTCATCTCTTTCAAACACTAGGAATATATATGTTTCTTATATGATGTTTAAAGATAGAATTAATAGCAAAAAATGATGTTCACCTCGATCAACCTGATATCTTCCAACCATGCTCAAGGTGTAGGTACATCAAGCCTAGTACATAGAATAACATACCTGAGTATTCCTATCAAGGAAGCGTATGAGATTTTACCCATTCTCTCTCTCTCCTCTTGTGTATGTGTACACATTTTCTTAGAATGATAGATAACATTTGAATACTTGTAAATATATATTAATAGAAATAGATGAACATAAATATATATAAATATTCACACACACACAAACAGATATATATATATATATATATTAAAATTTAATTATATATAAAGAGAAATAAAAATATATTTATATACATATAACTATATATTCCCACATATTATATATAAATATATATAAATATAAATAAATATAAATATAACTATAAATATATATAAATATCAATAAATAAATATAAATAAATATAAATATAAATAAATATAAATATAAATATATATAAATATAAATACATATGAATATTTATAAATATCTATAAATATATATACATATAAATACACATAAATATACCCAAATATGCATGAATATACATATATATATATATAAAGACATATATATATATATTATTAAAGATAAATATAAATAAAGATATATATAAATAAATATAAAAACACATATAAAGATACATAAATACACACACAGACACACACAGATATATATATATATACCTACCTAATATATATAAATATATAAAAATATATAAATATAGAAAAATTTCTATATATACCCCATAATATATATAAAGATATACAAATATATAAATATAGATAAATTTCCATATATATATATATAAATATATGCATAAATATATATAATTAAATATAAAAATATATATATAGACACATATAAATGTACATAAATATAATTATATAGATATATTTAAATATAATTATTTACATACCCAACAACATTGTATAAATAAATATTTATTAATATTGACATATATATATATATATATATAAATATTAATAATTAGTAAATAATTTAAAATTTATAATTAATTGTTAAAAATTCTTAATTATTTAAGATAATAAATAAAAAAATTGAAAATAATTTTCAATACTTATAAAATAATAAATAATAAATATTAATAATATTTATGATTAAATAATAATAAATAATAAATAATAAATAATAAATAATATATAATATATAAATTAAATATATATGGAGAAATATAATTATTTATATCGATATATATACCCACAAGATATATATAAATATGTATAAATATTGGAAAATAAATTGGAATATATAAATATATATAATTAATAATTAATAGTTAATATTTAACTAGTCTTAATTATTAATAATTTTAAATGATCAATAATAGAGTAAATAATGAAAAAATAACAATAAATTAATAATAATTAATAAATTAAAAATTTTAAAACATTTTTAAAAAATTACAAAATCAAAAAACTTCCGTAAAAGATCTAATAGAGAATTAAATCACCATGAAATGAACTGACACTAAATGATGATGATTTTATATAAGGCATGGTGAATTTAAGGTGGTTTTCTAAAATCATCATTAATAAATAAAAACTAAAAATTTATTGTTGGTTTTGAGAAATGTCATTAATAACCACTACTAACCACCAATTTCTTATTGTGTAAGTCCATCTTGGAGATGCACTTGTTTGAGAGGTCCCTAACAAATGGTAAGATAGTAATATCATTTCAAATAATAAATATAGAATTGATATATACTACAAGGATAATGAATTCCATCTCACTAAACTACTTGAAAACACATTGCCCACACACGTTCTCAATGAAGCCAAATTCTTTTATAACTTCATCGAACTAAATGTTCATGGCCTTGATTGTATCTTCAACATATAAATTGTTCTCTGCAATATTCACACATTTATGGAATTTCCTGGAGTTCCAAACCTATATAGCTATTTCATTATACATATTCCAGAAGCTTCCCAATGAGGAAGGCTGTTTTGAAATCCATCTTCCAAAAATCATTGTCATGGTATAATGTTATATTAAGCAGAATTATGATAGATTTAAACAAGAAAATTAGAGAAAATGTTTCATTGTAGATAATTTCTTGACAATATTTAAACGCTTTTATCCACTAGAAGTGGTTTTTTAGGTTTTTACTTTTCATTCCTTGACTAGTTTTCCCTTGAATATCCATTTACACCTAATAAGATTTACATTAACTAGAGGATCAACAAGAACCGAAACATGGTTTTGATACATGGATCCATCTCCAAAATCATTGATTCCTTCCATCATATATATATTTTTAGTTATTTACTACCTCTTTATAGAGGAATTATTCGTTATTTCCAGTCAATAATGAGTAGCTATATTCAGTAACTATTTAATAGCATCATTCTGGTTGTCTTACATATATGGTGATCCTACAAAATATAAGTTTTTCATGTAAAGCATCATCCATGGGGATGATTGGAATCTATTCATGTACCAACTCTTGTGTGTCTTGAGAATCAACTTTATTAAAGTTAATCTTTCTCTTACTTTCCTTCTTGAGGATGTTATCCCTCTCAAGAAATATGGTCTCCATTACGATGGTTATATTCTTATTTAAGGGTAATTATATATAATATTTTCTTATTTATTTGGGATAAAATTAAAAGATACACTTTATATCTGAAGGTGCTAGTTTTTTTCCTAAAAAGGCCTTAAAAATTCATCCCCCCATACATTATAGTGTGGAAACACAAAGTTTATTCCATAAATTAATTCATGTTGTATTTTGTCTATTTCCCTAGTTGGTAAGAATTTTTCCAGAATCATGTAATTCATATCTCCAAAAGGATAGTGTAAGATCAACTTGACTCATCATCAACCTCACTAAGTCAAGAAAGGTATGGTTCCTCTTTTCACTAACAATGTCCCCCTATGGTTTATATGGTGGGGTGATTTGAAATTGAATCCCAGAATCCCATATAAAGTCAAAAAAATATTGTTTAAGATATTTCCCTCCTTGATTGAATAAAATAATATTTATCTTCTTACAAGGTTGATAATCTACTTCATTACTTCATTTAATTTTCCAAAGGACTTGGACTTATACCTCTTCATGTATACATAACAACATCTACTCAAGTCATCAGTAAAATTTTGATGTAATAATATCAAACTTTAGTTTCCACTAGAACTGGTCCACAAATATCAGTGTGTATGAATCCTATAATATCTATGGATCTTTCACCTTATCCATGGAAAAGTGTTTTATAATTTTTCCTTATAATCAAATATGTAATTGTTTAAGTGGTATTAGATCCAAAGAGCCTAAATAACTGTATTGGTTGATCTTTTACTGACGCTTGTCATTTACATGACCAAGATAGTGAATCCGTAGTTGGGTGTTATACAAGACTTGGTAATATGATTTTTTTATCTATTTCTAACACTTTGTTTTTATAATTTAATAGATAATGATCGTTATTTAGTTTTTTCATGACATAATAATTATTTTTACTCGCAAAATAGGAATTATTTATTTCCAAATTCAAAAATTAATTCATCCATTTCTAGGTAATAAATAAATATGTTGTTCTTAGTAAAACTTATCAAAACATAATAGTACCTTAAAACCAAAATCATTCGAGTTATCAATGGGAGATGTTATTCTTTTATTCCCAAAGTAGGAATTCATTCCCCAATAGTTGTTCAAAGATCAACATCTCCTTTATAAATATTTTTGAATCAACTTGGTTCCATTGATTTGGCCACATCAAGATATATCTAATACCCTATGTGTATATATAAAAAGGTTTCACTTGATAAATAACACACCATTAACTTCCCCTTGCTTCTAGTTACAGTTCTACTACTAATGGTAAAGCATACCACATGAGAAAATTACACATATTTTTTCCTTTTCCTTCCTTTGAATATTCTTCTTAATGATATGATATTACTTAGTAGCCTTAAACTTGGAATGATTATTAGGGCCCTTCTCCTTGTTCTACCTTTTACTTTTCACCATAAGGACCATAGTTTTTTTACACCCATTATATGTGTCAACTTGCTGAATTTGAGTAAGAAGTTCTGAATGATTATTTTTACTATTGATCATGTTGAAATTCAAAAGTAAACTAATAATGTCTATAGGTAGTGATTAAAGGATGGGATATATGTAAAACTCATTAGGGGTTCTAATGTCCAATAATTATAAGTGATCAATGTTTCCAATCATCTAGACAACATGAGGTTCATCCAACACCAAATCTCCATGCCTGCACATGAACAGTTCATTAGAGATATTATCTCTCTCTTGTCTTTCCTTCTCTTGACAGAGATCACGAAGGTTATACATCATGATATACTTGTGACGCCCTAGGTTTTATGAACTGGTTTAAGTAAGAAGTGTTATGCCATTAATAATGTATCTTGATTTATTTGTTTTGCTAATAAGGAATTAGAAATGAAATAAAACATGGAGAATAAGGTAAACTGATATATATTAAAACATTACATTACAACAAGACCCAACTAGTTGAAAATACCATGCACAAGACCTAACACAGCCACAACAAGACTACTGAGAACCACAACTCGAGCAATCGGATAATCCTCATCTTCAGAGTCCATTAGCGTGAAAAGTATAACAGCCAGGGCCACGACACACATGCACAACGCCAATGGTATGAGGAGAGCCATCCTTCCTGTTCAAGTGTTCTGTTTTAAGAAGTACCCCACACCCCTGTATTTATATTAGTTCTTTGAGTTATGACCGTTATATTTATATATCCGTTGGGTTTTCAAAACGACCGTTGTTTTTCCATTAATAAAATTTACTTTAAAAGAGAACTCTGTTTTTATTCCCTCATAACCATATGATATTCTTAAAACATTCTTTCATAAAAGATTCTTCGTTTTAAAATAAAAAGAGTATTCATAGAAGTAAATCACCTCTTTTTTTCAAAATCCTGATGGATACCTAGGTAGTTGAAAACTTGGTTTTCTTTTTGTGAAAAATATGTTTAGAGGGCATTTATAATAATTATGTCTTTTTATCTTATCAACTATGTAATTTTTGGGAAACTATTGATCTTTAAAATAATTTTATAAAACAAATAGTAGAGTATTTTAAATATACTAATGATTATAATAGTATTATACAAAAGTTATATCTTTTAAAAATTAATACCAAGAGTTAAAATATTTTATCTAAACTTGAAATTGGTTTTAAGATTTTAAGTTAAAACTATTTGTTTTTACTCAATTCCTACAAATATTTATATTTCACCCTAATTTGAGCTAGGTATTTAATAAAACTAAATTTTTATAAAAATTTATGTGGGACCCGGCCAAGCCAAGGGCAGGCCATTATGGGACAAGACCTCAAGGCCATGGCTGAGACCCCCTAGGGACCCAAGGTACCGCTATAGGGTTCCCCAGGTGCGCGTGCGCATGTAGAGAGTCAGCCAGACCAGAGGCTCGGGGTGGGCCGAGCATAGGTTACCCAGGTCGCGTTTGGGCCCGTGTATAAGGCTGCGGCTCGCGCTGCGTGAGGTTGGGACAAGGCCCGCGGGGGGGACCCATGTGTAGGGCCCCGTGTGCGTTTGTGTGCGTGATATTGCACCACTTCCCGAGCGGCTTGTTACTTAAACCTCACCTCAAACTCCCCGAGTTTTGATGTGGGACGCACTCCGCGCAACCAGAACCACCCGATCAACTTCCACGTCGATCTCAGCCGTCCAGCCCTTTTTAAAATGCGCGACCCTCCCCCACGCCTCCATAGCCGTCTGATCTCTTCGAAGATTTAATCACGGACCTCCATCCCTTTAAAACATTTAACCCATTTCCCGTGCCTCCTCCAACTACAGGATCTCTCCATTTTGATCATGTCCATCCATTTATTACCACGCCGACACCTCTCGTCTTCTTCCTAGCATCGGGGTCCTGCACCTGTAGGCCTGCGCCAAGGAAACCTCGGCCTCCTCTGAAGCACTGCACCGCTGACCCCCGAACACCTCCCACCTAGCTCACTGTGTTTCCGTCTTCCCCACGAAGGCCTACCCATGGGTCGAGGCACCCTTCGTGCACCGAGTCTCTACTTAAACCCTCACACCTCATGAACTCACGACGGTTCCTCCTTCTCTTTCTCACTCCCGAACTCCCAGCAACCCGGCGAGTTACACCCGGTCCGAGCTTCCTCCTCAAGCACAGTAAGGGTTTTTCTTGCATGCTTGCCTTGTTTTGAAATAACCTTCATTTTATATATTCACGGTGTATATATGTATACAGTTTATACATATATATATACTTAAATATAAACCTCTCGGGTTGCTTTTCCTTCAAAGATTTTTGCCTTCGCGATTTTGATGGGTTATATATGTAAGGGTCCTGGTTTTTTTTGGAACCTTCGGTATATATATATATACAGCTTATATTAGTTTATATATATATATACTTAATACATGGACCTCTTGAATGTTATCGTCTTCAAAGCGTTTGTTTTCATGCATATATAAGAGTGTTTACATGTTCTGTTTTCCTTTCTAAACTCACACCTTTATACTCTCGTAGTGTATGTAAGGTTTATATATGTATATATATAATTTTGTATAATGAAATTCATCTGGTTTAAAACGGTCCTGCCTAAGGTTTAATACAATGGTTACAAAAGAATTATCTTATTTCGTTTTAAACCAATCCTTAAAAATATGTTTTGTATGTACATATATACGGGTTACCTATTTTATATATTTATATATATATGCATGGATAGTATATTCCTTTTTGGAATAATCTATATTGAGCATGGCACCTGGATGCTAAGTTTGATCGTTTCTTTCAATTATATTTCATAAAAACCTTTATAGATATAAAAAAATACAGTTTTCTATATGTATATACGAATATTTATAACCAAAACTCTATCTATTTTTTTTTCAGATTTCAAAATGACCCAACATGTATTATTATGTACCATATGTTAATAAGGGTTGTTTGAAATGGTTTTACCATGAAGGGTGTAATTTGGTTTGATTTAAGATGTATTAAAGGATTTAAGATTTGATGGATCATGATATCATGTTGTATTCATGTATTATCTTAGGACATAATGAACCTACCTTGTTGAATGTGTTAATTAATCAAGTTATGATTTAATTTATTTATACGATCAAGGGCCTATTTATCACCATAACTAATTTCAAGTGTTTTTTTCCTTAAGCACTCCTTTTCCATGGATTTATAATTCATCATTTAGTATATCATTAATCATATGCTTTAGTATAAAGGATGTTTACTAAGCCATGTATGCCCTTGATTAGTTACTGATAATTTTTTCAAGATTAACCATCATACCCGGTATTATCACGATTTGTAGTGGTTCATTTTTTTTCTTGTACATAATGTATGCTTAAGACATATCACTAAATGAACTAAGAAATTAAATCACCCAAAGTGGTATGGGACACCTTGGGTAAAAATGAAAATGAATGAGATATTCAAGGTGGTATGGGACATCTTGAATATATGAAAGGTTTAAGTAAAGCATGAACGATGTGGATCACATGATAATAAAGGCAAATTTAAGGGTGCGCCCTGATAGAGCGCCAATGCATTGGGTAAAGGCTTAATCTCTAGAGATGACTTTTTAGACTGATACCTTAGTGAATAACCTTGGTAATTTTTACGACACCTTGGGGATGGACCTTGGTGAAACGAAACGATTGTCAATATTAAATGTTGATGCCACATAATTCAAGTCATGTAACAATTTCTTTCTAAGATAAAGTTCTTTCATGACTGATGCCTTTAAAGTTTCTATAAAGTTCATATTTTCCTAGCTTTAAGCTTGAAGCATGACTGGTGATATCAATTAATAGAATAGGAACCAGCATATGAACATTTAGTTGTTTCCTTGTGCGCAACTCTGATTATGAATTAATTTTAACTGTTTAAATTTATGCTTAAGTAAATCACATGTAGTACTTGTTTATAACAACCATTATCACTCCTTCAAGATTTGGCATATTCGTTTCATGTTTTTCTTCAAAACCTTGATTAAGCATTGTTATGCTTTGTGTGTTAAAATCTTTCTTAGTGAAGGTTCAAATTCTTTTAAAAGAATGTTTTTAGATGTTACAGTATTTTAAATTCTTTTTAAAACCCCCTTACTGAGTATTTCAATGCTCACCCTACGTTTTGATTTAAAAATTTTCAGGTATCAACTTATGAAAGATGAATTATTTCAGAAGTTGTCGGTTTCCCAGAACCCGAACCGCACACGATCCTCTGTATGGGACATGATGTGTTGTTAACAAAGTGTATTTTATTGTAAGATAACACATCATGTTCAGAGGGCACCGACTCCTATGGTTTCTGGGGTCGGGGTCTCTACAGTTGGTATCAGAGGTTCAGTTTGGATAACTCTGGAAAGCTAGAAACTGAAACAAAAATATATATGTATATGTATTGCAATTTTATTAAAAACTGGGTTTTCTTAAATTTCAGATGGAAAACGAAGGCACAAATCCCCTATCTCTCCCCACAGAGGCCCTAGAGACAATTGTGTCTTTAGCAAGCCATGAGGACTTTCTAAACTATGCCCATATCTGCATGACATGCAAACAGCTTTACGATGTATCCAATTCACCACGGGTGCTCCAGCTACACCAAGGGGTAGGAATAGATTACCTCCTTATGATAATAACCTAGTTTCCCTCCTATGTACGTCGAGGAAGGTACTATGAGGGACTTTTCCGGATTTTCATGGCGGGTGAGAGCTTTGGCACTATGCTTGATAACCCTTTTCAAGAAGCTGCTACTGACGGAGACCTCCGAGCAGGATACCTTTGTCATATTTTAAACTATGGCTTCTAGGGTCTTGTTGGACTTTGGAAGGTTAGAAGACGAGTCCACCCGACTGTCTTGCAGACGACAAGTGTATGAAGATGTCTCTCAACTTCATGCCCCCCATGCTAGACTCATAAGACTTCATAGGTGTCCTCATGAGTTTTTCCCTGAATGCACGGCCTGTGTTTGGTTCGAGGAGTTAAGGAGTTTTGCTTCTCTGTGTGGAGTTCATTTAGTCAATGAGTAAGGGAAACTCAAGCACCAATAATAATAAATGTATGTTTATTGAAATCTTGTCCTTACCCTTCCTTGTCTTTTTATTTTTATTTTGTCCTTGAATGATTTTCAAGTGTTTGAACTCCTTTCTTAAAACTTTCAGATGGAAGGACAAACCCACCTGCTATCTCTTCCCACCGAGATTTTGGAAATCATTGCGATCAAAACGTGTGAGGACGAGTATGACCCCTTCTTAAATTTACGAAGAACGTGCAAGTAATGGTTTGAGATAACAAAAGTTCCGGAGATTCTCCGCACCTGCCAGGGGAATGCCTCCATCTATTACCGCATTGGCTCTGCTCAGCTAGCCGGACGTGAACGACGAGGAAGTTACCACGAAGGGCTCTTTCTTTGTTTCACCCTAGGGCGAAACTTCATGGCCAGAGTGAAATTACAGGAGGCTGCGTTAGAGGGAAATCTTTATGCAGCTTATATGCTCCAACTTCTCAGCTTTAGCCTGTTTGACCATATCTATGGCTTCGATATCCTCGACCGAGACATAATTCGGCAAGTCCTTCGTACATTGGTCTGCAAAGACATTTCAGAACTTTGTACTGTTCGAGCTTCCCTTTGGAGGCCTGAAGGCCCAGAACATAAGTGCAACCCCTCCTGTCTTAGGTGTTTGTGGATTAGGGAGCTGGAAGAGGTGATATTCGCTAAGGGGATCCCTCTAAATGCACCTGTTGACCTTATTCGTTGGTGGAGGTGGTAGGAACGTTTCTGAACCTTGTAGTTTTGTGAAATAAATTGCGAGGAAGTAATTTTCTAAAGGGGGGGATAATGTGACGCCCCAGGTTTTATGAACTGGTTTAAGTAAGAAGTGTTATGCCTTTAATAATGTCTCTTGTTTTATTTGTTTTGCTAATAATGAATTAGAAATGAAATAAAACATGGAGAATAAGGTAAAATGATATATATTAAAACATTACATTACAACGAGACCCAACTAGTTGAAAATACCATGCACAAGACCTAACACAACCACAGCAAGACTACTGAGAACCACAACTCGAGCAATTGGATAATCCTCATCTTCAGAGTCCATCAGCATGAAAAGTATAACAGCCAGGGCCACGACACAAATGCTCAACGCCAATGGTATGAGGAGATCCATCCTTCCTGTTCAAGTGTTCTGTTTTAAGAAGTACCCCACACCCCTGTATTTATATTAGTTCTTTGAGTTATGACCGTTATATTTATATATCCGTTGGGTTTTCAAAACGACTGTTGTTTTTCCATTAATAAAGTTTACTTTAAAAGAGAACTCAGTTTTTATTCCCTCATAACCTTATGATATTTTTAAAACATTCTTTCATAAAAGATTCTTAGTTTTAAAATAAAAAGAGTATTCATAGAAGTAAATCTCCTCTTTTTTACAAAATCCCGATGGATACCTAGGTAGTTGAAAACTTGGTTTTCTTTTTGTGAAAAATATGTTTAGAGGGCATTTGTCATAATTATGTCTTTTTCTCTTATCAACTATGTAATTTTTGGGAAACTATTGATCTTTAAAATAATTTTATAAAACAAATAGTAGAGTATTTTAAATATACTAATGATTATAATAGAATTATACAAAAGGTATATCTTTTAAAAATTAATACCAAGAGGTAAAATATTTTATCTAAACTTGAAATTGGTTTTAAGATTTTAAGTTAAAACTATTTGTTTTTACTCAATTCATACAAATATTTATATTTCACCCTAATTTGAGCTAGGTATTTAATAAAATTAAAATTTTATAAAAATTTATATGGGACCCGGCCAAGCCAAGGGCAGCCCTTTATGGGACAAGCCCTCAAGGCCACGGCCGAGACCCCCTAGGGACCCAAGGTACCACCATCGGGTTCCCCAGGTGCGCGTGCGCATGTAGAGAGTCAGCCAGACCAGAGGCTCAGGGTGGGCCGAGCATAGGTTACCCAGGTCGCATGCGGGCCCATGTATAAGGCCTCGGCTTGCGCTGCGTGAGGTTGGGCCAAGGCCCGCGGGGGGACCCATGTGTAGGGCCCCGTGTGCATGTGTTTGTGTGCTATTTCCCCACTTCCCGAGCGGCTTGTTACTTAAACCTTGCCTCAAACTCCCCGCGTTTCGATGTGGGACGCACGCCGCGCAACCAGGACCGCCCGATCAACTTCCACGTCGATCTCAATTGTCCAGCCCTTTTTAAAACGCGCGACCCTCCCCCACGCCTCCGTAGCCGTCTGATCTCTTCGAAGATTTAATCGCGGCCCTCCATCCCTTTAAAAAATTTAACCCATTTCCCACGCCTCCTCCAACCGCAGGATCTATCCCTTTTGATCATGGCCATCCATTTCTTACCGCGCCGACACCTCTCGTCTTCTTCCTAGCATCGAGGTCCTGCACCTGTAGGCCTGCGCCAAGGACGCCTCGGCCTTCTCCAAAGCACTGCACCGCTGACCCCTGAACACCTCCCACCTAGCTCACTGTGTTTCCGTCTTCCCCACGACGGCCTACCCATGGGTCGAGGCACCCTTCTTGCACCGAGGCTTTACTTAAACCCTCACACCTCATGAACTCACGACGGTTCCTCCTTCTCTTTCTCACTCCCGAACTCCCAGCAACCCGGCGAGTTACACCCGGTCCGAGCTTCCACCTCAAGCACAGTAAGGGTTTTTCTTGCATGCTTGCCTTGTTTTGAAATAAACTTCATTTTATATATTCACGGTGTATATATGTATATAGTTTATACATATATATATACTTAAATATAACCCTCTCGGGTTGCTTTGCCTTCAAAGATTTTTTCCTTCGCGATTTTGATGGGTTATATATGTAAGGGTCCTGGTTTTTTTTGGAACCTTCGGTATATATAGATATATATATACAGCTTATATTAGTTTATATATATATACTTAATACATGGACCTATTGAATGTTATCGTCTTCAAAGGGTTTGTTTTCATGCATATATAAGAATGTTTACATGTTCTGTTTTCCTTTCTAAACTCACACCTTTATACTCTCGTATTGTATGTAAAGTTTATATATGTATATATATAATTTTGTATAATGAAATTCATCTAGTTTAAAACGGTCCTGCCTAAGGTTTAATACAATGGTTAAAAAAGAATTATCTTATTTCATTTCAAACCAATCCTTAAAAATATGTTTTTTATGTACATATATACGGGTTACCTATTTTATATATTTATATATATACGCATGGATAGTATATTCCTTTTTGGATTAATCTATATTGAGCATGGCACCTGGATGCTAAGTTTGATCGTTTCTTTCGGTTATATTTCATAAAAACCTTTATAGATATAAAAAAATACAGTTTTCTATATGTATATACGAATATTTTTAACCAAAACTCTATCTATTTTTTTCGGATTTCAAAATGACCCAACATGTAATATTATGTACCATATGTTAATAAGGGTTGTTTGAAATGGTTTTACCATGAAGGGTGTAATTTGGTTTGATTTAAGACGTATTAAAGGATTTAAGATTTGATGGATCATGATATCATGTTGTATTCATGTATTATCTTAAGACATAATGAACCTACCTTGTTGAATGTGTTAATTAATCAAGTTATGATTTAATTTATTTATACGATCAAGGGCCTATTTATCACCATAACTAATTTCAAGTGTTTTTTTCCTTAAGCACTCCTTTTCCATGGATTTATAATTCATCATTTAGTATATCATTAATCATATGCTTTAGTATAAAGGATGTTTACTAAGCCATGTATGCCTTTGATTAGTTACTGATAATTTTTTCAAGATTAACCATCATACCCTGTATTAGCATGATTTGTAGTGGTTCATTTTTGTTGTTGTACATAATGTATGCTTAAGACATATCACTAAATGAACTAAGAAATTAAATCACCCAAAGTGGTATGGGACACCTTGGGTAAAAATGAAAATGAATGAGATATTCAAGGTGGTATGGGACATCTTGAATATATGAAAGGTTTAAGTAAAGCATGAACGGTGTGGCTCACATGATAATAAAGTCAAATTTAAGGGTGCGCCCTGATAGCACTCCAATTCATTGGGTAAAGGCTTAATCTCTAAAGATGACTTTTTAGACTGATACCTTGGTGAATAACCTTGGTAATTTTTACGACACCTTGGGGATGGACCTTGGTGAAATGAAACGATTGTCAATATTAAATGTTGATGCCACATAATTCAAGTCATGTAACAAGTTTTTTCTAAGATAAAGTTCTTTCATGACTGATGCCTTTAAAGTTTCTATAAAGTTCATATTTTCCTAGCTTTAAGCTTGAAGCATGACTGGTGTTATCACTTAATAGAATAGGAACCAGTATATGAACATTTAGTTGTTTCCTTGTGCGCAACTCTGATTATGCATTACTTTTAACTGTTTAAATTTATGCTTAAGTAAATCACATGTAGTACTTGTTTATAACAACCATTATCACTCCTTCAAGATTTGACATATTCGTTTCATGTTTTTCTTGAAAACCTTGATTAAGCATTGTTATGTTTTGTGTGTTACAATCTTTCTTAGTGAATGATCAAATTCGTTTAAAATAATGTTTTCAAATGTTACAGTATTTTAAATTCTTTTTAAAACCCCCTTACTGAGTATTTCAATGCTCACCCTACGTTTTGATTTAAAAATTTTCAGGTATCATCTTATGAAAGATGAATTGTTTCAGAAGTTGTCAGTTTCCCCGAACCCGAACCGCACACGAGCCTTTGTATGGGACATGATGTGTTGTTAACAAAGTGTATTTTATTTTAAGATAACACATCATGTTCAGAAGGCACCAACTCCTATGGTTTCTAGGGTCGGGGTCTCTACAATACTCATCTATATCATTATTTTTCTTTTGAAGATCATTAGTTATGGATGATAGAATGAAACATTGGATATCGTTGGCATCATCCAAATGGTCTATTTAGAGAGGGAATTCTTCTCTACTAGCGTCTTGGAAGGGTGCTTTAGGAATGAGGCTTTACAACACATATATTTTCCTTTAATGGAATAGAATAATTCACAAGCATATTTACTATTCATTGAAATTAGTGTCAGTGAGAAGGTTACCATCATTAAGTATGGATCAAAGTGATATTTTTGAAGTCATGTTTGGTTTTCATTTATATAATTTTTTAAGTGATGAATTTTAGTATTTTTTCTGATAAAATGAAAAAATAAATTTTTATTCATCTTACAATATTATATTGAAACCTAATATCTGTCTCATTTGGCCTCAGATTATCCCATTATAGGGATATTATAGTGGAAAAGATCCATATTCTCCTTATCTTAACCTATACAATGTTTTTCAAGTTATTCAATGGTATTTAGGAATACATAAATTTATAACTACATTAAATCATATCTCTTTGACCTATTTAGTGGACTCCCCAATCCAGATATATAGAATAAAGATGTGCTCAACACTTTCCCTAATAGTTTTGATATGTATCACTGAGCTGATAAAACAATAATATAAACTAGAAGAAAACTCAATATTGAAATTCCCTAATAGATGAAAGCACCGCAATGGAGGTTAGGAAATAAATTTGAAATTTGGTTCAATTCCTACCCAAGTAGTAGAAGGTTATATTGCCTTATTACACATAATTTAGGTATTATTTTTTTATGGTTAAATTAGAAAATTTATCTATTTTTGTGACTTTTAATGTTATTTATATTTACTTAAGTGATTAACCATGTCTTATATAATATTGATTCGTAATAAAATTTAGTTTAGTCCAAATTTTCATGTTAGTTAATTCATTTATATATATAAATGTGATGAAACATACATACTGAAATTATACATGCTACATGATAGAAATAAAATAATACTAGGTGGTATTATCATTATACATTATTAATGGTTTTTTATCTAGAGGATTATAATCTAAACCATGGACTTGGGGAAAACATCATGAACCATGACTTGGATTATGTTGAATGTCTCCACCTATACTCCCATGCATCTCCTGGTTTGGTATCTCCTGAGCTCCAAACTTGAACCACCTATATTTTACTTGGATTTCTATATATTACATAATCCTTACTCATATGTTGGTGGGGAGAACTAAAGTATTGGTTCAAGGGGGTTACAAAACCTGAAACTGTGGGAACACATGCCCTTACATAATGAGATGAGGTATGACACACATTCCATAAATTTAATTAAATAATAATGATTAGTCAAAAGGAAAACAATCATATAATAAGGTGTGTATTATTATCATAATAATCCACATACATTCAATGAATTAAAATTTTAATAAAATTTCATTTATTTCCAATCATTTTTATTAAAGATAAATCATAATAAAATAATTAAATTTTCTTATTTAATTAATGAATTATTTTATCTTAATTCTCCCCCAAATTTTCTTGACATTCTATTACATCAAAATTTTAATCAAATTAAATAATTTATTTAATATTGAATAAATACAACATATGTACCTTGGTTGAATCATGGTGAGAATTCCTGTGAACTACCCAACATGTATAATATTTGTATACTGTTTACTCATGAAGTATGTATCATACACATCCTATCACCTAATTTCATGTGGTGTACTGTCAAATAAATAACACATGAACATATGTTATTTACGTTGCACATTATGTTTTAATTAGTATAGATTAATCAGTGTATTATGACTTATACATGATATGTAGTTACCAATATTACCTCAAAATTAAATATAAAATTAATATATATATATATATATATATATATATATATATATATATATATAAAACCCATCACATGGTGTGTACGAAAAAAATAAATGACCCATGGAATATATGTTTACATGGTTTAAACAATATAACACATCAAATTTAATTTTTTGTAGATAGACAATATATACACTGTGTGTACTATTAAGCTACATGTTGTTTATAATTCTTCATCATCTATCTATGGAGCATGCATAGAGACTATGAATGTTGGAATTGCACAAACATTAATGGAGAAAATGTCTTGAACCTAGGATACAAATCATGTGGTCTCTAATTTATATTGTTTCTAGCCACAAATACCATGTAATAAACATAAGTTTTATAATTTACTAATGGAAATAAAATGACTGGTTTAAGGGAAACCAAAGGATTAGTTTAAGGGTATTACATAAAATGAAACTGTGGGCACTTAGACCTTAACATAATGAGAGGAGATATGTCATTCATTCCACTAATTTAATTAAATAATAATGAGGAATTAAAATGAAAAACATCACATATGAACGACCAGTTTATTCTCATAATCATCCATATACATGCAACAAATTATCTTTTAACAAACTTCATTTATTCCAAATAGTTAACATTTATGATAAATCATGCTATAATCAATTAATTGTCTTATTTAATTCAAAAATCTATTTATCTTATTTAGAATTCAAATTTTATTTTGATTCTCATCCATCACAATTTTAGTCAAATTAAATAATTTTCATAAAATTAACTAAGTACAAAATATATACCATGGTTGAAACATGGTGAGTACCCATCCAAACTACCCAATGTGTATGATATTCAAATACTTTATACTCATGTGGTATATTTAATGCACATATTATCAAGTAATTTCATGGAATTTACTATAAAATAAATAACACACAAACATATGTTATTTATGTCGCATTTTATGTTATAATGTGCATAGAGTAATAAGTGTATTATTTATTATACATGTTATGTAGTTCTTAATTTTACAATGAAATTAACTAGGAATTTAATATATATATATATATATATACATATATATAACCCATCACATGAAAGATATGATCCAAATAAATGATACACGGAACCCATGGTGATAAGATTTAAATATTAAAATAAATCAATTTTAAATCTGGTACAAAAATATAATATTTTCATGATGTGTACTATCGATTTACCCATCTTGTATAATTGTTCATGTTCTATCTATTATAAATTCATAGAGACTAGGGATGTTATACTAAAATAGTCATTAATGGAGTACATAGTTTGTACCTGGGATACACGTCATGTGGTCTTTGAGTTATATGGTAATGAACAACACCAGACATATAATAAACAAAAATTTCATCATGGACTAATGGACTAAAAATCATTTACTCAAGTTACACTTTGTGTTGTCTAGATAACCATATTATAGGAAGGACTAGTCAATATGTAGTGTGTATTAATTAAAAACAAGTGAAAGAAATAACTGACACTCAAAATTATTTTAGGAGTCTTCTGGGTGTGTTAAACATGTGTACACAACATGTAACTAGGGTCTTTGTGTTGTGTATTCTTGGGTTTCCCATAAATAATCCTTTGAACCTCTACATGGTATATTTGAATGTTATTCATTCATAAGTAATCCATTTATTATATTTTCAATAATGAAGAAGAATAAAAGGATATATCATGATTTAGATTTAAATAATGATAAAACTTGAATTGAAAACTAATTTTAAATGCATAAACAAATCAATGAAACCTCTTGAATCACTGTAGAAATACAAAATTGCTAGCACATGGGATCATAATGCTTACATTGTTCATCTTTGATCACCATAAGAATCCATTAGAAGGAATCTCATTTATCTTTCTATAATCGAGACATATGGTGGAGGATGATCACTCTATTTTCTTGAAATCGTTCTTGGATACGATCTATCTTGAGCTTGAAATGATTCTACATATTTCATTGTGCACAAAAAAAAACTAATTACTAGTTCTTCAGTGGGAAATAAAATAACTTGGGTTACATATAGCTAGTG
Source organism: Viscum album (assembly GCA_963277665.1). Taxonomy (NCBI): domain Eukaryota; kingdom Viridiplantae; phylum Streptophyta; class Magnoliopsida; order Santalales; family Viscaceae; genus Viscum; species Viscum album. Next base: position 1,275,517,108 of record OY728162.1, on the reverse strand, counting down.
TTAGAAAATTATTATTGCACAATCACCCTTATTATTTAATTATTTCATGTACAACACCAATTCTAAGATAATAATAATATTTTTTTTAAAAGAAACAATGAATTAAGTAAATATTATTTTGTGAATAAATTATTTTAAATTTATTTAAACAATACTAAATTTATAATATTTCTCACTAGATCTTCTATATCTGTCCATTATTTCTCCACGATATTTATCAGTCCTTGAAGAATAAATATTAGTATAAAAAACTTATAGCATTGTATTATTCACCAATAAATTAATAAATATTATATTTACTAAATGAAGAATTAAAATTTGTTAAATATAATTATCATAAATATTCACTCGAATAAATAGTGAATGAATATATTTGATTAAAAAAATATGAATAATTATTAACCCATATATGAAACAAAACTTTATTCAACCAGTTAAATAATAATTAATTAATTAATTAAGGTTCTGTACACACTTACTCTGTGACCCTTTATTTCCCATTTTTGATGTCATTAGGATGAATCTCATAATGTTCAAGGATAACATCTTATAACATGTCAAGGCTCCCTTAATGATATAAGTTAAATTTAACAACAACATACCATCTCATATGAATACTTAATATGTAATATAATCCTTTTATCCTAATATCACTAATAGTGTATATTTCATGTTGTTTCTGTCAACCTATGTGCTTAATGCATCTTTCATTGAATTTCTATAAATGGACTATTATTTCATTGTCATGGCCATGGATTTAATTATGCCATTTCATTCCCATCAAGGGGTATGAGATATCAACTTAAAATTTAACATTTAAGGGATATACCATTTCTAACATTATTCATTAACAGAATAATATTCATAGTGCACTCAACATATTCTACAACGTCACGAGCCCAATTCATTACATTATTCATCAATAAATCAAGGAACATGACTCGTAATATTAATTGATAATAATCATAAATTCAAAGGATCATTACAAAAGTTATCAAATAAAAACAGGTAATGACACCTATAAATTTCATTTTCCTACAGTTAAGATATGTTCTCATAATCTCCATTTTTTAAATTATCAAGGGCGCATACCATGATAATGTTTGGACCAAGCTGAAGATGAAGGATGTTGTTCTAAAATGTTGTATTTGGTTTTAAAAGAAAGATTTTTTTAACAAGGATGTTTATGTTTAAAAGTAAAATCACCTCACTTTGTATTTGGTGAGAATTTTATTGATCAATGTTTAAAAAAAATTAGAATCGTGTTTATGAAATAATAGGATTCACTTCGTCCATTGTAATGAGGAGACGTTTTTTGAACAAAAATGTTCTAATAAGACCTACCTCAGGTTCGGTGTGGGAAAATATCATAATGTGGCTGGGAAAGATATTTTTAAAGAATTTATTCATATGTATAATGAGAGATTTAGAGCCATTATGACAATAATAAAATAAATATGTTGATGCTTTTCTATTTCTTATTTCATAAATCATAAGTTGATTTATAAACTTATAATGAAATATTGATGTAAGAAAAGGGAATGGATGTATTGAAAATCATAACAAAATTTACAGAATCAAGGTGGAATAGAATAAATAGAGATTCTTGTGATTGAAAAGTAATCGTACTCAGGAAAATCAGATTCAGGATGAGAAGGAAATAAAAGGTCGATAGGAATCATACTCAAGAGTTCATACCTATAAAGATCGTAACGAAAATGATAAAAAACCAAGAAAAGATAAAATTATGGAGGATCATACTCAGGTTTAGGAAGGAAAAGATCATACAATGTATGATCATATTCAAAATGATCATATCTAGGCTGATATTTTTCAGAAAATATTGTACTTAGGTTGAGAAGAGAAAAAGGGAATGAGACCAACAATGTAGTAAACCATTTAGAAAGGGTTCAATTACATTGTAGGTTTCTAACTAAGTGAAGAGAAGATGGGAAGATGAATTTTTTTTATCTTAAGGGGGTCAATAGAAAAGAAGAAGAAGTTTGTTGGAATTATTGTCAAAGGGGGATCTGTACATTCAATTGATCGTTTTTGTTTAAAATTGATTCTAATAACAATTTTTAGTAATTGGATTGATAAAATGGGTTTCAGAATATCAGACATGTATATTTAAATCAGTTAAGAAATTGAAATGATAGTATTAAGAAGAATTTATTTTTGTAGAAGAACCGATAAGTTTTGAGAAGAGTTGATGTAGTGAATATTCACCTAAGATTTTAGGGGAAATTGAGATTAAGGTGAATTTGATTAAGGGGTATTTTTTTTATTCTGACCAAATCATATCAAGGGTTATTTATAAAAGGATAAAAGTACACGGTAATTTTATGATGACTAAGGTACTATTCACTAGATTAGAGAGAGAATCTCTGTGTTTTTTGGTGAGATAAAGAAGATACCATGTTGATCCTTTTTGAAGACACTCCGACAGGAAGAAGGAATCAGATAAGAGACAATATCACAAAACTATTTTCAATTGGTAATCGTACATATGGATTATCATAATCAGTTGATTACTGTATTCGTCTTTTCAGTTGTATTCATATGATCATTGTATCAGGCTAGATTAATTGGTTTCTTGATTTCCGTATTCAGGTTCTCAAACTGAGGAATAATCGTACTGTGTTTATCGTGATCAGGAATTGAGGTGGTTCTGATACATTTCTTATATATCCTAAAATAAAATTTAATTGGCATAATTGTAATGGGGAGAATCATACTCGGTGGAATCATATTGGTAAAATTCTACCCATGAAAATCGGACTATGTTTCTCATAACAAAGTCTAGAAAGTTCTTACCTAATTTTGGGTAAGAAAATTAAGAATTGTATTTAAATTGAATACATTTGGGGAATTTAAAATCATCAAAACTAACATGAGTTGTTACAAAAACATTGTAATACCCTATTTGTGATAAGAGGGTTTACACACACTGTTTGAATTGTTTACATACTGCTAGATGAGTGTATGGGCATATCATACTTGTTATAATCCAAGGATTGATTTCTTGTGGATTTTTTGGTATTTGATGATTTCCATACCATACAAAGGATATAGATATTCTTATTGAATAGTGAACCTAATGAATACTTATGTTCCATTGGATGTGTGGTTGGATTATTTTTAGGAGGGAATTGAATCTTTAATAAGAGGTGAAGGTTGAATCAGGGTAACATAAAAGAAAAACGTTTACTGATTCACACCCTCACTCTATCAACGATAAACTAATCCTAATTATGTACTTTAAAGTGGTAACATAGCATATATACCTGTAACTAATTCTTTTTTGATGGAGGATTTATATTTTCTGAACAATAAAGGTATTCCAGTCTTCGACGTAATGAATAATCATATCTGGAACAATATAATGTTTTTGTATCTTATGTCTATTTAATATGATGTTCTTAAAGAAACAACATATGGATTTCCTCCTATTAACTTAAAAACTCCTCTTACATCTATTATTAAGAAGAATATGGAGAATAATGGAATAGAAAATAATTCTATACTACCATCACGATCAGAATGTGAATTCCGAGTGAAAGGTGTTTCCGCATCCAAAGTAATATGGGACAAATTGAAAAACATATACGAAGGCAATAAAAAATTCAAGAAGAAAATACTTCAAATCTAGAGATTTAAATATGAAGAAATTAGTATGGATGATCATGAATATATTGGGTAATTAATTACTATTTTTAATGATATAGTTAGTAATATTAGGTGTCTTGGTGAAAATTTGGATGACTCTATAGTAGTCGAAAAGATCTTGAGAATCCTTCCAAAAAACTTTGATGAAAGAGTTTCTCCGTTGGATGAATGAGATCTAGAAAAATTATATCTTAAGGATTTTCATAGAACTCTTATTACTTATGGAATGAGAAGAGTGAAATCTATGAGAAAAAAAATTGATAGAGAATTGTCTTTCAAGGCTATAATGAAGGATAAGTCAATGAATATTATTTTTGGAGGAAAATTTGGTGCTTTTTTACACTAAAAATGAGGCATATGGAAATACCAATAATATTTTATCCTTATTTTCTAAAAATTTGATAAAAGGTATAGGAAAATACAAAGGTAAACATCCCTTGAAATGTTTTAAATGTGGAGGAGTTTGTCTTTTTACAGCCATCTATCGTCATAAAAAGAAATAATATGATAGTTAGGAAGAAGAAAGAAATCCAAGAAGATCATGGAAGAACCAGTGTAATAAAGGAAAATTGTATTCCACAGGTATATAAAGAAAATTATTCAAATTCAAAACAAGAAATTTCTTATAGAAAGATGAAGAAGAAGGATGTGATATTGAATTGAAAAAATCAACTAAGTATGTATTGAGAATAATTTTACTATAATAGTGGCTGATGAAGAATTCATAAGCAGCAGTAATAAAGAAGAAGAAGAAACTCAACTTGAAATGCATTTGAAAGAATAATTTAAAGAATATATGAGAAAGGCCATAAGTCTTGAAAAGAAAAACAAAAAGTTGTAGGATAAATGCTCTTCAAAAAGAAATCAAGAATTTTTTTTGATGATAATGTAAATCTTGTAAATCAAACTGATAATTTGAATAAATCTCTTGAAGAAGAAAATAACTGAAATGAGCATCTGGAGGTGAAGCTGAATAGAAAATAAGAAGAGTTGGAACGTTTCAAAAAACTTTCTAAATCAGGATTGAAAAGTACAAGTTTCAACAACTCTATCACTAATATATGTGAATGTCCTCTTAATGAAAAAATAGACAAGGTTCAACAAAAGTTTCCTTCAAAGGGAGGGAAGAAAGATGTTACTGTTTCAAAAAATAGAAAGATGGAAAAGTACTTTATGTGGTCGAATTAAAGATTTTAGAACATAAAAACATCATGAATCTAAAAACGTATTATCTGAATCTGGAAATGTTTCAAATAATTATTATTCTAAAAATTCTCAAAAGAAGAAGAAGAATTATATTAACAGTGGAAAGTTTTCTAGATCAGAAAATAAATAGAATAAGGTGGGTGTGAAACATATTCATAGTTCCAATCAATATGAAAGTTTCAGAGGAAAATAATACTTCTATGGCTATTGCTGGTATTGTGGGGGGAATAAGACACACAACAAGTATGTTTTGGTACAACCAAAAAATTTTCTACTATACCATAAGTTATGAGAGGCTGAGTATGAGGGGGGGGGGGCAATCTCCTCAACGAAAGAATACGGAGAAGGTTTACTTGAAGAAATTTGAAAAGGTTGAAGTAAATATTGAAAATTGGTTCTTAACATTGGAAATTGTTTGTGAGGGAAGTGATCAACCGTGAAATCTTGCAAAAGGATGTCTTATTTTGTTACTAGATCAATAAAATATTCTTAATTCTCAGAATCTAAAAGTGAATAATGAAAATAAAAGAGAAAAATCTCTTGTTGTTGAAACTACATTCAAATAATTAAAGGGAGAACAACCTTGGATAATTAACAGTGGGTGTTCTTCTCACATGATAGGATACTTGAAATTTTTTAAGAATGTGAATGATTTATAGAATTAATGGTGACATTTGGAAAGGATGAATCCCTAAAAATCAAAGGCGTTGGATAAAAAAAATTTGAAAGGAAAAATGACATAAAAGAAAACACTGTATGTTGATGGGTTAAAATACAATTTTCTAATTGTTTCACAATTATGAGATAAGGGTAACAAATATATCTTCAAAAAATAAGGGATTGTTTTAAAAAGTGAATAATATGGAATGATTGACACAAGAGGACAACATACAAAATATAACTTGTTTAAGGTTTTGGAAATACAAAACTCTTTTTATATGATTATGGTAGAATAGTGTCATTTGTGGCATAAGAGGATGGGACACATGTGTCAGAGAAACATGAGAAAGTTATCTAAAATAGATAGTGTTCAATATTATTTTTTCAAGAAGAATATATTGGTGTTTCACTATCTGTCAAAAAGTAAAGATTACCAACGTTGTGCATAAAAAAGTTGTGATATGTTCAAAACAACCTATAGAGCTGATTGATTCAAATATTTGTCGGTTGATGAGAAAAAAATCAATAAATGGAGATAATCACTTCATTACTTTCATTGATGATTTTACTTTCATTACTCATGTTATTTATATGAAACATAAATTAGATGCTTTTAAAATTTTTAAAAGTTTTAAAAGGAAAGCTGAGAAAGAATGTGAGTATTCAGTGAAACATTTGTGAACATATAATTGTGGTGAATATAGAAGTGATGATTTTTCATACTATCTTGAGAAGAATGGAATTAAAATGGCTATACTTACCTATACACTCCCAAACATAATGGGGTGGTTGAATGAAATAATATAATCTTGGGGGAAATTTAAAGAACCATGTTACTTGAACATGTCCTCTCTCATTACATTTTGAGGGAAGCCATGAATATAACTATTTATATTCAGAACTGTTGTTTCTAAAGGAATTATAAAGATATGAATCCATATGATTTGTTTTATGGAAAACTGCCCTTTTTGAAGAACATTGTATTTTATGGGTGTCCATGTGTTATAAAAAGGAAAGGATGAAACTAGGGTATGTTTGAGTAGAAAGGTGAATATGGAATCTTTCATGGCTATTATTTGGAAGAAATAGGTTAAATATTCTTAAATATAGAAACAAAAAGATTTGTTGATTCAGTCGATGTGAAAGTGATTAAAGGATCTGAGAATGATAAAAATGTTCAAGTAGATAAAGATGTTGTGAAAGTTTAAGAAAACAATTCTGATAAGGATAAATTTTTTTTATCATTATCATGAAGAATAATTAGACTCATATATTTCAAGGGATGAAGATGATAATCGAAAATCTCATCCTAGGATGAGGAATCTAGTGGAGGCTTGGAAAATTATTTATGATCAACATCAGAAGATTCAAATAATAAGAACAACCAATTCAATTGCACATAATTCTCTATATTCAAAAGTGGAACTGAATTATTTGAATGAATCTTTTGAAAATTTGGAATGGGTTCAAGCCATGAATTAAGAGTTGGATTAAATTGAATATAATGATATATGGGAACTTGTACCCAAGCCTAAAAACAAAAACATTATTGGCTCAAAATGGGTTTTTCAGAATAAGTCGAATGTAGAAGGTGAAGTAATAAGAAATAAAGAAAGATGGGTCTACAATGGGTATTCTCATATTGAAGGCATTGATTTCAATGAAACATTTTTTTTGGTGAATAAGATTGTAAAAATAAGAATCTTTCTTGCTATTGCTGCACAACGTGGCAACATGATCATTCAAATGGATGTTAAATTCTCATTCCTAAATGGTGATCTTCAAGATGAAGTTTATATTGATCAACATTGTGGATTTTTTTGGGAAAGATGAATGTTTTATGTGAAGATTTAAAATAGATTTGTATGACCTAAAACAATCTCAGAGGGAATGGTAATCAAAATTAGATACATGCTTAAGGAAGATGAATTTCAAGAAAGGAAGAGTGGATAACAATATCTACATTAGAGAAATTCAGGAGTATTACCTCATTGTGATTGTATATGTAGAAGAAATTATATTTTATGGTAATGATAAAAGAAGTTGTGAATAATTTTTTGGAGAGATGTAAAAGGTATTTGAAATTTCCATTCCCGGGGAAATGAAATAATTTCTTTGGTTAAAAATATTAAAAAATAAATAATGCATTATTTTTTAAGAAAAGTATGCTAAATAATTTCTAAATAGGTTCAATGGAGGACTCAAAAACCTTTTCCACACCAATATTAGTGGGAATAAAGTCATACAAAAATGGATAAAGAAAAATAATTTGATCATAAAGAGTATCAGAAGCTGATTGGAAGTCTATTGTATTTTACTACCTCTAGACTAGACATTTTTTATGGTGTTACCTTTTTTGTAATACTTCTAAGTGCTCCAAAAGAATCACATTTACATGCTGGAAAAAGAATTCTCAGATACATCAAAGCCAAAAAAGAATTCAGAATCAAGTTATTCAGCTCATATAATATTGTGTTGTTTGGGTATTCAGATGTTGATTGGGAAAAAAATGTTTATTATTGAAGATCCAAATATGGTAGAGTATTCTTTTTAGGAAAGAATTGTGTTAGATGGCATTCAAAGAATTTTTTTTTGTAACTCTCACTATAACTGAAGCTGAGTACATTGATTCCACTCAAGATAAAACACAATTTAGGTCGATGAAAACTCAATTAGAAAATTTAATTATTGAAGCGAAGTTACCCTTATTCTTTAATCGTGTTCCTCTTTCACTGTTGTACCCAATTTGTTTAAAAAATATAATGAATTAAAGCTGGAGTATGTTCCAACATTGTAACAAGTTGCTGACATATTCGAAAATCATTTACTAAAGAATCTTTTCCTAAATTCTGGTTGAACATGGGTATCCAAACTCTTTCTCTTCAAGGTTTAGGTATGTGTTTTTTCCCCTCTATCATATTACCTTTGGATTTTAATGTTAAGGTGGAGAATTTTCTTCATAAATAAATCCTTTTGAATGTAAAAAGAGGGATTTGTGGGTAATTTGTGAACTCATCATTGTTTTTTGAATGATCTATTTGAACTATTTTATGGAGTGGTTATAGGAAATATATATTTTTGTATTCCAAGAAGGATGAAGAAAAGATGAGGTTGAAGAAGAGATGGGGAATGGAAAATAAAGAGGTGGTTATAATCACTAAGTTATACATCAAGTTTTTTCTATTAATGATTATTTTTTCCTACAATGAGCTGACTCCCATAGTATTAGAATTGTTGATAAGTAATCCATTTTTTGAGGATACAATGTTCAATGATTTATGAAATTTGGTTAACAAAAAAATCCAAAGGGGGAGATTGTTTGGACCACACTAAATATAAAGGTGGTTGTTTTCAAATGTTGTATTTTATTGTCAAAGAAGGATTTTTTGGTCAAGGATGTTTAATTTTAAAAGTAAAATCACCATACTTTGTATTTTGTGAGAGTTATATTGATCCATGTTTTAAAATATATTAGACTCATCTTCTCTAAAAAATAAGATTCATTTTTCCATCAAAATGAGGAGAATCTATTTGATAGAAAAGGATCTGATCGAACTCACCTCAGGGATGGTGTGGGAAAATATTGTAATAAGAATGGGAAAAGATTGTAATGAGGAATTTATCATTATCTGGAATGAGTGAATTGGAGTATTTATGACTATGATAAAATAATTGTGATGATGCTCTGTTGTTTCATATTTTATAAATCATAAGTTGATTAAAGATCTTATGATGAAAGATTGATGAAAGAAAAGGGAAAATAGGTATTGAAAATCATACCCAGATTTATCTTATCTGGGTGAAAGATAAGAAATAGAGATGGTTCCGATTGAAGAGGAATCATACTCTTGATAATCCTATTTTGGTAGAGAATGAAGGAAAAGGCTTCTGGGAATCATACTCAAGAGTTTATACCCAGAATGATTGTTATAAAAATGATCTCATCTAGAGAGGATTGTTTTCAAGAAGACAATACTTAGGCTTAGAAAGGAAAAGATCATACCCTGTATGATCATATTCACAATGATCATATCCATTCAGATAGGTTTCAGAATAGATCATACTCAAGCTGAGAAGAAAAGATGAGAATGAGATCCATAAGGTTGTCAACCTTTTGAAAAGGGTTGAATTAACTTTTAGATTCCCACCTGATTCAGGAGAAGAGGAGAAGATGAAGTTTTGTATCTCAAGTGGGTTAAGAGAAAAGAAAAATGAGTTTTTTGGATGCGTTGTCAAAGGGGGAGCTATATATTCAAATGAAATATTTTGATTCAAATCGGTTTTGATAATCGTTTTCAACAATTGGATTGAGAAAATCCATTTAAAAACATCGAACTCATTTATAGAAGTTAGTCTAGCAATTCGAATGAGAGTCTGAAGAAGAAATGGTTTTTTAGAAGAATCGAGAATCTTTTAGAAGAGTTGATGAAGTCAAAATTCACTCAAGATTTTAGGGGAAATTGAGATTAATTTGAATTTTATTAAGCCAATAAATTGATGGTATTCCCAACAAATCATCTTGAGGGACACCTATAAAGGGTGGAGAGTACACCGTAATTTTCTAATGATCAATGTATTGTTCACTGTAGTAGAGAGAGAAGCTCAATGTTTTTCAGTGGGGGAAAGAAGATACTGTATTGATCTTTTTTGAAGACGTTTCAATGGGATGAAGATAAAGTATAATAGACAATATCCCCACATTTTTTTCAGATGAAATAATGTACTTAGTGGTTATCGTATTCAGTTGATTACCATATTCAACTTATTAATTGTATTTGGATGATCAACATATCAGGCTAGATTAATCGGTTTAGGGATTTTTATATTCTGGTTCTCAGAATAAGGAAGAATCATATCGTGTTTATTGGGATCATGAATTTAAGTGGTACCAATTCATTTCTATTGTATTCTCATTGAAAATCAGATTATAATAATCATAATGGTGAGAATCATACTCAGATGAATCGGACTCAGAAAATCGTAAATAAGAAAATCAGATTGATTTTCTCATAAAAAAGACTAGAAAGTTATTACTTTTTTCTGGGAAAGAAAGTAAAGAATTTTATTTCAATTGAACACATTTGTGGAATTGAAAATAATAATAGGTAACATTAGTTGTTAAAAAACATTATATTACCCTATTTGTGTGAAGAAGGTGCACACACACTAATGGAATTTTTTACATAGTTCTACATGAGTGTAAGATTATATCCTACTCTTTGAAATACAAGGATTTATTTCTAGTGGATTGTGTGGTATTTGATCATTTCCAAACCATACCAATGACATAGATATTTTTATTCAATACTGAACCATTTAAATACTTTTTTCCTTTGGATGTGTGGTCGATTTTTTTTATCAAGGAATTGAATCTTTAACAGGTGGTAATAGTTATTTCAAGGAAATATAAAAGAGAAAGTATCACTAAATTAGCCCTACCACTCTAAGTGAAAAATCATCTAGATTAGGCACTTTCAGAGAAAGTGCCTTAATTTCTATGAGTCTCCACCCCTGATAGACTATTTGAATTGTGTCTTTCTGAATGATATCATCCTATTATAGATGATATAATTAAGAGTAATATCATTTTACTTTTTGGTTATCATCATAGAAGGGAACTACTATGAACTTTTTGTGAGAGAGTTAAACTTATGAAATATCAGTTACTATATCACACATAAGAAAAATCATGATTTAATAAAAAGCCTATTAGTATTAAAAATAATAATAATATATATTGGAAATAATATTTTATTTAAAAGTTGATTCTAGGGTACCAAATCCAATAGTGTCTACCTAGTGGGGTTTTTAGCAGTCTAGAAAGCTGCCGGTAGGCCACTGGCTACTTTGTGGTAGCTAGTAGAAAACCTTTGTCATTAAGACTGGTGGTCAAATCTTTCAATGAATATGATCCTTCTTACCTTGACTCGACCTCTGATGACTCCAACGACTCATTTGAACCCCAAGAACCATGTATGGACATATGGATGATATAAAGAGACCCCTAAATAGGATTGGGACGTAACAAAATCTTTATAAAACTTCAACAAAACATAATTTTACTATAGTGAATGATAGTTGATCCAAAAACCATTAGTGATAGAATTGTTCCCTTGGTTCCCCCTCTTGAGATCTATTTATACTTATTTCTTAAAATCAATTATCCACCCATTTTTTCCTCAATATTTATCTTAATTTTAACTTCTCTATATTTCTAGATAACTAATTGTTTTTCTTCAAAGGGATTGTTTCAAAGGAAACCTCCTTTTTCTCTATTTTCTGGTTATTTGTAATAGCTAAAACCAAGGCCTTTTCCATGTTTATTGGCTATTGCTAAAGATAATGGCTTATGTTATTTTCTAGTATCAAAGATTCCAAAAAATGTAACATCTATTAATTCATAAACCCTCAAGAAATTGAGGTGGGAGACACATGGGATCAGAAATATCCTTCACCAAGTTGTCTATATCATACAAACTGTCAAAATCCTTTATCGAATTGTGTGCCTTTCATTATATTTACATTCCACATATTTTACCTTTTAATCTCATATATATCAATTAATATTTTAACTTATATAAATAAATATTTTAATTGTTTAATATACATCATTTTTTCTATGTTTATACATTTTCATTCATTTACACTTCTCAATTCGATTTCATTTACTCAATTATTAAATTCATTCTTCTTCTACTTTCAATTTTTATTTAATATTAAAAAATGGATTGTTTTTGTTTTATTTTTTATAATCTAATTTATATACTCTATTTTTATCTTACTCTCACAAAAAAATGTACTCAAGTGATTTCGTATAATGAATTACATATTTTTTTATTAGAAAGTGGGTGCAGTAGTCGAGATAGTTATTACTCTTTGATAATCAACACTTTTTAAGTGCTTTGAAACACACAAGAATATAGTGGAATATATTTTTTAGTGAAAAAGTTATCTTATTTGAATAGAAAATTTATTTATTTTTAGATAAAGTAATTTCACTACTATATATTTTTTATATAACAATGGTTGAAATAGCCATCATTAGCGCTAAGAAAAGAAATGGTGTTGTAAGGGTCTTTAAAAGATGAAAAATTTTATCATCACTAAAAATAACTTATAAAATATGACTTTGTTGATGCTAAAAAGTGGTCATTAATAGGATATTTTATCAGTTCTAGTTTAGTGCTGTTAAAGGGTTCCCTTTACCAGTGTTTATTATAGAGCTAACAAATGGGACACTTTATCAGCACATTTCTAGCATTGATAAACTGACATTTTATCAGTGTTATTCCTAATTCTGATAAAATACATGTGTTTAAAATGTTCTTATAAAATTAAAACACACCATATAAGTAAATAGAATATTTAATTTCAATTAAATTTACATCACAAATAAAATAAAAAATAATATTAGAAATATTTATAAAAATATTATGTACAATTACATTAGTATGTAAATTTTTTCACAAACATAAAAAAATTCAAAAAAAAATTAAATTTTCATTATCTTTATACCCCAAACACCACTCAAAGGAGCCCAATCATGCTACCAGATTCTAAATAAATACACTAATATAAGAAAAATAGTGTATATGTATAAAAAAATCTTATATTAGTAATACTATAATGGAATAAATAAAACATGAATATTGGATAATTAATTAATAAATTTTCACTTTTAAATTGAGAACAAACACTTTGAGTTGCACCAGGCACACCACGTGTTAGATTAATGTGTGTACCCTACTCAAATGTGGGACACCCTTGAATTCCATTAATGTGATATCCATAATTTTTTTGGAAATCAGGAATTTCATTTATTATCTCATTCAAAATGACACTAAACAGATAATATTCATTTATGTATGAATCATATAATATAACACCTAAACCTGACATTAATTTCAAATACTTAATCAATGGGGATAAATAAACATCAACAACATTACCAAGTTGTTTAGGTCCTAATATAAGTATAGGAGACATAATTTATTTTTTCTTCATGAATGACCATGGTGGAAAGTTATAATTTATGAGCATAACCATACTTGTACTATGATTGATTCATTATAAACCAAAAGTATTCAATCTGTCTATAGATAAAATAAGATGAATGTTTCTCTGGTGAATTAAAAATTTAGGAAACTTGTGATCAATTTTCATTCACGGAGGATGGTCTTCTGGGTGATGAAGTTTCCCATTATTATTTCTATTATCTATATTCCATGTCAATTTATTTGCAGTCTCCCCACTTTTATATAGTTTCCTAATATATGTATTGATTGAAAAGTACCTAATTTTTTTAAGGGGTTGATTCATCTTTCTTATATTGAGACACACAACACATTGGGAATTTATTTTATGATTCATGGTCATTGAGATATGATATATTGTCTTGTTTATATTAAGGTATTTATTTATTGATCATATTAATTGAATATAACATTCATTTAGCATCATATGTTTGAAAAGTAATCTCATTGTCATATTGTGACATAACATTCAAGAGTAAATTAGTTCAGTAAAGCTAGTATCACTCCATCTGTTTCCAATTTTTACATTATATATCATTAGTATGACTGAAAATATTGTATATTTACTTATTCTAATTTATATTTATGTTTTTTCACAACTTTTTGAATTCTAAAATAGTTTTGGACAACAATAAATTTCATCTTCAACCATAATTTTCATTTCCTCAATACTACTTTCATCATCATTCACACCTATAATGATATCCTTGATAAATTATTCATCATTGTTCACACAAGTAATCATATCATATTATCAATAAAACATGGTGTTATATTATTCGTAATCTACATCAAGTTCTTCCATATATTTAGTCTAACATTTATAACTTTGATTTATTTAATGATGGATAAATTATTCTTGGTACTCCTCTTGGTGAATTATTCTTGAATAACAACAACATAAATAAAGACAAAAGATCACGATCTTTTGGAAACATGATGAACTATTTCACATCATCCCGAAACTCTTTTTTCATATGATTTACATCCATCCATTTTTGGATTCAAATCCATTGTATTTATTTCAATAATATTTATATTTAAAAAAATAAAAAATTATGATCTTTGAACCCTTAAAGAAAATTCATTATTTTTTTAAAGGATAAACATTATTAATAAATACATCAATAATCAGGTGAAATAATATTTAGAAGCCGACAAGGGAAATCATCTAAATAGGTGTAAGAACTACCAAATAGTCAATGGGTTGTAAGAATATGTGAATCCCTATTCCATTACCTCTTCACTAAAGATAAGGTGGACACTGGAAGATGGAGGTGAAGAGTGTAGATATTCATGATAATAATACCATATGGTTGGAATCCAATATCCAAATAATTTATAGTATTAATGATAAGAATGTAGTCAGATTCCATAATAAAGGATTTCCAACCTCTCTCAGAAAAAAAAAATCTAGGCCTGTAAGGATGGTTTTATCCTCAACCACTTGTGTTGCCCAGTAAGCGAAAATAGACATTTTTTATGACACAAAAATAGATCCAAGCAAGGAATGGATGATGATACCAACACATTATGTCCCATTATTAGATAGATCCACATTCACATTAAGATTCAAGAATCATAGAAGTGGAAGATTCTAGAAACAAGGAGCATGTTGTTCTCTTAGATAATCACATCATGAATTGAGCTAGCTCTAAGTATCCATGCATACGGGGGCCCATTAAACTCAAAATGATTAGGTTCTGGTCACCTATTTGAAGATAAAATCATTTAATAATACCAAAATAATCCTAGACATCAAACACAGGGAGCTCATCTTCTCTATAGTGAGGTTAAAGGGACACTTTAAAAAAATAATCACCAGTCTAGTTGTCAAAAATAGAAAATAATTTGTATAAGCACTCCACTCTATCCAAATGGACCTATCCCTAGGAAAATGATGGGTAGTATGTGACATGGATTAACATCTAGATATATAGATCATACAAGAAGGATCATATGCTACATGGTTTATGATGAGGATGTCCTTTGTAGGAAGGATCCCTGGACACACATTCCATAAGAATAACTTCACATTGGGTGGAATTAAGATGTCTCAAAGGGGTTTCCAAAAATCACCAACCCCCATTTTCAATGCAAAAAAATACACTTTATATCTGGATTTGATAGAATAAGCATTAAAACATTAAAAAAAATCAAGAAACGATGTTCTGGTACCATATCTCTCACACATGGGAAAATCTTAATAATCCATCTATCTCTATCATTAAACCATGAATCCATCTTCTTAGTGCACCACCCATTCTTAGCCTTATTAAAAATAGATTCATTATATCATTATCCAAATGATCCATCATAGTAGACATTTCATGACAGCCACCACTATCAACAAGACACAGGGCCTTACAGATATTTTCATTTGTCCCATCTATGACCCTCCCAAAGAGGCCCATAATAATGAAATCACATTAACCCAAAAGGATTCTCTAGAAGAAGCTAGGGTGAAGTCCATGAAAAGCCCAAAAAAAGTATGGATGTGGAAATTATTTTTCCTAGAGGACTTTACTCTACAAAATAAAGAGTTTTTACAAACAAGGGTATATGTGTTGTTATAAGCGATTTTTTTTGTTCGTAAAGAGTTTTACCAACAAAAATTTTCTTTTCACTAAATTATTAGTAAAAACTCAGTCTCCATATTTTATTATGATAAATAAAATAATTGTGTTATAATTATAATAATACCAACATATACTATATATGTTGGCCAAAATGCTTAGCTATATATTAATATGAAAAATGTACCTATTAGTAATATTTTTCAACATTTATCTTAACAATTATTATAACAATACCAATGACTAACATATGTTTGTAAATTATATTTTGAATAAAATATAATATAGTGGTATTCCAATATTTGTTGCTAAAATTTTATATTATATTTTTTTAATCTAATTATATATAATATGTTTATTATATAATAAATAAAAAATTATCTTATATGGACATCTCAACATGAATCTCCAATAAACATGATAAAAATATATATAAATCTATTCAAACTCTTATAGAATTTACATGAAACTCCAAAATCACACACATAATTTTTAATTCCATGGGTAAAACTAGTAGTGGGTCCTTGAATGTTGTAATCATCTACTATGAAATATTCTTCTTAGCCATGACATCTTCTATATAGGCTCTGCAACACCACCAATGAGTCTCTACTATGAAATATTCTACTCAGGCATGAAAACGTCTTCTCAGAATTGACAGCTCCACCCACGAGTCTCTGTTGTGACATCTTCTCCTCATGCTTGGAAACACCACCCATGAGTATCCTCTATGACATCTTCTTCCCTTGCTTGAAAACATCATCTCAATATTGACAAAACCACCCATGAGTATTTGTTGTGACATTTTCTACTCAGGATTGACAACATTCCAGAAGCTCAATGATTCCCCCAAACTGGCACCTCAGTGAACCCCTAACAAGAAATACTTGTTGAATATACTAATGCTTACATGGTAGAATATTCAAAGCTTCCACATGAGATTTTCCTTACTTAACAAGAAGAAACATGTAAATGTTCATTTCCATTATCAATCTAAATTCCTATTAAATCCTCTATCCACATGAAATATGAGATAATAATCATAAAATCATACAAATAAAAGAACATATAACAAAATAAAAACATGAAATAAGCATTGTTTTATGTTTTCTTAAAAAATGGTTGTATGAAATGAAAATATATGAGTGACACAAACAAAAATTAAAACAAGAAAAACAATAGAAAAAATGAATAAAAATCCTTACTTTTGGAGAAAAAAATCTATAAATTTACTTCACTCACCCAAATCACCATAAATTGATCTTTTAAAGCTATCCAATTTAGTGCTTGAAGTTATTAGATGAATCAGTAGTTATTGTCGTGGTTGGGTATACATATGAAGTTCACCTGCTCAAATATGAAATGACCATAATTTGATATAGTATTTCATGGGCATCAAAAAAACATAACAAAAAAATAAAAAGTCAAAAAATTAGAATAATGGAAAAGAAAAAATGAATCTTGTATAAAATAAGAATAAAGAAGGGTTCACCTCAGAAATACCATCCCTAATATAGGAAATGAATTTTTTATTTAGGGGAACGTTGAATGTTCTTCCATGATCCAGATAATCACACCGACAACACATAGAGAATTTAATTAATGGAACTTTAATTAGATGAAATTCCAAATAAAAAAATTTCTTACATAAGAAAAATTATCAATAATGACACCATTATTTTTTAAACATGAAAAATTCATGGCCACGACATATTTTTTACACGTTTAAATGTTTCTTCACTGGAAAAAAAGAGAACCCAAAAAAGACAGTTATAATACAAGACTTAAATACTCCAATTATCCATATCAACACCATGCTTCCCACTATAATTTGTACAAAACACTCTATGATTCTATATCATAGTTATCATATGTTTCCAATACATCCTAATTCTCATCATATATTCCCAAAATAATTTTTTTATTCTATATCACTAATTATCAAATGTTTTATGAGGTCCAAAAGCTAATAAATGGTAGATAGACCTTATAACAAGAAAACCCCACCTAAAAACTATCAGATGCAGCATCAGTGGGGTTTTATCACTTCTTCCCTAATCAAAAACACATCATTGCCTATCCTCAAGGACAATTCAACACATGAATCGGGGAATAAGGGGTTCCTTGACAATATTCAATCATAAAAGTACATAGATAACATAATTTTAACTAATAGGGGTCTATGATCATTTTTAAAGCCTATAATAAAAGATAACAAGGATTAAATTGTAGTGCATGACAAGATTCTGATGAATATCAATGTGAATGATCTTGTTATAATAAATGGATTGGTAAAGATTTGCATTCGTAAAAAATTTACTAGTAATTTAGGGATCCAATATCAAATTCAGCACTTGATGCTATGATAAATGTTGGTGTAGACCTTGTTGAATGATCGAAAGAGGTTTCTATTAAGTATATAAAGGTTGAAAAAAGTCTTTGGAAACTAATAATCGGATTCAATGTTTCTTAAATGTGTAATTTTCAAAAATGAATTTTTAACCCTAGAAAAATTAGAAAATGTTTGTAAAACCCTACATCATTATTCATAATTTTCCTCTAGAGTAAAATAATTGGGAGAATAAAAAACATGTAGAGTTTGTGAGGGAAAATAATTGGGATGTATGAAAAATGAAAAGTACATTGAGAATATTTACATAACGATTTAAAATTTCAAACATGATTTGGCTATAACCAAGAGAACGATGTGTGATTTGGCATTCCACTGCTTAAGAAAATATGGAGTCAGTGTGATAATATGATTGATAAAATATATCGATAAGGTATTTTAGGTTTATGGAAGGTTTTTTGTAATATACCCAATGAACATTAGGAAACCTATGTGGGAATAAATTTTGCGATTTTCTATGTCAAGAGGATTTGTGACCAGTTTTTATCTTTTATCATGTAAAGTGTTCGGGGCCAAAAAAATGCACCATTCTTAAAAGGGGTGATAGGAATGATATTATAAATGAAGTATAAATGAATTTTCATGTTTTTATGCCTCAAAAAGAAATATTATCAAGAATCCAAAGCTGATACATGGTGGTAGTACTATTGGGATTACTATGTCTTCCACATTGAAGTAGAAGAGGTCTTCTATTGATGTCATTAAGTATTGTACATACAAAGATGTTTTTATTTCATTAGAGGCATTACATAGAACCCTAAAACAAAAAAGTTGTCTTAATGTGATTGGGACTATGACTACTCTACATGTAAAGCATGAAAAAAAGTGAAAATTCATTGTTTAAAAAAATGAGATTACGAGTGTCATTACAAAAATTAAATAACACTTCCTATGGGATGATAATAAGATAATAGAGAAAAATATATGGGTTGATTTCCTTTAAAAATAGGTTAAAAACTTGATGGAAAATTGCAATTATAAGACATTCATGAATAACATAGTTCTTCGTATGTGTTTTCATTGAATAGGAGCCTTAAATTTCCCAATTCTGGAACCATAACACAAATATAGAATCCTTAAAAAACACCATGAAGAACATCATATAGGACATCATGTCTCATCCATGCATTCCTATCATCAAAAGTCCGTCAAACTAACTTTCCTACAACATCTACATCCCCTCAATGACCACCTCTGATGAACTGTGTATACAACCATTAATTCCTATAAGAATATCCACAAATCTTATAAAAATATCAAAAATAATAACTTAAAAAATAAAATAGAACTAGAGAATAGAGGTGTACCTCTCCTCATCATCTCCTCAGACATCTACAAAAAAAGATGTCATCATCCCTAGTTCCCCACCATAAAGTACCATAATTAACATGCATGATAAATCATAACAGAGCCAAAAATAAAGGAATGCACATTAATAAAACCTCAACAACCCAAAAAACCTAGAATGAAACAAAAATTAAGAAACAAAACAATTTAAATCACTATTAAGATTCCCATTTTCTATGAAAACTAGAGGATATCCACCTTCTTTAACATTAATTGAATGTTGAACACATATTCATCACCATGCATTGTCCTTCCAAAGAAGGAATATAAATCCTAGAATCACTTCCATCTTAATTTTTTAGTGTCCTCATTTAGATTCAAAATCATGTGTACTAGATACAACAAAGGACTGTACATACAACGTCAGGAAATCTATGCAAATGAATAACTAAAAACCTTGATTTTCAACAAAAAATTAAACCAGACTTAGAATATATTAAATATGCACACCATAATATATTAAGTCCAAATAAGCTTGTTCAATAGCCATTTTAGATAAAAATAATAGAACCTCCAACAAAAACTATCTACATCGCATTCCCTTTCCCAATGCATTGTACTAAACAAAAGAATAGCAATTCAAAAATGGTAACTTTACTGACCACCCTTTGCTACCAGGTGGAATGATCATGAAGAAGCATATTGTTCCTCTTGGATCAAGAAGGAAATAAAAAAACTTCCCTAGGATGGGAAGGCCATCTTCAAGACCTAGCAGAAATCGAATCTAGTTAAAGCATAAATTGACATACCCCAAAGTGAATAAAAGAAAGGTAATATCAAATCTGGATGACATTCGATATGAAATTATGGGCATAAAACCCTAAAACTAAAACCCCTAAAAAACTAAAACAATACTCAAATCAAAAAATGAGACTTCCCCCGCACAACATCACATGCTAGAAGAAGAACATGTCACCGAATGCGAGCAAAGAGAGAATCTAAGAAGAAGTGGAAAGCCATGGGAGAAATATCATTTCCTGGGGATAACAACGATGAACCGGGTTTTTGGGTATAGGTAGAGATCACTGGTGAGGAGGCAACATGTAAAGAAGAATTGGAGAGAAGGTAGGCATGATGGAGACATGGGGATTGATTAGGGAATACGTTTTTTCATTTTTTATGTTTTATTAATATGTTTTTTTATATTCAATTCAGATAAAATGTTGTAAAAATTTAATTGAAATTTCTACTCAAAAAATAATATATATTGGATAAAATATATTGTTCCAAATATTTTATTTTTAATAACCATAAAATATTCTCAATATTTTAATATTTCAATATTGGTAATAGTGTTTTAATATTTTTCAATATTTTATTATTCCAAAAATAATTGATTTTTTTCCAAATATTTGTAATATTTTATTTTTAATAAAAACATATTTTTTTTGATTAAATTAGAAATTTTCCTTATAAACATTATTATTTTTTTAATACCTATATACATTATTTAGGAAGCGATTCACTAATTGTAAATTAACTTTTTGATAAAGTGGTAAATTAACTTTTAGGTAAAAATATTTGTAGGTATTAAACATTAATATATATACATATATGTGTTGGTAAAAATAAATGTTGGTACTAAAATTAAATATTAATAGGATATTATATCTATTGTAATTGTTAATTTTTACCAAATATATATATATATTATAAGTTTCTAAATTTCCATTGCTATAAGTCATTTTTTTGTATTTTTAGAACAATGTGAATCAGTTTCTTGGATTAGCTGCCACCCCTTTTTCACAAGGAGGGAATCATTGAAGCTGCACATTCCTTAAAATCTCATTCACCCACATGCTTTGGGGAGGCAGAGCTTATCCCATGTGATCCAATGTGTTATATTCTTCCCATTAAAGGTTCCACACCAAACATTCACTAGTCAAGAATTATGTTGACCAGAAAAAATGCAGGGTTTTTAAAGAGGGAAATGACATAATTCGTAATAGAATGATCCACATACTTGATATGGATTTTCTTTCCCACCATAGAGATCTGTTTAGCATTATTTCCATGATTTTTTTAAAACTCTATCTAAAATCCCTTAGAGCACCTCTATTTTTGAAAGAGTAATTTAAGTGGCGATCCTGGGATACTCTTGATATTTTTCAACAACCTAGATGCAAGAGGGGAAATGAAGGACATTTTTTCTACATTGAGTAACCCCTAATTTAGGGGAAATATCATATTTAATAATATTGAATGATTTTCATGATGTAAAATTATACTTACAAATATTTTTATAAACGGATTCTTATTTTCCTAAGGTTTAAATTTAAAATCATAAGTTTTTATCCACAATGAGAATGTGAGAAACAAGGGACACATTTCGAAAAACATTAACACCATAGAAAATGATATGATAAGCCCAAAATAAATTATATTGGATAAAATTCTATCAACTAGGATAAAAAGGAAGGTATAAAGAGGGTACCCATAGTAGTGTCTACTAGAGGGGGAAAGATCTTTTTAAGGCTTCCATTGATTCCAGTCTTGAAGCAAACTATGGTAACACAATGCATGAAGACATCTATCCATATAGGAAAAAATCATGTCATTCTCATAAAGAACTAGAGGAAATTGTATTAGACATTTTCATATGATTTTTTATATTGATATTTCGTGCCATAAATCTTCTCTTAAGTTGTAGAACATATTTTCATTGAGTGAAAATTTTTATGATCACCAATGGAATTTTCATAGATGTGTCTCTTGGAAACAAAGACACTTTGATTTAGAGAAATAATAGAGGAAATCCATGTTTGAAGCTGGTTAACATTATATAAGTTGATAAATATATAATAAAAATCGAAATATGATTTATTAATCTATGGAATGAGGCTAATTAGGGTATAATTGATAGAATGGAAAATATCTTTCCCATCCCAAAGGACTTTTATAAGGCTTTAAATATATAGCTGGACAATATGCTATAACTTTTTGAAGAATAAGGCATGAAGTCCATTTGGGTCTGGTGCATTGGTTGAGCAGATTTTCTTATAGTATAGGGGAATTTAATCATTATTAATAACATACACCATCGAGCGATTCATAGAATCAATGACCACATGGTGAACACAAGACTCAATATCTTAAGAAATATTAGACTCCTCTTCTGATTAGAGGTCATGTAATAAATAAAAAACAAGATCTGACATATCTTTATCATTCAAAACAAACCTACTCCCATGTTCAGTAAGGTAAGATATTATATTCTTACAGCATCTCATATATTACTTTTGGTGGAAGTTGATGGTCTTTTAATCCCCATCTTTAATATGGGCATCACACAGACACAATGACCATTATCTCTACTTGACTCTGAGATATATTTATGAATTCAATGATTGTGATTTTAGAAAAACACTCTTCTGGGGGGGGGGGGGTGGTGAAAATAAATATAATTGAGCTTCCTTTTGATATTATTTCATTGGATTTTAGGATAGAAAAGTTTATAATAACTCCACTATTATAGCTTAGAGGCCACCTGTGGAATATTATTCTTAACACCAAAGGACGCATCTCCCCTTCATCCATCCCGAGTAGAAAACCGTGTCACACTCTTCCTCCATAGCATAAAATTCTTCAAATCTAAATATTTTCTCTTATATAAGTATTTATCCATTGTGAGGGACATTGATTAGGATAAAAGAGTGGTCTGATGTAGCTGGGCTAGGTGGGACACCAAGAAAATTTTAAAGATATTATCCCATTTAGCGGATCCCAAGAACTAGTAAAAACACTCTTAAATGAAGATATTACCTAAATTCCCATGAAACCAAGTGAAAGGGGTGCCTATGTTTCCCAAATTAGTGAGACTC
This sequence comes from Viscum album, assembly GCA_963277665.1. Taxonomy (NCBI): domain Eukaryota; kingdom Viridiplantae; phylum Streptophyta; class Magnoliopsida; order Santalales; family Viscaceae; genus Viscum; species Viscum album. Next base: position 1,275,493,386 of record OY728162.1, on the reverse strand, counting down.
ATGTTCTAGGATTCGTATAGTAATTTTGACATTGAAATTCATGATAGTAGAGTTCCACCTTTCTTATTATAATGATACATGATTTCATTCAAATCACCGCCAATGGTAAGAGGCCTTGAATTTATCTCTCCCAATGAATGAACAAGATCACATGATATCCATTTATCATTCGGAGTTGGCCAACTGTAGAATCCCACAAGAGTCTATGTAGGGGAACCCAACTGATGGAAAAAAACCACAATTTGGTTTGGAGAGAAGTCCATAACTCTGACCTCCAATTCCTCCTTTCATTGGAGGAAAATACCCCTTGCGTGGATTTATATGTCCATTGAAATACACCCTTGACATATAATTTTTTTTCACTTCACCACACATTTCCTTACTGTTTGACAAGGTTTTAGACAAAAATTCCATTTCAAGGCCTCTTGTAGCACTCCAACATATGAGCATCCATACTGTGCGTGGATTTCTAAGACCACGATAGTTCAGATACAATATTTTCATTATGGTAGGTGGGACTAGTTAATTCTAGCCTTTTCCATAACGAGTTCAAGAAATGATTCATCACCCATCACATTCCACTATTTTTTTGGATATTCTCGGCTAGCTGTACTGTCTCTGGACATCATTTATATATGTAGTGTTCCACATTATGGGGTTCTACATCGGGGTCCCCTATAATTATTGTCATCTATGTCCGGTGTTTATAGTGACTAACATTATAAACCCATGCATTTCCTCTCACCCATGGGAGGAAATAACTAGAAGATCAGATCTTCGGGGATGATATAGGTCTTGAGGGTTGGTAATAAATTGTTTGGTGTTGGAGGGTGTTTTATAACTTCCCTAACAGGCCAGAAGAATGCATGAGTTCAAGATTATTATCCCCATAGAGACTTTTTCTAGATCAAAAAATGATTCCTGGATCCATAAAGTCCGACATGGTGGCTTGGTTTATTCACCTCCTTTGCTCGCATAACAGAATTATGTTCTGTAAGAAAGCCTAACATACCCAGTATGATAATATTTTTTTTATCGGTGGTGGTATTCTATATATACCTTCACTCTACACAAAAAAATCAAGAATATAAAAGGATATTTTCTACACACACACACATATAGTCATCATATTTGATATAAATTTTCATTACATAAAAAAAACTACTAGTACATATAAAGACCAAGAATTATATGAATTTACAGTATTTTAACATTTATTTATTTTACAAGAATTCACATATCATAAACCATTTTTTCTTAAATTGATTCATGAAGGAAGATAATTCAATCTTTATCACTATCAATGTTCCCAAAAATCTTATTGATTTTTAAAACTGAATATGTATTAGGGTATATATAATAAGATTTCACTATCAAAATATATATCAGAATAAGTTAATTATTTTTCACAATGTTTATGGAGTCATTGAAATAATTTAATCACAACAATTATGGTTATTACATTTTTATTTTGATGAAATTTATCATATTTGAATCCTTCTCTTGGTAAAACAAGATTAGGATACATTCAAATTTTATAATGCATTTAAAAGTTAATCACCCCCATGATCTATAGTATTAGACCAATCCTATATAGTATATTTACTCGAGAAAGATCTTGTTAAATAATCCAAAGTACACTAATCCAAAACAATATTGGTAATATAGAACCCACCCACACTACTTTTATGTAAGGGCATGGTTCCATGTGGATCGACACTTCACATGTTTTCGAAGACCAAGGTGCTCCAAGAAAGATGAGAAGAAGTATGGAGGAGTTCGATCATGATAATCTATAAATAGGGGGACACATGATGTGACCAAGGGGGACATTTTTTTTACCGTTTGGGTTTCAGAAAAATAAAACAAAGCCCCGAGACAAAGTGTTTTTTAGCGTAATTTAGCCTCGAGGTGGTACTTGACATGATGGGGAGGTACACGTCGTGTACTGCCCCACCACTGGGTATTTTAAAGACACACAGCCTTTTGGTTTTTCCAAACTCTATGGCTTGAATGCACCCCCTCTCGACACCAAATGACCTAGACGCCTCCCTCTTCAATGTTTGGGGATTCCTTCATCCTGGATTGGTTATCGCTTCTATCTTACATTTGTCCTCAATCTGAGGTAAGATCTACCTCCATTATTTAGTTTTCTTTGATCCATCTTCTCATGTTTCTCTTTTTCATGCTATAGAGTTTGATCTCTATAGTTATAAGGGAGCCTGTTTTGGTTTTTTCTGATGTGGTTGTGTTGCGACATCCTCGGGTGGATGTAGTTGTTGCGGGGAAGGAGATCATGATCCATTTATTTGATCTGTTCTCGAGTGAAGAACATCGGAAACCTTTTGAGGAAGGGGTTTGTTTATTCTCTATTATATTACATGCAACTCTAGAGTTAGTATGTTTTGGCCCCTTGGATCACAATGTAATTGACATAATATATATTTGAACCAGATAAATAAATTGGTATATATCATATGTTATTGCCTCTTATTTTGATAGATAGTGTAATATCTATGCTTGCATGTTTAGTATGTTATTCTAGATGGAAATTGGTAAATAATGTAAAATGGGATTAATTTTAATTATTTCTCAAAGATAAATAGGCATGTAAATAAATCTGGTTGTTGTTGCAGTAATCATGTTTGATTGAATTAATTGATGAGCCAGAGGCATGTTGATGGTTGTTGATAATTAATTAAAGGCATTTGAATTAACTATTTAGTTAATTTATGATAGGTTATTGTTTAGGTTTCCCATAGTTGGAACCAAAAAAATATTAATTTGGTTAATTCCATAAGGATTAAAGAACAAGTTGTTTGATAAAAGATAATTATTGGTAGGGTTCTAAGTCACACTCTTTCTTGTAAGGCCAAGTGCATTATTCCTTGGAGACATGAGTTCTCATTATGTATGAATACTGGATGAATTGATTAAGGGCCAAGATACCAATTGATATGATATTTGTTTCCTATTTCTTGTGTTGTGATGTTACCTCAATTGATATTGTGATATGTGGGGGAAGAAAGCCCCATTGGTTGTGGCAGCAGTTGACGCCTAGAGTGGAGAGATGCATCGGTTTATGCATTTGGGAATGAGGGAGGATACCCGAGATGATGAAACTAGTTGGATTTGAATGATTGAATGCTTTCAGAATCTTTTTGGTCATTTATCTACTTTACTTTCCCCACTGCTCAAGGTAGCTGGTCTTACTTACCCAGCTCCAAAAAGGGGCAAAGACATCGAGGTTATGCCACATGATTTCCATGTTTAGATTCTTGAGGGAGGATGGGTCTACGCTCCTTCTATAGGTGGAAAATACTTGACTGGTAGTCCATCTACTCACCGTGTTATTCACCTCACGTGTGGTAGCTTTGAATGTTTTTCTAGAATGTCTGGGAATATGGGAAAGTGATAATGATGTTAATAAATGACTGAATAAATTATGTTAAAACAAGGGGCTGAAGCTTGATGGGATACAATGATGAGGTTGAAATTTAAAGGAACAATGGACTTTGGGTGTGATGGTAATGAAATATAATGTGTAATTGGTAATGGTTAATTAATGTTTAAATAATTAATTAACATAATGTAAAAATGATACAAAGGTATACATAATCTAATGTAGCTATTTAAATGGTTGTGTGCCTATAGGATACCTAGTATTAGTAGTGACAACTAGGAGTTTGAGTGACTTAATCTGCATTTGAGTCTAGGACTAGGTTATTCCCGTAGTGTGGTTGTAAGCTATAGTATATTATCTACGTTTTGTGTTTCTATATGCTACTCCACCCCATCATCTTGGTAAACTGACACCCTAGGTATTTGGAGCCCTAGGTGGTATTTTCTCTAACATTCTGGTGCATGGACAGATGGATGACTGCCCTCTTTAGCCCCACTCTCTTCTCTTAGTAGTTACATGTGTTCATATGAACAAAGGTTAGGTTTCCCCAGATATGTGTGTAGAGGTATGTAATGGCTTGTGGTTATTTCACATACATATATTCTAGTTTCCTTTTTTCTATTATATGTATAATGTGTATAGGTTGTGGTGGCTTGAGGATCCTTACTCTGTGTATGAGCTATAATGGCTTGATTCATAATACCTAAAGTATGACTCGCGTTAGTTAGACTATGGTGACTCCCGAAAACTACCTATTTACTTTTGGTTGTGTGGATGGTGTGGTGAATCACCCATGCGTCTATAGGTAAGATTTGTGTTGCACGAGGTGCATGTGGTAGTGCTCACCCAGGTGTCTTTGGGCTGGCCTTTTTGGAGAGATATAGCTTAGGACATGTGATGTTGTGGCAAAGTGGAAAACTAGTGGGGACATTGTAGGGAGGTTCCCTTGATATTATTTTTTATATTATATACTCTTATACGCGAAACTTTGTGAGAGTGTCCATGGTGAGGTTGGGAGCATAATATACATATTTAGGTGACGTGTTAGTTTCACTTGTTGTTATCTATGCTTTAGTATGATTTATTTAATTTTTCACAAGAGGATCTAGGGAGGATCCTACTGAGTATACTGTTATATTCACCCTATTCCTATAAAAACTATTTTTTAGGTCACTTGGAGTAGGTTGGAGATGAGTATATTTACTACTATCTTGGGGTTGTGGGAGCTGTTCGGGCATCATGGTCAATGTAGTTTTTACTTTCTGTTGGTACTTGCAGTTTTCTATTTCAGTTGTAGTAGATTTTTCATGACATTAAATACATATACTTGGGATTTCTTTTATTTTTTAGACTGATTTGGATTTTGTTAGTTTATGTCTTAAATCTCTCTTATGCATGTTTTCTCTTAGAGGGTAATGCCTCCCATTTTAGTGTTTAATATACCCTCGATGCTAGTCTCAAATCTGACGCCTACTAGTGGCGAGACTCGGGGGTCACTATATCCCTCCCCACATTACTAGACTAGGAGGGGTATGCCTTGTGGGGAGGGGGTTGTGACAAATTCATATCAGAGCTCTAGTTGAGGGATAGAATGGAGTTTGGTGTTAGGCACATGTGAGGTAACATTGGTTGGTAGGGATACAATATTAGTCAAGTTTATAAAGTGATCTAAACAATGGAGACGGGCTGATACATAGGTGTTTAGGCCCCCCCTGTGATATGATGCATGAAACTTTAAGTTTATAGTGGATACTAAATGAGGAGATACTATTTATAAGGTAGAAACCTAAGAAAGGATCATGCATCATTCTTCCTTTTTCCTGTGTTTGAATGGGTAGACCTTGGGATAGGTTAAACTTAATTGAATAAAAGAAAACAATTAATTAATTAATGATGAGTATTCCATATTCTAGGTTAAGGATCTCTAACTATTTTATATTTTGAAGGCATGGCTCCAGGTCAATGTCCTCATCAGGTTCACGTAGAAGATGTCCAGCAGGCTGCGCCAATAGTTCGCCAGAGGGAAGAGGTTGACGATCATGACACTTGGAGGGGGAAACTCTGAGAGTTTCAATGAAAAAGTCTACAGAAGTATGATGGATCCATTTCATTTGTAGTCATGGAAGACTAGTTGGATTAGGTTTACATATCCTTTATTTAGATATGTGCTAAGAAGGGGAATTGGGTGTCTTTGGTTGTGATAATTCTATGTGGGGTAGCGAGGTAGTGGTGGTTCTTATTCTTCGAGGATTGTGAGGAGTCGACGATCTTGTGGGTGGAGTTCTAATACATGTTTAGAGTCAAGCTTTCTTTTTTGACAGTAAAGGCGTCCAGTCACCAGGAGATTCTTACCCTTTGACATGGGATCTTTAGTGTGAGAGAGTTTTGAATCTGATTTAGGAACCTTTTACGATATTCTTTAGACCAGTTTCCAGATGAGGATTCCAGGGTAAGGCATTTTAATGAGAATTTGTATCTAGATATCTAGTGTTAGGTCACCCCATTAATGATGAAGATATATCATGAGGTGTTGGGGAGGGAAGAGGTCATTGAGAGGATGTTATCTAGAATAAAATCTTTACAAGATGGGGGTCTTCAAAATTCCTCATGAAGTAGAGATGTGGTCCGAGATTCCTGGTTTTTAGGACAGAAGAGTTTCCGTTCGGCTGGGGGTAGGTCCCAGCCCTCAGCATCTCATTTCTCTGTGGGTGGAGGATCTCAGGCCAATGCTAAGGGATCATAAATTTTTCTTTCTTATGGGGACTATGGTCATCTGTAGAGAGAGTTCCCTAACATTCGGATCAGTCATCATGCACTAGGGGTTCCGCTCCAGGTTCCTCTATTGAGGTAGTTCCAGCCGAGGTAACTGCCACAAGTTGTACCAAATTTGGATCAAAAGAGAGTTGATCTGGAAGGCAGAGGACAACCCTGTTACACTCCCCATCATTAGAGAATATAGTGCAACCATTGTTATGGTCGTCATCAGGGTCAGAGAAGTAGTATAGGAAGTCGTGGTTAGCTTCATGCTTTAGCTTTCCATCTCCAGGAAATCCAGACATCATTCGAGGTAATCATTGGCTGTTTTCTTCTTGGGTGTATGCCTTGTTTGATTTAGGAGCGACAAAGTCCTTCATATCAACTTCCCTGTTCAATTCATTAGGACTTGAGTTAGAGAGGATTCTAGTGACCTTGGTGTTGACTACGCCTATTTGAGGTTGAGCTGACTTTTTTTAAGTATATTGAGATGGTTAGATAGTGTTGTGGTAGCACTGCCCTTAGAGAGATTTCCTATGTTTACAGATACAAAAATATGATGTCATACTAGGAATGTATTTTTTTATCTATGCAGTATATCATGAATTGCTTCAAGAGGCAGGTGGTGTTCTTCAATCCTGAGGGAGAGCCAGTAGTGTTTGTTGGTGAGAGAGACCCTCAGATGGGTCAGAGGAGTTTTTTTTCCTTGTCATCCTCGATGGATGAGCTGATACTAAGTTCTTCAGAGGTTAACCATTTGGTGTTTCCCATAGTCTTAGAAGAGTACCCTGATGTATTTCTAGAAGAGTTTGTAGCATTACCCCTTCAATTAGAGATCGATTTTGGGATCAAGCTACAACTACGATCATCTCCTATCATTATGTATGCATATAGGATGGCCCCTTCCGAGTTACAAGAGTTGCATAAACATCTTTATAGTCATTTAAAATGTGGTTTTTTCCAGCTGAGTGTGTCACCATGGGGTGCACCGTTTTTTTTCATGAAGAAGGCTAAGAGGAGTTTGTGGTTTTGTATCGATTATTGTCTCTTAAACAAAGTGACAATGAGGAATCACTATCCTCTTCCATGAATTGATGATTTATTTGATAAACTGAAGGGTGGAAGTTGGTTCTAGAATATCTATTTGCGGTCATTATATAATAATATGCGTGAGATGGATGAGGATATCCTGAAAAATGCTTTCTGTTATCCTCATGGGAATTATGAGTTTGTTGTAATCTCATTTCGTGTGATGAATGCACCAGTTGTATTCATGGGATTGATAAAAACTATGTTACATGAGTTCCTAGATATGTTCATGGAGGATTTAATTAATGATATCCTTGTGTACTCTACATATAAGGAGGAGCATGCAGAGCATCTGCATGCCATTATGGGAGTTCTTCATCAACAACAACTATTTGGGAAGTTGTTGAAGTGTGAGTTTTGGTCTCAAGAAGTTCGTTTATGGGGGAATGTGGTGTCCCAATAGGGAGTAGAAATGGATCTGTCGATAATAGAAGTACTTTTGTCTTTGGAATCCCCCAAGATAGTGGTATATGTGTGAAGTTTCTTTGGTCTCATTGGCTACTACAGGAGGTTCATAGTCGATTTAACTCGGGTTTTGACTCCTATGAAAGCATTGACCATGAAGGATCTGGTGTTATGGTAGACTAATCGATGTCAGGCCACATTTTAGTATCTAAAGGAGAAGTTGGAAAGTGCTCCAGTTCTTTGTCTTCTAGAAAAGGGAGTTCAGTTTAATGTTTTTTGAGATGCTTCACTTCTAGGGTTAGGTTGTGTTCTGATGTAGTAGAGATCTGTTGTTTCTTTTGGGTTTTGATAGTTGCATCCACATAAACATAACTATTCCACCCGTTATCTTAAGTTGGTGGTTGTGGTGTTTTCTCTGAAGTTGTGGAGACATTTCCTCACTGGGGGAGGGCTTTTTTGGCTTCACTGATCTTAAGAGCCTGAGGTATGTTTTCTCCCAACATGAATTTAACTTGTAACAGTTTCGTTGGATGGTGTTCTTATAGGAATGAAACTTTTATTCCTCGTATACACCACAAAAGGGAAATATTCTAACTAATTCACTGATCAGGAAGTCACATAGTGAGGCAGTGCGTGAATCTGCTGATTTCTAGAGAGTGATGGAAGAACATTCAGCATTACATCTTGATATGGGAGAAGTTGAGGGGAAAAGGTTGTCTTTTTTCAGATGGTGGTGAAGTCATCTCTGGTGCTATTGGTGGAAGAGTCCGAGTTGTAGGATCTAGAGGTGGAGGTTTGGAGGGAAAGTATTGTTTTGTGGAGAGGCCTCTGATGGATAGTATAAGGATGAACAACATAGAGTGTTATATCAGAGAAGGATTTTCGTTCCTTTTTTGATGCTTGAGATGATTCTTAGAGGGTTCCGTAGTTCTCCTTTAGTAGTGAATCCTAGCATGAAAAAGATTTACGGATCTTGGAGGAGTCAGTTTTGGTGTCTTGGGATGAAGCATGCAGTTTTCGAGTTGGTGTATCAATGTTTGGTTTTCCAGAAGATGAAGATCAAGAACCATGTCCTTGGTGGTTTTCTCTATCCGTTAAATGTTCCTCATTGAAAGTGGGATGACATCTCAATGGCCTTTGTTACTGGTTTACCTCGATCAAAGGGCAGCCATGATTCTATTTGTGTGTTAGTGGATCATTTAATGAAATCCTTCTACTTTATAGTGATCAAGGAGTCGAGGATGTTGTTGGTTTTGTTGAGGGATTATATAGAGGAGGTGGTGAGACTCCACGGGGTCCTGACGGTGATCATTTATGATTGAGATGCTAATTTTACCTCTAGGGTATGAAGAGGTCTCCAACATTATTTCAGTTCTTAGCTAGGCCTTATCACTGATTTTCATATGCATATGGATGGTCAAATAGAGCGGACCATCTAGACTCTTGAATACATGATGTGCTCTGGTGTTCTAGATTTTGCAGGTTCATGGATGAGGCACTTACCCTTGGCGGAGTTTTCTTACAACAAAAGTTTTCACACCACCATTGGTATGGAACAATTTAAAGCCTTGTGTGGCCAACCTGTCCGTTCTCCATTGTGCTGGACTAGGGTATGAGATTTAGTGATTCTTGGGTGGAAACTGGTATAAAGCACATGAGAGATGGTTCGGGTGATTCATAAGATGATGAAGGTAGTGCCTGATCATTAGAAATCATTTGTTGATCAAAGTAAGAGACCTTTGGAGTATGATGTTGGGGATCACATGTGTCTAATGGTGACTCCACATCGTGGGAAGTGATGTTTTGGTCATGGGAGTAAGATTTGGACCAATTTTGTTGGGCCTTTCGTGGTGTTGGATCATGTTGGAGCAGTGGCGTATCTGGTGACACTTCCCCCACAAATGAGTAGTGTACATGATATTTTTCATGTGTCATAGCTCCGATGTTATCTTCATGATGACTCTCACATCATCAATTGGGGAGAGATCAACATTGAATATGATGCGACCTTCGAGGAAAAACTATTGGAGATCTAAGAGCGCAATGAGAAGGTGTTTCACAGTCATTCTATCCCCTTGGTTCATGTCATGTGGTGACATAGTGGTGTGGAGGAGAGTACATGGAAATGTTAGTCTCAGATACGTGCTAAGTACCCCAATTTGTTTGATTTTAACTCTTTTAATGTAACGATGTTCTTTTTGTGGCTGTAGACATTTCTTGTCTATGAGATGACTTTATTTGATTTCTTGTTGTGTGGATTTCTCTCTTTGAGAGGTATCTCCCCCAAGAGAGAGTTAAAGAGCTGGTTGTGGTCTTCGCGAGGTGTCACATTGTTCTTTGATGTGGTTGATCTCTTTTAGGGGATAGACCCTTGAGAAGTATCTCACGGGGTGGTTGTTCAGACAACCCCGTTTAAATTTCTTCTTTGGGATGGTTTTGGAATCTCGAGGATGAGAATGTTTTGAGATGTATCTCATGCAAGGTCCCAGATCCATGTAGATCGACCCTTCATGTGTTTTTGAAGACTGAGGTTCTCAGAGAAGGCTCAAAGGAAGTTTGGAGGAGTTTGGTCATTAGAAGCTGGAAACAAGATCAGCTACACAGCATGACCAAGGTGGACACAATATGTACTGTTCGGGTTTCAGTAAATTAAAATAGAGCATCAAGGCAACACATTTTTTTTTGGAAAAAGTTAGACTTGATGTTGTACATGATGTGACGGGGAGGTGCACTCCATGTATTTCCCCACCACTGGGTATTTTAAAGACACTCATCTACTCAGGTTTTTCAAACTCTACAGCTTGAGGGCACCCCCTCTCAATCCCAGATGACCCAGATGCCACCCTCTTCCACGTTTGGGGATTCCATCATCCTGGATCAGTTTCTCGCTTCCTTCATTGATCCGTCTTCAATACAAGGTAAGATATACCTATGTTCTCTCATTTTCATTGATCCATCTTCTCATATTTCTCTTTTCCATGGTATGGGGTTTGATCTACATGGTTATAAGAGTGTCTATTTTGGTTGTTGTTGATATAGTTGTGTCGTGACATCCTTGGGTGGATGTAGTTGTGTCGGGTAAGGTGATCGTGACCTTTTAATTTGATTGGTTCTCAAGTGAAGAATTTCAGAAACCTATTGTGGTTTGGGATTCTTTGCTTATATTTTATTTTCTGTGAAACTATAGATTTATAATGTTTTATCCCACTGGATCACAATGTAATTGACATAATAATTTTTTTAATTGGATAAATAAATTGGAATTGGTCGCATGTTATTGCTTCCTGTTTTGATAGATAGTGTGATATCTATGCTTTCCTTATTTAGAATGTCATTCTTGATGGAAACTAGTAAATAACTTAAACTGGGATTAATTGTAATTATTTTTCAATGATAAAGAGGCATGTAAATGAATCTGACTATTATTGCAGTAAGAATGTTTAATTGAATTAATTGATGATCCAGAGGCCTGTTGATTCTTGTATATAATGAATTAAAGGCTTATCAATTAATTGTTTAGTTAATTTGTGATAACATAAAATTTAGTTAGACCATAGTTGGAACCTATAAATAATAAACCGGTTAATTTCTGATGGATTAAAGAACTGGTAGTTTGATAAAAATATATTTCTTGGAAAGGTTCAAAGTTACCCTCTTGCATGTAAAAAGGAATGCCTTGTCCTTTGGAGCTATGAGTCCTCATTATGTATGAAGGATGGTTGCCTTGTTGAAGGGCCAAGAGCCAAGTTGATATGATATTTGTTTCTTGCTACTTGTGTTGTGATGTGAGCCTATATGGATGTTGTGATATGTGGGGGCAAGGAGGCACATTGGTTTAGGTAGTAGTTGTCTTTTAGAGTGGTGAGATACCTTGGTTTATTGATGTGGGTGTCAGGTAGAACACTAGAGATGATGAAACGGGTTGGATGTGAATGATTGGATTATTGATGAATCTTTTCGGTTTTTATCAGATTTACTTTCCCACTTCGCAAGGTAGCTGGTCTTGTTTACCCTCCTTCTAAAAGGGGTGAAGATGTGTGGGGTATGCCACGTGATTTCTGTGTTTTTCTTTTTGATAGAGGATGGGTCTACTCTCCTACTATAGGTGTAAAAGACTTGATGGGTAGTCCATCTACTCACTGTGTTGAGCCCCTATTATTTGGTAGCTTAAAATGTTTTTCTAAAATGCCTGGGAATATGGGAAAGTGATAATTCCATTAAAAAAATATTAAATAAATGATGCTAATGCATGAGGGTTGGAGTTTGCTATGACATAATGATGAGGTTGAAATTTAATGGAACAATAGACTTTGGGTGTGATGAAACAAAAATATAATGCGTAATTGATAATGGTTAATTAATGTCTAAAAAATTGATTAACGTAAAGTGAAAATGATAAAAAGGGATAAAGTAAACTAATACCGCTCTTTAAATGGTTATGTTCTTATAGCATACCTAGTCTTTCCAGTAGAAGCCAGGAGTCTGAGAGACGTTAGCTGAATTTGAGTCTAAGACTAGGTTATGCCCATAGTGTGGTCGTAAGCTATAGTATATTCTGTATTTTTTGTGTTTCTATAAATTAATCAACTCCTTCATTTAGGAAAATTGACATCCTAGGGATTATGAGCCCTAGAGGGTGTTTTCCCCAACATTTTTGTGGGAGGATGGATGGCTGGCTACGCCTAGCCCCTCTCTCTTCTCTTGGTAGTTACTTGTGTTGGTATTCATGGCGGTTAAGTTTCCCCTTATAAGTGTGTAGATGGCTATAATGGATTGTGGTTATTTCACACACATATATTATGGATATAGTATTCTTTGTTCTACTATAGGTATAACGTGTATAGGAAGTGGTGTATTGAGGATCCTTACTTGGCGCATGTGCTGTAATCGCTTGATGCATAATACCCGACATATGATTAATGTTATGTGGGCTGTGGGTGCTCCTAAAAACCACCTGGTTCATTTTGGTTGTGTGGATGGTGTGGTGCTTCACCAAGGCGTCTGTGGGTAAGCTTGGTGTTGCACGAGGTGCATGTGGCAGTTCTTGCCCAGGTGTGTTAGGTCGACCTTTTTGGAGAGAGATGGCTTGGGACATGCGATGTTGGGGCAAAGCGGAAAATCAGTGGGGAAGTGGTAGCAGGGTACCCTAGATATTCTTTACTGTATTATATACTATAGTATGTGATACTAGGTGAGAGTATCCATGGTGAGGTTGGGAACATAGTATACCCATTTAGGTGACGAGTTAGTTTCACTTGATGATCACTGTGTTTTATCTTGCTTTCTTTACTTTTTCAGGAGTGGATCTAGGGATGATCCTACCGATTATACTTTATGAACCACCCTACACATATACAAACTATTTTTTTGGTAACTTGGAGAAGGTTGGAGATTAGGATGGTAACTACTAGCTTGGGTTTGTATGAGCCATTCGAGATTCATGGTCATTGTTGTTTTTACTTTCTTTTGGAACTTGCAGTTTTCCATTTTAGTTTTAGTAGTTTTTTCATGACATTACATACATATACTTGGGATTTATTTTATATTGCAATTTGAATTGGGTTTGGATGGTGTATTTCTTATCTCTCTCTTTCGCATGTGTTCTCATATAGGGTAATGCCCCCCATTTGATTGTTTACTATAACCTCAGTGGCACTCACCAACCCAGGGCCTACTGGAGGCGATACTTGGGGGTCACTATCTCCCTTCTCACATTGTCGGCTCTGGAGGCGTGCACCTTATTGGTAGGGGGTCATGACATTGCAAATACCTACAATGAGGCACCCCATTTCCCATGAACCACTAATATAAGATCTTATGGGCTCATCTGTGTGGTGAAAGAACGAATGAGATTCCATAAAAACTAGTTCGGAAAATCAAACATTTGGTTTTGAGGTTCAATTTGTACAAAACAATCAACTTTAGCTACATAAAACATCTAGTTCTACGAGAGTTTGAGTGCGATGTGAGGAAGACATTATGTTGAAGTTTTTTTTCGAGGGTGAAAAGTTTTATCAGTGATTATTGAGAATGCTGAAAAAGTGTATTTTATCAGCACTAAAAACATAAGCGCTCCTAAATACAACCTTTTTAGCACTTTCTTAGCACTGATTAATCAATAATTTTTTCAGTGTGAAAAAAATGTTGATAAAATAAGTATATTTCCACACTTATGTTTTGAAGCTAATAAAATACACTTTTATCAGTGTTTAAACTAGCGGTGAAACAAATGTAAAAAACCAACAAACAAATAATATTAAAAATAAGAATAACAAAATTTTAAAAAATGAAATATACTAACTATTTAAATTAAAAAGTATTGAAAATGCATTTAAATGAATTAAATATATAAATTAAAAACATATTGAAAATAATAAGACTTAATAAATGAAAATGTATAAATAAATATAAGAAATTCATAAATTCAAAAAATATTAAAAATTATAAAATAATATTAAATGAATAAATATTAAAAATAAATAAATGAATTTGAATAAATTTCAAAAATATTAAAAAGCTGAATTCATAGCATAAGATACACAACTAAAAAACAAATAAAAATGAATAAAATGAATATATAATCAATATTAATTATATAAAAACCAAATTATTTAAAAATGAATAAAATTAACTATTTAAATTAATTTTTTTTTAAAAAGTGTGTTTCAACAAATTAATTTTATTAATCTCAAACATATGATTTTTTTAAAACTTAATAAATAAAAATGAAAAATATTATTATTTTAAATTACAAACGTATTGAAAATATTAGAACATTGTAAAATATATATAAAAATAAATATTATAAAATTTTAAAATTTTAAAAAATAAAAAAATTAAATATTAAAAACGAATATATAACAATAAATTAAATAACATTAAAAATGAATAAATAAAAATTAGTAGATGACAAAACCATTTAAAAAATGGATATGTACTACTAATTACATGAATTGTAAATACATAAAAAAATTAATAAAAAATGCATCTATATAAATTAATTATATAAATTTAATGCATTTTAAAAATATTAGAACTTAATAAATAAAATAGAATAAATATTATTCATATTAAATAAAGACACATTGAAAATAATAAAACTTAGTACACAGTTCTGTATAAATAAACATTAAAAATGGATAAAATACAAAAATATGAAAAATTATATAATATTAAAAATGAATAAATAATATTAATTGATTGAAGATTAAAAATGAATAAATATAATTGAATAAATTACAAAAAAATATTTTAAAAAAAGAATTCGTTACATGAATTACTTGAATTACTGACACATAAAAATGAATTAAAACAAATAAACAAATAATATTAATTATATTAATAACTAAAATATTAAAAATGAATTATATTGTCTATACAAAAATTTTAATGTTAAAATGAAATTATAGGAATCAATTATATAAATTTCAAACATTTTAGAAATATTAATACTTAAAAAAATATTAATGATATAAATTACAAAAATATTGAAAATAATAAATCATAGTAAAAAATGTGTATAAATTTTTAAAAATGAATAAATTCTAGAAATAATAAAATTAATAAACATCACAAATAGAAAAAATAATATTAAATGAAAAAAAATTAAATATGGGTAAATAAAATTAAATAAATTACAAAAACATATAAAAAATATGTGAAGTCCTAACATTAATTACACGAATTGGGAACACATAAAAAATTAATAGATAAATATTATTATTATTGTTGGTGATTATTTATGTGTGAAATGTATTTATTGTATGTAAAAATATAATTAATTATTAACATTTATAATATTTAATAATAATTAAAAATACCATTATTTAATTAAATGTATAAATATTTAAAAATTTATTAATAACAATCAAAATTAAATGTATTAAAAAACTGAATATATTTTAAAAATGAAAAAATTATTAAAATACTAAAAATAGTGAAATATTAAAAATGAATAAATAATATTAAATCAATAAATAGACATACATGTACGGACATATATACATGTAAACAAACATGTGTAGATACAAAAACTTACATATACAAATACACACAAATACACATACACATACACCAACACATACACATACAAATATACACATACACATACACACACCCATACACATACACATAGACATACACATACACATACACATAGACATACACATACACATACACATACACATACACATACACATACACATACACATACACTTACACATACACATACACATACACATACACATACACTTACACATACACTTACACATACGCATACACATACAGATACACATACACATGCACATACACATACAGAGACACATACACATACACATACACATACACATACACAGACACATACACATACACATACACATACACATACACAGACACATACACATACACATACACATACACATACACATACACACACACATACACATACACATACACATACACATACACATACACATACACATACACATACACATCCACATGCACATGCACATACACATACACATACACATACACATACACATACACATACACATACACATACACATACACATACACATACACATACACATCCACATACACATACACATACACATACACATACACATACACATACACATACACATACACATACACATACACATACACATACACATACACATACACATACACATACACATACACATACACATACACATACACATACACATACCCAAACATGAAGTCATTTACATATGCATACATACGCATACAAACAATTACTACTTAAATATATACACACATGCACTCGTATATATACACATACACATACATACAATAACATACACATGAATTCACATACACATACATACATATGAATACATAAAAATACTACATAAACATACACACACAAACACAAACACACATACACAAACACATACACATACACATGAACATGCACCAACACATACACATACACACACATACATATAGACTTGTATGTGAAAAAATACACGCACATACACGTTCACATATTTTCATACACAAACACTAACACATATTCAAATACACAAACACAAACACATACACATACACATGCATATGCATATACATAAACATAAAAGGATTTATAACCATACACATACATATAATTACATACACATTCATGCACTAAAATACAATCTCATGCACATATATGGGAATACATATAAATACATGTGCATGCATACATATAATACATAAACATAAAAACACACACTACTATAAATTCAAGTTACAACTATGATTTATAACCATGGATCTAGACTCTAAAACCGTGGTTGTAGGTAATATCCATGGTTTGGATGGTCATATATCTAGTTGGAATGGAAATAGGGCTATAATTGTTTCCTCAGTTTGAAACTATGGAAATTACTAAACCCATGGGTCTCTACTATTACAATTTCAAACCGTAGAAATATAGAAATTTTTAGGGTTCCCACCATGGAAATACCTTTGTAGAAACGTTCTAAAACCATGGATAATTATTTCCATATCCATGATTATAAACCGTGACTATAGGTTTGGACACACCAAGTATAAAGCCAAAGTTTTTAACTTTGTCTATATACCAATGTGAACATACAAAAATTATATACACCTTATAGGTTACAACATCAATCTTACCTAATTTAAAAAAAACATTTAATTTACATGTCTCAACAACACCATTATGATCATAAACTTAACACTCAAAAGGAAGAGATGGAATAACCAGCACACATAGATTCAATGCAATTAACAGGAAAAGTATTCAACAATTTAAGAATAAATACTAATCAAGAATAACACCCTGAAATAAAGTAAATAAATTTATTCTAATGAGTGGAATTATGAAATAATTTTTCTACATAAGTAAAAAAATGAAGTACTCCACTTTAATGCACGTATTTTTTCCACTTAGTGGATGAATTGTTCATCCTTATCTTTATAATTGTAACTCAACCTACTTAGTATCATTACATATATATTAAATAGAAAAAGAAATATAAGATTAAATCATTTTAGTTAAAGAAAAATAAAACCAGGTAACAAGGGAGAAATGAATGTCAGTTAAGACCAATGTAATGGTGATTCCTAAAGTTCAGTGGGGACATTTTGAGGCCACCTATAACACCTAATTGGATGATAATTAATATCATAGAATAAAAATATTCTGGGGATGATATCACATTTTTATGTATTTTTTTGTTTATTGCACATCCCCTAACTGATTTTATACAAAAACAATCCTATCAACTGATAGTACTCCTACCAACCACTAGCACTCAAACATGCCAGCATCACTCCAAACTTTCCCAAAGTACTCAAAACTTTCATAACTCAAACCAATAATAAAATTTACAATACTAGAACTCAAACATTCCATAAACACTTCTAAACTACCATAATCACTTAAACCTTTCAGATTATAATAGAATAAAAAAAAGAATACAATATAAACAAAACATAAACATAATATAATATATATATATATAAATAATTTAAAAAAATAAATCCATACAAAGAATAGAATGTATAGAACAACATGATACACACAAATCCCTACCCTTCTATTATATCTTAAATAAAACTCAAACATTGTAACTTATCATAATAAAAAACATGAATACAATATAAAAAAACCGAATCAAAATAGAATATATGACACAAGAATTCAAACTATCTCCAAGATAAAAAATTTAAAATTTAAATATTAATATCATAATAATAAACAAACTATATGATAAAATTCAATGTTTAAATCAAGAATAAAGTTTACATTTGAATTGTACATAAATATCAATATCACCAGAACCATCCTAACACTCATTATCTCCTATGGAAACACTAATACCATTATCACCTCCTCTCATACCACCAACATCATCATCGACATCCATATTGGAATATGAACCTAAATCAATGGAATGGGAATAAGAATCATCATAAACCAAACAAAAAAAATGAGACCAAATTTAATTAATGAAAATATACAATGGTTATACACATAAATAGTGTACACATATATAATATAACACATTTTTTATTTAAATGAACTATAATTGATAAACATATTTTATATGAATAATTTTTAAATTAAACTGGTATTCTACCATGCATTTGAATAAGAAACAATATCAAAGAAGTTTTTATAAGAATTGTTTTTGAGATATATAATCATACCACATCTCTAATTAATGTAAATAGTACTGAGTTTATTTAATATAATGGATGAGGAAATATATAAATATTGAAAAAAATATGTATTGATATTGTTGAATGGTAAAAAATATATGAATACTAAGAACACGATATCTGGATTGTGGAATGAAAACATTCTTGTAGTGGTTTTACAATATGGCGATATATAAGGTGAACTGACCACTATGTGAACTTTTTTTTATCACTATAGTCCAAAGGTTCTTCATAATTAATGGTATATGATAATATATAACTCGAAGGGATTTTCTTATTAATGAATTATGGACTATTGTAGTGTGATGAATTCAGGTCACTATAAATTAAATATTTTTCATCGTTGAAGGATAATGATACAAAATATAATAGAATGACATCTACATAACGTGAAGAGGTCATTTTTCATGCGATGGAGGTATATCGAAACACAATAGAAAATTTTCAATAACAAATATTAAGGATGATGGATTTTTTATTTTGGTATTTGAGAAATAAAAATGAATTTTTCTTCTATTTTTGAAGATCTTAATGACTCTTTTATATCATATGAAGAAAAAAAATATTCTATAAATGAATAAAATTTCATATATCTTTTTATAAAAGTCTTGTAAGTGGTCTAATATATTGTAAACTAAAATTTTCATTGATTTTATTTTTTTCTTCAATATATATAATTCATGATGGAATCTGTATATATAAGTCATATGCATGATACATAACTGGAAATTAAGAATGAGTAGTATGTTACTCACTATACCGAGTATATAATAATAATTTTTATTTCTAAATAAGAAAATTTAATTTTACCTAGTTCACTTAATACATATGGAGTGTTTTATAAACATACATTGAAAGAGTCATGGTAATTTATTCAACATACAAGATAAATGTTGTATTAATAAATACGTAAATTAAATTGCACTAGGAATAATTAATTAATTACATTAATTAATAATATTTCAAGGATTTTAGTTTCTAAAAATAGAGACATGTATGAGAATAGTAGAGACCAATATGAAAAGTAGGTTATATGGGAATTAGAAAAATGGAGGGAAACTGGTAACGAGGAGGGTGACACCCGGATTGGGAGCCATGGATTTTAGAATGAATTATAGATGTTATATAGAAATTTATTATGTCACCCTTCACGAATTTGATATGGAATATCAAATGGTAAGAATAGTTTCATCAAAGAATTCATTATTAGAAAATAATTCCTATCATTGTTAGGCTATATGGAATTTGAAATTGTCTTAGGGAAATCAACTTAATATATGTGGTAAATTGAGTATTGATGTCTAGTTATAGTTTTAGTATCTCCATAAATGATATGATCATTCATTTTACCAATATTATTTAAAAAAAATCATCTATATTATGAATACTAATGTGTTTTAACTATACTAAATTGAGAACAATTAAGGATTCATTTCTTGGATGAAAATACATGGATAATTTTAGCTACCTCGTTGAATGGACTTTAAAGGACCATGTTTTTTTCTTGTACCAATATGTTTGAAAAGTAATAAATAAAGAATACAATTTTAAGGGTTGATAAATTTAATGGAAAACATGATGAATCCAAAAAAATCAAATCATTTAATATTTATTGTTAATTTATGGTGACCGATAATAAAGTAACCCTCCCCCAATAATATAAATTTCATGTCAAGTAATTTTTTCTCATAATCTTCAAAATAAATCATATCCAAACCCTTGAAAAGAAAAGTTTCTTACAAAATGATGTAAACTACTTTAATATTATAAGAGAATTTGTTATTATATGAGACAAATTAATGTTTAGGAAATTACCTAAAGATATCATAAATGTAGATCTGTAAAAGTAAGGGATTCCCCATCATTGAAAATAGATGAATTAATGATGATGAGATTACGATATTTATTCCACTTATCTGGTGGTTATTTTTCATTTTGATCCTACACATTCAAGTGAAAGGTAGTTGAACCCTTTAAATATTTGTTATTTTCATTTTTTTTAGTGTTTTTAGTTTTGTATATGTGAAATTATTATAGTTGAACTAATAAATAATCTATGGGGTCCAAAATATTACAAAATTAATAAAGTATTATGTTGTGATATCAATAAACATTTCATACTATGAGTATTTTTATTAATGGATAAATGATTTATTTATATGTATACCAATTTTTAATATGAAAGGGAAAATTTATAAATGAGTTAATTATTTAATTAATATTGATTACATCTTAATGAATCATTTCATTGTGTAAATTTAATGAATATAATTTTTTAGATATTCTTTACTGAATTATGTTCTAGAGTAGAACGTTTTATGAAATGTTATGTATTCTATGACTATATTGTATACATATTGTAGACCAGTGAATACAGTGTTAAAATATGATAAAAAATTAGAGAATTGATAAATAATAATGACTTTCCTAGGTAAAATTTGGGCCGAGATTTAGGAAATTTATTTTGATCTATTAGTTCTATGGTTAGGTTCTCAATTATTGAAAATTATAAAGAAATTATAGTACTCTGAAAGATTTAATGATGATCGAAATTTGAATAATGTTAATGAGTAAGAAACAGTGGAAGCAAGGTAAATTAAAAAATATGATTAAAAATTTGTTCAAAGTAGTTCAAATTATAGTTCTATTCCCAAGAAAATAACTTCTTCATTAGATATATGGATTTTCCTGAATATATTTCTTTCACTATATATCCTGAAAATATAATATAACCAACTTATACTAACTTATAAGTAGATTACTAACACAAAAATATAATAAAAGAACTATATTTCCTGTTTGAGAGATTATCAAAGTGTTTAGATACTACTAAATAAAATTATAAAATCACAACTAACTATACTCAATCTTAAAACTATGTAAATAGAATTTAAATATACAATAAATATTGATTTAACCCAAGGAATCATACTAAATATAGAAAACAAACTAAATAGTTCAAAGTATTTCATTAGATATTATTTAACTAGCTATGAAATGAAAGAAAAATCAATATTTGGTTTGTTAAATTGCTTATTGATTTCACAAAAAATTAATATTAGTTTTGTTACATATAGGTGAAGAAAATTATGTAACATTTATCATTTTACTAGTGTGAAGAATTTCATTTTCACATATTATCACCAAATAGCTTCAATGAAATTAAATTCATTGTCACTGTTGAGAATTTTAATTTTTTTAATAAAGATAAACCACTGAAGAATAATTAGAGTTTAAAGAATCAATTTTTCAACTATAAGAAGGATACCCAGAGTCTATAAACTCACCTTTAGCTTGGGTATAATTATGGAATATAGGTGTTATGGAAAATGGGGTTTTCAAATTGAGAAATAACATTGAAAAATGTGTCCCCATTTATAATTTCAACATTTGAGAAATTATTTTCTAACGAATTAAATATTTAACAATTAAGTCTACATCATAACATTATTCCTCATTTTAAATAATAATATAACACTCAATTTTACATTTAACCAAATCATCAATGTTATTTGTATCCCAGAATATTTTTTTACCCAAATTACAATTCATTATAACAATTTGATTTGATTCAACATGAATTTTATAAATGATTCCATCAATGATAATAAAACATCATTAATATTTCATGATTAATCTTACAAAGAAGAGGTGGGGTTGATGAATTTTTATAGGTATTCCTCATAATGAAAACTCATATATATATATATATTAATCCATTGGATGTGTGTATATTATTATTGGATCATACATATATGAATCCACTCCTGGTGTTACATGTTTGATTCAATTAGTAAACAAATATATTTTTGAATGTAAATGAGTAATTTAAATAAAATTAATAAAAAATAAAAAAAAATTGAAATTAATCAACTTGAACATAAAACTCATAATGTGTTCCAATACTCTATAATGGTGCAAAAATTTGATTTCTCCCATTGGAAGTTGTGAAAATTTATTATCCCTCATTAAGATGTAGAATTGGGGTATGGAGTATGATCCCACAAGGAATTAATTTAGGAAGTTTCAAGCTGGTTAAAGTTGGATGATTATTCAGTTGATGGATATAGAGGGAATTAGAATAGAAAAGACTAATGAAAAGTGTATTAGAATGTAAAAAAAACAAGAAAAAAAGAATGAAATGCAGAAAAAAATTGTAGGTCTATAAAATTGATAAGTTTTTTTATCTAAATGTTTCATTAAAACATATTATTATATATGAAATTAATTTACCTTATTTATTTAATTATACCACCTCCTCATCAAATTGTAATAAATAATTCCATTATTTATATTTTTATCTCTTTATATAGTGATTACATTCATTAAAAATATTTTTTATCAAAGGAAAAAAATATAACAGAAAATGACTCACAAAATAACCATGAATTAATCTCTTATATATCAACTAATTTTTATAGATTATATTATTTCGTTCTGATACAGCACAACATGTGAATTTCTAATTTTATTTATCAAATAAATTATATTATAAAATATCTAAAAAACCCATAAGAATTTTTATTATGATACAACCAACAATTCTTTATGGTCCCATCACATGTCTGATACCCTCTCATGAAAATAATAATGGTGAAATGATTGAGCACAACCGAACACTTCTTATGGATACAAGAGAAATTTTGAGGAATAATATGTAAATAGGATGAAAAATAAAATAAAATAAAAAATAAGACACATGAAAATTTAGGGGTCAAACTAACATAGTTGAACCGCCTCCCCCTTATATGAATAATTCAAAAATTGAAGGAAATTGTTTTATTATAGGATAATAAAATTACAAGTAATATAGAAAATTACACACCATATACTCTAGAAAAATGATTATTTATGGTTTATCCATCTATAGTTGAACTTCCATACAAGCCATTGAATTCATTCATAATTTTGGAATTTTATTGGAATTACAAAGAATGTAGCACCAGTATACTTGTTGTGTAGTTACATTTTCTCAACTTACCACTTATATAATGGTTATACATGGAATGTATAATATTCCACAAAAAAAGATCTTCTTGATTAGGAACCTATGAATATATCCAACCATCCTAGTCATGTATCTTATAAAAATACACAACATGTTCTAATTAATGACACACAATGTTATCTCAATTTATTATTTAAAACTTCCCTAAAGTTTTTATTCAACAACAAAAACGTAAATATATCCATAAAGAACAAATTGATTCATTTTTACTACATAAGAATGTATATCTAGCATTATATTACTTTTTACATAGTAAAAACATCAAAATATCATGCAAAAATTCGGTGCATTATACATGAATCAAGAGGAAGTACTATTAGGATCATGTGGTTGGATAAAATGTTATAATTCTTCTATAATATATCTTCCACCACATGAAAAGAAAATAATTCTCCTATTATAAAATTCATGAACTCTAATTCTCAATTATACTCATATGAAAGAATAAAATATTGATATTTCCAACCAATATTACATCAGTTTGATTACATCAAAGATAAAAATAAGCCTCAAAGATATATAATTCCACTCAACATGAACTATCCAATCAATATAACCCCACTAATGCCTTATCACCTTGAACCAATGTTTCTCTAGGTAATGAGTAGAATCATGTTAGAAAAATAATATTTTATATGAATGACAAAATTTGTCTCAACTTTCATAATGGATCTTTCCTTGATATAAAAGTAGGTGTAGGTCCTCATACTCCTGTCAATGTATTAATATTTCACAATAATAATGATCAATCTAAATAGGAACATTAATTGTCCTAGAACTTTTCAAAATCAAATAATACCTTTTTAGTGAAGTATCTTGCAAAAATATATCACATTTAGATGACATTTATAATTCATGAGAGTTTATTAATATATAAAAGGGATAATTTTAGAATATTTGATTATAATTTCCAAACTCTCTATCCATGAATAGCCTACCTTGAAAAAGTGAATGTATATAGATAATTAATTTTTCCCCATATAATTCCTATACCAACCTAGAAAATCTATAATAAGACATAACTCACTACTCCTATGATTCAAATAAATTATTGAAGTCCCTATTTAGGAATACATCAATAATAGACCCATTTAGTTGGGTTCATTTTCTTAATTGGGTGAACTCCAAACCCAATATAACTATTAATTGTGTTTTCCAAACCAAAATGTGACATGTTCCTACTCTAATAATTGACCTTACTAAATAACCTACCAGAAACCACTCAAATATTACTCAACATTACTAAGGAACTACTTAGGATATCAAATAGGATGGTTATATCACCTAAATTACTATTCATAAATGAAATGGATCGATGATCAAAATGAAGAGGAAACACACACAAATTTTGATTCATTCATTAACAACCCTATAACAATAAATAAATAATATAAAAATTATTTAATATGTGTATCTATACTATTAATGTAGTGGTTCATGCTTTCCTAGTTTGTTACATTGCTAGTTTTGGATGTTGGAGCTACTTGGACGAGGCCTCAAGTGGGCCTTGAGAAGCTTAGCAGCTAAAAGTTATAAGAAAAGTAATTATATGTCATGTTACACATACATGTTGTGAAATTTGGTTTCATGAATTTTTTAGGGAAAATTCATGATTTATAGATATTTGGGGTTAAAAAATAAAAAGGTGATGTGTTTTTTCGGTGACCCCAAACCCAAAGGATTAAAAGATGTGAAAGGAGATTATATATCATGTAATTCCCCTATGCAGTGCATCTTTAAAGGTTGTAGATGTTGGGTTTATTTATCAAACCCTACCATAAGTGGTGTTCCCTATCCTTCTATGAATTCCAAGGCTACCTATTCATGAATTTGGAATTCCTTTAAATGGGGATTTATCCATGGCTTCCCGACAAAGATCGAAGGTGAGTTCTCCTCTCATTCATATTCATTTCATCTTATTCAACTTTATAGACTGTTGTAATGGTGTGGTTTTGTTGGTTTTATGTTTTTGGGATTCCTTTTGATGATTTTAGGTTAAGGTGTAGGTGGACATGCCAGTTTCTTTTGTGGTGGTGGTTCATGGGTGGGTTTATCTATTCCCTACAGTGTACAACAAGATCAAAAAGATTCATTGAGGTAGTGGATCCTTGTTCTCAACATTTTTACATGCTACATGATTGAATTGAAATCTTTTTCTTACCTTTTTATGTATAGTAACGGTTGAATTAATAGTATAATTAATTAGATATTATGAAATTTATTCGTATGGGAAGTTAACACATGATTTGATGTATTGTTATATTTTGTTGATGTTGATATGCATGCCTGTAGAAAATTCTAAAAATTGTATTGGTTGGCATGATTTATTTCATTCTAGTTGATATATGTGATGGCCCTTGTTGTGTTATTTTATGATCGCACCCTAAATAAAATTTTAAAGGACTTGTATTGGGATAATAATTTGTTATCCCGGAATATCTTGTCTGTGTGATAATACCCATGCCAATAAAAATAAGTAATATGTTAAATACCCTAAATGAATGGAATCCATAATGTGTGTTCTGATGTGTATATTTCCAGGTTGTTTTTTCCTACGTGGTTGGTTCTATTATGAAATGAAAGATGTAACGAGTTGGGATGTGCATTGTGAAGGGTAATGATGTGATGGTTGGTTGGAATGGATGTGATTTGGTGCAGTTTTTTTGGAATATATTTTATGGAATAGTGGTTGTTACATAGAGGTTATGGTGTAATGGGTGTGGCATAGAGGTTGTGTCATAGTTTTTGTGGTCCATTGTAGTTGTGGTTCAATGTTTTGGTACATTGTGTTTGTGGTTGTTCAATGGATTAGATGCATGGTTTTTGTGTTGTAATGTGGCTTGGGTGATGTGCCATGATGATGGTGGTGTATGTGTGGTTTTGTGGCAGTGGTAATGTTTGTTGGGCTGGTTTTGTGGTGTGGTTGAGATAGTTTCCCTATTATCCATGGGATTAACTATAATTATAAAAGAAAAAAAATGTTGGTAAACAAATAGGGTGGGCTAGAAACAAGTATGTGATACATGGATTAAGCAAAAAACACCTAAATAAATGAATGGGTTGGTAATTGAATATAATGGGATGGAAATAAATATTCTTGGTAAATGGATTAATGAATAAGGTGGTGAAAGTGGTAAGTTTAAAGTTGAAAATATTGTGTAATATTTGTGGTGGTTGTGTGGTGTGTTGTATATACAGGTTGCAACAGTTGAGATGGTTGGTGTGTGGTACATGGTGATTATGTGGTGTATGCTTGTGTTTTTATATGAACACTTAGGTTGGATGTTGTGTGATATCTCTATATCAGGTAGGTTTATATTGTTTTTTATGAACCCCACACGATTTGGAATACCTTTCCAATAATCAAATATTCTGGGTTCTGACTGTTTTCCCCAATATCCACGATAATAGTAATATAGATGGCTAACAACCCCCTCTCCCCAATAATCCTTTAGTAGTGATGCAGTGTCCTTGGTGTCTTTGGGTGATCACTGATGTGTTGTCCAAAGTGGCTTCCGGATATGGTGTGATGTGTAGTCCATGTTGTCTTTGGGAAAATGTGTGACAAGTGGTCTCATACGTCTTTGGGGTTATATGTGATGTGTCGTCCTAGGTTTCTTCCTGATGAACTGTGATGTGTGGTCCCATGTGTATTCAGGATGGGATGTGATGTGATGTGTGGAACATGTGTGTGCGGGTGGGATGTGATGTGATGTGTGGGCCTAGTGTTTGTAGGATGGATGTCATGTAATATGTGTGAAGTGATGGGAGTATAGAATGTTTTATGGTGGGGCATGAGTATGGTGAATTAGTGAGGAAGAGGAAATGGGGTGCATTGTTTTGTTATGGTATAGATGTTATATTATTATATAGGATGCGTGATTTGGTGAGTGATATATAGTGAGGTTGGGTTTGGTTATATAACATTTATAGGTTCTTTTTTGTTTTTCTATTTGTTCACTAGCACATTGGCATGATCTTTTCACATGTGCACATGATTCCACAGTTATGTCCCTACTACGTATACCTATTATTCTCACACTACATATATAAACTATTTTTAGGATTCTAGGAGGACTTTGGGGACCAATATAGATATTAATAGTTGGGTTGGATTTATTGTAGAGTCGCTTCAATAGACTTTTATTTTTGGTATTTATGATGGATACTTTTATATGTCATTTTCATTTTATTCAGGCATTGTGGGATGGTTTTTGGTTTAACATTATGTAGTTTTTTGGAGTTCTTTGGTGTTTTTTTCTATATCCCAATCCAATTCATTTATAGAGGGTAATGCCTCCAATATTATGATTTTTTATACCCTTGGTGCTAGTTGCCAACCCGAGGCCTATTGAAGGCAGGACTTGGGGGGGTCATTATCACTCTCCCCATATTGCATTATCTTTCGTTGTAGGGTTCATGATAGAGGGGCATCAGAGGGTTTGCTTGAGGGATAAGATGGAGTTGGTAGTTAGACACAGTGAGTATTTCATGGGTTTGTTGGAATTAGTGCTAGTTGACCATGGTACCTGACATAAGCAAGAGATACCAGCTAGGACATATGATTTTAGGGCCTCAATGATCTAGTTCAAGAACTCTAAGATTATTGAATGACCAAGTGAGATGAAATTGCTTGTAGGGTAGAGACCTAGGAGAGGTACATGCGACCTGATGACTTTTGTTAATTTTTGAATTTGGTATTTTGGTAAAATAAAATAAATAATATTTAAATAATATTTGATTAAAATACATGCTACCGGGCATAGGATATTCTACTTCTTTTCAGAAATGGATCCTATTCATCATGTACTAGTTGCTCGAGCAGTTGATGTCCATCAGGATGACACGGTTGATCATTGGAGGGTTGAATTGGTAGAGGATGATGAGGCATGGTAGCGTTATTTTCATTCCTTTCATTGGATGATTTTCTCCAAGTATGAGTGGATTGTCTCAGATTTTGATAGGGAAAAATGGATAGAGGAGATAAAGATCACTCTCTATCTAATCTTAGTTGGAACTGATTTTTTGGTGTTTTTTTGTTAGTTAGACGTGGGGAGCTACATGTTAGTGGTGGAAACTATTGTTTAGTTACCACAGAGAGGTAGATAAGTAATGGCCCGACTTTCAGAGCATTTTCAGGAAGAGTTTCTATCATCGACAATGAGGGTAGCCAATAGGTAGGAGATTTTATCACTTTAATAAGGGAGTTTGAGCATGTGGTAACTTGGCATCAGGTTCAAGAATTTTATTCACTTAACTCTAGGTGTTTTTCTATATGATGATTCTAGAGCACAGAGTATGGAGGAGTCTTTTCATCCAGTGATCAGACATCCAGTCACAATATTTGTGATCCAAAAATATATAGACATATAGAAGAAGACTGAGGCTACCAATCAGATTCTTTCCATGGGTGTTTATCCCCAGTGGAGTTTCCAACAGGTTTATTCGAGTTGAAAGGTTGTTGGTAGTGGGTCAGGTGTTCAAGGAGTCATGATTTCATTCAGTATGGAACTGACAATGTTAGTTTCATTCCCAACCATATGGGATAGGTGGTTTTCGAGTACCCCTGAATAATTTTGCACTTGTTTCACATATCTATGGGAGACATGGGAACCAATAAGCTTAGTGTATGACCACTCAAGGAGGCCAGTTTCATCTGGGCAGTTAGTTCCCTTTACAAAATTATTAATTTCCTCTGAGACCATTTCAGTGGTAGGAATCATAGGTTTTTAGTTTGGCAACTGAGACCATGAGGAGTCTATAGAGGGAAGCCTTGTGATGGGGCCCATCCATAGGGACCCTAACCAGAGCATGGTTGTGTAGGATAGAAATAGAGAGTTAGTGGAGATTGGTGTGGTTAGATACACACATTTGATGCATCAATGCCATCAGAGCCTAGATTTGTTTGAGGTATAGTCTGTTTGTTTTGTACACTTGTGTGTGATTTGTTTAATTCAAGAGAATCACACTCCTTTTTTCTCCTAATTCGGTTCGTATTTTGGGACTTGTTATGGATAGGAATCATGTTCCCTTGGTTTTATCTACAACAGCTGGAGGCTGGACATCCTTGATTGATGTGTGATGGGAATATAGAATATTGATGTGGAAGCTCCACTCAGTGGGGAACTTCTTCTTGTTGCTGATATAGGCCTACCATATTATCCTTGGTATATATTGGTTGTATTAATTGTGAAAATTCATTGACTCCTTTTGAAAGAAATTAGAGTTTTTGGATGTAGAGGTCCAACGTGTGGTGTTCATTAGCGAGTAAGGTTATCAGTTGGACAATAGGAAAGTGGAGCCTATTTTTTCAAAGATAGAAAATCAATCTATAGAATATCAGTTTTGGACTGTTCCTAGGGTTTTATAGGAGTTCATGGATGTTTTCCCATAGGAGGTTATGAAACTACCTCCTCAAAGAGATGTCGATTTCAGGATAGGGTTATAGCTTGGTGCATCTCTAATTCAGGTGGATCCCTATCAGATGGACCCCACAGATTTTCATGAGTTAAGGATTTAGGTGGATGGCCTGATGTATATGGGTTTCATATGACCTAGTGTGCCACTATGGGGGTGCTCCAGTGTAGTTCTCTATGAATGAAGAAGTTAGTATGTGTTTTTGTATACACTCTCAGAGTTTGAATCAGGTAATAGTCAAGAATCATTATTCTCTTCCAATGATCAGTGATATGTTCAACTAGTTGAGAGAACCTAGTTGGTTTTTAATGATCAATATGTGGTTTGGATATCACCAGTTGAGGGTGAAAGATGAATATATTCATATGACATCCATCAGATGTGGTTAATGGCACTTCGAGTTTTTGGTTCTGTAATTGGATGTTACGAACACATCATTTGTTTTTATGGGACTTATGAACTTTATGTTCTGTGAGTTCTTGGTCTAGTTCTTCATTATATTAATCAATGATATCTTGGTTTACATTATGTCAGTGTAGGAGAATGTCAATCATCTCAGAGTTATTTTGATGTTCCTTTGACACCACTAGCTTTATGGGATGTTTTACATGTGCATGTTATAGAGGTGATAGGTTCATTTATTTGGATATATGGTGTCTCGGTAGGGTGTCACAGTGGACGCGTCGAAGGTCTAATCAATGTTTTCTTGGGAAGCACCAAAAATGTGGTAGAGGTTCACAGTTTCCTTGGTCTTATGGGCTATTATTAGAGGTTTTTTCAATATTTATCACAATTTTATGCCTCTATAATATATTTGACTTGGAAAGATTTGGATTTTGTGTTGAAAGACCAATTCTATGCATCATTTGGTTACCTGAAGGGGATGTTGGTTAGTTCTCCATTGCTTTAGTTTCCCTGAGGATGGTGTGTTGTTTGAGGTTTTCTATGATAATTCCCATCTAGTTTTAAGATGAATGTTAATGAAAAAGTGCATGGTAATCTCTTATGGGTCTAGGAAGTTACACCACCAAAAGCGTAACTATTCTACCCATGATCTAGAGTTGGTGTTAGTTTTATTCGAGAAAGTGTTTTGGTAGATTTATCCCATTAGAGAGCGCTTTGTGGGTTTCCTAGGCCAAAAAATCATGAGATATCTTTTCTCTCAATGGGATATGAATCTATTCCAGCGGAGGTGGATATATTTTCTTTAAGATTTTGATTTTTAGATCTCTTACACCCTAGGGGATAATAATGAAGTTGTTAATGTGTTGAGTTAGAAGTCCCAATAGGATGTGTCTCAAGAGTATATGGATGTTTTGAAATGAATGGAGGAGATTCCAATGATTTATCTTGACATTGGAGAGATAATTGGTTATGTTTTTCTTTACCAGATGAACATGGAGTTATATTTGATGTGATAGGTGCAGGAGTCTTAGTGGGGAGACTCAGAGGAAGTGGTGATGTGAGATTGTGTTGCCACAGGTGATTCTCCTAGGGGATGACCATATGACGATCGGAACAAGATATTATTCCATGTGCTATTGTTTGTCTTGCATGTGATGTTTTAGAGATTTATCAATTAATTCCACCAGTCACCTTTAGTGGTACATCATTGTGTGAATAAGTCGTTTCATGTTTTGAGGATACATCCTTGGTGGCTGGGGATGAAATGGTCTATAGAGAAGTATGTGGTAAGATGTTTGGTTTGACAATAGGTGAATGTGGAACACCATGTTATGGAAGGTCTACACCTAGACATGGATGTTCCCAAGTGGGAATGGGAGGACACCTGGATGTATTTCTTCATAGGGTTACCTTGATCTTTGGGTGGTTTTGGTACAGTTTTGTTGATATTAGACAGGCTGATGAAGTCCACTCACATTCTAATGATCTGTGAGTTGGGTGTTGTGGGGTTTTTAGAATGGAATTTTAGGTATGGTGTGGTTAGGCATAATGAGGTACCATATACCATAATCATTTATTGAGATATTCATTTTACATTAAGATTCTAGATGGTATTACAACATGGGTTTGTCTCTAGTTATGCCTTAGCACTTCTTTCCACCCTCAAACTGATGGGAAGATAGAGCGGACTATCCAGACATTAAAGGATATGTTGAGGGAATGCATCTTGAAATTTTTTGAATCTTGGGTACAAAACATGACATTTTTTAGTTTTTTAAAACAATATCTATCACCTTTCTATTAGTATTTCTCTATCTGAGGTTTTGTATGGGAAACCATGTCATTTTTTGTTATGTAGTGTAATGGTTAGAGAATCATAAGTTCTTGGTCCAGATGTAGTGATGAGCACAACCTAGAAGATCTACTTGGTTCAAGAGTAGATACGAGTAGTTCAAGACCATTTGAAGACCTATGGTGATAGTAGGCAGAGGCCCCTAGAGAACTAGGTTAGTGACTATGTGTCCTTGAGAGTCTCCCCTTGGCATGGGTAGTAGATGTTTGGCATATGGGGTAAGCTTTCTCCTTGGATTATATGGAATTTGACGTGTTGGGGAATATTGGAGAGGTTCTATATCGATTGGCATTATCAAGAAAACTAGACCAGATCCACAAAGTATTACACATTTGTCAACTTCATTAGTATTTGTTCAATGACTCCCATTTCATTGACTAGGGATTGGTGGATATTGAGGGCGACATGATTTTTTTGGAACATCTAGTATAGATCTAGGATCATTGAGAGAAAGTGTTTCATGGATGAATAATTCCATTGGATCATGTGATATGGAGGAATTTTAACCTGTATTAGAGTACTTGGGAGTGAGAGGCTTATACGTATTCCCAGATCCTAAATCTACTTTTAGTTTGAATTGTTTTATTTTTGTTGTGATGTTATATTTGGATATTTTTATCTTTTGATAGGTGGTGCTTTTATTATTGTGTCATGCATGATAAAACCCCAAAATATGGAAATAGAAAGACCTGATTCATAATCGGGACACATTATCTATGATGTGACTAAACCAATTCGGGTGAGTCAATTCCACCTAGAGCGGATTGTATCCTGACATGAAGAATGATATTCCTTGATTCGTATGTTCAGGGTAGTGTGTCTTGTTAGTTTGGGATGTGTGAAGGATAGACGGTTGTATAGTGGTCAGGTAGGAAAGTGGTGGGTATGGATGGTACCAGATGACATGGTGTTGTGTCTAGTGTCAGGCGGTGGTGTGGATGTGTAGTGTTTTTGTCCATTAGATTGATGTGTTTGGTTGGTAGTAGTATTTGAGGTATGATGAGATCCTTGAGAGGTATCTCACAAGGTGGTTGTTCATACAACTTCTATTATAGGATTGGATTTAGATTCTATATGGGTGGAATCATTTGATAGGTATCAAATTAATGGTTGAGGAATTCCCAGTTAGTTACATTGCTAGTTTTGGGTGTTGAAGGTTCTTGGAGGAGGCCTCGAGAGGGCTAGGTGGAGTTTGGATGCAAATTGATGGAATTTGAGGAAATACAATCCACATAACAATTACATGACATGAAAGTTGGTTTCATGACA
The DNA here is from genome assembly GCA_963277665.1 of Viscum album. Taxonomy (NCBI): domain Eukaryota; kingdom Viridiplantae; phylum Streptophyta; class Magnoliopsida; order Santalales; family Viscaceae; genus Viscum; species Viscum album. The sequence continues at coordinate 1,275,459,573 of OY728162.1, read as the reverse complement.
TGTACAAGGATGGTTCAAGGTATGTAGATTTTAGGGGTTAAATAATTAAAAGGTGATGAGTTTTTTGGTGAGACTGAATACTGAGTATTACAAAACATGAAAGGGTGTTACATCTCAAAAAATTACTTTATACAATGTATCTTTAAATATTGGAGCACTCAGGCTTATTTATCAAACCCTAACATAAACGGTGATCCCTCTCCTTCAATGATATCCAAGGATCCCCGTTTATGTGTTTGGAATTCCTTTTGATAAGGATTAATCCCTGGCTTCTTGTCTTCAATCCATGGTGAGTTATCCTATTGTATTTATTTTTTTCCTTCGTTCTTCTTATAAGAACATTGGAGTGGTGGGTTTTGTTTTGGGTTATGTGTATGGGCTATGTTTTGAAGATCATCAAGTGTTGTTTAGGTTGACACACAATTTTCATGTGTGGCCATGGTTCTTCTACGATTTCCTTTTCACCCTACAATGCATAGTTAGTTCAAAAATCTTCCTTAAGGTAGGGTATCCTCATTCACACCATTTTTATGTGAAATGTGTGGTAATTACATTCTTTTTCTTACCATTGGATGGATATTAAGTGTTTTAAAAATGATATAATTAATTGGAATATCTAAAAATGATGGGTATTGTGAGTTAACAGATGCTTTGATGTTTTTTTATTGTTTTGATGTTGTTATGCATGCCTATTTCCAATTATGAAATTATTGGCTCTTAGAATAATTGATTTAATTTTATTTGATATATCTGATGGCCTTTACAATGTTTTTTTGTGATCAAACCTTGGAAAAAAGGTTAAGGAACTTATATTTGGCTAATAATTCATTTCCCCTTGAAATCTGGTTTATGAGATAATACCCATGTTAATGTAACAAAGTAATGTGATAAATACCCTCAATAAATAGAATTCAAATTGTGTGTTGTGAAGTGTGTTTGGGCTTGTTATGTGTCCATATGTGGTTTGGGAAAGTGTGCGATGATAGATGTGACTGGTTGGGTTGTGCGGTGTATGAAGAAGTCTTCTGATGATTGGTTAGGATGGATGTGATGTGGAGCAGCAGTCATGGAATAGCGGTTATGGGGCAGTGTTTGTGGCACATTGGTTATATTGCAATGGTTGTGGAAATTTTTTTTGGCATAGTCATTGTGGCACAGAGGTTATGGTGCATTGGTTGTGAAGTAGTATTTGTGGTTGTGTGATGGATGAGAGTGTGGTTATTGTGATGTTAGATAGATTGGGTGATGTGATGTGACAACGATGGTGGATGTTTGGTGTCATGGAAGTGGTTATTTTTGTTCGGCTGATTGTGTGGCGTGGTTGAGATTTTTTCTCAGTTATCCCTAGGATAATCTATAATGATAAATGAAATAAAATAGGTTGATTAATAAACATGTAGGGATGAAAATAAGTATGTGATAAAAAACATAAAATGAAAAGAAATAAATAAATTATTGGGCTGGTGATTGAATATTATGGGAGGGAAAAGAATATGTTTTGGTAGATGGATTAATAAATAAGGTGGTGAAACCAGTAAGTTAAAATTGGAAAAAGTGTTGTGATTAATGTGGTGGTTTCATGGTGTGTTGCATATAGTGGTGGCACAGGTGGAGATAGTTGGTGTGTGGTACATGGTGGTGATGTGGTGTGTTCTAGTGTAGTTTATATGAACCATTAGGTTGGGTGTTGTGTGCTACCTCTATATCATAAAAGATGGTTTTAATAAGGATGTCGGGATACACCATCTCACACAGTCTTCCTTCTGTAGGGGAGTGGTTTCATAGCTATCTTTTGGTGATCTAGGACATGTGGTCTTAGGATTCTTCAGGAAGAGTTGGGAGGTGTGGTCCCAAGTTTCTTTGGGATGAGGTTTGATGTGTGGTCCCAGGTTTCTTTGGGATGAGGTGTGATGTGTGGTCCCAAGTGTCTTCTGGTTGAGATGTGGTGTGTGGTCCCAGGTGTCTTCCAGATGAGTTCTAATGTTTGTTCTGAGGTGTCTTCAGGATGGGATGTGATGTGATGTGTGACACAAGTGTGTGTGGGTGGTATGTGATGTGATGTATTGTAACAGCCCGAGATTTTATGAAAAATATTCTTTTTTATTTCACTAATTTCTTGTGTTGTACGCTACACCAAAAGGAGCTTGCACAACACGCATCCTTGACTTGCCTTGCATTACACGCAATCGCGACCTTCCTCGATAGCGTGTGTAATACGCAATACCGAGTTTCACTAAACAACGATATGCTATTAAAATATTATTAAAACTAGCCGTTATGAATAGTAATAACCACTTTTTAAAATTCTGTAAATCTTATTTTTCAAAATAAACCTCATTTTTGGATTCGGAATATCGAATTTAGCCTAAGGTGAAATTTTGGTACTTTTCGGATAACTTTTATTTTATGATGAATAGTGAAAATTACTAAATTATAATTAAAAACAACTTTTTTAATCGAAATAATTAATAGTGATAAATCATTAGTTTGAGTGGTTTTAAAGTATATTTAGAAAATATTTTTACAATTTAATACAATGTTGGTCATTGGAATGTAATTTCACATTTAAACCGGACATAATCAAGTGTCAATCTTTTGATAGATATTGTTTCTTAAAAACACGCTATTTGTTTTAACAGCGGAATTTAATTATAAAATTAATTAATGCAACTTCTATGTTATGAATTTGGTAAAATAGATTTCATTTTTGAATTCAGAATATGAAATATAGCTTAGGATGAAATTTTGGCATTGTTCTGAAAAACATCAATTTTTGATGAATAGTGAAACTACTAAGTGGTAGGTTAAAAAACTGAATTTTGCATAAAACTTAATTTTACCGCTTCTGTGAATAGAATTTTGAAAATCCGACAGACACGGTTAATATCAAGGACTAAAATGTGGTTCAATGAGATGAAAATAATTTTTGGTGAATAGTAACTTTTTACTTTTTTTTACCACGGTTAATAGTAAATAGGGTAACTAAGGGTAAATATGATATTACTATTACCCTAACACGTGTCCTAATCCTATTGGATAAGTGTAATTCGACCAAAAACAAACTTAGGAATAAAATATGACCATTTAGGCCCACTTGGGTTAGATTAGGACATTTATTATTAATTTATTTAAAGAAGGGTTAAAATAGTTAAAATCAAAGTTTAATAAGTAAATCATTTTTAATATGGGGTTATACATAAGATAAATTCAATTGTAAATATTCATTAGAAAGCTAAAAAGATTTCCTACATGATGGTATTTTATTTGTAATTTTTAGACATCAAATAATTTAATTTATTTATGACACAAAGATGATGCAGTAATTATCTTGTTAACAAAATATTGACAAAATTGATGTTATAAACACCAAAATAAATGTAATTTGACACTTTTTATGAATTCCACTAATTTTCTAGGTTACTATGATATATGAATGTTGATTTAATCAACTTGGTTCGAACATATAATTCTGTTATGACTTTCACAAAAATCATATATCAAATAGTGTCAAAATTGACACAAAATAGTTTTTAAATCAAATATTATATTACTAATTGTTATTTTATTCCTAAAAATCTAAGGTTCGGCCAAATGACTTAGATAAGGATATATATATTAATAATAAACAATTTGGGGTTCGTTTGGCATTTTATAGTAAGTGTATTAACCATATAGTGAAAGAAAACAAAAAGACACGGTAAAAGTTAAATTATTTAACTTAGAGTTAAATCTAATTGATAAGGTTAAAATAATACCCTAAACTTGTCTAAATCCTATTGGTTGATGGGATTTCGACCCTTCCCCACTTTAGCTTCGAAATAAGACCCTTTGGAACCATTATAAACCGATTTTAACTTTAATATAAAATAATATTTTGAGATATTCCTAAGGTGCCCCTCTCCTCCCTTATAAAAGGGCACCTCCTCCCCCTCCTCCTCACACCAAATTGAGCACTCAAGCTCGGCCAACCCCTGCCATTTTCTCCTCTCCACTTCCCTAGAATAATCCTAGAGGTCCTGGTCTTCTCCAAAGACCAATCTTAGTTCCTTAAGTGGAGGATTCAAAGAGGCGTTCCAAAGAAGAGGTAATATCGATTACCAATCTTTTCAATTTCTTTCGTCTTCAACTTCTTCTTCTTTAGTTGTTTCATGACAAAGTAATAACATCAGTATTACTTACATACTGATATGTTATTATAAATATGAAACAACCCTAATTCACCTTCTATCCATCCTACGGAAAAATGAAATCACCGCGCGTGCGTACGTACGGAATACCGTCTCCACGCCGTGGTGTAATCTATTTTTCCACCATCACCTTACAAGGATGGTTATAATGGTGTAATAAGTAACTATATATGATTATTATGAAGTAATATTGATACTGAAGTAATATATATATATACTCCAATACAATTCCACGATCATAGGAACGATATCATCACTCGTGCGTACGTACGGAATACCGTCTCCACGATGTGATGCGACTCGTTCTACATGATCTTCATTTCATAATGATTATATAAATGAATTGAATGAATGAATATGGTATATACTACACTAATACCATTCTGTAAATGAATTATCTATAACCTAAAGATAAGAATAAGAATTTATTCGGAAAAACATGCGTAAGAACAAAAGGCAATAAAGACCCGAGTAACAAGTAACAATGAAATATTACTAACAAGAAGCTAAGAATATGACCATATATGATATCATATCAATATGTATGATTCTGGAATAAGTCAATAACATTATTTAAACCATTATACAGGAGCTTCGGACACATACAAGGCAAATTGGACCTAAGGTAAGGGAAATATCACAATCTCATTTTTATCCGAGATTATTTATTCGTAAGTATTTACTGGGGTGTATTTTATCATCCACATCCATGTTCCCTCAATATGTAATATTGTTTCCATCCACTTGCAATAGTTTAAATCCAATTTTACCCTTAGGTGAGTTTTTAGTAAAGAATATGAAAGGAATCTTTTGTCGTTTTTCCGTACGAGGTACTTTTTTTTTAACTTATACGGCACGAACGGATTTCTACTGTTTTATAAAGCCTTATTTTCATGAAGCTTCCTATAAAAGATTTCATGACTATTTTCAATAAAATCTCTTTCTTTTAAAATTGCATGATGTTTTGTGAAAAGAAATTGATTTTGAAGAAGAAAGGATATTTTCCTCAAGAATTCAATTCAAGTGTTTTATTAAAATTATTTTCCATCTAAGATAATAAAGGGTTCTGTTTCTATCCATATTTTTACATTGTTTTGACTATGTTGTGATGGAATTATGTTTATGAATTCCTTTATCTTATATGAATTGATTTATGATGTCATGATGTTTCAAGAATCCCATTTTTGTTACATGTGTTATGCAATGATGTATGTTTTATGATTATGTGGCACACATAAGAAAGGATTCATTATAAGATGGGTGGGACCTATATCTCCCTCCAATGCATTGGGTAAAGATTTTATATCTCATGAGATAGACATGGCTGGAACGGAAGGTTATTTCGGTTCAGTGATACAGGACTGAAACGAGGAGTGAACTCGGTTCAGAAAGGGACTTTGTCCACTAAGATAGTCTTGGCATTGAGTCATGACTAACAAGAAATGATTTTCCATGATTATGTGTGCATGCCACAAAGTTTTCAAATTTCATGTTATGATTATGGGGATCTCATTTTCACTTCTATGATTTATTAAGATTTTATGATCTCTTTTGCAGGTTATGATTTTCAAAAAGATATGATATGATTTTTATTTCCTTTATTTACCCTTACTGAGCATTTGAGCTCACCCTTTTATGTTTTCTTTTCCCCAGGATATAAAGAAAGGTTTTAGGTAAAAAAAAGGGATGACCTTTATGGGAGATATTGAAGAACTTTCACCACGATTAGAAGATTACGTTCCGAGTTTCCAAAGACACTAAACTATTACGATCCTTTAGTGTGTGTTTTTGTTATGTACTAAGTATTCCGCAAATGTAATATAATGTCCATGTACGTCAAGATACGGGTCTCTACAGTTGGTATCAGAGGAAAGGTTTAGTCAACCTTTGGAAACTAGGATGCGAAAACGTTAGTGAGATCCCTAGAGATATTTCTAAGGTATGTCTAGGGATGTCTCTAAGGTTAAGTATACGCATAGGTTATAGTCCTAGAATGGCGCTAACGATCTTAGAATTTAACCTAAGATGTTAGATATTGAAGGTACTACCCCTTTATTATGCTGTTTTCCCTAGCATGATTTTTGACTCTCACACTATTCTTTTGGGGTTTTAGACGATGGCTGGAACCCGAAGGAACCGTGTTGATCAATGCAATGGACAATGCAATGATTGTCCCCCTGAGCAACCAAACGATATGGGAGCTGGAATGCAAAATCTTGTAGCCATGCTCACACAACTTTCTCAAGCTATGAATCATGCAGGACTTCCAAACGAGCAAAGGAAGGAGCAACATTCTATTGAATCCTTCATGAGGCAGCGTCCGCCTTCTTTCAGTGGGTCTACTGATCCATTAGTTGCTGAACAATGGATTAGTACTACTGAAAAAATATTTTCAGTTCTTCAATGTTCTGAACATGATAAAGTCATCTTAGCAGTATATCGTTTGGAAGGTGAAGCTGATCAATGGTGGAATCTTATCAAGAATACGAGGCCAAGAGATGAAATTGAGTCCATGGAATGGGACGAGTTCAAGAACTTGTTTTTCAGTAAGTACTTCCCTCGTATTCTTCGAACGAAGATGGAAAAGGAGTTTCTTGAGCTGAAACAGAAGGATGATGAATCTGTTGGTATATACGAAGTGAATTTTACAAGACTTGCAAGGTATGCATCTGGCATTATCATCCAACCTGAAAGTAAAGTTGATCGATTTTTCAGTGGCTTAAAACCAAGTCTTCGAAGGGCATTAGCTATAAGAGACTTCAGTAGCTATGAAGAAATTGTGCGTTGTGCTATCAAGGTAGAAATGGAAGTTGGTGTTACATATCCATCTCATGGTTTTGACAAGAAACGAAAGATGGAGTTCAAGGAGAAATCTCAGAATAATGGTGAAAAGAAGATGAATGTTTCCTTATGCACAAAGTGTGGAAAGAAGCATGGTGGAGATTGTCTTAAAGGGACTAGAAAATGTTTTAAGTGTGGAAAAGAAGGTCATCGAGCAGCTGAGTGTCGAAGTAATGGAAAAAGGGTTTCTAATGATGTGAATAAAGCAAACACTGCAGAGAACGCACCACCAACACTTCAATGCTTCAAGTGCAAGGAAATGGGGCATTATGCTAATAATTGCCCTAATCCAAGGGTTAGTGATGATCAACATGAGCAACCACTGAAGGCAAAGGACAAAGGGAAGTCACATGCGATCACTATTGGCGATGTTGAATATGATAACAATGTGGTGGAATGATTAAGCGTTTATGTAATGGGATTCCAAAATAATGTTGTATCATGAAGTATTGGAATATTTATGTATTGGTTTAATGTGGTATTCAAAGTGATTGAGATATTTTTGGAAATAAGATGATATGCGCATAATGAAGGGAAAACAAGAAAATGAAATGTTTAACAGTATTCATGAGCTCATGATTGATATAAGGACTAAGTGATATCATGGTTTGAGTATATAGAATTTTGAGGATTTTGGTATGTGGAAAGTGTTAACTTTTAACTGCACTCATGTTTTCACTAAGGTATTCAAGAGAATACGCGATTAAGGACTTTGAATGTTTGGAATGTGACCAACAAGACATATCTTATGATATGTGGGGATCAACGACAGTATTAAATCTCTGGTAATCGCTGTCACTATATTATGAGAGTGGACTGCAATATTATGTATAATCTTAAAGATTAGACAGGATTATGTTGGACATAAGTTAGTATTGTTTAAGGATAGAATATTTTCGATATTATTGATGGGATGTTATAGTAACGAAGTTTTAGAAAAAGGACAACCTGCAGGACGGGCGACAGCCCATCGCTTCGGACAAGGCTGTAGGAATCGAACCCACAACCGAAGTGCGACTGGCCTTTATCGCCTACCACTGACCTACAGGAAGTCCTTGTTTAGTAGAAACTAGTGTTATTATATTAAGCAGTATGATATATGAAGTATAAGCCCATTTTAGGAACCATATATGATTAATCCCACTATAGATCGACTTATGTATATAAATTTTGCTAACCTTTTGAGACAGATGGAATGACCCGTCATTCTATCACATGATCTGCTAACACTTCACGAATAACAAATTCAACTTCATTTATTTAAGAGATGAAGTGGAAATTGTTAAAGGCACGAACAACAGTGAGATTATACCAAAATAAAGTAAGTATTTATTCTAATTCAAATTCTTTAACTTTAGGGAAATGATCTTGAAAACCAAAAATGTTGTCCTAGTTCTCTTATACCTGATGAATCAGATGGTACCTTAGATCGTCACAAATTTATGGATTTGTGATTACTGGCTTTTCCATAGCCATGTTCTCTACCACTCTCCATCAGAACATGATGGTTATATTTCTCTTCCATATCCATATTTTCACCTATGTGGAAACCCAGTGATTAGTTTATTTGGGTAATTGTTACATTTCATACTTTAGTTTTTAAAGCCAAGTTTTGGTATTCCTTTTTTACGATGTGGGTTTCTATTAAAGAAACTTTCGAATAGTAAACCATTTATAACCCCGACGAATTTCGAGGGCGAAATTCATTTTAAGGGGGGTAGAATGTAACAGCCCGAGATTTTATGAAAAATATTCTTTTTTATTTCACTAATTTCTTGTGTTGTACGCTACACCAAAAGGAGCTTGCACAACACGCATCCTTGACTTGCCTTGCATTACACGCAATCGCGACCTTCCTCGATAGCGTGTGTAATACGCAATACCGAGTTTCACTAAACAACGATATGCTATTAAAATATTATTAAAACTAGCCGTTATGAATAGTAATAACCACTTTTTAAAATTCTGTAAATCTTATTTTTCAAAATAAACTTCATTTTTGGATTCGGAATATCGAATTTAGCCTAAGGTGAAATTTTGGTACTTTTCGGATAACTTTTATTTTATGATGAATAGTGAAAATTACTAAATTATAATTAAAAACAACTTTTTTAATCGAAATAATTAATAGTGATAAATCATTAGTTTGAGTGGTTTTAAAGTATATTTAGAAAATATTTTTACAATTTAATACAATGTTGGTCATTGGAATGTAATTTCACATTTAAACCGGACATAATCAAGTGTCAATCTTTTGATAGATATTGTTTCTTAAAAACACGCTATTTGTTTTAACAGCGGAATTTAATTATAAAATTAATTAATGCAACTTCTATGTTATGAATTTGGTAAAATAGATTTCATTTTTGAATTCAGAATATGAAATATAGCTTAGGATGAAATTTTGGCATTGTTCTGAAAAACATCAATTTTTGATGAATAGTGAAACTACTAAGTGGTAGGTTAAAAAACTGAATTTTGCATAAAACTTAATTTTACCGCTTCTGTGAATAGAATTTTGAAAATCCGACAGACACGGTTAATATCAAGGACTAAAATGTGGTTCAATGAGATGAAAATAATTTTTGGTGAATAGTAACTTTTTACTTTTTTTTACCACGGTTAATAGTAAATAGGGTAACTAAGGGTAAATATGATATTACTATTACCCTAACACGTGTCCTAATCCTATTGGATAAGTGTAATTCGACCAAAAACAAACTTAGGAATAAAATATGACCATTTAGGCCCACTTGGGTTAGATTAGGACATTTATTATTAATTTATTTAAAGAAGGGTTAAAATAGTTAAAATCAAAGTTTAATAAGTAAATCATTTTTAATATGGGGTTATACATAAGATAAATTCAATTGTAAATATTCATTAGAAAGCTAAAAAGATTTCCTACATGATGGTATTTTATTTGTAATTTTTAGACATCAAATAATTTAATTTATTTATGACACAAAGATGATGCAGTAATTATCTTGTTAACAAAATATTGACAAAATTGATGTTATAAACACCAAAATAAATGTAATTTGACACTTTTTATGAATTCCACTAATTTTCTAGGTTACTATGATATATTAATGTTGATTTAATCAACTTGGTTCGAACATATAATTCTGTTATGACTTTCACAAAAATCATATATCAAATAGTGTCAAAATTGACACAAAATAGTTTTTAAATCAAATATTATATTACTAATTGTTATTTTATTCCTAAAAATCTAAGGTTCGGCCAAATGACTTAGATAAGGATATATATATTAATAATAAACAATTTGGGGTTCGTTTGGCATTTTATAGTAAGTGTATTAACCATATAGTGAAAGAAAACAAAAAGACACGGTAAAAGTTAAATTATTTAACTTAGAGTTAAATCTAATTGATAAGGTTAAAATAATACCCTAAACTTGTCTAAATCCTATTGGTTGATGGGATTTCGACCCTTCCCCACTTTAGCTTCGAAATAAGACCCTTTGGAACCATTATAAACCGATTTTAACTTTAATATAAAATAATATTTTGAGATATTCCTAAGGTGCCCCTCTCCTCCCTTATAAAAGGGCACCTCCTCCCCCTCCTCCTCACACCAAATTGAGCACTCAAGCTCGGCCAACCCCTGCCATTTTCTCCTCTCCACTTCCCTAGAATAATCCTAGAGGTCCTGGTCTTCTCCAAAGACCAATCTTAGTTCCTTAAGTGGAGGATTCAAAGAGGCGTTCCAAAGAAGAGGTAATATCGATTACCAATCTTTTCAATTTCTTTCGTCTTCAACTTCTTCTTATTTAGTTGTTTCATGACAAAGTAATAACATCAGTATTACTTACATACTGATATGTTATTATAAATATGAAACAACCCTAATTCACCTTCTATCCATCCTACGGAAAAATGAAATCACCGCGCGTGCGTACGTACGGAATACCGTCTCCACGCCGTGGTGTAATCTATTTTTCCACCATCACCTTACAAGGATGGTTATAATGGTGTAATAAGTAACTATATATGATTATTATGAAGTAATATTGATACTGAAGTAATATATATATATATACTCCAATACAATTCCACGATCATAGGAACGATATCATCACTCGTGCGTACGTACGGAATACCGTCTCCACGATGTGATGCGACTCGTTCTACATGATCTTCATTTCATAATGATTATATAAATGAATTGAATGAATGAATATGGTATATACTACACTAATACCATTCTGTAAATGAATTATCTATAACCTAAAGATAAGAATAAGAATTTATTCGGAAAAACATGCGTAAGAACAAAAGGCAATAAAGACCCGAGTAACAAGTAACAATGAAATATTACTAACAAGAAGCTAAGAATATGACCATATATGATATCATATCAATATGTGTGATTCTGGAATAAGTCAATAACATTATTTAAACCATTATACAGGAGCTTCGGACACATACAAGGCAAATTGGACCTAAGGTAAGGGAAATATCACAATCTCATTTTTATCCGAGATTATTTATTCGTAAGTATTTACTGGGGTGTATTTTATCATCCACATCCATGTTCCCTCAATATGTAATATTGTTTCCATCCACTTGAAATAGTTTAAATCCAATTTTACCCTTAGGTGAGTTTTTAGTAAAGAATATGAAAGGAATCTTTTGTCGTTTTTCCGTACGAGGTACTTTTTTTTTAACTTATACGGCACGAACGGATTTCTACTGTTTTATAAAGCCTTATTTTCATGAAGCTTCCTATAAAAGATTTCATGACTATTTTCAATAAAATCTCTTTCTTTTAAAATTGCATGATGTTTTGTGAAAAGAAATTGATTTTGAAGAAGAAAGGATATTTTCCTCAAGAATTCAATTCAAGTGTTTTATTAAAATTATTTTCCATCTAAGATAATAAAGGGTTCTGTTTCTATCCATATTTTTACATTGTTTTGACTATGTTGTGATGGAATTATGTTTATGAATTCCTTTATCTTATATGAATTGATTTATGATGTCATGATGTTTCAAGAATCCCATTTTTGTTACATGTGTTATGCAATGATGTATGTTTTATGATTATGTGGCACACATAAGAAAGGATTCATTATAAGATGGGTGGGACCTATATCTCCCTCCAATGCATTGGGTAAAGATTTTATATCTCATGAGATAGACATGGCTGGAACGGAAGGTTATTTCGGTTCAGTGATACAGGACTGAAACGAGGAGTGAACTCGGTTCAGAAAGGGACTTTGTCCACTAAGATAGTCTTGGCATTGAGTCATGACTAACAAGAAATGATTTTCCATGATTATGTGTGCATGCCACAAAGTTTTCAAATTTCATGTTATGATTATGGGGATCTCATTTTCACTTCTATGATTTATTAAGATTTTATGATCTCTTTTGCAGGTTAAGATTTTCAAAAAGATATGATATGATTTTTATTTCCTTTATTTACCCTTACTGAGCATTTGAGCTCACCCTTTTATGTTTTCTTTTCCCCAGGATATAAAGAAAGGTTTTAGGTAAAAAAAAGGGATGACCTTTATGGGAGATATTGAAGAACTTTCACCACGATTAGAAGATTACGTTCCGAGTTTCCAAAGACACTAAACTATTACGATCCTTTAGTGTGTGTTTTTGTTATGTACTAAGTATTCCGCAAATGTAATATAATGTCCATGTACGTCAAGATACGGGTCTCTACATGTATGGCCCAGGTGTGTATGTTCAATATGTGATGTGATATGTGTTGAAGGGATGGGAGTATAGGACATTCGACATTGGGGCATAAGAGTGATGAATGAATGGGGAAGAGGTAGTGGTACACCTTTCTTTGTAATGATATTGATGTTATATTATTATATTGGATGCACGATTTAATGAGTGATACATGGTGAGGTTGGGTTTTTACAGATGACCAATATAAGTGCTTGCAGTATATGGTGTTTTTTTCATTGGCACAGTAGAATTCTCTTTCCACATGTTCACTTGAGGCCCTGGTTATGTCCCTACTGAATATACCTATTACACTCACTCTGCGTATATAAAATTTTCTTAGGTTTCTAGAAGTACTTTGGGGACCAATAAATTCATTTCTAGCTGGGATGGAGTTGTAGTTCAGTCACTATCATAGACATTTCTTTTTGGTATTTACTTTAAGTACTTTTATATGTGTCAGTTTTATTTTATTCATGCATTGTGGGATAGTTTTTGGAAGACATTTATATAGTCTGTTGGATTTTTTTGGTGTTTGTTTATCCTCTCTCATGTTCCTGTTCATTTATATAGGGTAATACCTCCTGTGTGGTGAGATTGTTTATACCCTTGGTTCTATTTTCAAAACTAGCGCTTACTGGAGGTGGGACTCGAGGGTTCATTATCTCCTTCCCTTAATTGTGGAATCTTTAGTGGGATGGGTCCTTGAAATAAACTAATAATTTATATTAAATATTGGTATATAAAATCATTTATAAACTAAAAAACATAATAAGAATCTGATATCATATAATAACGTATATAGTAAAATTTCTTAGATATTATATAATCTTGTCTATAAATTAAAATCTATTGTAAATAGTATAACAAACCAATGAATACTCTTTTTTGGACACCTTTAATAATATATGGTCCATCATAACATAAATTATAAACTCTAAATGAAGTTTAATATAATACTAAAATTTTTGGTCAAAAAATTGGCATTAGTTTGTTCGTTTAGTCATAATCCCAAATAGGTGTTCTATTACAAGAGTGACCATGAGTGTATTCCACATGTCGGTAGAAATATATTAAATTTTAAAATGATGGATTCCTCACCATAATATCATTCAATTTCGGATCTACTTGGAGTTTAAGAGGTTAGTTTTTTAAATGTTTCTAAAATCAATGATGATGAACAAACATCAAATGGTAGAAAACATACTGTTTTGATTGTAATGACACATTTGTATGGCATAAAGAATGATTATGAAAACATGAAACATATATCAAATCTCTTGGTGACATAATGGTGTTGTTTCAAAATATCATATGTTAACATGTTTTTATGAGAGTTTTATGAACTTTGATTTGTTAAAAGAAGAGTAAGTACATGCAGGTGCTTGGTAAAAATCATTCAATTACGTTTAAATATGAAATTTTATTGAAATTATGAGAGAAAGGAAATTCATTTGTGTGTAATCACCTCAAGAAAATGATTATGGACACATGAAACATATGTTATAGAATCCCAAATAACCAAAAACCCACCCAAGAAGTACATACCTAGTAGAAACTCACTACTTCTAAAAAAACATAACAGGAAGAAAAATATATTCAATTTGGTTGGTGAGACATTTCAATGAAGAATGGTGATATTACCTATCATAGAAGAGGTAGAATATTTTTAATCTGATAATGCAATATTTTTTCTATAAAAGGTTAATGAGTTAATGGGTTGTGTTGCTATAAAAAATTGATAAAAAAATGTTTTACCAAAATGTGAATAATATTTCAAGAACAAATTTTTTTTGACCATATATACAAATATAAAAGGTGATTGCAATATTTTCGACTGAATATTTACAATTAGGCTACATTTGAAAAAAAATGGAAGGTGTTATAGATTCTCCATCACATAGGAAATTGATCATTATCAAGAATATGAAATCATGGATAGTTGAAAAATAGTAGTTATGCAAGGAAATATACTGAGACATTAACATAGAAAACCGCTTGAATATAAACCTACTTGGATCGGTTATAGTAGTTTATCAAGAACATTCCTTCTTGAATATATAAATGACATTAAAATAGTATTTTTTCTAGAAAATATATACCTTCATGCATTTCTCATATTACATTATCAAGAACATGAATTCTTGGTTATATAAATAACATAAAATAGTGGTTTAGAAAAAATTATTACATATCAATATTAAATAGCTTCTTGAAAAATATTACTTTAACAAGCACACACCTTCCTCAAAAATAGTAGTTATGAAAGGAAATATATTAAAACAATAACATAAACAATCACTTGGTTATATACCTTATCATATGGATAATAATAGTTGATCAAGAAAAAACCTTATTTAATATATAGATAACGTAAAAATGGTAGTTTTAGAAGAATATATATACCTGCTTGCATTTCTCACAATACATTATCAAGAAATTATTTTCTTGAATATATAAAAAACATAAAATTGTAGTTTTTCATTATGTTTTATTTAAATAAGTTTCAGAAAATTATTTTTTCCAACATGATTAATTTATATAGAAGGACTTATCATATGTGATATGTGATATAGATAGTTTTCAATGATTGTTGTCAAATAGTCCATTGTAAGATGGAAATAACCGGTTGTCATCGGTGTAAATTTGTACAAATATAAAAATGAAAGGATAATATTTATAAAAAGTCATAGGGAATAAATTCCTAGAATAATTATAAAATATCAGAGAATACATTTTTCCTGCTAACAAAAAATGATTAAAAAATAGAATTACATTTACTGGACTTAATGGTAAGGGTGAATGTAAATTGAATCAAACTCAAAAATAAAAAGAATCTACATATACAAAAATTCTTCAAACACATTTATATATTATAATATCATTATATTATTCAATATTAGAATATGATTTCATAGGAAATGTCCATGTAAAATGGATAATCAATGAAAATAATATCAAACCTAAAATAATTTAGCCATTAAAAGTAGACATTACTCAGACATGAAAAAAATTAAGCAGTTCAGAAAATTTAGAACAATATTTAAATAATTATAAATTTAGACAAAATAATAAAGAAACTAAATATTACCAATTCATACCAATGACATAGTCTAAGAATGTTTAAATAGTGTAAAAATAACATTATACAACAACAATATAGTGATATACAAAAACATAATTACTTCAGGGAGGAATGCATAAAATTGTATGTTCATGAAAGAAATATTGTTGATTGTCTAAATAAACACATAATCTAACAAATAAAAATTAGTTTATATGGGAGGTGAGATTTTGGAAAGAGAAATTCATAAATAGAAATTAATTTCTAGTTGATTCTTAGGGGAACAAATATAAAATAAGCATCATGTTACCTATAGTCTCGTAAAAATGCAATGTGATGGGAACCCTAGCCAGTTATGAAAATGTAATTCAATAGAAGAGTATGAGGTAGGTATTTCTCATGATAAATCAGGGAAGAGAAGATTTACTTGGTGATGATGAATCTGGTTAGTGAGAAATCATATGGGGAAGTGGGTCACAGGGGTAGGGCTAGGTTTTGGTGAAAAACCGTGGATGTGGTGTGGCCACGTCGGTGCAGAAGGATCTCAGGGAGGTGGTGTGTCCAAATCAGAGGAGGACCGCAGAAGGTGGTGTTATCGTGTCAGAGTTGTGTTGAGTAGCAGAGAACCACGTCGGAGTAGGAGTGTCATGGTTTGGTTGGGGGCATCGAAGCGGCATCGACAGGGAGGTAGGGAGGGCACGTTGGTGGGGAGGAGAGCTGGGTGTGCTTGAGTCGCATCAATAGTGTGGTGGGGATGCCGTGTGAGAGTCGTCTCGGCAAGGAGGTTAGCATGCTGTGTCGGAGCCACGTCGATGGGGAGGTTGTTGGCTGTGTTAGAGCCACATCAGAGGAGGAGGATCTCTGATAGGCTTGGTGGATGCATTAGAGGAGGAGGGTGTTGGGAGGAGGAATCACAAGGGTGGAGGATGAGGAGGGGCTGGAGGGGGATGAGGAATTGTGAGTGGGAGGGGAGGGGAATGAGTTATCTTGAGGGAGAGAAATGCAGGGAGGGTATTGCCATGAGCATCTTCTGGCTTGTGGCTTTAGTTTATTCATAGCCACTATTTTTAATAACTATGGCTATAAATCCATGGCCATAGCCCATATTTCTAGTAGTGACATACACATACACATACACATACAAATACACATACACATACACATACACATACACATACACATACACATACACATACACATACACATACACATTAAAATACACATACACATACACATACACATACACATACACATACACATACACATACACATACACATACACATACACATACACATACACATACACATACACATACACATACATAGACACAGACACATACACAGACACAGACACATACACATACACATACACATACTCATACACATACACATACACATACACATACACATACACATACACATTCACATACACAGACACATACACATGCACATACACATACACATGCACACACACTTACACATACACATACACATATACATACAGATAGACATACATGTACACATGAATACACATACTCATACAGATATACATATAAAAATACATATACACATACACCCACACATACACCAACACATACACCAACACATACACATACACATATACAAACACATACACATACATATACACATACACATAAACATACATGTACACATACACATACACATACACACATATATGCACATGGACATACATATGTAAAAATTCATGCACATACACGTACACATATATATGTACACATACACATACACATATTCACATGCACCTACACATACACAAACACATGCACATGAATATGCATATACCGACCCATACATGGATGTACACTCATACACATACATACAATTACATACACATGCATGTCCATACATACACATACATATGCATACATACACATACAAATATATACATACATACATAGACACACATACACAGACACATACATGTACACATGCACATACACAGACTCCCACGCATACACATATACATACACATACACATAGACATACACATACACATACTCATACACATACACATACACATACACAGACACACATACACACACTCACACATACACATACACATACACATACACATACACATACACACTTACAAATATATGTACACATACTTTCACACACACACACACACGCACACACATATACATATACACATACACATACATACACATAAACATACACATAGACACACATAGACAAACATGCATCAAAAGACACACACACACACACACATGTATACACACACACGCGTGTATCCAATTGCATACATGTGGGTGTACACACATACATATTCACACATTCACATGCTATATAAGCATACACATGGAACATCAACATAGGTATAAATATACATACATATACACATTCCATGTACCTACATATACATTCATAAACATACACATACTCATGCACGTACACATACACAAACATATACACATAAACATACATGCACATGCATGTAAATCCACACATACATGTACATAAGCTCACACACACAAACATACATACACATACACACATAAACAAACCACACACACAACACAACACAACACATCCGTATACATACAAGACACACACACACATACAAAAATACACATACATCCACATACATACACACATAGACATATATATACAAATATATGTACATATATTTTAAATTATTTAATATGAATATAAATATATAAGTTCAAATATTAATCACATATTTAAATAAATATATTCATTTATATATTTATATAACTGTTTAAACAAAATAGTGATATATCATATTTATATTAAATATATATTTATTTTGTAATCAATTTATATAAATATGCTATTAAATTTTTTTATTAACTAATATAAATTATATATATATAATTATGAAAATAAGATTGATAGTAATTTTTTATTCAATGTTATATAAATAATATTTATATATTATATATACAAATATATAATTATTGTAATATAAATCTTTTTTAAAAATATATAAATATTCATATATAAGTTAAATTATTCATTGTGACATTTATCAATGATATTTTTCATTCTTTTAAAGATGAATATTTTATAATATCTAAGAAAAGTGTTGATAAAGTGTCACCTTTATCAATGATAACAAAATTGGTGACAAAAGGTACACTTTCATCAATGCTGATAAAAGTTACATTTATCAGTTATTTTAGAGAGAACTGATAAAAGTCTCCCTTTTATTGTCATTTTTTGAGAACTGATAACATTCATTATGGAATATCATGTGATATGTTTACTGATAGAATAAAAATTAACAAGTGTTCAATGTGTAATAAATGTGCACAAATACCAAATGAAGAAAGATATCATCAAAGGCTAGTGTCATGTGAGTTGGCCCATGGACTAATAACCAAGGGGACAATGGTGAACTATGCACTTCTCGTAATTCAATTTTTTTCATGTTTATGAACACTATAAAAGAAAATCCCAAACTATAAAAAACCAAATTACTAAAATTAAAAGAATTTTTTAGAATTTTTTAACCACTATAGACCTAAGAAAATGACTACTAGGA
The DNA here is from genome assembly GCA_963277665.1 of Viscum album. Classification (NCBI taxonomy): domain Eukaryota; kingdom Viridiplantae; phylum Streptophyta; class Magnoliopsida; order Santalales; family Viscaceae; genus Viscum; species Viscum album. The sequence goes on along the minus strand of OY728162.1, from coordinate 1,275,440,199 downwards.
GTGAGGCTAGTGCCCCAGACCTTGGGGATGGGTTCAGATGGCAGTCACTGAAGCCACTATTCCATGGAGACTTTATGGTAAAGGATTGAGGACCGTGAGGGTGGCGGTGAGGGGTGATTGGGAATTTGGTAAATTCACCTCCTCTTGCGGGAGTGTCCTAGAAGCCTCCAATATCTCCGGATGCACTATGAGGAGAAGCATGATCAAACCAGGTGTGGAGAGGTTTTTGGAAAGGTGTTCAAGATACAATCCACTGGGTTCAAGTAGAGGGATTCTTTGTCGGTGGTAGAATTTGCAGAGTTTCATCATTTAATAGGTGTGGAGAAGCCACAACGCAATAGATGATTGAGACCATGTATCGAAAATCTTTATGATAGTGGTGATCAGGTGGCATGTCCTGTTTAATGATCGGTGGTACATCATGATAGTGAGATCATGAGAGAGATAAATCCTTTGGGTGTTTCAAGATGGTGCAAGGTTGACACATGTTTGGATGAAAATCTCTGAGGAGGTTACATTTTTTGGACAAAAGGGTTACTTATTGTCACAGATTGATCTTCTAATATGTCGTGTTGTCTTGATTTTTTTTGAGAGAAGGTAGAGGCGCATCAGTGTGTTGTTTTCATAATGGTTTTCTAATATCTCTCATTTTTAATTCATGTTTGGGCAATACTTGGATTCTTTGTATTCTTTGTTTCATATTGAATATTTATTAGAATTCCCCCGAGTTTATTAATCCTCCGCATTTGAGGGTTTTTCCACATTAAATATCATGCATGCAGATTTATTTATTCTTCTAATATCACTTCCATATTTCATTGGGTTTATTGGAATATTTTGGTAATAAATTTTTGTCCTAGAATCCATATTCTCCCATACATCAGTTTCTACATTTAAATATATATATATATATTATTGTTTTCTTATGATTTCACTGCAATTGTAGGTCATTTTATTACTTTTGGACTCTAGTAACATGTTTTTAATGATTTTTAATTCTGTAAGAATATGTTATTCAATTATACTGAGCACACCACACATTGTATTGAGGTGGTGTCTCTGTGTACACATAAAAAATAATTTAATGATTGTTTTACTATGATTTCACATCAATATGATGTCATTTACAATTGGAGGAATATTTAAGTGGATTAAAGCTCTAAAAATATTTTCAATCATCCTGGGAAAATGACGACTCATATTGTTGCTTCATCAGTTTCACCATTTCTAAAAGAAATCTAACTTTGTTGTCAAACAATAGCCTATAAATCAGTGTTATTTTTCTTGGATTCCAACCTATGACACATATTTTTAAAGACCATAAATTTATTAGTAACTACTTATTCAGCCAGTCTAAGCACACCACACGTTAGATTGACGTTTAATTTACTCATACACATCCAAAAATAATTCCAATATAGTTTTTATATGATTTAACATAAATGTGAGGATGTTTGATTTTATTTTAAACATTTCATACACGTTTTAATGTTTTAAAACACTAAAAAGACAAATTCAACAATCCCAATAAAACAGAAACTCAAAATACCTCACCATTAGTTCCTATATTTTAAAAATTACTATATGGTTATTATGATGTGACTTCATGGAAACCAAAGATCATATTTTTGGTTGTAACACCACGGAACACGTTTTTAATGATTTTCACTTCTTTAGAAACAAATTATTTTGTAATTTTGATCATTCCAAACATTGGATTAACCTATCATTTATTTATACACATAAAAAATAATTTGATATCAGTTTTCCTATGATTTCATGTGTATCAGATGTAGATTTATATGGTTTTGAATTCTATACATACATCTTAATGTTTTAAAGTACTAAAAAACATTGTTTTTCATCCCTAGAATAAGAAAACTCATATTGAAACACTGTATGTTCTTCATTTATCATGTCATCATACAATTGATTTTTAATGATTTCATGAAAATTGGTAGTCATTTTCTTTATTTTTACCCCTACAAACTCATTTTTAAAGACATATAATTCTCTAAGAACTGATTATTAATTCAATATGAGAACACTACACATTGGATTGAAATGTATTCTACTTGTAAAAAACAAGTAACAATTAAATGGAAATTTTCTTATGATATTGACATCAATCCAAGATCATTGTTTATGGTATTATCCATTACACACTTGTTTTTGTGTTTCAAAAAACTAAAAAGGTGTTTTTGTCCCTATGAGGAAAACAAAAATCAAGATTTATATAAATTCAATTCCAATATTTCAAAAATCAATTAAATATTTTTCCTATCATTTCACTATAACTGAAGGTTGTTTTCTCAGTTTTAACCCCCCAATGCACATTTTAAAATATTTTCCATTCTTTCAAACTACTTATTATGTTAATCTGAATTCACCACATATTAGATTGACTCATTATGTGCCTGTACACATTAAAAATAATTCAAAATATTTTTACTATGATTTTATGCCAATTTTAGGTTGTTTTCAATTGTTTTGACCATTACGCACTTTCTTTACTGTTTTAAATAACTAAAAGGTATTTTGGTCATCTTGGATAAATGATAACTCAAAATCACACACCATTAGTTCATAAATTTAAAAAATCATTCTACTGTTGTTTCATTATGATATCAAAATAATCATAGTTCATTTGTATGCCCCCTTTTCACTTTTTAAAGACTGTTAATTCATTTGGAATTTTCTATTCATTCAATCCAAGGTCACCACATGTTATATTGGGAAGTAGTTTCCTCATATACATCAAAAATATTTCTAAGATATTTTTCCTATTATTTACATCAATATGATATCTTTTACATTGGTTTTTATGGTTAATTCTTATTTTAATGTTTACAAACACTTAAAAGGTTTTTGATCATCTTCAGAAAATAATAAACATGAATTGATGCGTAATTTGTTCCTATATGTTATAAATTAATATGTGGTTTTTTTCTTATGATTTAATGGTTATCAGATTACCCTTTATTATTTTTGAGCCCATTAACACACATTTTGAAATATTGTTAATTCTTTATGAACTTCTTATTTAGTCAGTCTGAGCACATTACATGTAATATTAATGGTTTGTTTACTTATACAGGTAAAAAAATCAAAGGCTATTTTCCCATTATTTCATGTTAAGATGATGTTGTTAAATTTGGTTTTCACCATCACACTTATATTTTAGTGTTTTAGAATACAAAAAATCAATTTTCAGTTATCTTCACAAAAAACAAGATTGACATGTCATCAATTCTAATTTTTCTAAAATAATTATATGGTTATTTTAAAATGATTTAACTGCAATTAGAGGTTATTTTATTTATTGTGACCTCCCAAACACTATATTTTAATGAATAATGATTCATTAAGAATTTATTATTCAATCTTATCGAGTATACCATACATCATATTGATGTGTCATCTACTAGTACACATTACAAATAATTTGAAGAAAATTTTCCTAAGATATTATGTAAATACAAGGCCTTTTTTGGTTTTAGTCATTATATTCATGATTTAGTCTTTTAAAACACTAAAATTTCATTATTTATCATGTTGGTAAAGACACAACTCAAATTGATGTGCCTTTGGTCTACAAATGTTTCTAATAATTATATTCTTTCATTAAAATTAGTGTATGTTTAATGGGTTTTTACCCCCTAATTCACAATTTTAAAGAATTTTAATTCTTTAAGTACTAGTTATTAAATCACTCCAAGCACATTGCCCATTAGATTGACGTGTTGTCCATTCATAAACATAAAAATAAAAATTAATATTTTTCTAATGATTTATCCTCAATGTGAGGTCATTTTTCCTGGTTTTAACCATCACACACATTTCTTACAATAAAATGAAATTTTTGGTCTCTATGAGTAAATGTAAACTTCGATTGAAGTACCATCATATCTGACTTTTTATTATAAATATATGGTTTTACTATGATTTCATGACAATCATAGGTCATTTTTTTGACTTTTACTTACCAACGCATGTTTTTAGTGATGGAAACATTCTTCAAAATTCTCATATTCAATCAGTTAAAGCACACTAAACATCATATTTATAACAACTCATTAACTTATTTTAGGTATATATTTTCTTTCTTTGGGTATCCCCTTTTTCTAAGAGTGTTTCGAGCCTTTAAAGGATGGAGAGGGTTTTTTGGAAAAAATGACCAAAGTTCAGGGATCTATGTTTGTTAAATTAATGGATTCCAGGTATAAATGTGTAAAAGGATCAAGAGTATGTACTTCGGGGTCTTATTTGATTTAGGGTATTTTTCTGATTTTTTCTATAGAATCTATTTTTTGTACACTTTAACATCATGAACTAGTTAAACGATGTGAATTCCTTTATGGTAAGATATTAGGAACTGGATTAGAGCGTGAAAGTTTTATAATATAGGAATCTTCTTTAGGTTGTTAAAAGGTTGATCAGTATTTTTCTTCACCAAATAGAAGCCTTTTTTATCGTAACTTATAAATCTTGAAATCCATGTTGTGGAAGAAGTTCAAGACATGAATGGTTTGAGACAAGAAGTTTTTTAACCATGTTTCAAATATTATTACTTTTAATTCAATGTATATGGTTCTTTCTTGAAACCTAAGAGACATCCTAAGTGATTTTAGGGATTTTATTTCATCCTAAATCACATCATTCGACAATTGAAAATTTTTATGGCTCCACTGCATCTCTCTAGGAAAGTGATCTTTTTGCATCCTCATTTCCAATTATCACAGAAACATTATTTTTCTACCTTTGTGGATTCGTTGATATTGTTGTGATTTTATTATTGATCATTTAAAGAACCATTTTGTGGGTTTTTGTGGGGAATGTGAGTTCATTTAGTTTTGTTTTTTCTATCATATATATCCACTACTTCCCTTGTTAAATTGACCCGAAGACATGGGAATCGATTTTAGGTCCTTCTATTGTTTCCTTTTCTTTCCTTAACAATTGGTGGATCCATTTATAGGCATGTGTGACCAGAGTTTAAGGTAGGTTGTTCCTACTCTAGCCTATATTGGATGAATCTTGATTTCTCTAGTTTTGATAAAAAAAATTAAATATTAAATGGAATTCTTGTTTGTTTGATTTGTTTGTGTATGAAAATGGGTTTTTTTGAGAAAATATGGTTTTACCCTTTTTTTGGTGAATGAAAATGGAATTTTCAAATTATTTTGAAATTGATTTATAAAATGGTTTTCAAATATATGTTTTGATTAAATGGTTTTGAAAATGTAGAACATGGGATTCCTTGTGTTATTAAATAGAAGGTGTATTAATAGTTCTTGTCTACTGATACTATCAGGGTGTTCACTCATTGGGTGTCCCTATACTCCCTAGTCTTGTTTTTCTATGGAATATTTAAACCTTGGGGTCACTTGTTGGGGTGTTCCTCTTCTCTATATATTTGATGCATATGTCTAGAGACTTAAGGCATGTGATTTTATATGCTTGGGTATGAGTGTTCTATCTAGAATGACCTATAGTGATCATTATCATTATGCTACATGTTCTTTGGTATGTAATATTTTGGATTTGATATAACAGTTTATATAATATTTGAAATTCTTTGATATATGTGATATGATATGAAAGTGTTTTACTTGGTTTATTAGGAATTGTGGATAAAGTGGAAATGTTTTACCATGCTTTTGATATAAAAACCATTTAAATTATTATCATGCCTTGTTTTATTTAATTCTAAGAATTTTTGGATTGATATAAAGAGACATGTTATTGGAAAGATAAGTTTTATCCTAATGAGCATGTTTAGATAATAACCTATGCACCCAATTGGATGTTCATAGACGATATTATATCTTTTGAAACAGGGAAAGACAAGGCGTCATAGTGAGGCGGTGAGGATTTTATCAGCCGATCTGGGTAGCTAGTGGTGAGATAGTGGGACACCATTCATTTAACACTTGGATTATTCATTTCATAATTTGGGTTTTTTCTATTTTTGTTGGAATCGTACCTTGAAGTGTGTTTTCTAATTTTGATTTATATCATTTATGTATTCTTCATTCAGTTACGGAATATACATTTATTCCCATTTTCTATTCCACTATTTCTTTATACTGTGTATATATATTCTAGGTTTTCTAATTCACGTGGGGTGAAATAATTCCCTCAAATTTTTGTTGATGCCCGAGTGTAATTCATCGACCCTCTAAGATTAGGAATGCCCTTCTAGTATATGATGGGTTGGTCTGGTATCGTTTTTAAGGGGATATGGGTCAGTTTATCACACTATTGGTGTTTATTTACTCATTAATGTAAAAAATAATGGAAATATAGTTGTCCTGTGATTTCATGATAATATGTGACTATTTTATATGATATTTATTGTTACATATACATTTTAGTGTTTTAAAACACTAGTAGTCTTATTTGGCCATCCATAGAGAATAATAATTATGTTGGATGAACCATAAGTTAATAATTTTTAAAATACAATCTATACATATAAAACTATTGTTTCATAATAAAAATAGGTTTCTTTATTAGTTTTGACCCCCTAGAACATGTTTTTATTGAGTGTAAATTCTATAAGAACTACTTATTTAACCAGTCTGATCACACTACATGTCATATTGACAATTATTCTACTAGTACACATAAAAAATAATTAAAAGACATTTTATCGATTATTTAATGTAAATACAAGGTCTTTCAATTTGGGTTTTATCTTCATATACATGTTTTAGGGTTTTAAAAAACTAAAAGTTGTATTCGGTCATCCTGAGAAAACAAACTCGATTTGACATGCCATCAGTTGATGGATTTGAAAATTTAATCCACCATTGTTTTCCTATTATTTCATAGAAATCAACGGTTTTATTTTATGTTTTAACCCCAAGGAATATGTTTATAAAGACTATCAATTATTTAAAAATTCCTTATTCAGTTAGTTCTAGCACACTGTATATTGGATTTTTATTTCATCTTATCATACCTATTAAAAATAATTAAAATATATGTTTCCTATAGTTTCTCATCAATCTAAGGTTTTAATATGGTTTTTACTACAACAAACAAGTAATTATGTTTTAAAACATTAAAAAGGAATATTCGATCATCCTAGATGAAAAATAACATGGATTGATGAACCATATATTCTGAAATTTCACAAATCAATATAAAGTTATTTTTATTATGCTTTCAAGATAATTAGAGGTTTTTTTCTTGGTTTTGACCAATGTTTCACAATTTTAAAGACTATGAAATCAATAAATATATCTTATTCAATCAGTTTGAGCACCCCGCATGTCAAATTGATGCACCATCTACACGTACATGTCAAAAATAATTTAAATATAGTGCTTCTAAGATTTTATGTCTATATAAGATCATTTTTTATATTTTGGAATATTACATGAATTTTTTAGTGTTTTAAAAATCTAAAAACTTGTATTAAGTCATCACAAGAAACTGAAAACTCAGATTGATGCACAATAAGTATTTACAATTAAAAAATAGATCTATGGTTATTTTTCAATGATTTCATAGAAATTAAGGCAGTTTTTTTTTGTTTTGATTCACCAATTCATATTTTTAATGATTTTGAATTATTTATAAACTAGTTATTCTATTAGTGTGAGTACACCACACATGATAATGATGTTCTTTCTCCTTATACATGTCATAGATAATTCAAATATAGTTATCCTTCAATTGTAAATTAGTATGAGGTCGTTTGTTATGGTTTCTATCGTCACACATATGTATATATGTTTTAAAACACTAAAAAATAATCTTTGATCATATATGGTGAATGAAAACTTAGAAGGAGAAATCATTAGTTCTTTCATTTTATAAATAAATTTAGGATTCATTTCATATGATTTCATAGAAATCCAATTAATGTTTTCTAGCATGATTCTCAATGTAGAACAAAATTTATTAAATTAAAAATTATTGATAATGAATTGAACGTGTCTATTATCTTTAAAGGATGTTTTCCATCTATATTAATGTCTGTATTAATAAAAAGATGATTTAGAAAAATAATCTATATGATATATAACTTATTTTAGTGAGACACAAAATGAAAAACTATAATGTTCATCGGAATAACTAAATATAAAATGATATTATAATTTGATGAATTAAAGGAATGAAAAATTTTAAACTCATGGAGCGATTAAGTAGTAGGTTGGGTCAAGAAACACCTAATATATAATAAATTTCAACATATTAAACTTTTAAAATAGAATAATTCATAAATTAAGTACAGTTATTCTTGAATATAACTGAATTAGCTAATTATTAAACATCTAATACTAAAATTTGAAGAGCTAAAAAATATGATGGAATTTTGAAAAACACCTTACCTCTCAATAGTTAAATTGATTCACATGGCGAGAAGAATAAAATATAATTTAACCTTAATTTCTAAGTGTTTTTATGAAGAGATGGGTCTAATTATTGTGTTTTTAGATGTTTTTCAGTACACAGAATACAAAATTATTATTATTCAAAAACCTAGTAGAAAGAAACCTAAAATTTTCAAAAAATAAGATTAAAAATTCATCTTTTTTTGGTAAAAATTATAAAAGGGTTTATTTTAATCATGGGTTTGGTTTATTGAGTGGAACGAAGAATTAAAAATGAATAATAAATATACGTGATAAAAGATATCCTTAAAAAACATGTACTCTTAATTTTGGTAATAAAAAGTGATATAAACATTGAATATTAATCTCTATAAAAAACTATAATATTATTTCATATATAAATTGGTAAATCGATTGAATTATAATTTAAAATAACAAGGGTCTTGAATTTTGAATGAGTAAGAATGATAATAAAATTTAACATGAGTCTCTCGATTGTTCCTTAATTCTATCAATCACAGTATAAGTTCTTATATTATGGAACTCAAATGACATTAAATAATATACATTTATCAGGAAGTTTCATGATCTGGATTTTCATTCTATTGATTTTAGAATCCACTAGATCATGATTTATACAAAATTATTTTGTATAGAATAAACAATAACCTGAAAGAAAAATTAGTATATATAACAAGTTTTTGTAAAAAGATAATAACCTCATTCAAGTCAACATTCTCTTAGTAATTTACCGTTAAAATATCCAACTCTTGTGCGGTGGATAACCATGTATGGAAAAGATAAAAAAATCAATGATTTCTATCACTCATATTTTTACCCTATCAGTTATAAATAGAATCCAATACATGGTTGAAATTTTAATTAGTTAACATAACATTTTAAGTTCGTCAAATTATAAAAGGAAAAGATAAGTCAAATATATGTAAATAATTATACATAAATCTTAAAAAATTATAAACGTCCTAAAAAATATTTTTCATCCCTTTAAAAATAATATGGTAGTAATTTACAATAGTAGTTGGATTCTTTACTCCAATATTTATAGCATCACTATCTTAGATAAATAAATTTTATTTTCACAAAAATACATAATCAGAAATAATTAATTTTACTAAATCATGGAGAACAATTTTAATAAAATAAACTATGAAATATAAAAAAACCATCCCTGAAAAAAACTAGATGATTTTATAAACAAAATAATAAGTGATGTTCCATGATTGAAGGTTAAAAGAATGTAATAATTTTTATATGATGTTGATGAATAAAAAAAATATAAGGTATTATAATAGTTAACCAAAAATGTTTCCCCAATGAGATGTCCTCAAAACTTTTACTCTGAGACACAACCATTATTTTAAATTTAACATAATAGAATAATCACTAATAAAATACATGTGAAAATAATTATAATTCTTCATATGGCATAAGTTGAACACAAGAGGAGTTGAGTATTAAGTAAAAAAAATATGTTGTAATAAATTTTTGAAAATAAAAATATAAATGAGTAGAATAAAATATATTTCATTTAAATTTGAATGGATCGATTAATGTAATTTAAAAATGAAAAACATTATTGAAAAAAACTGGTAAAAAATATATACATTAATATTATAGAATTTTTTATTCATTAAAGGTTACAAGATAATTGAATCCTAATATTTCAGAATCAAAATTAGTAAGATAACTTTTGTTGATATTTAATTTTGGAAAATATATTATTGATAATATCAATGGATATAAATATTACATTACATTACATAAATTTTTATAAAATAAAAGTCCAGAAAACCTATTATATTCCACTAAAATAAAGGGAAATTTTAATAAAAAATATTATATTGTATTCATATAAAATTTAAACTGATATTTTAAATTACTTTTAGCAACACAAAAATTCAACGAGAATTTTATGAAGCACTGTGGGTTTCCATTGGATCTCATATTTTCATATCAAAAAATCTTAAGAAATTTCTTGTATATTTAATAATTAAAAGCACTATTTAAATAAAAAGAAGATAAAAAATATAACTTCAATTAAAACACTCATAATGTGGTCAAATATCATATACTGTTGGAACCAAACATCATTTAATAAAGAAAAAAATAAACTTCCATTTTCTAGCATAATGTGTTTACTGATAATTTTTTAAAATATATATATATAAATATATTAAAACTTTGGATCTAGAAACTACATAAACTACCACTTCCAAATTTTTCATAGATGGATCACATGAATTATTACGTAATCTATTTTATAATGTGAGGCCTTGACGGAACTGTCCTAGGTGGAACTTGTCGATGACATCAAAGATATGAGAAAATATATGTATTGTGTCCTATTATGGGATTAGATGAAGGATAATAAGATAGATAATAAGCATTTAAATCAATCGATGATATTTAAATAATAATAAATTTTTACTCAACCCCTCTGATATAACATTAAGGGTCCGAGCATAGTGGAAGTATATGATTGGTTGTGGGTAACATGAATTTTATCATAAATAACTATTATATTTAGTTGTATACGATATATAACATGGCCACCAAGAACATTGATTTAGGGATTAATTAATGTAATAATGTTTGAAAGAAATTGATGGATCATAACATCATTATTAAAAATTAATTAAGCTGTTGAATTACCTTATAATTGATTATTTATTCATTGATGAATCTGACAAATTCTCTAAGTTGTAATGTCATTTCATACCAAGAAACATGTATGGATACCTTCTACTAGTGATCCACGTGGGCACCGTGAACCTCTGACCATCACCATAAAAATTCTTGATTACTAACATGGGGGACCCTAACACTTTCATTTTACATCTTTGATCACCATAATAATTTCCCTGAAGGAATCTCATTGATCTAATTATAATTGATATGACTGATAGAGAAGGATCACTCTCTGTTCTTGAGAGAGTTCTTCAATATGAGCTCTCTAGGTCTTGAGAAGATTCTCTATATTTTATTATGCAATAAAAAATAAATTGATAGACCACACACAGTGTATGGTTAGAAAATAATAATTGGTTATGCACCATAATTATTTCCGTAATCCATGGGGAACTGAATATCTATAATTATAATATTATCGTTATTTATTGGCATGTGAAAAGATAGTGTATTAATTAAATATTGTTTGTTGAATAAATTGATTGCAATTTATTCATAAAATATTCAAAATATAATATTTCTCATTGAACCATCAAACTCTGTCCAATATTCATCCACAATATTTATCGGTCCTTGAATGATAAATAATTTTTTAATAAATTGATATCATTGTATTATTTTCCAATAAATAAATAAATACTATTTTACTAAATAGAAAATAAAAAATTATTAAATATTCTTCTCACAAATATTATCTCAAATAAAAAGAGACTAAATATGCAAAATCAAGAAAATATGAATAAATATTAAACCATGTATGATAATAATATTTATTCAACTTATTAAATAATAATTTTATTATTTAATTGATGTTCTATATACATTTAGTGTCTGATCCTCTAGACCACTTTCTGATTGTCATTAGGAAGAACCACCTAATGATCTAGCTTAACATTGTGTAACACACCAAGGCTCCCATAACGAAAGAAACTATATGACATAACAACCTACAACCTCATATGAATGATTACTATTTAATATAATCTTTTTATCCCCATATCTATAATTAAGAATATTGCATAATTTTTTATCAACTAATGTGTAAGAACCCGGTTTTTACTGCGAAGGACTTTGGAATATTCTTGATTTTATTCCAGAGCAGCGACTTCAGACGGCGAGCGATTCCGTGCCCCGGAGTGGCCGGAATTGAATTTTCAGTGCGTTCACACAAGAAACACCAAATAAATGCGATAACTTCTAAACGGTGCTTCAGATCAAAGATCTGAGTGTACGTATGGGTCCGGAATGGGGTTGTTACCCTAGGCATGACATAAAACTTGTCGGCGCGGGACGTTTCGACCCCTCGCTCGCTTTCGGAACGTTAAACAGATTAATTAATTAATTAATTAATTTTTTTAATGGTTAAACTCGAGTATCTCTTAAACGGTGGCTCATATTGGAAAACCGAGGGCACCGTTGAGTTCGTAGCGTGCCGTTTACCCTAGGAGGGGTATAAGTTTTGCAGGCGCGACCCGTCTGTGAAACAAATGGTCCCAGGGGTGTTTCTGTAATTTAGCGGCTTCAAACGTTAAATTTTATAACTTTTTAACGGGGTCTCGGATTAAAATTCTGAGACCTCCATTGTTCTTGGGAAGTCATTTTTACCCCAGGGGCACCCTCATTTTTGTCTGCATCGGCAGCATAGTCGGGGGCGTGCCGGGCGGGGGGTTTAAGTGTTTTCTACTTAAACGTACCCACACCCTCTTCTTCTCCTTCTTCTTCGTCTGGACAGCGGCAGGGGACATCTTCCTCCCTCTACTCATCCACTCCGGCGAGGCAGATCCGGCGAGGTACGACAATGCCGATGAACCACCCGTGAAGCTTCGGGCAACGCCCCTGCAGGTAGGATGTTGCGTTTTGTATTTTCATTCCCGCACTTAACTTCAAACACGAATTTGTATGTTGAATTGATGCCCGATCTTCGATCCAAGCCCATGATCATGTAGATCTTGTCCCAAGTATATTTTAATGCAATCCGGATCAAATTTTTGACCACCAGATCGTTTCCGGTGGTCCTCTGATGTTTCCGGCCAGGAGGCCGGTTTTCGGCAAGGTGGTCTGGCGTCCTGCAGCCCCTCGGCGCGGCGGCGGCGCGACAGCGGACCACGGCGGAAGGCGGTGGTGGCTCTTCGGCTTGGTGGTCCGGGATGGCGGCGGCTTCCGGGACGGTGGTGCGGGCGGCTCAGGCAGCGCGGCAGGCCGAGCTCGCCGGTCCCAAGCGGCGTCCGGGGTCGCGGCTCGACCTCGGTGGACAGGGACCCGCGAACTGCGGGTCTCCGCGTGGGGGCAGTGGGACCGGCCACCCTAGTCGGTCGGGTGATAGAAGGCCATGGCTAGCTAGCCGCAGCGGAGCGAACCAGACCTGCTGCCGGCTATGGGCGGACCGGCCGGACCAGGCCGGTCCGGCCCAAGGGGGTCCCCCCTCCCCCTTGGAATTTCCGACGCCCGTAGCTTTCGCTACGGGAGTCCGTTTTGCACGCCATCAGTGGCAGCGTGGACCTTGTGTCTAGGGGAACGTTTTGAGATGGTTTAGGGAATTTTTAATTCCCTAAACGAGGGGCCTCAGAGGCACGGCGCGTCTTTAAGTGTTTTGTTGTTTTTTCGGGGGAAACTTGTTTTGGACGGCGCGGACGCGTCCGATGTCCGATTTAAGCGCTGTTAGTGGCGTTGGGCCCCTGAAGCCAGGGAAAAGTTTTCCAATATGGTTTTAGGCGCTGAATCCGGAGTTGAGGTGTGGGCCCCATGGCCCGTCTTTTGAGCTGCATGTAGCTGTTAGCGGCTTTTTCATCGGGCGTTTGTTTGGGGCATGAGTGCAGTCGATGATGGGTGTTTTTCTGAGGGCATAGCGTTGGTGCAGTCTGCCCGCTGTAATTCCGCACGATGGTGCGGGGCCCACGAGGGTCGTTTGGGCGTCGACGGTGATTTTCCATCATAATCACCGGGCGACTGTTTTGGACAAGTGAATAGTCCATCTTGTGTGCTTTTTCGAGTGGATCGCAACAGTGTGATCCGTTCATTGTGTTTTGGGACCGGGTTGTGGGTCCCATGAAGCACCGCTCCTGTGTAGTGCACAGGAATGCCCCTTTTTCTCCGGAGATCTGTTGCACTCAGGTGAGTATTGCTTTTGACGTGTTTTCCTTAGGGGATCTCAATGGTGTGATGCGCCCAACTGTTTTTGGGGCCGAGGCTTGGGATCACAGGACGTCGTGCGGGCGTGAGGCGGTGTTGGCAACTTTTCCGTCGAATATCCGTTTGAGGCGAGTGAGTAGTAGATCTCGCATGGTTTTCGGTGAGGATTACAATGGTGTAATCTGTTCAGGCTAGCGGAGCCTCATACGTGATCTCATTAAATGTGGAAATGTGATGGTGCCCCAGGGGCGGTTCTTCTTCCGTGTTTGTAGCGGAACCTTGGCGAGTGATCGCGTACACTCCCGTGTGAGTGATGTAAATGCTTGAAGTGATGTGGATGGCTATGCCCCAGCTGATGAGGTCGCAAGTTTGCAAAGTTATGTTTATGCCCTTCACGTTGACATTGGGGTGTCGTGTGCACAATAGCCCTAGGGCTGGAGATGTGGTATACTCTGGGAGTATACGAGAGTGCTTGGAGGTACGTGTGGTTGGTTCCTGAGAATGTTTTTGCGCTTGGTTGGGGATTGACTTGGGGCCACATGTCTTGTGGGCCCCAAGTGCGTGTTGTGTTCCGCTTCACATACTTTGACCTATGGAAACATAGAGGGTCCCTCTGTGCTCGTTTGTTTGACTATCAGGGTGGAGTTTACCCTGGCTCTGTGCCCGTTTGTTTGACTAGCAGGGTGGAGTTTTTCCCCTGGCTCTGTGCTCGTTTGTTTGACTAGCAGGGTGGAGTTTTTCCCTTGGCTCTGTGCTCGTTTGTTTGACTAGCAGGGTGTAGTTTTTCCTATGTGCTCGTTTGTTTGACCAGCAGGGTTGAGTGGTCTCGCCCTGGTTTCATTCTCGATGGATCGGCCGGTAGCGGTGCTAGTGACACCCAGTTATGGAGCAGGTGCTGAACCTCTTTTGGTGAGTTGTTCTAGAGTTGGGTGGTTGCGCGATACCCACTCCGTGTTTGGTTGGCCAGTGTTGTAACCTCAAGTGGAGATGGCCAGAGCAGTTCTAAGTTTTACCCTCCAGCGGGGCTAGGCAGTGGGTCAACCGAAGCTCTTAGGGTCTAACCTCCAGCAGGGACTGGGCAGTGTGTCACCCGATGACTCTTTAGTGTCTACCCTCCAGCAGAGACTGGGAAGTGGGTCGCTCGTTGTCTTGTTCTAGGTCTACCCTCCAGCAAGGCTGGGCAGTGGGTCGCCTGTTGACATATTCCTTGTATACCCTCCAGCGGGGCTAGGCAGTGGGTCACCTGATGATGTATTAGGGTTTACCCTCCAGTGGGGCTGGTCAGTGGGTCACCTGGTGATGTATTATGGTTTACCCTCCAGCGGAGCTGGGCAGTGGGTCACCTGATGATGTATTATGAATTAACCTCCAACAGGGCTGGGCAGTGGGACACCTGTTGGAATTCCAGGCTCAGTACTTTCGACTAGGCTAGTCTATGGCTTTCCTCCATGATTACCATAGAGGGACCCTTAGTTATATGGGTCAGTGTTGTGACAACTTTTACTTGAGAAGACCTCTTGACTGCAGGGCAGTGACGAGGTGTGGTTTGACTTTCCCAAGAACTCTCAAGTACCAGGGGCGCTTTCCCCACCGAGACGTGTTTTTGTGACGTGATCTAAAACTGTGCTGGCGAGTCAGTGCCTCCCAAAGCAGATAGTGTCGAGGTGCGGTGATTGAGCCCCTTGGCTTGCGGTTCGGGGAAGACATGCAGGATGCTGGGCATCAATGGGGTTTACTTCTGGGACTGTTGCCTACTCTTTTCTTGGGCTGAGATACGGGACGAAGATCCCCTTACGACGTTGTTCAGGCTTCTTGACAGAGCATATGGATTTATATACCTTGTTCCAGAACCCACTTCTTGGGTTTGGTTACTCTCCTTCCAGGAGAGGCAAAGACGCCCGGGGTATGCCACGTGCTTTCCGTGTCTAGCTTCTCATGGTTGGACGAGTCTAATCTCCTGCTATAGGTTGCAAAGACTCATCGGGAAGTTCATCTTCTCACCATTTCTAAATCCTTGTGTCTAGACGAGTCTACCTTCTTTCCTTGTGTTGGGCTGAGCTGGACTCTTTACTGCACTTTTAGTTGTACTCCTCTACTTTTCATGTTCGCTCTACTGCTCACCCTTTGGTACCTCCTTTGTTGCTCCATCGAGCCTTCGGGGTATCCTACTGATTATTTTTATACTCACCCCTGCTTTGTCTTTGCCCGCACTTAGTGTGCCCTTGAAAACGATGGACATGCTAGTCGTGACTTTAGTGGATCACAGGAGTTCGGGATCTTGGACCGCGTGCGGTGGTCGTAGTCGGGTTCGAGGTGGGGGAACCTTTAGGCTGTTTGTTCTTTTTACCTGTTGTCGGGTTGTGGCACTTTTATGGTTGGGCGCATGTTTTTCCCCTTTTTCCTTTTCAGCACTTTACTTGTACAGTTAGAGGTTGATGCACATTTGTGGTATATATGTATAGTAGTTTCCCTTTGATTTTCTTTTTTACTTGGCACTTTTTCATTGAGTGTGCTGCGTGCGTGTGTACAGGTACTTAGGCAAAGGCCTCCCCGTGTTATTGTGCCTTCGGCGCTGGTCACTAGCCCCTGGCCTATGGAGGCGGGCTTTGGGTAGTTGCAGCTCGAGCCCGGGTAGGGTCGGGTCATGACAAAGTGGTATCAGAGGTGGTTCGTTCCTTAGGACGTTGTGCGGACGTCCCTAAAAGAGGAATTGGTTGGGATTTTGGGCAATAGTTTCAACGTGTCTCGAGAGCGGCTCTCAGTCCAAGGAGTCCAGTGATGGTGCGACGACCAACGTATCCATTCACTAGGACATTGATAACCTGCTTGTCGACTCGGCATGCTGAGACACTTGTTGCAGGGAAATTTGTTTGTGCATCATATAGGATTAAGTGTTTGAATGTACTTCTTGATTCTTCTCCCCATCGTTGTTGTTATTGGTATATACATATATGCTCATCTGACCGCAACACTCCTTGATGATATCCAAGATGTCTTCGCAAAGATAGCCAGCTAAGATACCATCTTTGGTTCGTGACGATGAACCTGTGAGTTACGAGGCCACAGTCCAGGACCCATCATGCGAGCCCCTTTCTCCGGGTGGGCCGGTAGCAGCACCCCCACCTGTTGAGCAGTAGAAAGCTTCAGTAGAGCAGGCGGAGCTTGAGCGTAGGTTGAGCACACTCTGTGATTTCCAGCGGCAGAGACCGCTGAGGTTCAGTGGTGAGCCAGACCCTCAGGCAGCAGAGATTTGGCTCGAGCATGTGGTTTTCCTTTTTAGGCTTGTGTAGATGCCGACAGATCAAAGAGCGGCCTTGGCCACCACCCTTTTTCGTGTAGTAGCTTGGCATTGGTGGAGTCTGGTGACTCAGCTTCTTGACGAGTCATCGATTTCGTGGGGCAACTTCCAGTTGTTGTTTCATGAGGCATTTTGCCCCTCCTGCTTGCACTCCATTTGGATTCAGGAGCACTTGCAGTTTCAACAGGGAGGGATGACGGTGGCTGAGTACGCGGCTAGTTTCACAAACCGTGCACGCTTTTACCCGGACTTGGTCCATGATGACAACATCTGAGCGTGGAAGTTTGAGCAGGGTCTCTGCCGAGAGATTTGTGTTGTCATAGTACCCTTGGGTATTTCCACATATGTCAGGGTGCTAGAGCAGGTGCTGGTGACAGAGGGCTTCCTATCACATTCTAGTGTTGGTGGTGGCAGCAGGCACGTTGGAGCTGAGACGTCTGTCGCGGCTAGTGGGGGCAAACAGAACCTCGACGCAGGTGGCTTTCTCACAACCGGACTCAGGGGCGTGGTTGTACACCACAGTGGTGCCGGAGGGCACCAGTGCAGCCCAGAGAGAGTCAGTGCTATGCTTGTGATGAGCGAGGTCACTTGGCATGAGACTGCCTGACCCGAGTTGTTGAGATCTTCGGGCAGGCAGCAGGCGCACCACCACGGCAGATGAAGCGCTGTGATCGGAGTATTACCCAGAGATGTGATGCTAGGAGAGGAGCGGGAGGAGCTGGAAGTGGAGGATGAACTTATGAGGTCTTCCCATCACCACAAGGTGGTCCACGTCGGGCTCCGAGAGCCGACAGTTGGGACCACAGACAGCCGCGAGCTTCGGATGTCTACTATCCTGCAGAGCATGAGGTGATAAGAGGTACGCTCTACAGCTCTTCTACCTTTTTGCAGTACAATTGTTAGACTCAGTGTGTGAACTGCTTCCCTTCCTGCTCCTTGTTTGATGTGTTACCAGGGTGACGCAGGGCGTCGGGTGTAACCCTGTGTTGGTAAGGTAAAAGGCGTGGGACCTTTTTCTCTAGTCGATGGTGTTGACTCCTTCGCCTTTCGATCATGTAAGAGAGCCTCGGTTGTGGAATCTTGCGTGACCAGATATCCTTGGGTGTCCCACCATATGGATATTCTGAAGGAGGGAATCACTGGGACGTGTTCCAGGTGCGGGCGGTCATTCCAGTCGCAGTGTGCAATGTAAAGGTTCGGTCGGGGAGGTGAGCTAACCTCGAGAGCCTTCGGGCCGTTTGAGGCCATGCAAAGGGATGGAGAGGTTCCCTACCACCTTGCCCAAACCCCAAAGTCTGAAGTGGGTGCACGACGTCGGGAAGAACTGACCTCGCGTGAACGGATCAATCCTTTCGTTCGTGTGCAGTGACGCAGAGCTGTGCGTGGGTTCTTCTGGGTATGGGAAAGCCAGGTGTGGGCTTAGTACCCTGTGTTGCTCCCTAGTTTTGCTTTTCAGGGACAAAAATCTTGAAGGATGGAATGATTTAAGAACCTGGTTTTTTCTGCGAAGGACTTTGGAATATTCTTGATTTTATTCTAGAGCAGCGCCTTCATACGGTGTGTGATTCCGAGCCCCGGAGTGGCCGGAATTAAATTTTCAGTGCGTTCACACTGGAAACGCCAAATAAATTCAATAACTACTAAACGATGCTTCATATCAGAGATCCAAGTGTACGGATGAGTTCGGAATGGGGTTTTTACCCTAGGAATGACATAAAACTTGTCGACGCGGGACGTTTGGACCCCTCGCTCGCTTTCGGAACGTTAACTAGATAAATTAATTAATTTATTTATTCGTTTAATGGTTAAACTCGAGTATCTCTTAAATGGTGGCTCAGATAAGAAAACTGAGGGCACCATTGAGTTTGGAGCGTGCCATTTACCCTAGGAGGGGTATAAGTTTTGCAGGCGCGGCCCGTCTGTGAAAAAATGGTCATAGAGGCGTTTTCGTAATTTAGCGGCTTCAGACGTTAAATTTTATAACTTTTGAACGGGGTCTTGGATTAAAATTCAGAGACTGCTGTTGTGCTCGGGAGGTCGTTTTTACCTCAGGGGAACCCTCATTTTTGTCTGCATTCGCAGCGTAGTCGGGGGCGTGCCGGGCGGGGGGTTTAAGTGGTTTCTACTTAAACGTACCCCCTCCCTCTTCTTCTCCTTCTTCTTCGTCTGGATAGCGGCAGGCGGCATCTCCCTCCCTCTCCTCCTCCACTCTAGTGAGGCAGCTCCGACGAGGCATAAAAACGCCGATGAACCACCCACGAAGCTTCGGGCTACTCCCCTGTAGGTAGGAAGTTGCGTTTTGTATTTTCATTCCCACACTTAACTTCAAACGCGAATTTGTACGTTGAATTGCTGCTCGATATTCGATCCAAGCCCATGATCACGTAGATCTTGTACCAAGATTTACGGAATGCTATCCGGATCAAATTTTTGACCATCGGATCGTTTCCTGTGGTCCTCTGAAGCTTCCGGCCACGAGGCCGGTTTCCGGCAAGGTGGTTCGGCGGCCGGCAGCCCCTCGGCGCGGCGACGGCGCGACAGCGGACAACGGCGGAAGGCGGTGGCCGCTCTTCAGCTCGGTGGTCCGGGACGGCGATGGCTTCCAGGATGGTGGCGGCTTCCGGGACGGTGGCGTGGGTGGCTCAGGCGGGGCGGCAGGCCGAGCTCGCCGGTCCCAGGAGGCGTTCGGGGTCGCAACGCGACCTCAGCGGACAGAGACCCACGAAACGCGGGTCTCCGCGTGGGGGCAGCGGGACTAGCCACCCTGGCCTGTCGGGTGACAGCAGGCTGCGGCCAGCTGGCCGCTGTGGAAGGAACCGGACCCGCGGCTGGGCCGTGGGCCGGCTGTGGGCCGGACCGGGCTGGTCCGGCCCAAGGGGGTCCCCCCCCCTTTGGAATTTCTGACGCCCGTAGCTTTCGCTAAGGGCCTCCGTTTTGCACGCCGTCAGCGGCAATGCGGACCTTGAATCGAGGGGAAAGTTTTGAGATGGTTTCGGGAATTTTTAATTCCCGAAACGAGGGGCCTCGGAGGCGCGGCGCGTCTTTAAGTGTTTTGTCGTTTTTCCGGGGGAAACTTGTTTTGGACGGCACGAACGCGTCCGACGTCCGATTTAAGCGCTGTCAGTGGCGTTGGGACCCTGGCACCGGGGTGAAGCTTTCCAGTATGGTTCCGGGCGCTGAAGCCGGAGTTGAGGCGTGGGCCCCAGGGCCCGTCTTTTGAGCTGTGTGCAACTGTTAGCCGCTTTTTAATCGGGTGTCCGTTCGGGGCGTGCAAGCAGTCAATGTTGGGTGTTTTTCTGAGAGAATCGCGTTGGCGTAGTCTGCCCGCTGTAATTCTGCACGATGGTGTGGGTCCCACGAGGGTCGTTTGGGTGCCGACGGTGATTTTCCATCTTAATCACTGGGCGACCGTTTCAAACAAGTGAATAGTCCATCTTGTGTGCTTTTTCGAGAGGATCACAACGGTGCGATCCGTTCGTTGTGTTTTGGGACCAGGTTGTGGGTCCCACGAAGCACTGCTCATGTGCAGTGCGCCGGAATGCACCTTTTTCTCTGTAGATCCATTTCACTCAGGTGTGTAATGCCTCTTACGTGTTTTCCCGAGGGGATCGCAATGGTAAGATGCGCCCGACTGTTTTCGGGGCCGAGGCCCAGGATCACAAGACGCCGTGCGGCCGTGAGGCGGTGTTGGCGAATTTTCTGTCGAATATCCATTTGAGGTGAGTGAGTAGTCGATATTGTATTTTTTTCCGCAAGGATTACAACAGTGTAATTTGTTCATGCGAGCGGAGCCTCATACACAATCTTATTAAACGTGGAAATGTGAAGGTGCCCTAGGGGCGGTTCTTCTACCGTGTTTGTAGCAGACCCTTGGTGAGTGATCGCGTGCACTCTTGTGTGAGTGATGTGAATGCTTGAAGTGATGTGGAAGGATCTGCCTTAGCTGATGAGATGGAAAGTTTTCAAAGTTACGTTTATTCCCTTCGTGTTAACGTTGGGGTGCCATGCACACGATAGCCCTAGGGCTGGAGACGTGGTATACTCTGGGAGTATACGAGAGCGCTTGGAGGTACGTGTGGTTGGTACCTGAGAATGTTTGTGCGCTTGGTGGGGGATTGACTTGGGGCCACACGTCATGTGGGCCCCGAGTGCGTGCTATGTTCTGTTCGCGTACCTTAACCTCTCGCGACATAGAGGGTCCCTCTGTGCTCATTTGTTTGACTAGCAGGGTGGATTTTTTACCTGGCTCTGTGCCCGTTTGTCTGACTAGCAGGGTGGATTTTTTCCCCTGGCTCTGTGCTCGTTTGTTTGACTAGAAGGGTGGTGTTTTTTCCCTGGCTCTGTGCTCGTTTGTTTGACTAGCAGGGTGGAGTTTTTCCCACGGCTCTGTGCTCGTTTGTTTGACCAGCAGGGTTGAGTGGTCTCCCCTAGTTTCGTTCTCAATGGATTGGTCAGTAGTGGTGCTAGTGACACGCAGTGATGAAGAAGGCACTGAACCTCTTTTGGGTGAGTTATTCTGGAGTTGGGTGGTTGCGCGATACTCACTCCGTGTTCGGTTGGCCAGTGTTGTACCCTCTAGTGGAGATGGCCAGAGCAGTTCTGAGTTTTACCCTCCAACGAGGCTGGGCAGTGGGTTACTCATCGGCCTCTAGGGTCAACCCTCTAGCAGAGACTGGGCAGTGGGTCATCCAATGACTCTTTAGAGTCTACCCTCCAGCAGAGACTGGGCAGTGGGTCGCTCTTCATCTAGTTCCAGGTCTACCCTCCAGCAAGTCTGGACAGTGGGTCGCCTGTCGACTTATTCCAGGTCTACCCTCTAGCGGGGCTAGGCAGTGGGTCTCCTGATGATGTATTAGGGTTTATCCTCCAGCAGAGCTGGGCAGTGGGTCTCCTGGTGATGCATTAGGGTTTACCCTCCAGCGGGGCTGGGCAGTGGGTCGCCTGATGATGTATTATGAATTACCCTCCAGTAGGGCTGGGCAGTGGGACACCTATTGGCATTCTAGGCTCAGTACTTTTGACTAGGCTAGTCTGTGGCTTTCCTCCATGATTACTGAAGCGAGACCCTTAGTTATACGGGTCAGTGTTGTGACGACATTGACTTGAGAAGACCTCTCGACTGAAGGGCGGTCACGAGGTGTGGGTTGACTTTCCCTAGAACTCTAAAGTATAAGGGGCACTTTCCCCACCGAGACGCGTTTTTGTGACGTGATCTAAAACCGTGCGGGTGAGTCAGTGCCGCCCATAGCGGATAGTGTCGAGGTGCGGTGATTGAGCCCCTTGGCTTGCGATTCGGGGTAGACGTGCGGGATGCTGGGCATCAATGGTGTTTACTTCTGGGACTGTTGGATACTATTTTCTTGGGCTGAGCTACAGGACGAAGATCCCCTTAAGATGTTGTTCAGGCTTCTTGATAGAGCATATGGATATATATACCTTGTTCCAGAACCCACTTCTTGTGTTTGGTTACTCTCCTTCCAGGAGAGGCGAAGACGCGCGGGGTATGCCATGTGCTATCCGTGTCTAGCTTCTCGTGGTTGGAAGAGTCTACTCTCCTGCTATAGGTAGAGAAGACTCGATGGGAAGTTCTTCTTCTCACCTTTTCCATCTCCTTGTGTCTGGACGAGTCTACCTTCTTTCCTTTTGTTGGGTTGAGCTGGACTCTTTACTGCACTTTCAGTTGTACTCCTCTGCTTTTCCTGTTCTCTCTACTGCTCACCCTTCGGTACCTCCTTTGTTGCTCCCTCGAGCCTTCGAGGTATCCTACTGAGTATTTTTATACTCACCCCTGCTTGGGCTTTGCCCGCACTTGGTGTGCCCTTGCAGAAGACGGACAGGTTGGTCGTGACTTCAGTGGGGCACAGGTGTTCGGGAGCTTAGACCGCGCGTGGTGGTCGTAGTCGGGTTCCAGGTGGGGGACCCTTCAGGCTATTTGTTCTGTTTACCTGTTGCCAGATTGTGGCACTTTTATGGTTGGGCGCGTTTTTTTCACCTTTTTCCTTTTCATCACTTTACTTGTACTGTTAGAGGTCGATGCACATTTGTGGTATGTATATATAGCAGTTTCCCTTTGCATGTCTTTTTTACTCTACACATTTTCATTGAGTGTGATGCGTGCGTGTGTATATGTACATAGGAAATGGCCTCCCCGAGTTATTGTGCCTTCGGCACTGGTCGCCAGCCCCTGGCCTATGGAGGCTGGCTTGGGGTAGTTGCGGCTCGAGCCCGGGTAGGGTCGGGTTGTGAAATATGTGCCCGATGCCCATTTCATTGATTTTCTGAAAATGAACTTGTCTTTCATTATCATGTTCATTGATTTAATTAAGCTCTTTCATTGTCCTCAAAAGGCCTTTAAAATCAATTTCCATTTAAAGGAATAAGGTAAAATCATTTCTTGCATTATTTATTAAAGAAATATTATTCATAGCGAACTCAATGTATCCTACTTATTCATGAGCATAGGTCGTCAAAATTTTCATCAATACATTAATGCACCCAACAGATCATACTCATTACTAATAATCTTAATGTCTAAGGGCCATAACACACATCTGAAAATTAATTCATCCAATGACACATGTTAAAGTGGATTTCCAACTGGAGGGTCATGTTCTCAAAATCTCTTTCACTAGAAATTATCAAGGTCATACACCTTGATAAAGTGACTAAAAATCATATGAATATCCACCCCTGGTATTCAATTTCATTTTCATCCTATCAAATAATATCTTTTAATTATCAAAAACATATTTAATAATACCATCATGGAACTTCTATGTTCCCATCCTAGTAGTGAACTGCTATGACCTTTTTGTGAGACTATAAAGGCCCAAAACCTATTATCCCATAGTCAATGGTTATATTATTTAATTGGTACTATATACAAGGAATCATATCTTGAATGATTGAATTGTTTATTTATATTAGTAAACTATATACAAACATAAATCTCACACCACATTTGAAAATATAAAATAAAAAACGTAGTGAGAGTAATTATTCTACATCGGTAAACTCATTCAATGATTCCTTGTTCCTGTCCTAGGGAAATGAAACAAAATGAGGGTGATATCAGATTCTTATTTAGTACTATGTACAATGGTAGATATCATGAGTAAATATGGAATACATAAAAAATTCTTGGTAAATAACTAAAAAACTATTATTTAATTAATAAATCGATCTTGAAGAATAATATGGAAAGAATAATTGGTGACAAAATAATTCAATATAAATAATCACATGGTCTTGAAACTTATACATGGATATAATAACTATTAAAATAATCATATGGACATCAATAAATAATTTCTTAATTATGTAATTCATAATGGTAAAAATCATAAACATATCATCAAGGCCTCATTCCAATACATCTTACAAGAATATGTAAGGCCTTGACTAAATTCCCAAACTAGTTTATCTCATGAAAACTTATTTTGATTCGAAGGAATGTAGAGGGTTCTTACTATCACATATTAATCCAATACATTCATCATATGAAATGGGATAATAAAAATTCAATACATAATAAAAATATACATTCATTTTGAAAAACTGCGAGACAAAATATTAATATTTTTTGTATCAAGGTGATCATAAACCATCCAGATAAATAATAATGATGGTATCATTACAATATATCCTCGGTGGAGTATAAATGAAGTAAAGTGTTATTTTTTTTTTTATAAATAGAAATTCCAAAAAAATATCCTCAAAAAAATTCTTGCTTAAAACACCATTTTTACAACGAAAATTAATTCTGAGAACTAAATATTTCCCTAAATATTAGGAAACCATTTTATTTTAAATAGAACCATGGAATCATTTAATGGATTCCTTAAATAATTGAAAATTCATCATGGTAGGAAATTATTTTCATTATGAGTACGTTAAAACAAATATTCCTTTAAAATTTTCAGTAAAAGGTAAACATGTATCTTATTTGTAAAATGAAAAGAATATTCATTATAACACATTTTTTAAAAATTAAAACTTTGGTAAAAATTTCTTCAATAGATAACTATATAATATCAAAAATAATGTTTAATTTTTTTAGGTATATAAAGATATGGATGAAAAATATTCTCGACAGAGTAGAAAAAAAAATTAGGGTTTCCTTAACAACATGTTTTCAATATCATGTTTACATAAAGAATAGTAAATGAAAGTAAAAATTATAATTTATATAAATAACCATATGAGAAGCAAATAGTTTGGATTTCATATAGAAATATCAAATAATTCCCGCATAAAAGACTTAAACATAAATAATACCAAATAATTATGAGATTTTGAAATAAATCCTTACCATTATGATAACATTTGAATCATAACAACCAAGAAAGAAATAAAGAAAAATTAAACAATAAATAACATGAATATAAATATATTCATGATATAATAAATTTAGTGGGTATTAGATACACCTATTAAAAATAAATTTGTTTATAATACAAAATTTGTCACAATGGGGAAGAAATTGAGAGGAAATAGGCTACAATGATCATACCGTTGAAGTGATAATTAACCAATGAATTGATTATGTGTATGAAATGTAAATAAACATCGAACTAGTTGAAATAAAACATAAACTAATGAAAATTAATTGGACATATAATTTTAAAATATTAAATACTATAAAGAAGTAATATAACACAATGAAAGTAAATTGAGTTATGAAACACATATCACTTGGTAATTCTCAACTCAAATTACCATTGATTAATTAATTGTAATTAAAAAATAAAATATCATGAATTTTTAATTATTAATGATATAAAATATAATAGGGTAATTATATATATCTTATAACTTAAATTAGGTGCATAATAATAATATATGCCTCAATGAAGTAAAATTGAGATGAAATACCTTACATCTGGACCAAATCATCATGTACATTATTTATCTTCATGAATAATAAATTTATGTTAATTTTTAATGTTATTAAAAATATTTTTCAATTTTATTATTCAATTTATTTTTTTTCATTACCATGTTTTATTTAATCATCATGTATGTTATTTTTTTAACATAGTGTTGATTCTATTTTGGTGGTTTTCCATCGGTGGTCTGGTGTGCTGCTCTTCAAGTCCTGCTTTGAAGGTTTTTCTAATTTTGGTTCGGTGGAATCATTTTTCTGGTTATGGATCTACTGCTCATAGTGGTTTTTGACATGGTTGAATTGATTTTGGTATGCGGAGTTTCGACTAGCTCATGGTTACACCACAGTGTCTGCAGAGTAGGTTATGGCGTTCAGAAAACCTAGTCTTCCTCGTTATGGTTTCTTTGTCACTTTTTGTGGATGACCTTTGGGTCATCTCACTTTGTTGGAGGGTTGTGAGAACTTTCACGCGAGTCCGCCGGCAGATTTGTGGATTTGGGTTGGTATCGACGGACGCACCAATAGGCATGCGTGGAGATCATTTCTGTGGTTTATCTAGATCTTCTGATGTTCATGTTTCCTGGTCCGTGGTACCTTGGCCTTCTCTTGATGATTTCGGCTCCATCTTTTAAGGTTTGTTAGTTTTAATGCTTGAATGGATTGTCCATCCAGTGTGATTGAATACCGTTTATTGTGAAGGCTTGTTTTGTTTTAAGTGGGGAAGTGGGGATGTTGTGTAGTGGTGAAGTGGTGAAGTCATGTATGGTTTCTCACTTTTTCCTCAATAGTTTTTGTATAAAAAATAAAAAACAATTCTCAGTCAGTAAGTTCACATCATATGTTTTGACAATATTTGGTTCATATGTCCGAAATGACTTTGGTTGTTTGACTATGGTAAAAGTGGTCAGTGTGCCGTCATATAAAGAATATTAATGATGCCATAATTATCATTTTTATACATAAATTATAATTTTCCATCCAACCATGCAATATGGTTATGAAAAATTAATAGTATTACAATATTGGATACTATGAGTTGTACGTACGCATGATTAACATTTCCATTTTTCAATGATCATGATGAAAGGAACACAAATATAATTTTTTCATTACAGATTGATAATTATAAGATAAATTTCATATTTTTTTCATTAAATAAACATTTATACAGCGGTCATGTGATATGGTTACCAAAAATGAGTGACATCACTTTTTGGAGGTGGTAATCCACATGTACACATGAATAACATTGTAATTTTCAAATAAAGGAAATGATAAGATATTATATGATATATTATCCTTATAGAGTTATAAATATTTCATGAATATCACACACAAAAACATATATATATATATATATTAAATCCATCATTAAAACTAATCATGAGTAATGGTGTTAGAAAAACATTACATCAGCTTGTGAGGCAGTAGTCCCCTGTACACATGAATGACAATTTTGATTCTAATTTGATGGAAGAGGATATGGATGTAGATTATTCCATTTAAAAAATAAAATTTAATTATATTTAACATAATTATGTTATTATATTTCATTGGTTGAATAACATTTGAAGGATGTGGAAGAAAAAACAATATAAAAACTATGGGTTTAGAAGAACATATCTTCTTTAGACAACCTCTTTAGGTTTACACCAAAATAATTTCTAGGAGGCTTTTATAATCAATAAAAGAACTCTAAGAAATTGAGAGGTATTTTATAAAGGAATGTTTTCCATTATTTTCATAACAAAATGTTATCTAAAGTGTGGAGAAAATAGTTAAGGATTTACCTTTTATAAGTGATGGGACAAACAAGTTTGAATTTATTAAATTAATAAATTAATATAAATAATTTATCATGGGAAAATGGATCCAAAATTATATATTTATAATACATGATGATTAATTTTTGAAATTATATCATCCAATAAAATTGTTACAGGCTGAGATTCGGCTTTTACCCATATCTTATTATTTAAACACACTTTAACCCTTTTTGACAATTGTCATTGTATTAAAGTTTTTATTCATTAGGGAGAATTTGATGTTACTTTTAAAGGATAAACATTGGATAAAAAGATAATGATTTATATAATCGAACATTTTACATTCCATTTTCTGAATAAAATATATTTATGATTTTTAAATCATTTAATAAATCATTATTTATTATAAAATTTCATTAATTTCAATCTTGACAATATTCATTTAATTTGACTTAAAAACATCAAGACAAATATGAAATTAGAATATATACATTTTACACTTCCCAAAAATGTTATAATTATATATTTTTTTAGTTCATTATTTTATTAAACTTATATTACTTTTAATTTTTTTAAAAATATTATTTTTTACTTTAATTAAATAATTAATTTGTCAGCATTTCCTTTGAATTTAAATTAATTATTTACTAACAAAAAATAGAAATCAATTACCATTATAAAAAATACCGTAAATTTAAAATTAAAAAATTTAACATAACATATTTCATTTTTATCCCTATCAAAAAATATTATAGTTACCAAAAACAAGAAAGTGACTTTTTTGGCTTTTCTCCACATAAAGTATTATAAAACACACATTCATGGACGTATAGAAAATAAAGGTCATATATTATAATTTTGGATGATTTTGGGTAAAATTACCTCATCCAAAAAAAATAATTCAAGTGTTAGGCCACCTTTTTATTCCTTATCAAATTACTTTTACCCTTTATTAAGTGATTTGACATTTAACGCAATAACAAATATTTACTGTAGTAACTATTCATATTTACAAAAAAAGAACTATTTATAATAGTTTAATTTAGTAACTAAAAATTTGGTATCCATTTTCCATTATTCAAAACATTGATGTGACATAATTTAAAATGATATTAAACTTAAAAAATATGATGTAAAAAAGTTTTTTCAAAATAAATACTTTTTCAAGAAATAAATAATATTATATTAACTCTTTGATTAGAAATCATAATAATATGAATTAAAATTAAAATAAATATACATATAATATATAAATTTTATTTAAATATTACACTATTAGGTGCTATTATAATTTATTAAAGTGGATAAAATTTATGCACTTTAAAAATTGTTTTCAAAAAAACTTATTTTTAAGCATAAAATAAACTTCTACCAAAATCTTATAAATCACTAACTAAAATGAAATTAATTGTATATTTATAAATAAAATTTTTCATTTTCCACTTTAATTATAAATATAAATTATAATACGATTTTTTAATTACATGATTTAATGAAAAGGAATGACAATATTGGAAAAAAATACAATTTTTTAATTCATTGAAAAATAAATATTCTCATAAAAAATCCAAAATTTCCACCTAAGTTAAATTTTACATTTTGATTTCAAAAATGTTATCCTTTTTATCAAAATAATCACTAATATTTCTAGAAATTATTTATAATATTTATTCACAAAAATTAATAAAGTCCATTTCTAAACAAAATGTGTTTTTGGTGGTTAAAAATACTTTTCTAAAAATTTAGACATTATTTACTAAGAGTTAATTAATAAATTCTTATTGATTGGGAAATATATAATATATTCTATAATTTGGTTAATCCAATTCATAGTCGTTGTTTCAAATATTAGGCTATAAGAGTTTTATTTGAATACTAATATTTCATTGTTTGTTTAAGCTAGGGGTTACGTGTATCACATGATATTCAAGTGAAAAAAATTATTTACAAACAAATATATCTTAAAATAAAAAATGTAGATTATGTCCCCTAAATAAATTGAGTCCTAAAAATTTGAACTTGATATCGATAATCATGTTTTTGAAATTTAAAAATTCTTTTATGAAAACCCCAGGTCGTAAACGGGTTAATAAAATATCCTTTTGAAAAGACAGAAAAGGAAATATGATGGTAATCACATAACCCTGATTTCATAGAGGATAACATTACTGGTATGTAAAAATATTTACATTGAGGATAAAAATAACACCCAATGACTAAAAGTGAATGATAGGGAACATGGTCAGGAGAATCTTAGAGACCACAAAGCTGTAATCCTGTGAAGGGTGAAAAGATAATTGATTCTTCAGAAATTAAGGTAAATATATGATATTTTTATTTCAATATCATTTTTCCAAATTTTGAGGTATTATTTTAATATCTATATATATAAAAATAAAAATTATACCTACTTGATAAATTTATTTAATTTATAATCCTAATTTCATCGTTTGGTTGTGATTCGATTATTTTCCACATCATTTTTTTCTCCTAGAAATGAATATCAATGATGAATTTTTTATTCCTAATGCACTAAAATCAACTTATAACAGATCAAATATCCCAAAAATTAAAAACAATATATTTATATTATCTTTAATAATACCAAAATGGTTAGCACAATGTATGATAATTCTCAAAATGAATAAACCTTTATATTAATACTTCAATCCCCAAAATTCACCAATAAAACCCTAGGTTTTATATAGATCATTATGTTAATAAGTTACCAAAAATTCCAAATAACCTTAATAACCTAAACATAAGTTACGGTTTTAACCTCAAATGTTATCTCATACCCTTCATCCCACAGCTTAAAAAATATAATTTTATTCTTCCCATGTAATCTTTTATGTTAATCCTAATAGTTATATATACCTCAACCTAGTAAAACATTTCCTGAAATATCTTTAATCACCTCCAAATCAAAAATATTTGATCCTATTATTTTTTTTCCAAAATAAAATGAACATTTATATTTCATGCCATTTATATAAAATTAATTTTGTACTAACAAAGACATCATATAGGCTAGTGGTAGGCGACGTAACCTTGTTACCCATTAGTTGTGTTTTAAATCCCCGAAGCATAGCCGGATGTGACAAGATTTCATTTTTCTCCTAAACAATATTTATATAATTATTATAATATCCCCAAAAATATGGTGAACATTCTTAAAAATAACCTTAATTATCAATGATCATATAAACCCTGAAGGTTATCAATACCTTTAAACTATTTTTCCATAAAATATAAAATCACTATTCCATAAATTACCTTTTTTCTAAAACTAATAATAGACCAATGGTTTTTATTCCCTTGAATATCTTCCAAAATATCATTAATTATGATAAAAACTCATCACATAAAACCTCAAAATGGATATCTGTTCCATTGAATTTAGGATCAAACTTATAATTATCAACCAAATACACTTAAGGTTTATCTCATATCACTGTGGTATATCATATATTTCAATAGGTTCTACTTTATCATTAATCATAATGGATTATAATGAAAATGTGGAATAATATAATAATACCCCCCCATAGTGTTAAAATAGGTTTATAATAGGGTAATACTCACTATGGGCCAAAATTATGGCCAAGATATACTTGACCAACACTTTTGGGGTCTATTTTCCCAAGATGAATCTATTCTAAAAACACACCCACTTGTATTATCCATACATGTATGAATTTCTTATAAAAACTCATAATTTTACCGTACAAAAACTTTATGATGTTATATTATACTTGTACTTATCCCCGAAGTAAGTCATATGGGTTATGTTCCTTAATATTTATTTTTCCTAAATCTAGTTCCCAAGGTATCTAATAAACTTTTTCATATACCAAAGGTAAATAACCCAAACATAGTAGCCCATATACAGTGGTTACATAATTACATTGTCACTAAATACAAGGAACTATATCCCGAAGGACCAAATAGTTTAGTAGTCTTGGTAAACTTGATACAAACTTGAATTGAACAATACATTTCAAAACGTAAAATAAAAAACCTAGTGAGAGTAATTATTCTACATCCTTGAACCCATTCAAAGGTTCCTCCTTCTTACCATAGGGAGAGGAAACAAAATAAGGGTGATCTCATATTCTCATTAGGGGTTACATATAGTAAAATATATCATGAGTAAATAAGGTATAATTAATATGCCAACGTAAAAAATTTGAAAAAACATTCCATTTAATTATTAACTTGAGTATGAAGAATAATATTCTAAAAATAAATAAAGCTAAAATAATGGAATATAACTAATCACATGATCTTGAAACTTATCCTTGGATATCATACCTAGTCAAATAATCATATGGAAATCAATAAATTATCTGAAAATGATACAATGCAGTATGATGGACATCATAAACACACCTTCAAATGCTTGTGCCAAGTCATCTTATTTAAACGGGTAAGGCCTCATCCAAAAACCCAAACTAGTATGTCTCATGAGACTTTCTAATTCATCAAGGTAAAATATCAGGACCTTTACATCACTTACTATTTCCAATTCATTAATCATATGAAAGGTCAGAATGACGATTCAATACATAATAAACATAAACATTTGTATTAAAAACCTAGCAAATGAAATGTTAATAATTCCCCAGTTAAACTAACCATTCACCTTAAAGAGAATGAATAATCCTGGTATCATTATAAAATATCCCTAGTGGAGTATAAATAAATTTAATTGTTATTGTATTTAATGAATGAAATAACATAAAAATCATTAAAACGATTCTTGAGGAAAATTCCCTTTTCATGTTAAAAATCAATTTTGAATACTAAATTTTTTTAAAAAATTAAGAAAACAAATTTCCATGAAAATAACCATGGAATTTTATATATGAATATTTAAATCATTTATATGTCATGATTATGGGAAATTCTAATCACATTGAGTACCTTATAAAAATATTCCATTCACATTTTCAGTTATAATTCAAAAAGTACATTGTCCGGAAAACGAGAAGAAGATCCATTTTTTACTATTTTGTAAGAATTATAAAATGGGTAAAACAATATTTAATAAATTACTATATAATATTAAAAATATTCATTAAAACATTTTAATGTAAATATGGATATTGAAGAAATATATTATTGATCGAGTAGAAAAACAAATTTAGTTTTCCTTAAAAACATTATTTTGTTAACATGAGTACTTAGAGAGTGAAAAATGAAACAAAAACTTATAATTTCGATAAATAACCATAAGAGAAAATAATTTTTTGGTTTAAGATATAAATTTCAAATAATTCCCCCATTAGAGACTCAAAGATAAGCAATCATGAATAATGATTTTATTATGGAACACACCTTTACCACTTTGGAAACATTTTAATCCTTACCCCATGAAAGAATTAAAATATAATAAAACATTAAATACCACGATTATAAATATATTCATGATATAACATATCAAATTGTAAATAAATATTCCTAATAAAAATAGATAGGTTTATAATTCCAAATATATCTCAATAGAGTGGTAATTGAGATTAAATCTCTTACAAAGATCATATTGTTGAATTAATAATTAAAAAAATGAGATGATTATGTGTATAAAATTTAAATCCACATAAAAGAATATTAAATATAACATAAAATAATAAATATTCATAAAACACATAATCTTAGAAAATTTAATACAATGAACAAGTAATATAACCCAATAAAAAATTCGAGTTATGAAACACTCACCACTTGGTAAATTTCAAGTCAAATTCAATTGGATGAAATAATTTGAATTGAATTTTAAAATATCATGAAGTATGAAATATTTATAATATAAAATTGAAAATGTTCAGTATATACACATATATTTCATAATAATAAAAAAATACACAATGAAGGAACATTGAGACGAGATCCCTTACCTTATCTCCGAATTCTCACCCAAATTATTTATCTTCCTAAAAAGTAAAATTGTGTAAATTTATTTATTTAATTAACATAAATTTTCAAGTTTATTATTATTATTATTTTATTTATTACTATGTTTTATTTAATTACCTAATTAATTAAGTTTACATTGGATGCTTTGACAATATTCAGTTCATATGTCCAAAATGACATTAGTAGTTTGACCATGGTAAAAAGGTAATTGTTAATTCATCTCCATAATAATGATGCTAATTTTTTTCCAATTTTATAAATCAATTATACAGTTTAAAATAACCATGAAAAATGGTTATGAAAAATTAACTGTGTTACAATCATGGAGACTGTAAGTCGTGCACATGCATGATAAAGGTTTCAGTTTTTCAATTATCATGATAGAATGAAAATAAATATTATGTTATCTTTACATAATTATAATTATAACATGAATATCATATTTTTATTTAAATTTACTTATATATCATATTCATATTTTTTGTTATAAAAAATGAATCACATCGCTTTATGGTGGTGGTAATCCACACGTACGAATGAATGACATTGTAAATTTTAAATGAATTGAATGTAATTAAATTATATGATAAATTATATTTATATAATGATAAATATTTCCTTAATATTATATATATATATATATATTTGTGTTTTTGTTTGTGTTAAGTCAATCATTAAAACCATTCATGAGTAGTGTGGATGGAAAAGTAGTGTACTTAGTTCGATAGGTGGTGGTCTGTCGTACACACAAACTATGGTTTCATTTTCTATTTGATGAAATAGGAGATGATTGTAGGCTATGAAATTAATATAACATAATATTTTATATGGAAGACACTGATTTTGTTTTATCACCTTGGTTTAATATGATTTCATGAAGGTGGAATTATAAATAAAACAAAAACACTCATTTAAGAATGATACCTCTTTTTCAGATAGACTCTTTAGGTTTGCACCAAATACTATTCTTGGAGGGATTTAAAATAAAACCAAGGCCTCTAAGACATGGAAAGGTATTTAAGGAATGGATTGGGTCCTGTATTGGTATAATCAAATGGATTATTATGTGTGAAGGAAATATGGTATGAGCTTCCCTTTTATATGTGAGGGGAGGGACACTTTTGTGAATTCTTAAAGAATTAAATTAATATAAAGTACTTATCCTCTAAAAATGGATCAAAAATGATATATTTATAATATTGGATGAGAATGTATTTCAATCCTATCATCTAATACAATTTTTAAAATTTTATATTAGGTTTTCACCCTTATCGTTTTATTTTAACCCAGTATAACCCTTTTTGATAATTACAACGATATTAATGTTTTTACTAATTAGATGTCAAAGAACATTATTATAAATGTAAAAATTTCCCATAAATGGACCATGGTTGATATTATTAACCAATTACCATTCACTTGGATTAATATAATATTTTTAGTAATTTTAAATCATTTAATAAAAAACTATTTTTTATAAAATATCATTAATGTCAATCTTGATACAATTAATTTAATTTGAATTTTAATACTTCAATACAATTATGGAATTCAAATCTATACCTTTAAAAATTCACTAACATGTTATACTTATCTAAAATATTTTTGGAACATAATAATTTATTTAAATTATTTAAATTTTAAATTTTCTTGGGTATACTGATAAACAAAAATGGAATTCATTTTACTTGATTCTTAATGAAGAAGTTGTAGAATTTAATTTAATATTAAATTGAAAAAATGCAATAAAAAATGGTTTTTTAGAAAATTGATTTTTTTTAAAAATAAATGATATTATATTAAGTACATAACTTTAAATCATCCTCATTTTAATTTCAATTAATATAAATATATATATAATCTATATAATTATTTTTAGTATTTCAATATTATGGATTATTTTAATTAATTAATAAGGATAAACTTTATGCACTTTTAAAACAGTTTCCAGAGAACTGAATTTTTTAAAATAAAATAAACATATACCAAAATTAAGATAAATTTTTGTTCAAATGAAATTTATTAAATTATTCTAATTCAAATGCT
The DNA here is from genome assembly GCA_963277665.1 of Viscum album. Lineage (NCBI taxonomy): Eukaryota > Viridiplantae > Streptophyta > Magnoliopsida > Santalales > Viscaceae > Viscum > Viscum album. The sequence continues at coordinate 1,275,404,097 of OY728162.1, read as the reverse complement.
TCATATTTCATATTAATACCAAATTCAAAATATAATGGGACCTTTGAATTAATTGAGTAAATGAAAAGAAATGAAAATATTTGAAAAACTTGTAATTTTCACCATTTACTGAAAAATTCATCATTTAAAAAAATCCCAAAACATCACCCTAAGTTAATATGGATATGATAATTTCAAAAATTAAATATTTTATATAATATAAATTTTCAAAAAAAATTAAAAATTAATTATAATATTTTCTCATGAAATTTAATAAAATAAATTTTTGAAGAAAACGTATTTTTAAAGGACAAAAGGAATTTACTATAAATTTGGTGATTATATTATATTAGGTACAACTTCTAAGAATAGCTCATGAATGATATAGGAAATTTAAAATATTCTTGCTGTTGTGGGGGGCATATTAAAAATTGGGTGATTATTTACTAAGAATTTATCAATAAATGTGTATGGATTAGGAATATTATATACATTTGATAATTTAGTTAATCATATTAATAGCTTATAATTATAGGGTTAGGTTATAATATACATATTTAAATAATAATATTTCATGGTTTCTTTAGGCTCGGGATAATGTGTATCACAAGCTATCAAAGAGATACGAGTTATTTAAAAAAAATCATAAAATATTTTGGTGCTGTAGTGAGAATTACTCTCAGGAAATTATCACATACTACATCATGAAGAAGAATAATCATGATATGATAAGAAGTATATTAATATTCAAAATAATAAATATAGGTTATCATAATGTACATAGAATTTGATTCTAGGGTACTAACTCCAACAATGGCTACTATATAGGTTCTTCAGTGGCCTAGAAACTACGAGTAGGCCACCAGCTACCCAGTGGGGGGTACTCACGAGCATATGGCATTGAGATAGGTGGTTAAATATTTCATTTAATATGGTCATGCATTCCCTTAATCGACCATTAATGACTCATGTCAATCATTTAAACCCCGAGGACCATAGAGGGTCTTGTGGGGGATATAAATATACCCCCAAGGAGGCTTGGTAAGTAACATAAACATTATTGAACTTCAAAAAATATCATTTTTCTACAGTGAATGATAAGAAATCCAATAATAATTGGTGAGAAAATTATTTCCTTGGTTTCTCCCTTTGATATCTCTTTGTAATTATGTATTCGAAATCTTTGAAATCCCATATTTCTCTCTGTTTTTATCTCAATTTTATCATATACTTGTTTACTTAGTAACTACAATGTTACTTTTAAGTGTTTGTGCCTAATAAAACCTCAGATTTCTCTCTTTTCTGGTTATTGGTGACCACTAAAGCCAAGGATATTTCATGGATTCTTGGAAACTGCTAAAATCAAGGGTTTTATTTTCATTTCAAGTTTCATGGATACTATAAATGTTAAATATTGTTAACTCATAAACCTTCATGAACATGATATGGGAAATATAGGGGATCATAAATATCCTCCACCTAGTAGTCAATGGCCTACCTATTATCAATCACCCTCATCAAATTGTATTCCTTTTTTGATATTTACATTCTACATATTTTACTTTTTAATGTCATATTAATCACTTAATACATTAACTTATATAAATAAATATTTCATTTATTTAATATAAATAATTTCTTCAATGCTTATACTTTTTTTATTATGTTCATCTTATGAATTATATTTCATTTAATCTACATTTAAATTTATTCTCCTTCCAATTTCAATTTTTATTTGATATTTTAAAAGAGATTTTTTTAAATCAAATTCCTCTCCTCTCTTATCATCCTACTCCAAGGAACATAATTTACACAGATGATTTTGAATAATTAAATATATTTATTTTTTTGTGTTAGAATATGGATATAGAGGTTGAGGTGGTTATTTCTATATAATATAGGAAACTTTTTTAAACATAGGGAAATGATGAGGAACATTGTGGAATTTTTTTTTCAATGATAAAGATATATTATAGGACAATAAAAATTATTTTTTGGTAGAAAAATTAGATTCACTACAACTAATATGTGATTTAAAAACAATATAAATAGCCTTCATCACTGCTAAAAACACATTCATTTTGTTATAGTATTTAAAATCCTACATCTTTTATCAGTGGTAAAAAAATTAAAGTTAAAATATCCCTCTATTTGAACTAAAAAAAGAACTGATTAAGGGGTCCTTTATTGATGTTAATTTATCATTGATTAAGGGATCTTTTTATCAACCCTTTTTGTATAACTGATAATGTGGTCCCTTTATTAACACATTTTTATCACTGAAAAAGGGTCATTTCATCAGTGTTATTCCTAGTACTGATGAAAGCACTACTCGTACAATGTGATGCTAAAACTTCATAACCCTACTATATAAAATAAAAAAATTAATTTCCGTTAAATTTAAATCATAAATATAAGAAAAAAACACTGTATTACATACTCTTCAATAATTGGTTTGTATAATTATATTGGTGTGCCCAATTTTTCAAAAACATCATTAAATTAAAAAACATAAATATTTAATTGTCTTTTTATATTGACTCCCTCACTAAAGAGCCTAGTCATGCTACTAATTGTTGAATAAAAAACCCCAACTCGAGTAAAATATTATACCTATATAAAAAATAATTCATATGTTAGTGATAATATAAATAAATAAATAAAACGGAAATATGAAATAATTAATTAATAAAATTTCACTTTTAAACTAAAAGAATACACTTCGAGTCATACTAGGCACACCATGTGTCAGGTTAATGTATTTACCATGTTCAAAAATAGAACACCCTTGAGGTCCTTTAATGTTATATCCAGAAAAAATTCCTAAGTAGGAAATTATTTTATCATCCTGTATTTCATGGCTCTCATTGTATAATCTAAAAATCCGTAAGAATCATACAATGTGACACCTAAATCCCATATTAATTTCAAATAATTTATCGATAGTTTCAAATAAATGTCAACATTAATACTTGGTTGTTTTTTCTTGATATAATGAAAGAAAACATAATGTATTTTCACTTCCCGCATAATAATGGTGGAAAGTAATAATTTTCCAACATAACTAGCCATGTATAGTGAGTTATTTTTTTAAACCAAAAGGATTCACCCCATCTGTAAATACCATAAGATAAAGGTTTCTTGGATCATTTCCAAATTTAGGATAGTCATGATCAATTTTTTTTCAACAAATGAGGGTCTGCTGGGTGATGATGTTTTCCATCTCTATTTCTTTTATCATCTATATACATCAATTTCCATGCAGTCTCCTCACTTCAATATATGCGCCTAATCCTTGTAATGACTTGAATGTGACACACCTTTCAAATGAACTCATTCAACTCTCTTGTATTGTAATGCACTACCCTTGTATCATTTTTAAGTGATTCATGGTCATTGAGAAACAATATATAGTCATGTGGAATGAATGTATAATTTAGAGATAATACCCATTGAATGTAGCATTTGTTTAGTATCATATGTTCATATAGGAAGCTCGTTATCATTTCATAGCATATCATTCAAGAGTGCAAGTAGTTCAGTAATGCATGTGTCACTCTATCTGTTTCTATATTTTACATTATATAGCTTCAGTTGACTGATAGTGTATTATATTTAGTATTTAAAATGTATGATGGCGTCTTTGCACAAATATTTATCTTATGAAATAGTTTTTGAAAATCACAATGTTCATCATTAAAAATATTTGTCATTTCCTCAATATGATCATCATCATTCACCCTTATAATAATATCCTTGACATGGTCTTCATCATTGTTCAAAATTTTAATCTTATCATGTGATCCATAATAAGAAGTTTTATCCAAGTCACGAGATACATTTAGTTTTTCCCCTTGTTTAATCCAAAATTTAAAACATTTTTCATTTTTTTGATAGGTCAAGTGTTCTTACAACTACTATGGACTAATTAATCTTGAATAAAACAATGAAAACACAGTAAAAAGATTTGAGAAGGGTCATATGCATGATCTTTTAAAAACATGATGAACACTTTCACCTCTTTCTTGTACTCTTATGTCCTATGATTGGTATCCATCTATTTTGTATTTATATCCATTTTATTTGATTTATTAATATTCATATTTTAAAAACTAAAAGAATACATAGAAAGTTTGAGCTTAGAATTCTAGAAGGATATTCATTATATTTACACATATATAGTCATCATATTTGATGTAAATTGTTATTACACCAGTAACTTCTTAGAACATATAAAAAATAATAATTATACGAATTTGAAGTAGTATAACAATTACTTTTTTATCACAAGAAGTCACATATCTTAAATAATTATTATAATTGATATGGATTCATCATGGGAGATAATTCACTCTATGTCACTATCAATGTTATCATGAAACCTATGGATCTATATAACTGGGTAAGTATTAGGGTATATATAATAAAATTTCATGATAAAAATATAATAAATCAAATTAATTATTTTTCTCAATGTTTCCATAGTGTTTGAAATAAAGTAATCACATCGATTGTGGTTATTAAAATTTTAAATTGATGAAAGATGTCATATTCAAATTCTCTGCTTTGTAAAAGATGAGTAGGAAACATTCATATTTTATTTATCCTGCATTTAATATTTAATCACTGTCATGAACTAAAGTTTTAAACCGATCCTAAATAGGATTTTAACTGGAGAAGGTTCTTGATTAATAATCTAAAGCACGCCATCCAATATATGATTGATAATATGGAACCCTCCCACAGTACTTGGAAATACATGCTACGAGGCACCGCAAGGAACATGGCCCACAAAAAATATTCTCTTTTAGGCATGAACCTAAGGTGAAAGACAAACTCATATTTCTTAAAGGCATGTTTGAAATATTATACCTTTGGTTATGAAGATCGATTAATCTAAAATGACCAACGTCAACTACAGTAGACCTCCAGTTTAGTGGGAGCCTGAATGTGGTGTGAGGAAGGTGTGAAGTAAAGGTTATTTTATAAATTGGGAAAAGGGTTTAATCTGCACTTACTGAAAAGAACTGATAAAAGTGTATTTTATCAGCCCTAAAAACATAATCACTGATAAATACTACTTTTGTTAGATCTATCTTAGCACAGAAAAATCATAACATTTTCAGAGATAAAAAATTAATGACCAAATGATTATATGTTCGTTCTTCCATTTATACCCCACACTCTCCGAGGGAACTAGCCCAGGCTCAAGTCCCACCGAATTCAGAAACTATAAATATCATGTATAGGGTGATGCAGATCCATTTTCCTAGCTGGGGAATGTGTGGTGCGCCATGGGCCTTGCGACCCCACTAGTGGGAGGCGAGCGTTACCCTTACACACATTTTGTTGCTTCAGCGGTGGCGCATTGATGAAGGGGAGGGGTGCAACAATGTCGTTCTTTGGTAGGTGTAGGGTTAAAATCCTGGAAGTCCACTCTTGGGTGAATTTGTCATTCCCTCGGGATCCACTAATCTTCTTGGGTCACCCGGTTCTTGATTGGGTGGGTGAAATGAAATGTGGCCCACCTCTGCTCACTGATTGCTATGTCGAACCATCGCCTATCGAGTCATCACCCTTCGGGACGCTATGCCATCTCATCTGCTAATAAATCCTTCTCGGCTGGGGTTGTCTCTTGAGTGATCCCTTCATGGGGAGGGAGGTTTCTTGGTGTGGAGGGTTCAAAAAGCCAACACCTGGGGATTCCCTTTTTTAAAGAAATTAAAAATGAATAAATAATTTTGAAAAAATTTCAAAAATATTAAAATATTTCAATTCATAACATTAATTACTTAACTTACAAAAACATAAAAAATGAATAAAATGAATAAATATATAATATTAATTATATAAATAACAAAATTATTACAAATGAATAAAATTATATATTTAAATTAAAAAATTATTAAAAAATTCCATCTAAATAAATTAATTATATAATCCTCAAACACATTAAAAATGTTACAACTTAATAAAAAAATGAATAAATATTATTCATATAAATTAAAAATATATTTAAAATATCAAAAAAATTAAATAAATATTTATAAATAAATTTTAACAAATGATTGGACTAAAATAAAATAAAAAATATTGAAATATTAAAAATGAATATATTATATGAAATGAAATAATATTGGAAATGAATAAATAAAATTTAATAGATAACCAAACTATTTTAAAAAAATGTATTTGTAATATTAGTTGCATGAATTGTAAACACATTAAAAAATGGAGAAAATATTAAAAAAAATTCAACTAATTAATTATATAAATTTAAACATTTCAGAAATATTACAACTTAATAAATAAAATTAAAGGAATATTAATTACATAAATTAAAAACATATTGAACATATGAAAATATATAAAATAATTATGAATAAATAAATATTAAAAATAAATATATTCCAAAAATATTAAAAATTAATAAATATTAAAAATTAATAAATAATCGTAAATGAATGAATATTAAAAATGAATAAATTTAAAAAATATTTCAAAAAGTTAATTCGTAAAATTAATTTCATGAATTATTGACACATAAAAAAGAACATGAATGAAAAATAGATAATATTAATTATATAAATAACAAAACTATGAAAAATGTATTATATTGATTATAATAAAAACATTTAAATTTAAATGCATTTATATAAATCAATTAGACAAATTTCAAACATATTAAAAATATTATAAGTTAATATATAGAAATGAATAAATATTAATCATATAAATTAATAACATATTAAAAATATTAAAACTTGGTAAATAAATACGTTTAAATTTTAAAAAATTATAAACTTCCAAAAATATTGAAAATTATTAAAAATCAAAAAAGGAAAAAAATAATATTAAATGAAATAGTATATAATATATATAAATTAAATTACACAAATTCCAAAAATATTTTCAGAGAAAGTGTATTCATAACCTTAATTACATGAATAAAAAAGAGACAAAAATGAATAAATAAATAATATTATTATTGATAATTATTGATGTATGCAATGTATAGATTGTATATAAAAAATTGTAATTAATTATTAACATTTATATTTTTTTATAATAATTGTAAAAATTATTATTTAATGAAATGTATAAATATTTAAAAATGTACGAATAACTACGAAAATTGAATATATTAATAAATATTTATTAAAAATTACTTCATATTAAAAATGAAATAATTTTAGAAAATACTAAAAATAGAAAAATATTAAAAATTAAAAAAGCATATTAAATTAATAAACAGACACACTCATACACACATACATACACATGAACATACATGTATAGATACATAGACAAACATATACACATATTAACACACACACATACACATATACACATACACATACACATACACATGCATATGAATCTACATACACATACATGTATGCACACACACACACATACATAGAATTATATACGTGTGCAAACAAAAACATGTACAAACATATGCATAAATACACACACTACATAAACATACATACACATACACATACACATATACATATACATACGCATCGACAAGCCTGAAAACATACATACACGTATACACATACACATACACCAACAGAGACACATGCAGATACACACATACAAACACATAGACATGCGTTTGTCTACATACATTCACATACATGTATACACATACACATACACATACACATATACATATACATACTCATAGACAAGCCTGAAAACATACATACACTTATACACATACACAGACACCAACACAAACACATGTACACACACACATACATACACATTGATATGCATATGGCCACATACATTCACATACATGTATACCCATACACATACACATACACAAACACTTACACATACACATACACATACACATACACAACACATACACAAAAACCTACGCATACACGTACACCTACACCTACACATACACATACACGTACACATACGCATACGCATACGTATACACATACACATATGCATATGCATACGCCTACCCAAACACATAGACATACACATATGCATACACATACACATACGCCTACGCCTATGCATACGCATACGCCTACACATACGCATACGCATATTCCTACGCCTACGCTTACACATACACATACACTTACCCATACACTTACACAAACACATACACATACACATACACATACACATACACGTACACAAACACATACACATACACGTACACATACACATACACATACACATACACATACACATACACATACACATACCCAAACACATACACATACACATACACATACACATACACATACCCAAACACATACACATACACATACACATACACATACACATACACATACACATACACATACACATACACATACACATACACATACACATACACATACACATACACATACACATACACATACACATACACATACACATACACATACACATACACATACACATACACATACACATACACATACACATACACATACACATACACATACACATACACATACACATACACATACACATACACATACACATACACATACACATACACATACACATACACATACACATACACATACACATACACATACACATACACATACACATACACATACACATACACATACACATACACATACACATACACATACACATACACATACACATACACATACACATACACATACACATACACATACACATACACATACACATACACATACACATACACATACACATACACATACACATACACATACACATACACATACACATACACATACACATACAAAAACATGAAAATACCTCCACACACACAAATACATAAACATATACATACACATACACATACACATACGCATACACACACACAGACACATACACATACAAATACACGTACACGTACACATACACATACACATACACATACACATACAGATACACATACACATACACATACACATACACATACACCTACACATACACATACACATACACATACACATACACATACACATACACATACACATACACATACACATACACATACACATACACATACACATACACATACACATACACGTACACATACACATGTACAAATTTATACATATACAAATACATACACATACACATACACAGACACATACACATACACATAAACAAACACATACACATACACATACAAATACACATACACATACACTTACAAATACACATACACATACACATACTCATACACATACACATACACATACACATACACATACACATACACAAACATAAACACAAACACAAACACATACACATACACATACACAGACACACACACATACACATACACATACACATACAGATACACATACACATACACATACACATACACAGACACATACACATACACATACACATACACATACACATACACATACACATGCACATGCACATACACATACACATACACATACACATACACATACACATACACATACACATACACATACACATACACATACACATACACATCCACATACACATACACATACAAAAACATGAAAATACATCCACACACACAAATACATAAAAATACAATCCATATATACATACACACCCAAACATACAAACATGTATACACATAAACATACACATATATAATCACTACAAAAAATATTCCCTTTAAAAGCGTATAAAAAGAGTTTTATCAATGCTATAAAAGTGTTGAAAATGTATGTACCCTTAAAATCTAATAATTTTTATCATCACTAAACATAACATTGCTAAAATACCACCATTATCAATGCTAAACATGTGATAAAAAAATCAATTTTTTTGTTTTGTGCTGTTAAAATTATAGCACACTTCATCACCAAATATTAAATTTAGATGAAATTAAATTTAAATAACATATACAATAAATAATACTATATTATATAAATTCTTAACATACCGATTTTAATAATTACTTTGGTGAGTACAATTTTTCATAAACATTTCAAAACATCAATATTTCAATGCCTTTGGTACCCAACCCCCTCTCAAAAGAGCATGGTCATGCTATATGTTTTTGAAACCCACTCCAACTCGAGAAAAAGAGTGAACCTCATACAAATATATTCTTATTTTTGTATTAATAAAAAGAAATAAATTGAACCAAAATATGAGACAATAAATTTATAAAATTTCATTTTAAAACCCAAATCCAACATTTTGAGCCATACGAGTCAAACTATGTATCAGATTGATCTGTGACCAGTTCCTGTATGGGAAAATGACTTATAGATCTTTTTTATAATGAATCAAAAAAATCTGAATGCATTTTGTCAATTTTGAGTCTCTGATGAGTGTTCAGAACTAAAGTATAAATTTTAAAGCAAAAAACATACACATTGAGTCATGCCAAGAACACTGTGAATAAGATTGTGGCATGGTTTATTCATACACATCAATAATGACATATGAATCATTTACCTAAAATATCAAAAAAAATTGTTATGAGTTTCATTATTTTTTAGAAAGTGACATGTATTTTGAACTAAAGTGTCAATTTTAAACACAAAACATACACTTTGAGTTATAATGAACCCAATAGGTATCGGATTGAAGTACATGAAATTACCACACGTCTAAAATGGATTATGGATCACTTTATTAAATTATCAATACAATGTTATTTTTTTTTTATCTATTTTGGGTATGAGGTGTATGCTTTGAACTAAAATGTCAATTTTAAATAAAAACACACAATTTTTGTCATACTAGTCACATCGTGTGTCAAAATGATGCGTGGTTGATTCTTACATGTTAAAAATGACTTAAGGATTCTTTCACCTAATTTATTAAACCAATATGAATATGATTTCCTGGTTTTGAGTATGTCACGTTTATTTTTTAATAAAATGTCAATTTAAACTAAAAACACCCACTATGAGTCATCATGGTCAAATTATGTGTTGGTTTGGTGTAATATTTATTATCACACATAAAAACAACTTATGAATTGTTTTATTATAGTATAAAGACAATACTAGTGTATTTTCTTATTTTTCACTGAATGACACGTGTTTTGAACTGAAAACTCAATTTAAAACTGATTTCATACTCTTTAAGTCATACCAAGTACACAATGTATTGGAATGAGGGGAGGTTGACTCCGACATATCAAAAATGGATTATGGATCATTTTTCTAAAGTATTATCACAATATGAATGTGTTTGCTTGTTTTTTAGTATGTGAAGTGTGTTTTGAACTAAAATGTCAATTTTAGATAAAAACATACACTTTGAGTAAAAACAGTCATATTGTGTAATATATTTATGTGAGATTAATTCCTACACGTCAAAAAGAAGAAGTAAGGATAATTTTCCCAAAGTATAAAATTAATATGAAGGTGTTTTATTTTTTTTAGTATGTCATGTATACTATTTAATAAAATGTCAATTTAAATTGAAAACACTCACTTTGAGTCATACAAACCAAATTGTGTGTTCGTTTCATGTATGGTTGATTCTTATACATAAAAAATGTCTTATGAATAATTTTCATAAAATATCAAGATAATATGAGAATTTTTACTCAGTTTTCCATGAGAAATAAATCTTGTGATCTAAAATATCTATTTTAAACTGATAACATTGTTTCCTCTAGAATTAGGAATGACCTCGTTAGTTTAAGGTTCAAACATTCCAAGCAGTTTCTAACTGGTTTGTTTGTAGAACTAGAAACATCCAATGATTCCATATCCATTTGGACTTACTTTCCAAAGGTAGGTGCTTATTAGTTGTGAATTGATGAGGCTTAAGAGTTTTCATTGGTCGAGAGGATGGGAGGTCGGACTCATCACACCTTTTTAGGGGAATTATTGTCTACTCTGGGACTCTATTTATAGATTTAAGTTATGTTCGTGAATCCTTATTAAATTACCAAGTATAAAATGAGCCTTCCTTTAGATCTGACAATCAATGATTGATATGTAGGAAATTTAGAGAATATTTTATATGAATTCGAGGTTCTTCATCAATAGAGAATCACCTGTATTTGTTAGATATTATTAGTTAACAGTATCCTTTAATAAATTATATAAAAGTATCTTGGTCATTATGATGACCATACTGGTTTTAAAGCCACTCAGTGGGGCACTTGAAGTTTATTGTCATTCAGAAGGACATAAATTATTTTAGAGTTGGGATCGTACCTGCAGATCGGCTACCTACGTATTCTTTATTTATAAAAGGAATCAGAACGCACGTAGTTCCAGTAAGGAAGTATGATGTTTATATATGATTGATGGCTCAAAGAAAGATTTCATAATTACTTTTACACTCTAAGCTCACGTGGGTCATGCTCGATGTGAGAAACAAGAGGTATTGGTGAAACCAGACAATTGTGCCATGAAATATGCAATCATAGAGAATGATGTGGAGATTATGTATGTATGGATACCCAAATAGATAGAGATCGGGACTTATTTCAAAGAAGAAGTCTGGGAACAGGGTCCATAAAAGTATATGTGCTTTTATGGAGATTTGGATACTCTAATTTGGGGCTTACTCCTGAGGAAGATTTCCAAATTAGGAGGGGAATTATGATTGGGTTTTACTCCTAAGAAGGAAGCCCAGATCAAAAAGTTGATTAAGACTGGTTAAGAGAAATTAAGACTGGGGCTTACTCTTAAAGAGGAGGCCCAGGTTAAAGGGATTTGAAGACTGGGGCTTATTACCAAAAAGGAAGCCCAAGTTAAGGGAATTTTTAGAATTAAGGGACTTGGGGCTTACTCCCAAGGAGGATGCCCATATTTGAGACTGGGGATTACTCCTAAAAAGGAAGCCCAGATTTGAGAAATTATGGTTGGGGATTACTCTTGAGGAGGATGCCCAGATTAGTGGACTTAGGGCTTACTCCTAAGGAGGATGCCCAAATTAATGAGGACTTGGGGCTTACTCCAATGGAGGATGCCCAATATTAATGAGAATTTGGACTGGGGCTTACTCCTGAAAAGGAGGACCAGGTTAAGGATTATCTCCTCTTAAATGATGAGGTTGAATGAATGAACTCTCTAACTTTAGTGATGTAAAGATGTGTAAATCACTAGGTTTTGAGAGATGTTCCAGAGAATTCCTTTCAGATAAGGAAGCCAACAATGAAATCATGCCATGAATGGATTTGGAGAAAATTATGAAGGCTTAATCTTGAAGAGGAGAGGTGAATAAGTGTGTGAGGGGTGAAATGGGCAGGAAGGGCACCCAAAAAGAGAGGGGTGTGCAAGTCCTGTATGGGCGCGCAAGTCTAGGTCGCGTAGGTGTACCTGCGCGACACATGGGTACTTGCGCTCCATTCAACCCTTAAGGTATAACTTGGGAGACTCTTGGATCAAGCCTTTAGTACTACCCCTGAAGGCTTCCAGAAGAGGGGCATGCAAGTTCTATTCAAGGGGTAAGGCGGCATGCAAGTGTGGCCATTTCCCTTAAGGGTTGGCCACTTAGGCACGTAAGTGTTGATGAGTTTCAACACTTAGGCCTTAATCCCTCTATTTTGATCTTTTTTTCTAGGTAAGAAACTACCTTAGAAGTGTTCAGAAGCTTTGAGAAGATACTTGGGAGCCGGGAGCTCAAATCTGAATTTCTGGAAATTTTTCCTCCATTAATGGGGGGCCCACAGTGGTATTTATAGGTTGGAGAGAACCTGGGTGAAATTTATAAGAGGGTGCGAAAGTCACCTGCGCGACCACTGGGAGGTGCACAAGTATACCTACGCGACCTTGGTGGAACTTGCGCGACCCATCTGCATTTGAATCTTAGTTCATGACTTTGTCAATTTTTTATGTTTCTTCAAAGGATGAATCACTTTGGGTTCAAGGTATTTCCCTTTTCATTCCTTTAGACTCTGTGATGGAAATGGGCATAAAAAAAGTCCCCCCTTAGAGTTGGATCTGAAAGAAATGAGGATGTGACCTTTAGGAAAAGAAGAAAACCAAGGAACATGAGGCGCACAAGTGTTGAGCGTGCTGGCTTTAGGCACGTAGGGGTGCGGCCTGGCCTATATATAGGTAGCCATTCTCGCAAAAAGCACCTGGATTTCAAATTTTCAAGCTCTCACCACCCAAGTTGCCTTCACCGCGCAAGTTCCTCTATTTTCCACTGTTTCACTACTGTCGCGCTGTTGTATAGGTAAAAGGACTTGTGCGGTGATACTAGTGCGCCAAAAACTTGTGTTACCCATCCACACTTGCGCGACAAATCCATACTTGCACGCCTTAATTCCTTTGGCATTTTTTCGAAATTTATTCACAAATTTTATGAAAAATAAATCCATTTAAGAGTTAATTTATTCCACTCTTGTCCAGATTCAATGGATCCCAAGAGAATTGGAACGACTGATGAACTGGCTAGCTAGAGAATTGATGATATGATGAGCATCGTTGGCCATGATTATTATACCTTCTGCGAAAAAACTCTCCTGGATTTGACTAAGTATTTGAAGAAGTATCATATTGATTTCCCACAGATCATCTACATGCCTCTGTATGGTCATGGTCATCTGCGAGAAGTTACCATTCCAGAGGCAAAGAACTATATGCTTGAGATGCAGCTACACTGTTACTCCTCTATTTCGGTTATGCTGTGCATTAAGAGAAACAAAAATGGTGTGAACTTTCAAATTTTTTCTTCATGCCATTTCCTTGTAGATATGAAAATGGAAAACCCATGGGCTGAAATTTTTTCCGCTGCTGGTTGGTAGAGAGAAGACAAACATGGAATTAAAAAAATATCTGAAAAGATTACTCTCTTTGAATGGCTCTTTACATCCAATGCATCATTCTCAAATACATGTAGCCATCTTCCAAGTCTCTTCGACAGAAACAGAGTCGCTATTTGATCAGCATAAAATTTTCTCAAACCGCACTCAAGAACATTCTTTTATAATTGTTCCAAGAAGAGCTGGTATCACTGCCTCTCTTATTATATCCAGTTGAATGAATGAATTCCACGTGGCTACTGATGAAGCTCGGGATGCCGTAAATCAAATAAAGAGTTATGTTGAAAGACTTTTGTAATTCTTGAAAAAGAGAAGAGACTCCAGTCTGTGGATGTTCTTCTAAATCTTGTGCATCAATGAAAAACACTTTCATCTTCAATCATTTGTGCACGCATTTTCCGGCTACCTGCTTTAAATTTTTACCTAAGCCAATGGGCCTAGTAAGCATAGTCTAATATTTACTAGGATTATTATAAATAACCCTACAAACTTTTAATCTTTTAATTGCTAAATATTACCTAAATCATACAAAATATATGTTTAGTGAGCTGGAACTTGACTTTTATTCAGAGTTCCCTCGTCTTTTGTGGGAAATTTAAAGTCATGCACGTCAGACATAAAAAGGCTAATGTTTAAGGTCGAATTAGCTTTGACCAAATGGATTAAAATTGACTCAATTCCTTGAAAACTTATCTGAAAACATATTACCATACTCAAGTATGAAGGAAAATATGTAAACTATGACTTAAGAAATTTTTAATCTAAGGAATGATACGAAAAAGGGCTAAAAAGAATTAAAATAAGTAGTTCCCAAGAATGAAGTTACCATTATTTAACAAACCCGTTAGGAGGATGAATTATGAAGGGCCGCCTAAGGGAATTGGCCGTATAGTCAAAAAATAGTATCATTTGGCTGACAATTCTGTTATGTGGACTGTTTATGCAAGGCCGCCTAAGGGAACGTGCTGCATAGTCAGGCAAAGGAACTCTCAGAAATTTACTTTTCTACTGCTAAAAAGCCAGTGGAAGTTTATAGAGATTCAAAATTTTCAAAGCATAGAGTTTTCTGTATGGAGAGAGGTACTTGAATATGGAGAAAATATTTCCAAGCTAGATCGTCTAAGAACTAGATGAATGTCACTCCTACGAAGGTCTGACCCAAACATAGGGAAGAGAAATATAAACCATAAACTTGAATACTTTCAGATCATGAAAAAGAATATGAGACAAATATGTTAAGGATGACTATTTTTTATGGATCCTTACATATTTATGATAAGACCAATAAGGAAAAAAGAGGTTTTCTTCCCAAGAATGAAGTTACCATTATCTGACAAACCTGTTAGGGGGCTGAATTATGTAGGGCCACCTAAGGGCATTGGCTGCATAGTCAAATAATAGTATCTTTTGGCTAACATAGTCTGTTATGTGGACTATTTATGCAAGGCCACCTAAGGGCACGTGCTGCATAGTCAAGAAAAATAACTCTCAGAAATTTGACATTTTTGTGACTAGAAGTCAAGAAAAGTTTTATGAAGATCTGAAAATATTTAAGGTTAGGATTATGACACACAAAGATGGGTATTTTCCATTGTATGCAGATATACATAGATCAATGCTAACCATAATCATGTTATGAATGGGTCCTGAATTGAAATGTTGGAATTCACTACATATCCCATAAGGATGGGAATCAAGCCATAAATAGTTCTTGAAATACAGTTTAACGTCATGTGGGAAGAATGTGCAAGAGATCTTAGTTTAGGGTCATAGAACTCGTACCATTATAAGAAATACACAGTGTGTGTTTTCACAGGGACTTTTCAGCCAGGGGACTGAAAGTGGAATTTTGGGTTAGGCCCAAAAGACTTGGGGCTGGATTCAAGGGACACTCGAATGTTTCTATATATCCCATAAGGATGGGAATCAAGCCCATGTAGTTCTAGAAATACCCTCTGTACAGATTTGGTTCGTACATGTGAAGGGTGAAGGGGAATTTAGTGCAATGATGGTTTGACCCAAGATAAAAGGTTCGGGAATTGCCACGTATTCACATAGTCTTTGGAATGTAACATGATTGGAAATAAATATAAATAATGATTCCCTCTCAGGTGAGGTTATCAAAGAATGTTGTAATTTATTGTCGCACAGGACAAAAGTGTTGTACAATTTAACATTGTATTGCAAGGACGATGGTGAACCTACAAAAAGATATTGATTCTGGGGGCGGTTTCATGAATCAACATCCTATGAGATGGAGGTGAACCAATGTTAAGAGATTGGTTTTGGGCTTAAACCTTAGGAGGTTGCCTACGTACCCAGCCTAAAAGGAAAGGATCAAAGTCCGTGTAGTTCAATTAAAAAAAATGAATTAGTGATCAAGTTTTTCTGGGGGAAAACGACCTAAAAATTGGTGTTGGGACTTATGCGTGGTTAGCAGCCCAGAGAGGGTATTATGGTCGATGTTTTCTCTAAGCTCACATGAGTCATACTCGGTGTGAGAAATAAGAGGTAGAAAAAACCCTAATGATGCACAGTTTAATGTCATGTAGGACATATGAAGGGACTGTGCAATTTAAAGTATTACAGTGAGGACTATTGGTGATGCACAGTTTAGTGTCATGTAACAGGGAAAAAATATAGTTTAATGTCATGTAGGACATATTAAGGGATTTCTGTATAGTTTAGCATTATGTAGTTAGGATGATGGGGAAAATATAGTTTAATGTCATGTTAGAAAAAAAGGGGGACTCTGAAGCTTAATGTCATGATATAAGGACAAAAGACAACACAGTTTAACATCATGTTGGACATACTAGGGACTTTTTCACTGTTTAACATCATTTTGGACGATGGCGTGAATAATTTATGGTCATATGCATGGACCACAACTGATGGTGCAGTTTAACATCTTGATGGACATTGACACAGTTTAACATCATGTTGGATGAAAAGGGACGATACAGTTTAGCATCAAGTTGGACGATGGTGCGAATAGTTTAAGGTCATATACATAGATTGTAATGGTGCAGTTTAACGTCTTGCTGGACATAAGGCATGCAAATAGTTTAAGGTCATATGCAAGGACCGTGAGGGGGACACAATTTAACATCATGTTGGAAAAATGTGCGAATAGTTTAAGGTTATATTCTTGGACCGTAGATGATGTATTTTATGTTTATACAAAATACTTCTTCATAAATCTGGCATTGGTTGGAGTAGTGATGAGTTCTCCATCCATTGAGATTAAAGAATAAGCTCCATTGGAATAGACCTTATGTATTGAGTAAGGTCCTTCCCATTTTGGTTCATGCTTGGGAGATTTCTTTCCTGTTATCATTGGGTTTCTGAGAACCAATACCAATTCCCCCAGAATGAATGAACGAAGATGAACTTTTTTGTTGAAAGCTCATGCTATTCGATTCTGGTAGACTTCTAAGTGGTGCAAGGTGCACAATCTTTTCTCATCTAACTATTCCAATTCATCCAATCGCATTTGAGATTGTTCATCTGTAGATGACAGATCACAAATGGCTACTATGAGCGAAGGTAATTGAACTTCAATGGGCAAGACTGCTTCTGTTCCATATACTAGTGAATATGGAGTTGACTACGTTGCAGTGCGGGTGGTGGTCTGATAAGCCCATAAAGCATGAAAGTGTTTATCAGGACATGACCTCTTATCTTTATCCACCATATTTTGCAGTATGTTTAAAAGAGTCTTGTTGAAGGATTCTATATGGCCATTGGATGCTTCATGATACCGAGATGAATGGTTGGATTTGATGTTGTATTCTTGATACAACTTCCTCACCTCGGATGAACAGAAGTTGGTGCCATTGTCCGTCAATATGGTATGGGGGACACCATATCTGGTAATGAAGATAGACATGATGAAGCTAACAATGCATTTAGAACTAACTTCTTTGAGAGGTATTGCCTCTACCCATTTGGAAAAGAAGTCAGTAGTAGTAAGAATATACTTACACTGCTTGGTTGTAGCTGATGGGTAAGGTCCCACCACATCCATTTCCCATATGGAAAATGGCTACGAGTATTTAGCTGTATGAAGAAAATATGGGTGCTTATGAATGAAGTTGGCATGTACTTGGCATGAATGACACTTCTTTGTGAAATCAACACAATCTTGTATCATTGAAGGCCAAAAGTATCCAAGCCTTCGAATTTGATCAGATAGTCTATGTCCAGACTGGTGGGAACCACAAACTCTTACATGCACTTCTTTCATGGAAGCCATTGTCTCTTCACCATCAATGAATATGAAGAGAAATCCATCAAAACCATGCTTGTAGAGAACATTCTCTAGGTTATCTGGGCTATCATAATGAGTAAAATTGACCACACATCGCCAGATTTGTTCTTTCCCAGCTCTATTAGGTGGAAGTGTTCCATTTGAAGGTATTCCCTGATAGGTGTTATCCATCCTATAGTATGACCATATGGTTCAGGAATGGGACTAATTTCATTGATTTCCTCTATTCTGATATGAACATAAGGTGAAATTGTATGACTGTGGGAAATACTGATAGTTGTCTTCTCCCGATTTGGATTTGCCAGAGCTGTGGCTATATTAGCCAGTGCATCAGCTTGGTCATTTTGTCACCATGGGACATAAGAAAATGTCAGTTCCATTGGAAATTCCGCCATTAACTCCCTAAAATAATTATACAAAGGGATTAGTTCTTCTTTTCTGATGGCATAATCCCCATTGACTTTTTTGATTACAAGGTCTGAATGACCTTTCACCTTTAAGTGATTCCCTTGTGCTTGAAGTGCCAACTCCAAGCCTGTGATGAGAACTTGGTATTCCGATTCATTATTTTTACCGCCTCCCAACAATGAGAAGGAATAGGGTAACACTTCCCTTTTTGGATAATTGAGCACAACTCCTAACCCATCTTTTTTGAATTTAGGATTTTCCATTTTACTCCATGTTGGACTTCTCGAAGCACCATCAAAATACATTTCCCATGTTTGAAGACTATCTTGAATAAAGAAGACTTCTTCATCAGGAAGTTCAATATATGAAGATGTATCTTCTAATGAAGGGTGTTCATTAAGGAAATCAGCTAGGGACTGGCCCTTTATTGTTTTTTGATACACATACTAAATGTCGAATTGCTGCAAAATAACTGCACACCTTGCCTGACGTCCTGTAAGCATTGAACGACTAAGGGTTAATTTGAGCAGATTATTACGAGATACCAATTGGACCTCGTGATGTTGTAGGTATTGTATCAACTTCTGAACTGCAAATATTAATGCTAGGGAGTATTTCTCAATACTTGAGTATTAGGTTTCTTCTTCAAGCATAGTTCGACTGAGATAGTAGGGGCTGTTTTCATTTCCAGTATCATTCATTTGAGCAAAAAAGGCACCCAATGATTGCTATAAAGCTGTCACATAGAGGATAAGTGGTCTTCCTTCAACAGGTGGCATTAATACTGGTGGACTCAAGAGATACTTCTTGAGAATATCGAATGCTTCTTGACATTCTTCAGTCCACTGGTAAGTGACTCCCTTCTTCATCAATTTGATGAAGGGTAAACTTTTTTCTGCCAAATTGGCGATGAAACACCGAATATAGGATACGTTTCCTTGAAGTCCTCTAAATTCATTCAAATTTTGAGGAGGTGACATACCAAGTATTGACTTTGTCTTCTCAGGATGAACTTCGATACCACAATGGCATACAAAAAAGCCGAGAAATTTTCCTGAGGTTACCCCAAAAGCACATTTTAAGGGGTTCATCTTCAAATTATGTTGTCGAAGTTTGTGGAATATGATTTCCAAATCATCCATGTGATTAGAATGTTGTTTGGATTTAAACACCAAATTGTCCACGTAACATTCAATGAACTTCCCTAAAAAGGGTTTGAAGATACGATGCATGGCACGCTGATATGTTGCGCCTGCATTCTTTAGGCCAAAGGGCATTACCTGATAGTAGAACACACCCTATAGGGCTCTGAAGGATATAGATTCTTCATCTTCTGGAGCCAATCAGATTTGATTATACCCAGAATATCCATCCATGAAGGAAAGTGCTTTATAGCCACCTATTACATCAATTAAGTGTTCTATGATCGGAACTAGAAAATCATCCTTAGGACAATGCCGATTAAGATCTCGGAAATCAATGAAAACCATAATTTGTCTGTTTTGATTTTTCATAGGGAAAATATTAGCCAACCATTTGGGATATTGAGATTTTATGACAAAGTTAGCTTTGATAATCTTATCCACTTCATCTTCAATTTTGGAAGCATAAGTTGGGTGTGTTCTTCTGGCAGCTTGCTTGAATCCTTGATGTTCTTCTGGAAAACCCAAACGATGAGTAGAGACATCAGGATCAAGGCCTAGAATCTCTGTATAGTTCCAAGGAAATATATCTATATTTTGCATCAAAAATAAAATATACATTTCTTGTTCTTCAAGAGTCATGGCCGCACTAATTAAAGTTGGGCATGGATCTTCTTTTGTACCTAGATTTATTTCTCTGAGTTCATCCACAGTAGTAGAGATACCCTCTTCAAATGCTGGAGAAGCATCCCTGAGATCTTCCTCTTCTTCTTTAACATGTGTTATTTCTTATGATTCTACTTTCATAGTAGACGATGAAGTAGATTTTTCATGATCACAAGAGACATTAAAATTTGAACATCTTGAAGAAGAAGCTTCCATTTCTGACCCGATTGATGATAAAGGGTCTTTCTTGGGTATTAAGGAGTAGATGATGGATTGAGAATTGACATCATCATTTACCTCTGACATTTCTATAACTTCTTATGCCCTGGTTAGAGAAGTATAGACTTTCTGTATTTTAGCAGATGAAATGAATGCATCCCCATTTGAGCTTTCATCATTGCTTAGTGAATCACCAATGTGTCCCATGCTGTCTGGCTTAATTGCCGTAATTGACATTATGGAGGTTTCCATAAGAGTATTTGGATTTGAGTTTATCCTGTCAATTTGAATGAAAGGAAACACATAATCTGTACTCACATGTATAAATGGATTTACTGGATTCCGTTCTGAACCATACGGAGCATTAACTTTTGTAATATCCCTTGTGGTGGATTTATCCTTTCCCTTCATGTGATAGAATTCCACCACAATTTATTGAGATTCGCATGTCTTGAACGGGGCATTATCACCATAAAATGTCCCAACTTGACCATCGAAACCATACTTGAGACATTGATGGTATGATGAAGGGATAGATGCATGTTGATGTATCCAGGGTCTTCTAAGAAAGATGTTGAAGGCCAAGTCTTGATCAACAACCATGAAGTCTGAATTGGATACACGATCTCCAAACTGAGTTCTGAGTGTAATCTCGCCCAGCGGTTCTTGTTCATTTTTATCATATCCTTGTAACATCATAATAGAAGGAGATAAATCAGATTTTGTGAGGCCTAATCGATGAAGTGTACGAATGGGCATGAGGTTGACTCCTGAACCATTATCAATAAAAACATATTCGGATTTGTACACCATTGGCCTTTCCAGATAAGTACACAGGTCTAATATTTCCATGTACGACATCACATTCATCTTTATCTGTGAAAGATATCACTGCATGGAATTCTGCAGAATTATTCTCTACATGGCAGGCTTCAGATGCATCAATTTCAGTTTAGAACTCCTGAGGACTTGACAAATCCTCAATGAGTGCATCCCGATGATCCTTTGATAAATTCAAGGCATCTAGAATTGATAACTTGGATAGTACTTGGGCCAGGTGTTTCAATACATCATAATTTTGATCCAAAGGTCTTCGTTTCCCAATAGGAACATGTGGTTTAGTAGGTTCCTTGGAAATTGATGCTTTGGAAGTTGATGCATCTTGTATCGGGGTAGGAGTTGGTAATACCCTTGGCTATGGAATATTAGACCGAATAGGTCTATTTAATTGCTGAGAGGAAGAAGATGTAACTTCTAATCGATCTTCCATAATAACTGTGCCAGGACTGAATCTGCCTTGTGTGGAAGAACTTTATTATTCTTATTGAGCTCGTTGAAGGGCTCTGCCATGAGTTTTTGCCGCATAAACAGTTCTAGCAGGGTTAGAATTGGAATAGTGGCCTCTAAAAGATCCATGTGCTCCTCTGTATCCCGAGCCTTTGGAACTTCCTCTGATTCCTCTGTTTGATACAGGGAGCCCAGGTTCATTGAGATCGAAATTGTGATTGGCACAATGATCTGTTAAGTGAATCATGTTAACAGAACCAAATATCAACTCTTCATCCAATGAAGAATCTGTATGAGTATCCAATTTAGGCTGTGCCGTTTGGTGGGACGGTGCCTGTGGCTTCAATGTAGATGGCATAAAATCTCCCATAGTCAAAGACAACTTGGTCTTTGACACATACTCATCTTTTTATGATAATTCTTCTTTCTTTGAATCATGCCATTTAATTGAGGATTTTCCCTCTGATGAAGTGGGTTTTTTTGCGGCATTCATGGAAGAAGACACAATTGGTTTCTTCAATTGTGTTCGCAAAATAGCATAATTTTGGTTGATTGTTTTTCTGACCATCCAGTCATCATATTTTTGTGCTTTTTTGTTCTTTACTTCTTTCCACTCGCCTTCCTCCTCTGGATCTGTAGCAGTAACACATGCTACCTGATCTGAAGAACCCTTTTAGTTTTACTTGTCCCGAGTCGACCATTTTTTGCAGGAGGTTCTTAAAGAAAAAACACTCCTGAATGGGATGCCCAAATACCTGATGAAAGGGGAAATAGTTGGGGCAGTCTTTATCTCCTTTCTTGTTCGACCTTTTGGGCCTTTTCAATTGAACCAAATTATTTTCCAGAGCCGAAATGAAGTAGCCAGGAACTTTTTCATTTCGGAAAGCGTAAACCTTGCATTTCAAATCCTCAAATTGTTTCCGTCTTTGATCTCTTTAATCGTCTTGATGAAAAGGCCTCTATTGCTGATGCTCAGGAGGATGATCCCTTCGAAAAGATGAAGGTTTTGATGTAGAAGCAGGTACAGGTGCTTGTTTAAGCATGAATGTAGCAGTCTCTGCTCTACCCATTCTCCTTCCTAGAGCTGATGGAATTACAAGAGTTTTATCCTTAGTCTTTGTAAGAGATTCTTCAATCTGTTGAGCGATTGAAGTAAGGTCTCGAAACCCTCCTATGTATTTCACAGAGATCAATGGTGTGTGTATCTCATCATGCAGATATGCCACAGAGACTGGAAAAAAAATCCTCTTGAGGGAGTGCTAAGCTCAGGGAATATGTTAACCCCTTCCAGCGAGCAATAAAATTTGAGACCCTTTAATTATCCCTTTTCTTACAGTTTGTAAGATCAAAAACTGTTGTCTTTGGAAACATTGAGCTGAACTGAAGAAGGAATTTTTGTCAAAGATCCTCCCATCCGGTAATTGACCACGATTGCAAGCTTGTGTACCAAACAAAGTTAGCCCTTGTAATGACTGTACAAAACACCTGAGCTTAACTGGATCTTGTTGATAAAGGGTTCCCGTCATAGGATCACAACGAAAAACAAAATGTGTTAAGTGTTTCTATGGGTCTCCCGTACCATTAATGATTGGGAATGTGATACTTGTAAAATTTGATGGGGGAGGAATTGCATCAACCCATTCAGGGTAAGCTCTCTTTTCTGGTTGAAGTAGAGCTCATTTTCCCTCCATTGCTTCCAACCGAGCTATTAATGACTCAATAATAGTTATTAACTTTTGAGAAAAATCCGGTTGAGCTTGGACATGAACATGTGCAATGACTGGAGCTTGGACAGTTGTGGCAGCTGGTACTACAACTGATGGCAGCACTGCCGATTGTTGTTGCACTTGACCCGTAAGATTAGACCTATGAGGGTGTACTGATAAAGGAGGATATTATTGATCCATTTCAGTAGCCACAAAAAAATCATTTGGCTTACTGACTCCAACACACTTAGGAGGAAGACTACCATGAAGTAATTTTGCATTCATCCTCCTCAATTCCTTCATTTCTTCCTCTTGTTGTGCAAATATTTGCTCTAGTGAGAGCGATTGGACTTCTATAGAGGAAGGGTATGTAACCTGATTCTTTCCTTTCCCCTTTTTGGATCCCTTTCATAGATGGGGAAGTGGGTTACTTGAAGGAACACCCAGATTCTGGGTAAGCCTTTGATTTCATGTACGCACACCTTCTTAATTTGTGTCTGTGCGTACAAATTCTTTAGCAGGAACCTCTTCATCTGATCCCTCTGAGTGAACCTCATCTGGTGGATCAACAACAACGACATTAATGACATTAATTGATGCATAATGCATCGCATCCCTTCTATCGGCATTTCTGCGATATAGCGTCTCTGATGAGACATTTCCTTTTGTCGATTTGATCCCTCAGGAACTTCTTGATGAACCGTAATTTATAGGGAATCTCTTGATAATTTGTATCTTCATTCCTCTTGAGGCTTCGTCCCTAATCGAGAGAAGACTAACTTTCTCTGAGGAAGATATTGAGGATTTGAAAAAGTCCCCAGTCCAGTGGACTGGGGCTGTTCTTGCTGTTCCTGCTCAACTCCTTGAATCCTATTTGTTGATTCTAAGGGTTGGGTTAAAAGTGTCCCCAGTATGGCAAGATGGGGAGGGTCTTGGCATGCTATATCTGAGACCATCTGGTAAGATCTCCTGATCTTGCAGACTTTAGTCCAGAAATTGGCTGGATGCATCAACCTCCAACCACTTTTATCACCTGGCTCAAAATACCATTGGATGATTTCTGACACTTCTGTCACTTGATGATGTTCTTGATCCAAATGAGAGGCCTGTTCAATATTCTGGTTCTCTTGATGCAGTATTAATTCAATAACTTGTTCTCTGTATGATTGATTTTGAGTAGAACTAGTTAAAGCATGTTCTTGAGCAAGCCTTTGATTACAAACAAAGCCAATTGATTGTGTCCGGCCATGGGAAATAACATTGCATGAGACCATTTTCGGCGGGCTTTGCTGACTGGAGAGTACAGTGAAATGTAGTGCTCCATGAACACCCCATACCCTGATATGAATACCATATGGGGCATTGGAAATTAACTGGTGCAATCTTCTTAGTGTGCCAAGTCATTAATGCTGAAGGACTCTTTGCTACTTTTCTGCCTTTGGATATCGAGAAACTGAGAGAGATGCCAAGTCAATTTGGCATTGTATCCCTTCTATTATTTTGATATGATTTTCATATTCATCATAATGTAGTATTTTCTTTTTCAACTGACAAAGATTTTTCCATATGTTGAGACAAATGTCATTAATTCCATCTTCCGTCAACATCTATGGAATGTCATACTGAGAGTCAGCCGAAGGAAAAAACATGACTCGCACTTCACCTTTTGCCAATTGTTTTCTCATATTCAATACTTCATCTTTATCATTCAATGAAGATTCTTCTACCTGATTGGACCAGAGTTGGTGCTTCTTTGTTTCTTCATCGGACTCAACAAGATCAGTAGAGAATTCACTGATCAAACTAGAAGATAAACGACCCCGGGGTGGTTCGGAGAATGACCTACACCCCGGGCTATCTTCTGATTGAGAAAGTATTTCACCTGCTAGTGGTGAAGCATCAGACATGACTGGCTTCACATTTTCAAGTGCCTCTAGATAAGAGGGATTTCTCATCACTACATTTTCCTTTGGAGAATTTTCCAGGCAATGTGCATTATAACTACAAAGAGGACTTTACCAGTTAAATTCATCATCATGGGGAGGACCACCAAGGTAGGTTACAACAAAAGATGAAACGTTTTTCTCCTTGGTCTTCTGGCCACATAGAGGGTTCCTGTGGCTCTCATCTGAAGAAGAAACTTTGAAATTGACCGAACTGTCATGAAGCAAGCCTTCATGAGGAAGTGTCTAATGAAGAACTTCCAAATTAATGTTCCCACTATTGGGAAATGAGGGAGTATAATCTTGAATTCCAACAGAAAATTGTCTGAGGGCTACAAGAACTCCAGCGTCGAGCAAGGCCTTATTACAAATTGGCCCTCGATTTCTTGATTTTACTGGGCTAGTCTTCTTAGTAGATGCCTTCGTACTCAATTTAGGAACCACTTGTTGACGAATGTGGTCATTATGGGCAGGTGTATGTGCCTGCTGAGGAGAAATGATCAGGTTAGGCTGATCATCTCCACTCAAATTAGGTGTATGTGCCTGACTTGGTTGTCTGTTTGATATGGGGGAGTACACCCCACAAACCTCTTGGAATGGAAGAGAGGTGTGTGATTGTTCTGGAGTGAACTATTGATTTTTCACTCCACTGGTAGGGATAGATTTATGTGTCTTTACCAAAGATGCTGTTGAAGATGTTATAATATCCTGGCAGGCATCCAAAATATGAGAAGGGATTTTCTTCTGCTCTTTCACCATTGATAGAATATGCTTGGTGACCTCAGCCACTGGAACAAGGATATACGTCCATTATGTGATTGGAGTAGGTGTGTGTTCCTGCTCATGTCCTCCTTTTCCTGTTAGTGAATCTTGATAGTACTCAAGTGTGGGGGTAGAGAGTTGAGTCTGCCTCCAGTTTGTCACCCGAGCTTTCCGACTAACTTCTCCAAATGCTACCAAATGAGACTATTGGTAGTCTTGATCAATACTAGTAGGTGTATGTGACTAATGATTTCACTCCTTCAAACATGGTGGATGAGATTCCTTTAATACTAACAGATGAGGCTGCTAGCAGGATTGATGAGTGTAAGCAGGTGTATGTGCCTGTTTACCAGTTTTCAAAACATTGGGTTGGCGGGATCCATCGTATGTAGTCAGAAGAGCCTGCTGACTAGCCGATGATTTATAAATAGGTGTATGTTCCTGTATATAGTACTCTGCTGGAATTTCCTGGCGGGATTGGCGTGCTGCTGCAAGATGAGTCTGCTGGATAGCAGAATTAAAACGGATGGTTGTGTGTGCCTGCTCGTTGCTTGTCACCAAGTTAGCTTGGTGGACTTCTCCGGAGATTGCAGAGGTGAGAAACCTACTCACTGATGACCGGATTTCATCTCTGGAGGTTCTTCTTGCCTGCTCGGGTTTAAGGAACCTGAGCCGAATGCCTGTAGATGAAACCCTCATCATGTTGAAGGTGCACTGTCGAATGAGTCTAGCGGCGATTGTTGATGGGAGCCCTCGGGAAGGACTCATTTCTCCATAAATTATAGCTCTGAGGGTCCTTCTCATTCACCTCACCAGAATATGGGGGGTAATGGTGATTGTGTTCTGGGGATAGCGACCCGAAACGGTTGGAGAAGGTGGTTGGCACCACCTTCTTCTTGATCGTTGGTCGTCATTGTTCGGATGACCAGGGTGAATTATTGACTTGGAGGGCTTGTCGAGCAGCCTCCAGAGTCGGAATAGTACCGTTTTGAAGGTACTCCTTAACCAGTGCATTTGATACCCAGCGTTGAAGATGCTGAGTAGGTGATGTCATCCTTAGAGCGGGCGATGATCCAGTAGGAGTAGCAGCAGAGGCCTTCCCAGTAGAAGTATTCACAGCAGAAGTATTCACAGTTGTGAACTCAAGAGAATCCATTTCTAGGATGCAGAAGATCTTGGAAAAGAGTGAATGTTTGATATAACAGACGTAATCAAGATAATTCCATCCACTACATCTTTTGGATAGGCACATATGTTATTGATTGTCTTGTAGGCCCTCTCTTTGAGTTTAAATAGAGGCCTAACAAATTGGTAAAATATCATTTTAACTTGGTTAAGGATTCACATCGGGTTCACCATTTTTTGTTTCCTCTGGAATTGGGAATGACCTCATTAGTTTAAGGTTCAAAAGTTCCAAGTGGTTTCTAACAAGTTTGTTCATAGAACCGGAAACATCCAATGATTCCATATCCATTTGGACCTAATTTCCAAATGTAGGTGCTCATTAGTTGTGAACTGATAAAGCTTAAGAGTTTTCATTGGTCGAGAGGATGGGAGGTCGGACTCATCACACCTTTTTGAGGGGAATTATTTTCTACTCTGAGACTCTATTTATAGATTTAAGTTATGTTCGTGAATCCTTATTAAATTACCAAGTATAAAATGAGTGTTCCTTTAGAACTGACAATCAATGATTGATATGTATGAAATTTAGTAAATCTTTTATATGTATTTGAGGTTATTAATTGATAAAGAATCATCTGTATTTGTTAGATATTCTAAGTAAATGGTATCCTTTAATACATTATATAAAATAATCTTGGTCATTATGATGACCATACTGGTTTTGAAGCCACTCAATGGGGCACTTGAAGTTTATTGTCATTCAGAATGACATAGATTATTTCAGAGTTGGGATCATACCCGCAGATGGGCTACCTATGTATCCTTTATTTAGAAAAGGAATCAGAACCCCCGTAGTTCGAGTAAGGGAGTATGATGTTTATGTATGATTGATGGCTCAAAGAAATATGTCATAATTAATTTTACACTCTAATCTCACGTGAGTCATGCTCGGTGTGAGAAACAAGAGGTATTGGTGAAACCAGACAATTGTGCCATGAAAGATGCAATCATAGAGAATGATGTGGGGCTTATGTATGTATGACTGCCCAAATAGATAGAGATCGGGAATTATTTCAAAGAAGAAGTCTGAGAATAGGTTCCATAAAAGTATATGTGCTTTTATGGAGATTTGGATACTCTAACTTGGGGCTTACTCTTAAAGAAGATGCCCAAATTAGGAGGGGACTTATGATGGGATTTTACTCTGGAGAAGGAAGCCCAGATCAAAAAGTTGATTAAGACTGGTTAAGAGAAATTAGGAGTAGGGCTTACTCCTAAGGAGGATGCCCAGGTTAAAGGGATTTGAAGACTGGGGCTTATTCCTGAAAAGGAATCCCAGGTTAAGGGAATTCTTAGAATTAAGGGACTTGGGGCTTACTTCTAATGAGGATGCCCATATTTGAGACTAGGGATTACTCTTGAAAAGGAATCCCAGATTTGAGAAATTATGGTTGGGGATTACTCCGGAGGAGGATGCCCAGATTAGGGGACTTAGGGATTACTCATGAGGAGGATTCCCAAATTAATGAGAACTTGGGGATTACTCGTAAGGAGGATGCCCAATATTAATGAGAATTTGGACTGGGGCTTACTCCTGAAAAGGAGGCCCTGGTTAAGGATTATATCATCTTAAATGATGAGGTTGAATGAATGAAATCTCTAAATTTAGTGTTGTAAAGATGTGTAAATCACTAGGTTTTGAGAGATGTTCCACAGAATTCCTTTCATATAAGGAAGCCAACATGGAAATCATGCCATGAATGGATTTGGAGAGAATTATGAAAGCTTAATCTTGAAGAGGAGAGGTGGATAAGTGTGGGAGGGGTGAAATGGGTAGGAAGGGCACCCAAAAAGATAGGGGCATGAAAGTCCTATGTGGGCACGCAAGTCTTGGTCACGCAGGTGTATCTGCACGACACATGGGTTCTTGCACGCTGCTCAGCCTTTAAGGTAGCACTTGGGCGAGGCTTGGCTGAAGACTTTAGTACTACCCCTGAAGGCTTCTAGAAGAGGTGCGCACAAGTTCTGTTGAAGGGGTAAGGCGGCGCGCAGGTGCGGCCATTTCCCTTAAGGGCTGGCCACTCAGGTGTGTAAGTGTTGATGAGTTTCAACACTTAGGCCTTATTCCCTCTCTTTAGATCTTCCGTTCTAGGTAAAAAACTACCTTAGAAGTGTTCAGAAGCTTTTAGAAGAGACTAGGGTGCCGGGAGTTCAAATATGAATTTTTTGAAATTTTTTTGTCCTTTAATAGGGGGCCCACGGGGGTATTTATAGGCTGGAGAGAACCTGAGTGAAATTTCAAAGAGGGCGCGCAAGTCACTCGCGCGACCACTAGGAGGCACACACGTATACTTGCATGACATTGGTGAAACTTGTGCGACCCAAGTGCATTTGAATATTGGTTCACTCCTTTGTCAATTTTTGATGTTTCTTCAAAGGATGAATCACTTTGGGTTCATGGTATTTCCCTTTTCATTCCATTAGACTCTGTGACGAAAAGAAGCGTCTACAAACATACAATTTGAGTCATACCATGCACATTGTGTTTTGGATTGAGGGGAGATTTATTCTTTCATATCATAAATGAATTATGGGTCATTATCTTAAGGTATCAAAGTAATTTGATTGTGTTTTATTGTTTTTGAGCATGTGATGGGTTTTTTTGAAATACAAATGCCAATTTTAAATAAATATAAATACATGGAGTCATCTTGGTAACACTGTGCATTGTATTGATGTGTGGTTGATTCTTATATGTCATAAATGACATAAGGATAATTTCTTTAATTTATTAAAATAATATGAATTAATTTTCTCATTTTTGAGTACATCACATGTTTTTTACTAAAATGTCAATTTAAACTAACAAAATGTACTTTGAGCCACACTGGTCACATTATATATTGGGTTGAAATGTGAATTATTCTTACACATAACATATAACATATGAATAATTTTCCTAAAGTATCTTAAAAATATGAGAACATTTTCTCAATTTTTAGTGATTGATATATGTTGTGAACTAAAATGTAAATTTTAAATTGATATCATAAACTTTGAGTCATAACATGCACAATGTGTCTAAGATTTAGCTGAGAATGATTCCTATGCATCAAAAATGACTTATGGATCATTTGTATAATGTATCAAAACAATATGAATGTGTTTTATTAGTTTTGAGTATGTGATGTGTGTTTTGAACTAAAATGTAGTTTTAAATAATAATAAAATTCATGAAGTCACACTAGTCACATCATATAATAGATTAACATTTTTTTATTCCTAAATGTCACAAGTGCTTATTTTTCATTTTAATAATGTATCAAATTAATCTGAATGTGTTTTCTCAGTTTTGAGTATGCAATCCATGTCTTGATATGGATAATAACCAAAATAAATATCAAATAAAAATTATAATGAAAACTATTAAAAAATAGTAGATAAAATTAGGATAAAACTAACTAAATAAGTAATAAGAATTTTCCTCTTCATGATTCCTATATATATACTATCACCATGTATTCTTCCAGTAGGTTTCTATAAAAACCAATTTCCTCTTTTCAATTTGAGGATAATTGCTAATGTTATTAGTACTAAGAAAGTATAAATAATCAAATGAATAATAAATATTTTAAAATAAATTGTTATTATCATTGGAGATAGCTCCTCGTGGATTTTTGTTTATTGATGTAATATTATATCATTCATAAATTATCAAATAATAATGATAATATTTTTCAGAAATTTATTTCAAGAACTATAGAAACATTGAAAAAAATACATATTTTTTATATAATTTTTATAGTGAAATATTATTATATATACCCTTATACTTATCCAGTTTTATAATTTAATAGGATTTTTTTGCTCATGGACTATCCTCAATCCTTGATTTTGATGATATTTAAACATCGAACTTTCATAAAATAATTTTCAATATAAAATTATAAAAACTATATTAATTGAAGTTTATTTGAAAACATTTTCATGTATTTTATTAAAATTGAAACACTTCATTATATTTGGTTGATTTTTTGGGTATCCATGTAGTGAATCTAGAAAATAAATCATTGGGGTTTCCAAATTAATAATAATGAGATACAAATTATTCTTAAAATTTAAAAAGTAATATGTAATAAAAATAATGAAAATATATTTGATATGATTAAATATTATAGTTTTAACCCGACATCATGTGAATTAAGAAGAGTGATGCATGCTTGTCGTAGGGCGTGTCAAAAGAAAAATATTTTCTTAGCGCAACATAATGGCTAACTAGTGTCGCCTCACTTGAGGAGCTTCTCAATTAATTTACACTCTCAATCAAATTCACATAAACCATTTTTATTTGTTGTTATAATTATTAATTAAATCAATGGTAAATGAATTTTGGTTTTTTATTATTTTATAAATAATGAAAATACATGAAGATTGAAAATTTGAACTTATAATAACATGAAATTATTAAAACAATAAATAATTAGAAATAAAGAAAATAGTTATAAGTTCAGTTTTGGGTTTAGTCATTATTCTCCTTTATTTGTTAATTTGTTTTTGATAATTATGATTTGAAATATAATTAATGAATCACAATCCTTTCATCAAAATTGTGATGAAATCTATAATACCTTAAGCAATCTAAATTTCACCTCCTCCTGTAATCAAGGTTAATGGCATATGTCCGTCGAAGATGTGACATCTTCCAAGACTCAGCTCTATCGAATGTCATTTCATACAATGATTGGATCATCTCTATTATATGAAGAGATAACCAATGAAGAGAGGTTAATGAAATGAAATAAAATAATAGAAATATATTTGAGTTTGATGTCATGAAGGACATTACCAACACCCATGCAAGCCACTCATATCTACCTCAAACTAAAAATAAACATTAAGAATGAATTCAAGAACACCTTGACCTCTACTGGGCCAATCCTCTAGTTGACCTGTCATTGTCAAGGGTAAGAGATCAATTTAGTGACTATAAAGAAGATAATAAAAGGAAAATAAAATAAAAGGAAGTGAATAAAATAAAATGGATAGAATAGAAAGAGATAGTAATATAATAAAATAGAAAAGGAATATTAATAATTTAGTTATAAAAAACATTAAATAATTGAATAACAATACATGAAGACTAAAGAGATAAATAATAATAAAAATAAAATTAATGAATATAAGAATAAAATTAATATAGGAAGAAGAAAATGAGAAGAAAAAGAGTAATAAGGGTGAAAAAATGGTGGCAACACTTTAATAAAATGAATGAACTAATTTTTAAAAAGAAAATTAAAATAAAATTACATTTAAAATAAAAAATGAAATGAGTAGAAACAAAATAAAAGAGAAATGGGGGAAACATGCTTCAGCCTTGGTGTATTCCCTCCTTATCATGGTTTTGGACTACATTGGTAGTGCTGCGTCGATCCTTTTTATAGGCAATGAGAGCATCCTCATCCTCCAATCTTAGTACAAGGATTCCGTATCTTTAAATTTTTAACACTATTTTTTTAAATTCCCATGAGACTTGTTGTAGTGATTTGGTAAACACCTGAAGGACTCGAGGTTTCCATTCTATACACATGGACCAATTGCATCTTCAGCCTGTATAATTCCTTGTATGGTATTTTTTGAGTTGTGGTAGTAGAAATGTGAGGTGGAAGCACTTGGATGGTGGTGGTAGTGGCTCAGTTTGAATGGTTGTGGAAATAATCATGGAAACCTCCTCCATCCGGCCTTTAATGGGGTCGCATGAACCTTGAGATGATAATTAGTGATATTGGAAGAGTACCTATGTGTGGTTCATGGTGACCATGGGTGTATGAAGTGGTGATATATTTATTTCATGATTTCTAGGGGTAGAGAAGGTGATTTTTGATGAAGAAGATGACGACTGGTGATGTTAGGTTGTTGAGGCTGGAATAGGAGAGATGAGGTACATACTAGAGATGGGTGTAAGAGAAGACCACCAACATGAGAAAGAATGTATGGTGGAATTTATAGAATTATGAACAATACCCGATTAAAACCTCATCCTACCCTAAAATGGGAGTGTAGGAGTGTGATTGTTTATAATATTGAGTGAGGGAGCAGTATCCAGAACACCTGCAGTAGGGATGGGCTCCCACATAAAACTGCATGCACACACACACTGGCCACACAACATACAACCCACATGGGCCTTCACCCTTCCTATACTACTCGTGGGTATGACACCACCATGGTCCACACCCATGGTCATGACCCTGCATGTGATTCTTTCAACCAGATTAGATGGACCTCTCATAGCCAGTATGGTCAGCCCTCACACTTATTGGGTAGGATATGTGGTGGACTTGGTCATGGTTGAGGGTTGTCTTCATCTTTCCCCCACATTTTTAGTAATGTCTTGAAAATAATGTTCAAAAAAATAAATTAATATTTAATATTCTAAGTAATAAAATTGAAAAAATAAAAACTTAGATATTTTATTTTATTTCACACAATTTTGATTTTATTTTTATTATTTCCCATCAATTAATATAACACTTAATTTCATGGGTATTTAGATCCAAAATCCATTTGAACCCATTAAAATTGTTTAATAAACATGAATAAAGTTGTTTTGTGTCAAATACCCCAACACTTAAACTATGGTTTTTCTCATTCCTAAAATATCAACCTTGAAAATTAGAGGGCACCAATTTTATAATTATTTAAATTTAAGAACAATAAAAAACAAAATTATTATCAGTGTAAAATGAAAATTTAGAATTCCCAATAAAATATAATTTCAATTTATCAATTTTTTATGAAACAATCAACTCAGGTATTTTACTTCCCCCCTTTGAAAGTTATGGAACTTATTCTTTAATCTACTCAAGATCCAAAATTCATTGTTATTAAACATTTTAAATTGTGATTTACTTCTACTTGAAATCTTTTAACTCATCAGTCATGAAAAAATTCAAGTAGATTTATTCTCAAATCATGAGAACATTCTCCTTATCGTTATTCATGTAAAGGAATTAATTTCTCCACATTAATTTAAAAACATATAAAATCATGAGGGTTTTCAATTAAGGTTCTAATGTCTATGAGTCTTAAGGTTGGTATGAATTGATTTTTAGAAATTATGGCTCAAATAGAAGTATTATATCTTAAGTATTGTGCATGATATCAATAGTAAAATCTCGATAAAATTCTCCCCTCAAAATTGTAACAACTCCCACTTTCCCCAAAATCAATTAAAGGTCATGATAAAAGTAAATCATAATGACTATTTTTTTCACCTTCTTAAATTTTTCTCTACTTATGTACATGTTTTTGTATTTTTAAAAATAATTTTTCATTTTTTCACCTTTCAAAAGTCATTCTTAGAATAAACCTCACTTCCACCACATAACCTAATATGATAAAAATCATCAGTCTAGTAATGGTGATTTATTATTCTTCTTATTCATAACCCATTCTATTCATTTTATTGGTTCTTTTTTCCATTTTATCTTTTTTAGAGGGGGGAAAAATAATGTATAGTGAATAAGTTAACAAAAATTCTAAATATCTAAAAATATCACCCCTACAATTCTTCTTTACAATTTAAATAATCCCTTTACACATGAATTCCTTCACCCCACAATTCAACTTTAAAAAATCAAGAAAATACTAAGATGTTGGTAGGAATGGATAAAAATGGATTGAAACATGGCTCATTCCTAACAAGGACATTCATGGTTTATATGTTAAATAAATATTTATGTAAATATGGTTTTTGGGGATAAGGGATTTTAAAAAGTTTCCTAAATCATTTTAATTTTTTTTTGCACAGTCATTGATTTGAAAAGTTCAAATACAAGTTCTAGAAGATATCATATCCCAATAAAATTCATGAAATATTCTCAAGAATAAAATTTCAATTACTTTTTCAAGAAATCATCTTCATAATAGAACATTTGATATTTTACAATAAATAATAGTATGATTAATAATAGTAAATCAATACACAAAAAATTTAAAAATTCAAAGTTTGTAAAATGGGTGGGAAATTTCATTTATAAGAATCAACTAATTCCATTAATCATGAGTACTCATTTTAATATCCATTCTTCAATCTAATAACTTAATTCTCAATTTGACCCATTAAATCTCATAAAATTTAAATCTAGATCATGAAATCACATGATTCCTAAGAAAATAATTTCTCTAAGATACATCAAACTAATTCATATTTTCTAGTACATGTATGAAATTTATTGTTGAATTCTCAAAAAATGTTGTTAAGAAAAAAAATTAGGGAGTTTAACGGATAGTCATAAAATTGAACTCCCATTCCTAGAAAATGTAGTCCTTCCCTTCCACTATTTGGGGCTTCCTTCTTATATAATGAACCTATAAAAAAAATTACTCAATTAATCATAAGGAACTTTCCATTTAAGCTCAAAAAGATTAGAGGTAGTGGGATGATTTCTATATTAATTCCTACGACTAAAATTGAAATCTAAATTCCCAGAAAGAATGATAAATAATAAGTCCTGGTATGGTCCTCTAAGTAGACCCCATATTTTTATTTGATCCATAGGGTAGTATAAACTATTATTCATAATCATATGGTGGTGGAAACTTCTTGTATTTAAACTACCACATGCTACTTTTCTCAGCTTCCACATCTTCCTTTATAGCGAGGAATTATCTATTGATGAGTATACCATATCTCCCCCCATCACAATTAGGTACCACATTCACGGTGGGGTTAGGATGAAGTATGAATCACCCTCATTCTGGGTTGCTACATTTCCAACCCCTCTTCCTTTTCCATTGATAGATCAATATGGGATACATGAATTGAATAGTTAAATGGAAAGTAAGTCGGTATTTTT
This sequence comes from Viscum album, assembly GCA_963277665.1. NCBI lineage: Eukaryota > Viridiplantae > Streptophyta > Magnoliopsida > Santalales > Viscaceae > Viscum > Viscum album. Next base: position 1,275,366,983 of record OY728162.1, on the reverse strand, counting down.
ACATGAATAAAATTCAAATATGAATTAAAAAGAAAATTTCCCTCTCAATATGAGAATTCTTTTTCATGATTTCTTTGGGCTCAACAATATAGATTTACTCATAGGCCTCCTCAAATACATGTTCATAAAAATTAGGGAGCTCCAAATTTTCCTCAGTAGGTTAATGTTAGTTTCTTCATATTCTTCTAAGGCATAGTAAATATTTTATAAATATGAAAATTAAAATTAGTGGGAAATAATAATAAACTAATATTTAATAAAATCAAATTAAATAGATTTTTGGAGAAGATCAACTCCCTGGATTGGTTATGATCCAATCTCTTCATTATTAGTGAGTTCCTCTTGGATTTTTATGGTGGAAAGTGGAGGTTGCCTCTCAAAATCCTCCATATTTTCTTCAAATTCTATCACTTATATGGATTTATCCTTGTATATGGATAGAAATAGGTAGTATGGTACTAATTGTTCTATATTATTGATGGGAAGATCTTTTTTCATTTCAAATTCTCCAAGTTACTCCAAAAAAATCTAAATATATTCCCATATTCCTATCAGCTCAAAAATCATTATCTTCACTCTCTAGATCTTCTTGGTAATCAAGAATTTGATATTTGAGATGGTTGGTTTATTTATAGTACTCATATGTGGCATCAAACTATTGTATTTATTCATAATGATATAGAATAGATAATGGATCTTATTCCGTATTAGGTTTAGGTAAATCCATTAATGCACGGACATATTTAAATTCCATTTTAACTTTTCTTATTAGTTTTTTTTGAAGTTCTTTAACTAGATCTTTACCATAGATAGTCTCTTCCGCTTCTTGTTTTGTTTATCATGTGAGTAATCTGACCATGCATGATAATATGAATTCAAATACATCATTGGAAGACTTTATTCAAAGACAAAATTAAAACTATCAAAAATATGAAAATAGAAAGATAAAATAAACTATTGATTATCTCTCTGGTAATTATTCCAGTTTTAAACTTCCTAGTATTAAGTGGTTGAAAAAGAAAATCATTTTTAAACTACAGTAGAGTGGATGATCAGGGTTGTCTCACTTAAGGAGCTTCTCAGTTCATTAACTCTCTTAACCTATTTCACTTAATCTATTTTATTTTTTTATTTATGATTGAAATGATAAATTAATTTTGGTTTTGATTTATTTTCTAAATAATGAACGAACAATAAAAACATTTAAACCTATAATAAAATGAAATTCTAAAAAAATGTGATTATGAAGAAAGAAATTGGTTTTAGTTTTTATTTTGGATTCAATCATTATTAAAATTTATTTTTAAAATTCAGTTTTATAATTTGATAATGAGATCTCATGAATAAATCAATATCCTTTTATTATAAATTTAAAAATATTGAATTCCTTGAGAAATCTAAATTCCACCTCCTCCTATAATCATAGTTGAGGGAATACATCCATCAAATGTCTGACATCTTCTAGGACCCAGCTATATTTAATTTCATTATTTCCATTTATTGGCTCAATTCCATTAAGTGAAGAGGTAACCCGTAAAGAGTGGGAAAAGAAATAATATAAAATAATAAAAAATAGATTTTAGTTTCACGTCATGATGAACATTCTCCATACCCATGAATTCCTCTCATATCAAACAAAAACATAAAATTAACATTAAGTAAGAGTTCAAGAACACCTTGACCACCCCGGGCCCAAGCCTTGGGTCATCCCCTCATTGTCGATGGTAGGAGATCAAATTGATGGATTGAAAGAATATAAGTATAAGAGAAATAAAATGAAAATAATAAAATAAAATAAAAAGATAAGAATAAATAGAGAAAGAGAGATAAATAGAGAGTAATAACATAAAATAGAATAAAAATATTAATAAAAGAGCAAGAAGACACATAAAATAATAATATAATAATAATAAATGAATAACAAATAGAGACCTATAACAAAAATAAAATAAAATAGGACAATAAATAAATTAAAATAAGAAGGTAATGAGGAGGAGGAGGTGAAAAATAAGGCTGGAATAATTTGTGGGAAGAGATGAAGAAAATTCATGATATAATTTATTAAAGAAAAATTACATTAAAATTACCTTTAAAATAAAACAAAACAAAATGAAATGAAAAAAATAATATAAAAGAGAACAATGGGGAAGCATGCTTCGGTCTTGGTGGATTGCCTCCTTAGTATGGGTGTGAACTTCTTTGGAAGTGGTGTATGGTTTATTTTTAAATCAAGGGGATAATCCTATACCTTTAATATCAATCCAAGGATTCCATATCTTAAAAAAATATCTTTTTTCAAATCTCATGAGATCCATGGTTGTGATTTTGTAAAAACTCGAATGACTTGGGGCTTCTATTCTTAAATCATGAACCGATATATTCTATGGGTTTCATAATTCCTTTCATGGGATTTTTGGCTTTTTGGGAGTGGTAAGGGGAGTTTTAAGAACTTGGAAGGTGGAGGAAGTTGATCTGGTGGAATAAAAGTGGTGATTAGCGGGGCAGGCTCATTCATCTCATCTTCGATGTGGCTGTGTGAACCTATAGATGATAATCATCGAGCTTGAATGAGGCATGGAGAATGATTCCAAGGGACTAGGGGTGTAAAAATTTGTGATAGAACATTTTTTATATTTAAATGGAAGGATATAGAAATATCTAAGGAAGCAACAGGTGGCTAGAGATGCCAAGTGGCAGAGGTTGGCTGTGGGGAGTAGTGGAGATGGTTTTCCAAGTGGAGTAGTTGCACAAGTGAGTGAAAAATGTTGTTAAAGAATGTATGAATAGTACCTAGTGAGAATAGTGTCCCACATCAAAAGGGTAGTGCTTTAGAATATTTTTTTATAATCATGATCATTGGAGCACTAACCAGATCACTTATAGTGAGGATGGGATCCTGCATGACACTACACACACCCGGGTCACACAACACGTTACCCACCTCTACTCCACGTGGGATTGACCCCCTGTGGTCAATGATCATGGGAATAGTATTCTCAAGTGGTTCTCTCATACTTCATATGTGGACATGCTATTACTAGAATGGACAAACAACCCACTTAGTGGTCAGACTATATGTCCGGCTTGGTCATGGTTGAGGGATCAATTCATCTTGGCCCCTAATTTATCATAAATTCCAAAAAAGAAATTTAAAAAAAAAGTTAATACGCATCTTCCTTAATAATAAAATTTAAAAATTAAAATGTCAAATATATTAATTTATTTCAAATCATTTTCATTATATTTTCTTAATTTCCTATCAGTTAATAAAAACACTTCATTTCAGGGGTATTTAGATCAAAAGTGAACTTAAAAACATTGAAATTATTTTAAAAATATGTATGATTTTTTTTCAAAGAGTCTATAATTTATAATTTTATTTAAATATTGAGGATATATTTTATATTTTAACTAGATCTTCATTGGGTTCCATTGATACTTTTTTGTGTTGAAGTGATGTGATGACTAATGAGTCCAAATTTTTGTTCAAAGGGGTTTCCCTTCAAATAGTACTGATATATACACATAAAAATATTAATAGTAATTAAATTTAATTAAAAGAGTGGATCAACTATTGGAAAAAAATAAGGAAAACACATCACATGTATACATTTACAACTAAGAGTCCTAGACATGAATGCTTGATGATTCCATTTAAATTATCAAGACCAAGATACTCTATAATGGACTCTCTGTACATCTATTCTTCAAATTTAATTATTGTAATATTAAGAATATTTACCATTGTGTCTAATGGACTTTTAATGTTCGTTAATGTAGAAGTTGAATTGGAAGGTTAAGCGAGCATTATCAATATTTGTTTTATTTTTTAGTTGATCCCTTGGATTGTTTTGATTCTACCTTCCATTCCATCTCCTTCCCTTTCTGTTTATGTAATAACATTAACCTCTTGAGTCATTTTGTCATTTATTTTTAATGGGTTTTCATAAAAAATAAATTAAAATGGAAAACCTTTTTTCAAAATGTATTTTTAATTGATTTAATAACTATTCATTGAATTTTATAAAAACAATATCAATCATATAAACATCTAGATCATCAAGGGATACAGGTAGCTCGATGCTTGGATTGTGAGATATGTGAATCCACACCCTAACATGAAGGTTTTGAAGTTTTTTGGTATATAGAATATCTCCTTGGATATTAAACACTACAAACCTTACAAAAAGGATATGGGTGGGTGATGATAGATATAAATCACAATCATCTTAACTGTGTATAATATCAGCACAACAAAGTTATCAGTTTCAGAATGATTCACATTTTACAAAAAAATCGAAAAAATAATTAAATAGTGTATGGTAGATCACTGAGAGTAATGACTCACATCAAAGCTGGTGGGGTGGGGGATCTTCATGTAGTTGTTAATGTTATGTTTTTTCTCTTGGATTTCATCCCAAAAAAAGATTCTATCTTCTTATACTTATAATTATTTTTTTATTCTATTGAAATTAATTGTGTGTGAATGTCATCGATTATGTTAACTTAACCCACCTGTTAATTAATTTCCATAAAATATTTTTAGGGTGACACCATAGAAACCACACATCTATCAAGACCATATTGTTATGGTAACTTAAATGCCACTGATAGCAGCTGTTTATCTGGAACAATTGATGATTATTCTTATGTCTAATCCAAATAAAAAATATAAGAAAATAAGTATTCAATATTATTTAATTACAATTTAAAGTATAATATTTTTAAATTTTTTCACATTTCTACATATTTCCCATACATTTTGGGTTTTAATATATTTTTTTCCAACAATAATTTACATGAGACTCCTTCCATAGCACATGAAGTGGGATAAAATTTTTATTTGATTTGGATTCATAAATCTACATATAAAAAAATGAACATAATTATGTGTATGTTTCATGTCAAAAAAAATATTACTATAGATTTAAAATATATATCATTTTCTCAAGTGAATTTATCGCATCCTTTCCTTAGTGCATGGGTATGTTGGTTTTTCTACACAGTAATTATTTTCTAAGCTTAGTTATTGTTTTATAAAATATAATTTATAATTAAAGTTATTAATAAAAATATTTTAATGTAAAGCATTACCAATCACAATGTACCTGAACATTTTTCTCCTTATGATGAAAAATAAATTAATTAAATATTTTTTCCTTTATCAGGTGTGAAAAAATTTGTGGGGGTGCATTTTTATTTTCTCTTTATCATCCTTAAGAAGATACATTATAAGAATAGTCTGAAAGCCACTTTTATCCCTTACAATGATCATTAATACAAATTTCATTTGACATTCATGTAGTTTAAATACACTATGTAACAACCTGATATTTTATGAGAATAATTATTTTTAATTTCATTGATTTATTTTGTTGTACGCTACACCCAAATTATCTTGTGGTATACGCAACACTGTATTAGCTTTTAGTATACGCAACACCATTCTTGGCACATGTTACACACAATTTCAAGTTCATTTTGTTGAAGTTATTCTACACAACATTAAGTATAGATTCTTTTTAACGTATAAATGATATTATTTTTGAATTATGTAATACTCAACACCAAAGGGATCTTGTAATACACTCATCCCGGACTTGGATTGCATTACATGCAATCACGACCTTCCTCGATAGCGTGTGTTGTACGTAAAACCAGGTTTCACTAAATGACGATATATTGTTATAATATTATAATGAACTAGCAGTTATGAATAGTAATATCTACATTTTGAATTTTATGGCATTATAATTCATCTTACACATTTTAAAGAACATTGTAAGAGAAAAAAATAAATATTTCGGTTAAAATAAGTATTTTTCAAAAAATGCAGTTTTTCCTCCTTTTGATGGAGCACCCACATTAAATTTAGTTTTGAAAAGATTATAAGTTCAATTTGAAAAAATAAAAATCTTATTTGGAATCAAAATATAAAAATTTACTCTAGATAAATTTTTCATATTATTCTGATAACTTGCATATTTTAATGAATAGTAAAAACACGCTATATTTTAATTAAAAACAACTTTTTTCACCGCAATAATTTATATGGTTAAATTATAATATTGAATGGTTTTAATTTATAAATGGAATATATTTTTACCATTTAATTTAATGTATGTCATTACCATTATTTTTACATTGAATTCATAGGTAAAAACATTTCAATCTTTGGCAATGTTTTAACTTTTAAAACCCGTTTTCTTAACAATGGGATTAATTTTAAATTAATCACTGCAACTTCTGTGTTTTGAATTATTTCAAATGGATTCCATATTTTAATTCATTGGGTATAAATTATTTTAATAGTTTACGTTTATTTTTTTTGATATTATCAATAGTAACTACAGTAATTTTTATCTACTGTAGTTAAAGGTAAATCGGGTAATTAAGGGTAAAAATAAGATTATAAAATTACCCTAACACTTTCCAAAATTATGTTGGATGACTAAAAGTCGACCCATTTCACCTAATGGTCTGAATAGATTCATTTTATGGACTTTTTACCATTAAAATAATTTAATTATTATTAAAACCAAAGAAAGTTACAACATGTCACTCTCTTAAATATTATAAGTATAATAATTTTAATTTTGTGACAAACTTCATGAAACATAGAACATGAATTGTATCCATAAAGCTAATAAAATTATATACATTATGTGAATTTATTTAGAATTTTTAGGGAGTGAATAATTATCATTAATGGTTACACAATAGTGATGTTGAAATTATTTTATTTTTTGTAATATCAAATAAATGGTTTTAAAAATATTAAAATAAATATTATATGAACTATTTAATATGCTCCAAGAATCTTCTAGATAAATATGAAATGTTATGAATCTATTAAATATTTTATTTAGAACATATATTCTATGTGGATTTTATTAAAATTCAAATAAATGAATAGTGTCCAAATTGACACTATTGTTATTTTATAAAAATAACAAAAAATAAAAAATTGTTCAAAAATCACAAAAATATTTAAAAATTATAAATTAAAATTTATATGTTCTAAAATGTCATAAATTATGCCATTATGGACAATTAACAACACATAAGTAATTATTTATAACAATTTAAAATTTAGAATCTTATTACCACAAATAAAATTAAATAGATTAAATAAGGATAAATCAAGTTGATAAGGTTTAAAATAAATTTCCAACATGTCTAAATTTTATTGGTTGATGAGATTACAACCCTATATAATATAATCTTCTAATATGATTCATTTATTGAGGTTTTTAAGGGGGGTTTGATTTATTATAAATTAATATTTCTGAGGTTCCCAAAGGTGCCCCTCTCATCCCTTATAAAAGGGCACCTCCTACCTCTCCTCTTAACAACACTCTAAGCCTTCAAGCTCGACCAAACCCTACCAATTTATCTTCTTCACTTACCTAGAAACATTCTAGTGGTTTTTGTCTTCTCAAAAGACCAGCTCTAGTTCTTTAAGAGGAGTCTTAAAGGACGTGCGTTGAAGAAGAGGTAATCTCTTCTACCGATTCTTTCAAGTTCCTTTCTTCTTCAACTTCCTCTTATTTAGTTGTTTCATTGTAAAATAATAAAATCAGTATCACTGATATACTGATATGATATTATAAATATTAAACAACTCCATTTCACCATCTAGCCATCCTACGGAAAATGAAATCACCGCACGTGCGTACGTATGGAATACCATCTCCACGTCGTGGTGTAATCTTTTTTTCCACCACCACCTTACTTGGATGGGTATAATGGTTTAAATTAAAACTATATATAGTTATTATAACATAATACTGATTCTGAGATATTATATCATCCACTCCAATTCTATTCAATAATTATGGGAACGATATCATCGCTCGTGCGTACGTATGGTCTACCCTCTCCACTGACGTGATGAGATTCCTTTTCCATGATTAACCATTCAATTATGATTATAAAATATATATAATAAATAATAATGTAATATATTAAATAATAATGATACTGTATTTATGTACATATATGTTTCATTTACTTAATTCCACTCAATTCAATAAGGAAACGAAAACAACGTTCATGCGTACGTACGGCCTACCGTCTCCATGAACGGTGTATTTCATTCCATATATCGAACTATCATATATATTTATATTATGAATATATATTATATAAAGGTCATGTTTTAAATTATGGAAATAATTAAATCAGGATATAATTAATAATATCAAGAACAACAAATCGAAACACGTACGATAAATGAAACGATTTTACCCAAAACGCTGCTTTAACATGGAATTTGCAAAAGAACGAGTAATATAAAGACATAAGTGATCCATATATGATATCATAACAATTAATATGATTCTGTTATAATTAAATGACATTATTTAAATCATTATACAAGAGTTTTGGATACATACTAAGCATATCAGACCTAAGGTAAGGGATAATTTTGCAAATCTCATTTTTATCCGAGATTGCTTATATGTAAGTATTTACTGGGGTTATAGTTTTCATCCATGTACATAAAAATGTTTTTTATAAAGTGTTTAATATTATTCCATGTATTTTTGAATTCATGTTTACCCCTCTTTGACTTTTACATTGTTTTATGAAAGGAATCATTATTTTTTTACCATACGAGGATCTTTTTGACTTTTCTGGAAAAAGTTCAAGGAGAATGTTTTTTAACTTATACGGCATGAACAGATTTTTACGGTTTCATAACGCCTAATTTTCATAAAGCTTCCTCTATAATATTTCATGAATATTTTCAACAAAATCATTTTCTTTTAAAATTTCATGGAATTTTTTGAAAAGAAAATGATTGAAGAGGAAAGTATATTTTCCTCAAGAATTCATTTCAAGTGTTTTCTCAAAAGTATTTTCTATATTAGATGACCATATTTCATATGTGTATGTTCCAAGTATAATCTCTCTATGATTTACATGGTTTCACTTTTCTTATGGTGAAATGATATCCATTTGTTATATATGGATTATGTTATGATGGGATGGTGTTTATGAAACCCATTTTATTCTTTGGGTTATGATGAATCATTTATGTTTATGTTGTGGCACACTTAAGAATGATTTCATTATGAGATGGGTGGGACCTATATCTCCCTCCAATTCATTGGGTAAAGATTTATATCTAATGAGATAGACATGGATGGAATGGAAAGTTAATCTGGTTCAGTGATACAGGACTGGAACAAGGAGTGAACTCGATTTAGTAAGGGACTCTCTCCACTAAGATGGTCTTGGCAGTAATTCCTTGGATATTATGGAAATCATATCATGTTCTTAATGGTTTCCCACAATTACATGTTTTATTCTTATGCTATTTTATCATGATTGTTGTTCCATTATGATCTATGCCTTATGTACTTCCATGTTTTATGTCATTGCTCAAGATTTTGATGTTTAAACATTATGTTCATGTTTTTAAGTTCAAATGTATATGGTTTGTTTTATTTTCTCTATGCTTACCCTTACTGAGAATTTTAACTCACCTTTTATATGTTTTCTTTTCCCCAAGATATAAATAAATGTTTTAGGTAAGAAAAAAAAGGGGAAGATCTTTATGGGAGATGTTGAAGATCTTTCACCATGATTAAAGATTATGTTCCGAGTTTCAAAAGACATTAAACTATTAAGATCCTTGAGTGTTGGTGTTTGTTATGTATTATGTATTCCGCAAAAGTAATGTAATTTCCATGTACGTCAAGTGTGGGTCTCTACAGTTGGTATCAGAGGAAAGGTCTAGTTAACCTTTGGAAACTAGGATGCGAAAACTTTAGTAAGATCCCTAGAGATATTTCTAAGGTATATCTAGGGATGTCTCTAAGGTTAAGTATACGTATAGGTTATAGTCCTAGAATTATGGTAAAAACTCTTAAAATTAACCCTAAGATGTTATTTATTGAAGGTACTCCCCCTTTATTAGGTTGTTTTCCCTAGCATTTTTTTGCCTCTCACACTATTCTTTTTGGGTTTTAGACGATGGATGGAACCCGAAGGAACCGTGTAAATCAATGTAATGGAAAATACAATGACTATCCTCTTGAACAAACCAATGTTATGGGAGATGGAGTTAAAAATATTATTTCTATACTTACACAAGCTTTGAATCATTATGGACTTACAAATGAGTAGAGAAGGGAACAAAATTCAATTGAGTCCTTCATGAGGAAACATCCACCTTCTTTCAGTGGGTATTCTGATTCACTTATTGCTAAAAAATGGATCAGTACCATTGAAAAGAAATTTTCCATGCTTCGTTGTTCAGAACATGAAGAATCCATTCAGGCTATTTATCGTTTAGAAGGTGAAGCAGATCAACGGTGGACTCTAATTAAGAATACGAGGCCCCGAGATGAAATTGAATCCATGGAATGGGATGAGTTCAAGAACTTATTTTTCAATAAGTACTTCCATTGTATTCTTCGAACAAAGATGGAAAAGGATTTCCTTGAGCTTATGAACAATGGTGTTGAATCTGTTGGTATATACGAAGCGAATATAACAAGGTTTTCAAGGTATGCATCTGGATTTATCATCCAACCTGAAAGTAAAGTCGATCGGTTCTTCAGTGGATTAAAACCAATACTTCGAAAGGAATTAGCTATAAGAGACATCAGTAGCTATGAATAAATTGTGCATTGTGCTATCAAGGTAGAACAGGAAGTTGGTGTTACATATCTATCTCATGGTTTTGAAAAAAATGAAAGATCAAATTCAAGGAGAAATCTCAGAACAATGGTGAAAAGAAGATGAATGTTTCTTTATGCTCAAAGTGTGTAAGGAATCATGGTGGAGATTGGTTAAAAGGTACTAGAAAATGTTTTAAGTGTGTAAATGAAGGTCATCGAGTAGTTGAGTGTCGAAGTAATGGAAAAAATATTTCTAATGATGTGAGTAGAGAAAAGACTACAGAGAATGCTCCACCAACACTTCAATGCTTCAAGTGCAAGGAAATGGGGCATTATTATAATCAATGCCATAATACAAGGGTTTATGATGATCAACGTGAGCAACCTCTTAAGGAAAATGATAATGGGAAGTCACATGCGATCACTATTTGTGATGTTGAGTATGAAAATGATGTTGTGTAATGATTAAGTGTTTATGTAATGGGATTTCAAAATAGTATCATGGAATCTCATTTATGGTATCGTCGAATTTTGGAATATCTATGTATTGGTTTTCAATAATGATATGGTAGTGGTAACCATGAAAAGTGATTGAAATATTTTTGGAAAGAAGATGATATGTTCATAATGAAGGGATAAAGAAAAAAATGAAATGAGCTCATGACTGATATAAGGACAAAGTTATATCATGGTTTGAGTATATAGAAATTTTGGGATTTTGGTATGTGGAAAGAGTTAACTTTTGACCGCACTCATGTTTTCACTAAGGTTAAATGGGTATTCATTTTTCAATAGAATACATATTCACATGATTTGAATGTGACTAACAAGATATGTTGGGGATAAATGATGGTATTCACATGCTCGGTAGATGAAATTTCTAGTAATTGTTTCCTTTATACTATGAGCTTGGACAGAAGTATTTTGGATAACCCTAAATATTGGAAATGGATTATGTTAGACATAAGTTAGTATTGTTTATGGATAGAACTTTTTTCGATATTATTGATGGAATGTTATAATGATGTAGTTTTAGAAAATGGACACCCTGCAGGACGGGCGACAACCTTTCACATCGAATAAGGTTGTGGGAATCGAACCCACAACCGAAGTGCGACATGCCTTTATCACCTACCACTGGCCTATAGGAAGTCCCTGGTTTGTAGAAACTAGTTTTATTTTATTAAGCTGTATGATATATGAAGTATAAGTCCATTTTTGAAATCATATAAGATTAACCTTACCATAGATGGACTTATGTATATTTGATAACTTTTTCTAACCTTTTGTTTGAGATAGATAGAATGACCCATCATTCTATCACATGATATACTAACACTTCAAGAATGAAAAATTCAACTTCATTTCAATAAGAGATGAAGTGTAAATTATTCAAGGCATGAACAACGGTGAGATTGTATCGAAATAAAGTAAGCATTTCTTCTAATTCAAATTCTTAAACTTTAGGTAAATGATCTTGAAAACCAAAAAATGTTTTCCAAGTGTCTTCATAACTGATGAATCAGATGGTACCTTAGATCATCACAAATTTATGGCTTTGTGATTTTTGGATTTTTCATAGCCATGTTCTCTACCACTCTCTATCAGAACCTAATGGTTAGATTTCCCTTCCATATCCATATTTTCACCTCTGTTATCTTATGTGGAAACCCAATGATGAGTTAATTTGGGTAACTGATATGTTTCATACTTCACTTTTTAAAATTAATTTTTAGTATTCCTTTCTATGATGTGGGTTTCTATGAAAGAAACCTTCAAGTAGTAAACCATTTATAACCCCGACGAATTTTGAGGGTGAAATTCATTTTAAGGGGGGTAGAATATAACAACCTGAGATTTTATGAGAGTTATTCTTTTTAATTTCATTGATGTCTTGTGTTGTATGCTACACCAAAATTATCTTGTGCTATACGCAACACCGTATTAGCTTGCAGTATACGCAACACAATTCTTGGCTCATGTTACACACAATTTCAAGTTTGTTTTGTAGAAATTATTATACGAAACATTAATTATAGATTATGTTTAATGTATAAATGAAATTAGTTTTTAACTATTTTATATTCAACACTAAATGGAGCTTTCACTACACACATCCCTGACTTGGCTTGCATTACACGCAATCGCGACCTTCCTCGATAGCGTGTGTTGTAAGCAATACTAGGTTTCACTAAACGATGATATATTTTTAAAATTTTATTATGAACTAGTTGTTATGAATATTAGTATCCAAATTTTGAATTTTATGACATTATAATTCATCTTAATCATTTTATAGAACATGGTAAGAGAACAAAATAATTTTTTCGGGTAAAATAAGAATTTTTCAAAAAATGTAGTTTTGCCGCCTTTTGATCGTGGAACCACATTAAATTTAGTTTTGACATGTATATAAGTACAATTTGACAAAATACAATTCTTATTTGGAATCAGAATTTAAAAATTTACTCTGGATAAATGTTTCATATTATTCTGATAACTTTCATATTTTAATGAATAGTAAAAACACGCTATATTTAAATTAAAAAAACATTTTTCATCACAATAATTTATATGGTTAAGTTATAATATTTAATAGTTTTAAAGTATAAATAGAATATATTTCCAACATTTAATATAATTTATTTCATTATCATTAACTTTACATTGAATTCATAGGTAAAAACATTTCAATGTTTGGCAATGTTTTAACTTTTAAACCTCGTTTTCTTAACAATAGGATTAATTATAAATTAATTGATGCAACTTATGTGTTTTGAATTTTGAAAAATGGATTCCATATTTGAATTCATTGGGTCTAAATTATGTTACTAGGTTTTATTTTTTTGATATTATCAATAGTAACTACGATAATTTTTATCTAGTGCAGTTAAAGGAAAATCGGGTAATTAAGGGTAAAAATAAGATTATAAAATTACCCCAACACCAGAAAAAATTCTATTTGATGACTGAAAATAGACCCACATCACCTAAGGGTCAGAATAGATTCATTTTATGGACTGTTGACAATGAAAATAATTTAATTATTATTAAAACCAAAGAAAGTGACAACATGTCACTCTCTTAAATCTTATAAGTGTAATAATTTTAATTTAGTGATAAACTTCATGAAACTTCGAAAATGAATAGTATCAGAAATATAATAAAATTATATAAATAATTTTATTTTTTTTTTATATTTTTTAAGGGTTAAATAATTATCATTAATGCTTACACAATAGTGATGTTGAAATTTTTTTTATTGATTGAAATATCAAATAAATGGTTTTAAAAATATTTAAATTAATATTATATTAACTATTTAATATGCTCCACTAATTTTATAGATAAATAATACTTTTTATGAATCTATTAAATATTTTAGTTCTAACATATCTTTTGTGTGGATTTTATTTAAATTCAAATAAATGAATAGTGTCAAAATTGACACTATAGTTATTTTATAAAAATAACATAACATTAAATTGTTTAAAAAAAACAAAAATATTTAATAATTATAAATTAATATCTATATAGTCCAAAATGTCATAAAATATCCAATTATAGAAAATTAACAACACATAAGTAATTATTTATAACTATTTAAAATTTATAATCTTATTACCACAAATTATATTAAATAGATTAAATAAGGATAAATCAAGTTGATAAGGATTAAAATAAATTTCCAACATGCCTAAATTTTATTTTTTGATTATATTACAACCCTATATAATATAATCTTAAAATATAAGTCATTTTGTGCTTTTTTAAGTGGATTTTGATTTATTATTAATTACTATATTTGAGGTTTCCAAAGGTGCCCCTCTCCTCCCTTATCAAAGGTCACCTCATCCCTCTCACCTTCACAACACTTTGAGCCTTCAATCTCGGCCAACCCCTACCCATTTAGCTTCTCCACATCCCTAGAAACATTCTAGAGGTTTTGGTGTTCTCAAAAGACCAACTCTAGTTCCTTAAGAGGAAGCTTCAAGGAGTTGTGCTGAAGAAGAGGTAATCTCTTCTACCGATTCATTCAAGTTTCTTTCTTTCTCAACTTCCTCTTATTTAGTTGTTTAATTTTAAATTAATACCATCAGTATCAATAATATACTGATATAATATTATAAATATGAAACAACCCCATTTCACCATGTATCCATCCTTCGGAAAACGAAATCACCGTGCGTGCGTACGTATGGAATACCGTTTTCACGTTGTTGTGTAATCTTTTTTTCCACCACCACCTTACTTTGATTGGTAAAATGGTGTAAATAATAACTATATATGGTTATTATAATATCATACTGATTCTGATATATTATATCATTCACTTCAATTCTATTCAATAATTATAGGAACGATATCATCGCTCGTGCGTACGTACGGACTACCATCTCCACGAATGCGATGAGATTCCTTTTCCATGATTAACCATTCAAGTATGATTATAAAATATATATAATAAATAATCATGAAATATATTACATAATAATGATGCTGTATTTATGTACATATATGTTTCATTTACTTAATTCCATTCAATTCAATAAGGAAACGAAAATAGTGTTCATGCGTACGTACGGCCTACCGTCTCCATGAACGGTGTATTTCATTCCATATATAGATCTATCATATATATTTATATGCAGAATATATATTATATATAAATCATGTTTTACATTCTAGAAATAGGTAAATCAGGATATAAGTAATAATATCAAGAACAACAAATCGAAACACGTACAATAAATGAAACGATTTTACCCAAAAAGCTACTTTAACATGGAATTTACAAAAGAATGGGTAATATAAAGTCATAAGGGAACCATATATGATATCATAACAATGAATATGATTCTAAAATATGTCAATGACATTATTTAAATCATTATAAAGGAGGTTTGGATACATACAAAGCATATCAGACATAAAGTAAGGGATAATTTTTCAAATCTCATTTTTATCAGAGATTGCTTATACATAAGTATTTACTAGGGTTATATTTTTCATCCATGTCCATGAAAATGTTTTTTATAAAGTGTTTAATATTCTTCCATGTATTGTTAAAGTCATGTTTACCCCTCTTTGAATTTTACATTGTGTTATGGAAGGAATCATTCTATTTTTTACCATACGAGGAAATTTTTGACTTTTCCGGGAAAAGTTCGAGGAGAATGTTTTTATTAACTTATACGGCATGAACGGATTTTTATAGTTTCATAATGCCTAATTTTAATGAAGCTTCCACTACAATATTTCATGACTATTTTCAACAAAACCCTTTTCTTTTAAAATTGCCTGGCATTTTGTGAAAAGAAAATGATTTTGAAGAACAAAGGTTATTTTCCTCAAGAATTCATTTCAAGTGTTTTATCAAAACCATTTTCCATATAATATGACACTATTTCATATGTGTATGTTTAAAGTATAATGTCTCTATGATTTACATGGTTTCACTTATCTTATGGTGAAATGATATCCATTTGTTTTATATGGATTATATTATGACGGGATAATGTTAATGAAACCCATTTTATTCTTTGGGTTATGATGAATGATTTATGTTTATGTTGTGGAAAACATAATAATGCTTTTATTATGAGATGGGTGGGACCTATATCTCCCTCCAATGAATTTGGAAAAGATTTATATCTCATGATATAAACATGGATGTAATGGTAAGTTAATCTGGTTCAGTGATACAGGACTGGAATGAAGAGTGAACCCTATTCAGTAAGGGACTTTGTCTACTAAGATGGTCTTGGCAGCAATTCCTTGGCTACTATGTAATTAATATCATGTTCTTAATGGTTTTCCACAATTACATGTTTTATTCCCATGCTATTTTATCATGATTGATGTTCCATTATGATCTATTCCTTATATACTTCCATGTTTTATGTCATTGCTCAAGATTTTGATGTTTAATCATTATGTTCATGTTATTATGTTCAAATGTATATGGTTTGTTTTATTTACACCATGATTACCCTTACTGAGAATTTGAACTCATCCTTTACATTTTTTCTTTACCCTAGGATATAAAGAAAGATTTTAGGTAAGAAAGCAAAAGGGGATGATCCTTATGGGAGATGTTGAAGATCTTTCACCATGATTAGAAGATTATGTTCCAAGATTCCAAAGACACTAAACTATTATGATCCTTGAGTGTTGGTTTTTGTTATGTATTAAGTATTCTGAAAAAGTAATACAATGTCCATGTACGTCAAGTGTGGGTCTCTATAGTTGGTATCAGAGGAAAGGTTTAGTTAACCTTTGGATATGAGGATGTGAAAACTTTAGTGAGATCCCAAGAGATATTTCTAGGGTAAGTCTAGGGATGTCCCTAAGGTTAAGTATAAGTATTGGTTATAGTCCTAGAATTATGGTAAAAATATTATAATTAACCCTAAGATGTTATATATTGAAGGTACTCCCCCTTTATTATGTTGTTTTCCCTAGCATGATTTTTGCCTCTCACACTATTCTTTTTGGGTTTTAGATGATGGCTGGAACCCAAAGGAACCGTGTTGATCAATGTAATGGATAATGCAATGATTGTCCTTCTGAACAAACCAATGCTA
The DNA here is from genome assembly GCA_963277665.1 of Viscum album. Taxonomy (NCBI): domain Eukaryota; kingdom Viridiplantae; phylum Streptophyta; class Magnoliopsida; order Santalales; family Viscaceae; genus Viscum; species Viscum album. Next base: position 1,275,349,762 of record OY728162.1, on the reverse strand, counting down.
TGGGAGATGGAGTGAAAAATATTATTGTTATACTTACACAAGCTATGAATCATTCTGGACTTCCAAATGAGCAGAGAAGGGAATAATATTCTGTTGAGTCCTTCATGAGGCAATGTCCACCTTCTTTCAGTGGGTCTTCTGATCCACTTGTTTCTAAACAATGGATCAGTAAAATTGAAAAGATATTTTCCATACTTCGCTATTTGGATCATGAAAAAGTCATTCTGGCTATTTACCATTTAGAAGGTGAAGCAGATCATTGGTGGAATCTAATTAAGAATACGAGGCCCCGAGATAAAATTGAATCCATGGAATGGGATGAGTTCAATAACTTATTTTTCAATAAGTGCTTCCCCTGTATTCTTCAAACAAAGATGGAAAAGTATTTCCTTGATCTTAAGCAAAAGTATGATGAATCAGTTCGTATATATGAAGTGAATTTTACAAGGCTTGCAAGGTATGCATCTGGCTTTATCATCCAACCTAAAAGGAAAGTTGATCGATTCTTCAGTGGCTTAAAACCAATTCTTCAAACGGAATTAGCTATAAGAGAATTCAGTAGCTATGAAGAAATTGTGCATTGTGCTATCAAGGTAGAATAAGAATTTGGTGTTACATATCCATCTCATGGTTTTGACAAAAAACAAAATATGGAGTTCACGGAAAAATCTCAGAACAATGGTGAAAAGAATATGAATGTTTATTTATGCTCATAGTGTGGAGAGAAGCATGGTGAAGATTGGTTAAAAGGTACTAGAAAATGTTTTAAGTGCGGAAAAGAAGGTCATCGGGTAGTTGAGTGTCAAACTAATGGGAAAAAGTTATCTAATGATGTGAATAGAGAAAAGACTATATAGAATGCTCCACCAACACTTCAATTCTTTAAGTGCAAGGAAATGGGGCGTTATGCTAATCAATGCCCTACTCCTAGGGCTAATGATGATCAACGTGAGAAAACTCTTAAGGGAAAGGATAAAGGGAAGTCACATGTGATCACTATTTTTGATGTTGAGTATGAAAATGATGTTGTGTAATGATTAAGTGTTTATGTAATGGGATTTCAAGATAGTATCATGGAATCTAATTTAGGGTATCGTGGAATTTTGGAATATCTATGTATTGGTTTTAAATAATTATATGGTACCGGTAACCATGAAAAGTTATTGGAATATTTATGGAAATAAGATGATATGCACATAATGAAGGGATAAAGAAAAAAAATTAAATGAGCTCATGACTGATATAAGGAAAAATTTATATCATGGTTTGAGTATATAGAAATTTTGGGATTCTGGTATGTGGAAAGAGGTAAATTTTGACATCATTCATGTTTTCACTAAGGTTAAATGGGTATTCATTTTTCAAGAGAATACATATTCGCATGATTGGAATGTGACCAACAAGGTATATCAGGGATAAATGATGGTATTCACATGCTTGGTAGATGACATTTCTAGTAACTATTTATTTTATACTATGAGCTTGGACAAAAGTATTTTGAATAAGCCTAAAGATTTTAAATGGATTATGTTGGACATAAGTTATTATTATTTTAGGCTTTAACTTTTTTCGATATTATTGATGGAATGTTATAATGATGTAGTTTTAGAAAAAGGACACCATGCAGGATGGGAGACAACCCATCATGTTAGGCAAGGTTGTGGGAATTGAACCCACAACCGAAGTGTGACAGGACTTTATCACCTACCACTGGCCTAAAATAATTCCCTGGTTTATAGAAACTAGTTTTATTTTACTAAGCGGTATGATAGATGAAGTATAAGTCCATTTTTTGAATCATATATGATTAACCTCACCATAGATGGACTTATGTATATTTGATAACATTTTCCAACCTTTTGTTTGAGACAGATGGAATGACCCATCATTCTATCACATGATATTCTAACACTTCAATAATGAAAATTTCAACTTCATTTCTTTAAGAGATTAAGTGAAATTGTTCAAGGGACGAAAAATTGTGAGATTGTACCAAAATAAAGTTAGTATTTATTCTAATTCAAATTCTTCAAGTTTAGGGAAATGTTCTGGAAAACCAAAAAGGTTTTCTTAGTGTCTTCATATCCGATTAATCAGATGGTACCTTAGATCATCACAAATTTTTTGCTTTGTGATTATTGGCATTTTCAAAGCCATGTTATATACCAATCTCTATCAGAACTTGATGGTTAGGTTTATCTTACATATCCATATTTTCAACTATGTTCTCCTATGTGGAAACCCAGTTATGAGTTAATTTGCATAACCGATATGTTTCATACTTCACTTTTTAAAATTAAGTTTTAGTATTCCTTCCTACGATGTAGGATTCTATGAAAAAACCATCATGTAGTAAACTATTTATAACCCCGACGAATTTTGAGGGTGAAATTCATTTTAAGGGGGGTAGAATGTAACAACCAGAGATTTTATGGGAGTTATTATTTTTAATTTCAATGATGTCTTTTGTTGTATGCTACACCAAAATTATCTTGTGTTATACGCAACACCGTATTAGCTTGCAGTATATGCAACACTATTCTTGTCTCATTTACACAAAATTTCAAGTTCATTTTGTAGAAATTATTTTACGCAACATTAAGTATAGATTATGTATAATGTATAAATGAAATTAGTTTTGAATTATTTTATATGAAACACCAAAGGGAGCTTTCACTACACGCATCCCTGACTTAGCTTTCATTACACACAATCACGACATTCCTCGATAGATTGTGTTGTACGCAATACCAGGTTTCACTAAATGACAATATATTATTATAATATTATTATGAACTAGCCGTTAGGAATATTAGTATCTAAATTTTGAATTTTATGATATTATAATTCATCTTACACATTTTATAGAACATGTTAAGAGAACAAAATAAATTTTCGGGTAAAATAAGTATTTTTCAAAAAATGTAGTTTTACCGCCTTTTGATCATGCACCCTCATTAAATTTAGTTTTTAAATTTTTATAAGTTGAATTTGAAAAAATAAAATTCTTATTTTGAATCAGAATATAAAAATTTACTCTGGATAAATTTTTCTTATTATTCTGATAACTTTTATATTTTAATGAATAATAAAAACACGCTATATTTTAATTAAAAACAACTTTTTTCATCGCAATAATTTATATGTTCAAATTAAAATATTGGATGATTTAAAGTATAAATAGAATATATTTTTACCATTTAATATAATTTATTCCATTACCATTAATTTTACATTGAATTCATAGGTAAAATCATTTCAATCTTTGGCAATGTTTTAACCTTTAAAACCTGTTTTCTTAACAACGGGATTAATTTTAAATTAATTACTGAAACTTATGTGTTTTGAATTTTGAAAAATGGATTCCATATTTGAATTCATTGGGTCCAAATTATGTTAATATTTTACTTTTATTTTTTTGATATTATCAATAGTAACTACGGTAATTTTTATCTACTGTAGTTAAAGGTAAATCGGGTAATTAAGGGTAAAAATAAGATTATAAAATTACCCTAACGACTGCCAAAATTCTATTGGATGACTAAAAGTCGACCCATATCACCTAAGGGTCGAAATATATTCATTTTATGGACTTTTTCCCATGAAAATAATTTAATTACAATTAAAACCAAAGAAAGTGACAACATGTCACTCTCTTAAGTATTATAAGTATAATAATTTTAATTTAGTTATAAACTTTATGAAAATTGGAACATGAATAATCTCAATAAATCTAATAAAATTATCTACATCATGTGAATTTATTTAGAGTTTTTAGGGATTAAATAATTATCATTAATGGTTACACAATAGTGATGTTGAAATTATTTTATTGATTGAAATATCAAATAAATGGTTTTAAACATATTAAAATAAATATTATATGAACTATTTTACATGCTCCACTAATTTTATATATAAATATGACATGTTATTAATCTATTAAATATTTTATTTCGAACATATCTTCTATCTGGATTTTATTTAAATTCAAATAAATTAATATTGGTCAAATTGACACTATTTTTATTTTATAAAAATAAAATAATATAAAATTGTTTAAAAATCACAAAAAAATTTAAAAATTATAAATAAAAATTTATATGGTCTACCATTTCATAAATTATACAATTATGGACAATTTACAACACATAAGTAATTATTTATAACAATTTAAAATTTAGAATATTATTACCACAAATAAAATTAAATTGATTAAATAAAGATAAATCAAGTTGATAAGGTTTAAAATAAATTTCCTAAATGTCTAAATTTTATTGGATGATGATATTACCACCATATATAATCTTATCATCGAATATGAGTCATTTTTGGAGGTTTTTAAATGGGGTTTGATTTATTATAAATTAATATTTTTGAGGATTCCAAAGGTGCCCCTCTCCTCCCTTATAAAAGGGAACCTCCTCCCTCTCCTCTTCACAACACTATGAGCCTTCAATCTCAGCCAAAACCTGCCCATTTCTCTTCTAAACTTCCCTAGAAACATTATATAGGTTCTGGTCTTCTCAAAGGCCAACTCTAGTTCCTTAAGAGGAAGCTTAAAGTAGGTGCGTCGAAGAAGATGTAATCTCTTCTACCGATTCTTTCAAGTTTATTTCTTATTCAACATCCTCTTATTTAGTTTTTTAATTGTAAATTAATACAATAAGTATCACTAATATACTGATATTATATTATAAATATGAAATAACCCCATTTCTCCATCTATCCATCCTACGAAAAATGAAATCACCATGCGTGCGTACGTATGGAATACCGTCTCCACGTCATGGTGTAATCTATTTTTCCACCACCACCCTACTTGGATGGGTATAATGGTGTAAATAATAACTATATATGGTTATTATAACATCATACTGATTCTGAGATATTATATCATCCACTCCAATTCTATTCAATAATTATGGGAACGATATCATCGCTCTAGCTTACGTACGGACTACCGTCTCCACGAACGCGATGAGATTCCTTTTCCATGATTAAAAATTCAAGTATGATTATAAAATATATATAATAAATAATAATTAAATATATTACATAATAATGATACTGGATTTATGTACATATATGTTTTATTTACTTAATTCCATTCAATTCAATAAGGAAACAAAAACAGCGTTCATGCGTACGTACGACCTACTGTCTCTATAAACGGTGTATTTCATTACATATATCGATCTGTCACATATATTTATATTTCATATATATATTATATATAAATCATGTTTTACATTCTGGAAATATAAAAATCAGGATATAATTAATAATATCAAGAACAAAAAATCGAAACATGTATGATAAATGAAACGATTTTACCCAAAACGCTACTTTAATATGAAATTTACAAAAGAACTGGTAATATAAAGTAATAAGTGAACCATATATGATATCATAACAATGAACATGATTCTGTAATAAGTCAATGATATTATTTAAATCATTATACAGGAGTTTTGGAAACATACGAATCATATCGGACACAAGGTAAGGGATTATTTTTCAAATCTCATTTTTATCCGAGATTGCTTATACGTAAGTATTTATTGGGGCTATATTTTTCATCCATGTCCATAAGAATATTTTTTATAAAGTGTTTAATATTGTTCCATTTTTATTTAAATTCATTTTTACCCCTCTTTTACTTTTACATTGTGTTATGGAAGGAATCGTTCATTTTATACCATATGAGGAACTTTTTGAGTTTTCCGGCAAAAGTTTGAGGAGAATGTTTTTTTTACTTATATTGAATGAACGTATTTTTATGGTTTCATAACACCTAATTTTCATGAATATTAATCTTCATGATTTAATGACTATTTTCAAAAAAATCATTTTCTTTTAAAATTGCATGTGATTTTGTGAAAAGAAAATGATTTTGAAGAAGAAAGGATATTTTCCTCAAGAATTCATTTCATATTTTTTATCAAAACCATTTTCCATATAAGATGAAATTATTTCATATGATTATGTTTCAAGTATAATGTCTCTATGATTTACATGGTTTTACTTTTATTATGGTGAAATTATATCCATTTGTTTTATATGTATTATGTTATAATGGGATGATGTTTATGAAACCCATTTTATTCTTTGGGTTATGATGAATGATTTATGTCTATGTTGTGGAACATGTAAGAATGATTTCATTATGAGATGGGTGAGACCTATATATCCCTCCAATGAATTTGGTAAATATTTATATCTCATGAGATAGACATGTCTGGAATTACAAGTTAATCTGGTTCAGTGATATAGGACTGGAACAAGGAGTGAACTCGATTCAGTAAGGGACTTTGTCCACTGAGATGGTCTTGGCAGCAATGCCTTGGCTACTATGGAAATCATATGATGTGCTTAATGGTTTTCCACAATTACATGTTTTATTACCATGATATTTTATCATGATTGATGATCCATTATGATCTATTCCTTATGTAATTCCATGTTTCATGTCATTGCTCTTGATTTTTATATTTAAACATTATGTTCATGTTTTTAAGTTCAAATGTATATGGTTTGTTTTATTTTCTCCATGCTTACCCTTACTGATCATTTGAGCTCACCCTTTATATGTTTTATTTTCCCTAGGATATAAAGAAAGATTTTAGGTAAGAAAACAAAAGGGGAATATCTTTATCAGAGATGTTGAAGATCTTTAACCATGATTAGAAGATTATGTTCCGATTTTCCAAAGACACTAAACTATTACAATCCTCGAGTGTTGGTTTTTGTTATGTATTAATTATTTTGCAAAAGTAATTTATTGTCCATGTACGTCAATTGTGGGTCTCTACACACTCTGTAAGTGATTATGAAGAGTAAATCAATGTTTCATTGTTAATTTTCAAAAAAGTAAATAATATAATATTGTTACCCAAATATCTTCCAAAATTAGTGCCTTAAGAATATGAAAAATGTTGTTACAAGTATCTACATCATCTGGAAAGTTAATTAAAGTGATGATCTCAATGTGTCTACTAAAAATGGACTTATTGGTGTTAATATGTTGGATGAGTGAATTTCATCCAACTTTGAATTTTATTCCTCTACTTCCTGCATTAATATTATTTCTAAATCTATCAGACTATGTGAAACTTATTTTTTTCGGACATGGTTGTTCCCCAAATATCATTTCCTTAGCTTAAAATTCACCAATATATTTTTCCTATATATTTGTAGCATCGGTATGTAAAAAAACCTATTCTTTCTTTATAGTTGGGATTATCATCATGTTGAGAAACCTATTATTCCTAAAGATTAGGATAATTGACCTATTTAGAAGTCATTATATATATAATTGGATGAAATTTTAATTTATATTATGTAAATGTTGTAGTAAATGGAAAATAATATAACGTAGCACAATGTATATTTCAAAAATTATAACTTGATTGTTAATATCCATTTTCTAAAGAGTGAATAGATTTTAAACCTCTATCGAGTATCCAAGTACCATAATTATAATATCCTATATCATATAATACCCCATCTATATTATGACCCCAATGAAATTTTTGTGATATCATAATAAAAGGGTTTTCCTTAGTTGAATTGATATCTGACCACCTAGTGGATCTGGTCAACAAATAATAATAGACCACTTTCTATTTGTAGGATCTGGAACATAAAATACTTTTACTTCTTAATATGAAACTATATACTATTTTTCTTCTTACCCCTCCTAACTGAATTCCCCATTCATGAATACCAATTCTTATATTTTAACTATACGTTTGTTTTCAACCCACTTGAATAGAAAAAGATTCACTTGAAATTTTATATAATCCAAATCCCATATTTTTTTGACGATTAAAAAGTATGAAATATTTTCATAAGTTGTATTTAATTCATTTGTACCATATATATGAATCACATTATCCACTATTTTAGCTACACTATTTTTTATGGTACTGAATTCATCATGTTCATTTTCATAGAATGTATAACCATTAATTACATATCAAATAATAGATAATACTTACAATCTTTCTCATCTGGTTAGTCATCAAAGTCATTCTTAAATTGATTTTATATTTATTATTAACACGATAAATATATGGTCTCAAAACCATCCTATAAACTATTTATTATGTGTATTTGATATCTAGCTTTCACCCCTTGATAGATTCAAATTTTTAAGAATTAAATTACGGGTTTCAACATATGTTTGAGCCTCCTAAATGTTGTGTGAAAACAAATATTCAAGAAATATCTTCTCCCACAAAGTTCTTGGTGTAATGATATTTTAGTATACAAATGCTTTCCACATCAGATGGGTAGTTGGTAAAAAAGTCAAGGGATTACTCAAAAATATATCAATCACTAATACAACCTTTAATATGACTTCTATTATTGACATACCCTTTGAAAATATTCATATACCATTCAATGAGGTACATCCATTTATAATGTATAGAACCACATAATAAAATCTCTTTAACCATGTGAACCATCATATCAAATATTGATTTCTAGAAGAACATCTCCAATTCACACAATATAATATAGATTTCATTTACCATAGTTGATAATCACATAGGTTCTATACATTTACTATATATGTATTTGAAAAATAAACAAATCTTGTTTATTGAATGATTCAAATTCTTAGTAAAAATGAAATTTAAATCTACAAGAATTAGATCACTCATCAAAATATAAGATTCATTTGATTTGAAGACCTTTAACATTAAACAATCTGTAACTTGATTTTATAGATAATTTATTAATACCCCTCATGACACTTTATATCATTTAGGAAGTTATAAAACTGATATCTATCTATCCTGGAATGACTGTAGAAAATAATTGGAAGATAATTCCCTCTTTTAATGTTCACTGTAACCAAATATTCCCATATCCTCATTAAATCGTGTCCAAACTATACTTAATTCCATATTTTGTTTTTTGGTCATTTTTTAATGTTCCAATGTTACCATAACATTCATTTTTTCCAGATGCATAACATCAAGAAAATTCATGATGTAGAAAAATCCAATATAGTAATTAAAAAAAGATCTCTTTTTCCAATTGGATTTTACATGGTTTCAGAAATTTTTTTACCAAAATATGTATTCATATCTTAAAAATTCTCAAACAGTTGATCATCTGTATGTACATATGGTGTTGTAAATTTTTTTCTAAAAACTGATAAAATTATGTCTTTCAAGATCGATTTTTATGTTGTTGGGGGTTGAGATCTATGGAGTTCTTGAAACATAGGATTCAATTAATTTTTCAACTTAATTTATTGTGTACCTTTTTAAAAAATGGAACACCATTGAGTTATATTAATGTTATATCTGGAAAAACAATTTATATTTAGGTAAGTCATTTATCGTCCCTAATAACATGGATCTCAATGTGAAATCATAATTTCTATAAGAATCATTTAATGTTACACCAAAATGCCACAATAATTTTAAATAACAGATCATTGAAGACAAATAAATGTCAATACCATTACCCATTTTTTTAGACCTGATATAAGTTGATACAACATAATGTATTTTTATTTCATACAGAACCATGCTGGAAGGTTATAATTTACAAACATAACTACCCAGGTATTATGATTTATAATTTGAAAACAGAAGGGATTCACTCCATCTGTAGATAGCACAAGAAAAAGGTTTCTCAACATGTTTCCAAATTTAGGATACTCATGATCAATTTTTGTTCACTGAGGAGAGTCTATTTGGATACTACCATCTTCATTTCTTGTATAAATGTTCCATGTTAATTTCATTGTACTCTCCTCACTACTTGTAGGCACCAAAAACTTGTGATTTGTTGGAATGTATATTATAACTTTCAACATATCTAATTCAACATTCTTTTATTTGGACTCAACACACTTAGCACATTTTTTTAGTGATATATTATCCATGTGAAAGAGTATAATGCCATTTTTCACTCATGTATTATTTTAATGATCATAAAATTAAAACTTAGTATTATTTTAGTGTCATGTGTTTATAAAGGAAGCTCTTCATCTTTCGGGATAATATCATTCGGTAGATTAATTTGTACAACAATGGTTACATGAAATTTAGTAAGGTTGAAAATGATTTATATTTAGTACAACCAACATAAAATGGATTCTTTTTGTAACTCTTTATCTTTTAATAATGTTTTGGAAAATCATGATGTTCAAGTTCAAATGTCATTGTCATTTAATTAATATTATATTCATGATCATTCAAACCTATAATCATATCCTCAATATATTATTCACCATTATTCACACTTATAATCACATCAGATGATCTATAAAACCTAGTGTTATCCTAGTCACTAGCAACATTCATTTTTTTCATCATTCTTGTCCAATATTTATAACGTTGGCCTATTCCATGAAAAATCAATTGTTCTTATAACTCATCAAGGATAATTTCTCTTGAATAATATCAGTGTAATCATAAACAAAGAATTTGAGAAGGATCATATGCATGAACTTTTTCTAAATTTGTAAACACTTTCACCCCATAGTCATATTATTTTTTCATATCATATCAATCTTATTTGTTTTAGTGATATTAATAATCAAAAAATAAATAAATACATAGAAAATATGAATTGAGAACCCATAAAAGTAAATTATTAAAGAATAATTTAAGCTACCTGAATCCATTATTCTAAGATAACAACCACCAGATGATGTTTATTGAGATCTATTTTAGTAATGGAAATAAATAAAGGAATGTTTGGAGACACTTATAAATTAAAAAAAATCTAATTAAATTTTCATCTATTTAAAAATGAAAAAATGAATAATGGTTTCTATATATTTTCTAGGTAGGGCTACAACATGAGGGATTTTTTTATATTTATTAGTTTCTTAACATGAAAATGGTAGGATGGGTGGTGTTTTAGTGATAGGATTTTTAGCATCCGAAATTAATATTTTATCATATGATGAAAACATTGATAGGGCCTAATAACACGGTCTTGAAAACCAAAAATTTAAAGAAACTGCAGAATTTTAATCTAATGAACCATAAGTATAATGTTGGGGTTTTAAAGACACTAGAAAAATTGAAGAAAAATCTAATTTGTGTTTCAAAAATTCTTAAAATTAAAACAATTCACAAGGTTGAGGTAAATCCTCCAAGAAAAAAAATGAAAATTCTTATTGTGTTTGGAAGGTATAATAATTTTCAACATTGGTTAAAGAAGTGCCTTAGAGGGATCAAAAGAAAGAATAATCTCAAACTAATGATTGGAGTATAAGAATAACTACTTGTAATAACCTGAAATCAAAACTTAGCCTTAGCCAAACCAACGAAGGGAATTAAATATTGAAAAAATGATTGACTGTAACCTTTGGGTGGGGTTTAGACAAGTTATAAGAATATATTGATATTATAAATAATTTTAATGATTCTTATTTATGGAGTTAAAATTAGTATTAGTGGACCTTTATACGGAGTTATGGGAGTACCAATAACTTGGAATAAGGTCTAAATAAAACGATGGGTTTGTATTAATGGGATGGATCGATAAACTCAAAAAAAGATCAAAATATTGATGACATAAAGAAATATAGTTGCGGTCGGAATAGATTTTAGTGTGGAAAATATAATAAAAACTCTGAAAATAAGGATCCAATTTCTAATAGAAATAGATATTGAAATGAAACTTGAAGGAATCCTCAATGCGATTCGCTGTTGAAAAAACTGTTGTGTGTGAACATTTACAAACTTGAGGCACTATGAATGAAATTAAAGGTGAATTAACATAATTAATAATATATTTGAAACATTCAATTATGTACACTAACTTTATTTATCATTCTTATAAAAATGAATTTTTAATAAGCATTAGTTTAGTAGTTTTGTTGCAAGATTTATATCGTATATGTTCTTGAAAATGAAAATATTTAAAGGATTGGGGTTCTTATTATAGTTAAGGGATGAAAATTATAAGAATATTTTGATCTTAATCATTTGGAGTGGGAAGGATACATGGATAATGGCTTCTTCACCTCTCGTGTTTGAAGTAATATTTAAGTCCTCAACCCAAAATTAGCTCAGGATGTGGAAGGAGTGGGATATTTGGGTGATTGATACTTATCAGTGGAAAAATTTCATGTAATATTAATTTAACAACATATAATATGATTAAATAGACATGAAAGATCTATAAATAAATAGTGATCAATTAAAACCAAATGTTACATTTAACCACTAACAAGAATCATCCACCTAAACATTAAATCAAAAGAAAATAATGAGGTTGATAAGAATCAAGCAGACCAACAGAAACGTGAGTTTGGTGGTGAATAAGGTGATAGCCTCACTTGATGATGGAGTTGTTAGGAATTCATCAAGTAGTGTGCGATGGTGGTGTAATATCCATTGTGAATGAGGGAGGTGATCTGCATCAAGGATTGTATAAAATAGATAAAGACACTAATAAAGTAGAATAGGTGATTTCAACTAAAGAGTGGTGAAAATAATCACATACAATATTTTTTGAGAGGTTTGATTAATCTGAGATGGTTAAAGGGGAGCAGAGGCAACGGTAGAATTTTTATAGAGCATTAATGGTGAAAAGGTAGTGGGCTCTGTTAGGGATAAATTTATAAGAGCAGGAAGTGTTTTATTTGTTCTTTTAAAAAATCACTGATAATGGTGGGTTTTATCGACACTAATGATACAAGAACTGGTCAAAAATATGTTTTCAGTGTTAAAACAGTGCTGATAAAGATCTGACTTTTTCAGTGAAATAATTTTATCATTGATAAAGATAGGTTTTTTGAGTTATTTAGATTATTGTGTTGATAAAACTCAAAATTATGAGTATTTTTTTAAAAGTGATGATTAATATTGTTTAAAATAAAATAGAAAAATATTATGAAAATTATATTAAAAATAAAAAACATTATGACCAAATTAACATTTCTAATGATATATATAATCTTAAATACATGAATTTTAATAATGAGTGAAATTGAATAATGAAAAATAAAGAGACTACAAAAATATTTAATAATATATTAATTATACAATTTGTTTTTAAAAAAATAAAAAGGATAAAAAAATGATTACACAAAAAAACATATTGAAAATATAGGATATACCTATTTAAAATATGAAAATATAGTAAATAAAGATGAATACATATTGAAAATATTAAAATATAATAAATAAATATTTATAAATAAATATTAGAAAATTATTAAATTCCAGAAAAGATAAAAATTAATAAATATTCAAAATAAAAAATAATATAAACTGAAAGAATATTAGAAATTAATAAATAAAATTATATATATATATATATCTAATTAAAAAATGAATTTTTAAGATTAATTACATTATTTAGAAACATGCACAAAAAATGAATAAAATAATAAAAATGCATTTAAATAATTTAATTATATAGTTTTCAAACATTTTAAAAATATTACAACATAATAAATAAAATTTAATGAATACTAATTATATAAATTAAAAAAACTATGAGTATTAAAAAATAGTAAATAATTATTTATAGTTCATAATATATAGTACATTAGTTTTTAAACATATACAATAATGATGAAAATATTTGACAATGAATTTAAATTAATAAATTATTTAAATTTCAAAACATTTAAAAATTCTCATAGTGTTAAATACAGTGCATTTTAAACCCATGTACCAAAACAATTATTGAAAAGAGATTAAACATACAATGGATCAATGGTGATGGAATAAAAAATGGTACACATTGTGCCACCATAAAGCACCAGGCCAAACTACTAGCAATGTCACCTTTTTACATCTACCAACCCTTCCTCATGACCCACCATGGCCTCTCATATTTCTACCCATACTCCATTGTTTGGGATAATTAATTATAGAAACCCAGTCATCTTTATCTAGTGAGTTATCCTTCACCTCAACATCTTGACCACCGTCTAGGTCCTCTCTCAGCTCTTGAAATTGTTGATCAACATCCTCAATAATGTCCGTAGTATAATCATGTGGTAAGGACTCATTGAAAAGAGGCTTATCACCTGATATTTATTCAGTGGTTGAATTATCCCCAAGTGAAGGATCCATATGATGAGAGGTTGAGTGTTCCTCTAGATCCTCACTTTCAGCCACCATAATCAAAGGGGAATAAAGGCCATCAAACAAAGATGCATGTTTTGGGAATCCTTTCATAATCATCCATTTTTTTCTGATGTATTTATTCTCAAGTTGTTAATGATAAATTGTATAAAATAGTTTATTATTAATGGAATCTATCATACTAAAGAAATTGTGTATAGTGATTCCATCATTCTTCCCATTTTCTAGACTGATCATCAACTTCAACAACCTGAAGTGTGTGTGTTCCCCAGACTGTATGATCTCAATGAAAAACTTTTTTCCCTCATTCTTCTCTAAAACAGAACATGAAGCAAAATTAGGATCCCCAATATCACAAATAGTTAGTCTATAAGCATCTAGTAGTGTTGAATATCTGAAAGCACGTCTGATTGTTCCCTATCGGCTGGTCAAGTTTTTGGTGCTCTGGTAATGTGTATAGCAGCACTCTGTTCAAATCCTTAGTGATGATACTTTTTAATAGTATGTTGTTTTTAGTTAATTGTAATATGATTGAGGGGTTTTTTTGCAGATATTAAATGAAATGATTAATGATTGGTGTTTGATTTAACAATTTGGTAAAGATTGGGGTGAGTTCATTATTAGGTAGTTAAGCTTGTGATATCCTTGAGCTTTGCTTTATATTGCAATAAATTAACACCCATGTCAGAAGTTGACGTTGATGGGAATTCGTAAGTGTTAAATATTTAATCCAAGCCTTAACTTAACTAGGATTATAATCTCAATCAGTACATTATTTTGTTAGTGTATTTATGGTTCCAATAATCCATGGAATCCATATGCTAAACAAAACAAGTCATTAATCCATCACATGCAAAGTTCAACATACACAATGTTAATTTGAAAAATATTTATCGAGAAAAAGCACTCAATCACTTAACATACCTAAATTGTAACTTACCCCAATGAATTATTTACTCACCCATTGAAATGATTAATAATCTAGTTATAATTATTATAATGATAAATTAATAAGAGAATAAAAAGGAAAGGGTAAGAAAAGAGTGGTGTGTTGAACACACACACAAACAATAATTAGAATTAAAAATATACTTTCAATTGAATGAGGAAGAAAAATAAGGGAAGGGGATTCAACTGAATTGAAACTATTTTAAGAACATTAATATTAAACTACAGAAGGTGGATGATAATAAGAGATATTGAAGAAGAAAAATTCATTAAAACAGAATTACAAAGAAAGAAACTTACAAGATTACAATAATGAAGAACACAAAAGTAAATGAAAACAAAGAGAGGAGGAAAGGTCTCTAAAGTAAAAACATCAGTATGGAAGGTCCCCCCAATCCCTTGGAAAGTATTTTTCTGTGCCAATATGTGCTCTTCTCTTCTGAAATGCCAACTCCTTTGAAGGAGAGGAGGGGGATGAATTTATAGCCCAAGGAAGTGGACTGTTGGCATTCCCAATATATACCTCAACTTGACTTGATGATTTAGACATTCAGACAGGTGAATATTGAGATATCGCCTTCTTAAAAGTTTTAGATAATAATTTTGGACGACTTTTCTCAAAATATTGAGTCATTTGGAACTATATAGAAAAAGTTATGGTGGTTTAATTAAACAAAGTTAAACTGTCCATTTCAATCCATGATTTTTTATGGCCAAAATGTGAATGGATGTCTGAATAGGAATATGCCTTAAAATCTGTTTTCTTCTTTAAAAAATTCTTCCACCTATATCTCCTCTTTCACACTACAAAATCCTATCTTGATATGATGAATATATTAGGATACATGTCATGAATACTGTACTAATTTTAATCTCCATCCAGAATGGTGGGATGAGTTTAAATGAATCCGTTGGGCTCATTTTATTTGGCTTTGGGCCTTTAAATATTTTTCCAAGACTCCTTACATTTTCCCCCTAACCTTTTAGAATAATTAAAGAATTTGTACTTTCTAATTGATCCCAGCAATTGAGCCTTCGTGGCTGGTACAGTTTCCTCACAGATTCTGTATGCCTTCTTGTGTGGTCCATATGGGCCTTCAAATGGAAGAAGTGGACCATGATCTCTTCTAATGAAATGTTGGATATTAAATTAGAGATCCTAACAAATAGGAACCACACAATTTTTATCAATAGGGTTATAGTTATAAAAAAAATAGTAAAATGACTCAATTGGACTACTTCTAAAAATTCTCAAAAATTTTACTTAGTATTAAAAAATTAATATTTCACACAAATTATACACATTTAATATAAAATAAGTAACGGGGGTATATAATAATTCATGAAAATGTTAATAACATCAACTCCCCCACACTTAGTTATGTGGATGTCCTCATGTGCAACAACTATAAAAACATGACAAAACCATTTTCACTCACCAACAAATATTAAAATTTTGTTTTCTCCAATCAGGGGAGGTATAGACTATTTCACTCATCCATATTGAATTGAAACTCAAATTTTTACATAAATAGTGTTCCAAAAACAATTCATTTTTTCATGCTCAAATTTAGAAATGGAAAATGTAGACTCACAAAACTCACTCCTCACAAGATGATAAAATTAATTTATGGATCTTCACTCATTCACCAACCAAGATTGAAAATCCTAAAGTTCATAAGAGCTCTTAGCTTACACTCCCTATCCAAAGTGCACAAAAATAAAGAGGTTGTTTTAGGGGTTTTTATGTGGCTATGGGATGGTAAGAATATGATATCCAAAAGATTGGAAAAAGGGGGTAAAATATCAACTTGGAAAAAGCAATGATTTTTTTTTAAATGAGACATGAAAGGAAATGGAAACAGATATTTATGGGGGAATGAAAATGTGAAATAAGACAAAAAACTGGAAGGAAATTTGAAGGTAATGAGAAGATAGAATATTTACAAAACACAAAACATCACTCAATGACAAAATTGTTCAATTTTTTTTGATTTTTTTTGATTTTTTCGAAAGTTGAACTTGAACTAGATCTCACACTAATCTCCCAACCCAGGATTTATCTCCTCATGAAACTAATTGAAATAGTTATAAAAAGATCAAATGTTTAGGAAGAGTTATTTTTGACCCACCCATGAAAAAACCCATTCTTATTTTCATTTTTTTTATTTTTTATTTTGATGTTTTTTTTTGAATTTTTTTGAATTTTTTTGTTTTTTTAAACCTTAAATTGTACAAGATAAAAATATATACTTTCCCAAACCCCACTGAAGGAAAACCTCTCCCCCACACTAAAATAGATGCTTTCCCTCAATCATATGATAACATGGTGAAATCAACAAAGGGTACCCAAAATGAAATCCATTCCCCCCACACTTAAATTTCAAAAAAATTATTCAATGAAAATCCATGTTGATATTGGGTGGGATAAGATATTGGTCTTGTAATGTGGCTATCAAAGAAAAGGTTTTTGTAGGCTCTAAGGGGCTTTCAAAAGGATTATTAATGTATGGTTAATGGGAGGTTTTTTGGATATTATAATTCTTATAGGGTTCATAAAATTCCTCTATCATATTAATGCACACTAAAGTAGGAAATTAAGCTCGAAGGTCCACAAACTCAAGACACAAAAATGGGGGGTGAAAAACACACATTTTTAAAAGATGGCCATAGGGGGCCTTAAAATGAAATCAAATTTTGTTCCTCACGGGTGGGTAAATTCATTTTCCAAATCCAAAAATTAAGCCTTCTAAATTTGTTGGTTTTGACACAATATTCTTTATCCCAGGTCATGATGAAAATAAAAAATTTTTAGATGAAAAAATGTCTTTTGACTCCCCAAAATGGTTGGATAAAATTTAAAAATTGGAAGGTGAGTAATCATGAATCATCTGTTTTTTAAATTTTTTATTATTTTTTTAGTTTTTTAGGTGTTTTTTAGTTTTTTATAAAGACACATCCACACAAAAAATAAAGAGAAAAAGAAAAGGGTTTGATAAATAAAGTGGTAAAAAATTTAAAGAGCGGGGAAGAAGAATAAAGAGGTAGAGAGAGGAAGAGAGAGAGATAGAGTTAAAGGGAAAGAGGTTCCCCTGGTTTAGATTTGGTGGGATTCCATCTCCATCTAGTTGTAGGTCGACTACAAAAGTTAGGGATTCGATGGAATTCGATGTGGTTCTAGGATTGTGATATGTTTCCTAAAAAAGAAAAATCATTATTTTTCTAATGAAAAACTAAAAAGAAATTAAAATTTCATAAAAGTAAAAGAAAACATGGGTTGCCTCCCAAGAAGAATTGCATTTATTTTTCTACAGATAGACAGTTGCAGTGGACTACCCATAGTCTGATGGTGGCCACCATATTTTCTCAACTCCAATGTGCTTCCAGAAAAACATCTCCTCTGGGTTGGCTGATTTTCTATTAGATAATTTATCCCCTTCCTTGATGTTTCACTTTCAATTCAATGAGGTTGGAAAGAGAATAGGATTATCCTCCCTTTGTTATTCAATGTGAGTAATGATTTTATCAACAAAGTGATGGTTTCCTATGCTTGTAAATTCAAGAATATGTCTCAATTTTGATGGTTCATTTATGTAAGGCTTATATAACATGGAACTAGAGTATGAGATCCCAATTGTTTTTGACTCATTAATTTCATCACTTATTGATGTAGAGTAATGAGGATCAGTGGAGTCATAAGACTGAATAAAATTTTAAATACCCTTTATTTCATTGTTTTTGCCAAAGAATGTTCAATTTCAACCTCACCAGTGATCACTTTATTAATTAGAGAACAAATCGCACAACCTTCACTCTCATTGGGAAAAGATAAACACATTTTTTCGGGTTAACCTCACATATAATAGAATTTTCACAATAACATATATGAAATGATGAATGTTGGATAAACTGATATAAATCAAAAAATGAGAATTATAGTTCATTTTCCTCATTATCATTCAAGATGGAGAAGTGGAGGCCAGAGGCAAGATGAGATTATAAATATTTTTCAAGATCCTTTAGATCAATGGACTTTTCATTTGTAATGTCAACATCAACTTCTCGATTTATGACTTGGTTAATGAGGATGAACTATTCACAAAATCCTCTATCAGTAGAAGAAGAAGGACATGATGGATTGGGATTCAACACAATCCTAGAGGGAGTTTTATATGAATGGATAGAGAATGCAGATTCATTCTTTGATGGGTATCGCATGAATTGAAAAATATTGAACTTGACCAGTTGGTCACCAAATTCCATGGATATGATGCCAGCATGAAAATAAATTCTATTTTTAGATGTCATGAGGAAAGCTCTTCCTAAAATCAGTGGATATTGGAACGAAGTTGTCTCACCTTCCATGTTAAAGACATACAAGTCAGTTGGGAAGATGAGATCATTGACTCAGACATGGACATCCTCAATTATACCCTCAAGACTACCAGTGCTTTGATTGGACAATTGAATGAAAACACTCTTTGGATGTAAGGGACCTAGATCAGGGTTAAAGAAGATGGATTTAGGCATGACATTAATTGAGGTTCCTAGGTCTGTGAGTGCATCATCAAATAGGGAACTTCCAATTTGTCATGGAAATGTAAAGGTCCCGGAATCTTTGCACTTTATGGGAATAGACTGCTATATGGAAACATTCCGGAAGGTCATAAGTTGCCTATTGTGGGTGCACAATTCCATAAGAAACTTTTCATACATAGGGATTTATTTTATGGAATCTAAGTGGGGTATGTTGACTTCAACACATCTAAACATGTCAAGCATTTCAGGATCGGGTTCAAAGGACTTCTTTGGCTTAGAAATGGCATGAGGAAAAGGAATTGGGTTCCTAAGTGGAATAGAAGGAGGTGAGGGAATGGTTTCAGATTCCTTTTCATGTTTCATTTTTTTTTTCATTTTCTAGGTCAACATTTAAAGGGGGTTAGAGGACTTATCTTGAGTCACAGAAATTTTCTTTCCCAATCTAAGTGCAATTGCACTTACATTACCCTTGGGTTTTGGTAATGGTTGAGTTATGAGTTGGGAAGAATTGGATGGTTTCTCCTGACTAAGGTGGGATGCAAGTTGACTAATTTTCTTTTCAATGTTCTTGAGGCTGGAACTGGGGAAGGAGGAAAGATCTTCCACTACACTTTCCTATGGTTGTTTAGAAGAAGAGGCTTGTCCCAAATTGGGATTAAATAGATTTTGGTTCTTGGGAAAGTGATTGAATTGGTTTGGGAATTGGGAAGGCTCACTAGGATATTGGAATCTAGGAGGAGGATTGTTCTATTGAAGTTGAGGAATAAAAAGATAAGTTTTTTGGAAGTTACCAACACCCAGACCACATTGGAACTAGTTTGCGTTTTGATGAGGGAATTGAGGGGGTTGAGAGATATAATTACCATACCTCAGGCCTTGGTTATATGAAGAAGAGAAGGGATTAGAGTGAGGTTGGTTGAAGTTTCTAATGAAATGAACTGATTGTTGAGGATTGGTGTTCCTCTAAGCATATGCGGAATTGATCTCCATTGGTCCAGATGAATTGGATTGATCCTCTTGAAGTTGTAGACATGTGTCAGTTGGATGAGATGGAGAGTGGAAAATTCCACATTTTTTGACAGGTCCAGGAAACATTGATTGTTGAGAAGATGAAGTTGGGGCTTTGGTATCCATAACTAGTTGTCGCACAAGACCTGTAAGTTCACTCATCCACTCTGTCATCTTGTTTGTATCTATGGATTGATTGTCTTGGACTTGTTTTACTTATGCATGTGCTTGAGTATGGATTTTTTTGTGCTTTCAGCCATGTTTCTTATAATATATCTTGCAGCTAAAGAATTTTTATCAATAAGAGCACCACCACTTGCGGCATCAATGAGGTTTCTCTCCATATCCAATAACCCCTCATAGAAGTATTGGATCAAGAGTTGTTCAGGGATATGGTGGTGTGGGTAGGTTGCAACAAGTTTTTTGAACCTCTCCTTGTATTCATGGTGTGATTCACTTGGGAAATGATTGATACCACTTATTTCATTTTGGATAGAAGTGGTACGAGAAGCATGAAAGAATTTATCTAAGAAGAGTCGCTTCATGTCATTCCATGTGTTTATGGAACCTAGAGGGAGGTAGTAGATCCATGACTTGGTGGAGTTATCTAGGGATAAAGTAAATTCTCAGAGTTTGATTTGTTCCTCAGGAACCCTTTGAGGCTTCATGGTAGAGCACACCACTTGGATCTCTTTAAGATGAAGATGTGGATCCTCACCGACTAGCCTGTGAAAATGAATACGAAGATGAATCAAAACTGATTTGAGTTCAAAGTCAGCCTCTATGTTTGGATATTGAATACCAAGAGGTTGGTATTTCATATTAGGGGCAACATGTGCTTTAAGTGTTTGTTCTCTAGGATTAGCCATATCTAATTCAATTTGTTGGACAAGGACTGGTTCTTGAATTATTTGATTATCTCATATGTTCCACCTAAGTTGGCGAAGTGTTCGATCAATTTCAGGATCAATAAAAAATCTGAGGGATTGTTTGGGAGGCCATGGGGCATTCAGAAAGATTTTGGAATATGGTCTTGTCTTTGTTTTTTTTCCAGTTTATGATTTTTATGAGAAGGTAGGTTTTTCTTTGTATTTTTTTCAATTTTTTTAAAATTTTGTTTTTTGGGGGGTTTTTTACAATAACCAGAAACTAATGACTACATAAATCACCATCCCCAGAAATGGCACCATTTTAAAGTGCACGTACTGTTGTCACTTATCGACCAGTCAATGTTCTGGTGCTCTGATAATTTATATAATAGCACTCGGGTCGAATCCTTGGCGATGATACTTTTTAATAGTCGGTTGTTTTTAGTTAATTATATTATGATTGGGGAGTTTGTTTGTAGAGCTTAAATGAAGTGATTAATTATTGTTTTTTTAATTTAAAAATTTGATAATGATTGGGGTGAGTTCATCATTAGGTATTTAATCTTGTGATATCATTGAGCTTTGCTTTATATTGCATTAAATTAACACCCATGTCACAAGTTGACGTTGATTGAAATTCTAAAGTTTTAAAACTTTAATCCAAGCCATAAATTAACTAGGATTATAATATCAATCAGTACTTGATTTTGGTAGTGTATTTATGGTTCCAATAATCCATGGAATCCATATGTTAAACAAAACAAGTCATTAATCCATGACATGCTAAGTTCAACATATACAATGTTAATTTGAAGAATATTCATCGAGCAAAATATCTCAATCACTTAACGTACCAAAATTATAACAAACCTCAATGAGAGATTTACTCAGCCATTGAAATGATTAATAATCTGGTTATAATTATTATTATGATAAAATAGTAAGAGAAGAAAAATAAAGGGGTAAGAAAGGAGTGGTGTGTTGAACACACGCACAAACGATAATGAGAATTAAAAATAGACATTCGATTGAATGAGGAAGAAAAATAAGGGAAGTGGATTCAACTTTATTTAAAATGTTTTAATAAAATTAATATTAAATGACATAAGATGGATGAGAATAAGAGATATTGAAGAAGAAACTTGCATTAAAACAAAATTACAATGAAAGAGACTTACAAGATTACAATAATGAAGAACACAAAGTAAATGAAAAAAAAGATAGAAGGAAAGGTCTATCAAGTAAAAACTTGAGTATGGAAGGTCCTCCTAAGACGTTTCCAAGGCTTTGGTCGTGAAAATATGTGCTCCTATATTCTGAAATTCCAAAACCATTGACAGAGAGGAGGGGGATGAATTTATAGCCCAAAGAAGTGGATTGTTGGGATTCCCAATCTATCCCTCCACGTGGCTCGATGATTTTTACATTCAGACAGCAGAATCTAGAGATATCTCCTTATTCAAAGTTGAAGATAATCATGTTGGACGACTTCTCTCTAAAGTTGGATTCATTTGGAACTATGGAGACAATGTTATGGCGGTTTGATTAAACAAAGTTAAAATTTCCATTTCAATCCATGCTTTTTCGATGGCCAAAATTTGAATGGATTTTTGAATAGGAAGATTCTATAAAATCTGATTGATTTCTTCAAAAAAGTCAGCCTTGCATATCTCCTCTTTCACACTGAAAAACCTAAGATTGATTTGATGACTAGATCCGGAGACAGGTCATGAATACTGTACTGATTTTAATTCTCGTCCATAATGGTGGGCTGAATTTAAATGAATCAGTTGGCCCCATTGTATTTGGATTTGGGCCTTGATATTTCTATCCAAGACTCCTTAAATTGGCCCCCGAATCATTGAGGATAATGAAGGAATTTGGACGTCCTAAATGAGCCCAGAAATTAAATATTTTGGTCTGGTCCAGTTTCTTCACAGATTATGTAGGCCTTCTTGTGTGATCTATATGGGCATTTAAATAAAATAATTGGCCCATGATCTCTTCTAATGAAATGTTGGATATTAATTTAGGAATCCTAAAAAACATGAACCACACAATTTGGATCAGTAGGGTGACAGTTAAAAATAAAATAGTAAATTGAATTAATTGGACTAATTCTAAAAATGCTCAAAAATTTTACTTAGTATTAAAACATTAATAATTCACACAAATTATTAACATTTAATATATAATAAGTAATGGGAGTATATAATAAGTCAGGAAAATATTAATAACATCAATCACATAGGTTTAGAATGGGTGTCTCCAGTTTGGGGGATTTAACACCCCTAGTAGACTGGTTATTCTCCTTTCTAGTGGAGGTCCTGGGGATTTTAATGTCTTCTAGGCATGAGCCTTTTAACAACCCATGTATTTTATATATAGATTCAGTTGGGCATGGATTGAGTTATTACCGTTAATATTTCCTTTTATAAAAACATCACCAATCTGGTCAACCAAATCAAATTCATCAACTGGTAAGTCATCTTGATCCACAATGTTCTCTTGTAGACCTTCATTAACATGATGGATATCCTGGAATTGTACCTGAGCAGTCTTTTCCGAACTATCCCCATAATCAATGGTATCCATAGATCCAGAGAGTGAGGTACTAACAATTCCTTTACAATACTTAATTTCTATTTCAATGTGAAATGAATCAAATCCTCACATTACATTAGATTCATGCAGAACACTCTTCACAGAAATTTGAGAAATAGAAGCACTTACATCCAGACCTGAAGCCTCACTAATAACCTCAATTTTTGGCTTAGTTGAAGTAAAATATTTGATATAAATCAATTTCTTGCCCCAAATAACATTGTGAAAAGTCATTTTGAATTTAAAAATCCCAATTAGATGTCTATAGTTTCTGAAATTCTTAGACTTTGGATTCCTTTTCAAAATTTCAACTGAATGGAAAATACAATTCTATGTGCTACAAAAATTATAAAATCTTTCAAACTCCAATTTAAACACAAACCTGAAGTCACCAAAAAATAAGAATACAATTTTAGTAGGTTTAGAAAACATATTAACCTCCACCAGGACCCTTAAAAAATATTCTTGGTGGACAAACTCGGTTTCCTTGTCAAAATGAATGGAATTACCATTATATAAGAAATTTCCCATAGGATTTGTGGGTGTCAAAAGAAAAAAATTTAAACTCCTGATGCAAACCCAAGACTATGTAACTGAGTTGGTGACACTATCTGAATCAAAGAGGGTATCCCATTCTTGTATTCCCAGAAAACTTGGTTTAAGAGAGACCAATCCAAATCTCTTAGCTTTCAACCTTAAGCCCATAGAGGGGAGAAAATATAAAAAATCTCTAACTGATCGAGGTTAACATTGAGGAATCAAATCCCCAAGCCTAGAAAAGTCTTTTTCTCAGGTCTTCAAGCTTCTAGGGGAGTTTCACCCATAATAGAAAGAATAGGTAAATAATTGACTACTAGAACTCCTTGTTGTGGTCTTTGAGGATCATGGGATTTACTTCAACAAAATCCAACAATCCATTCTTCGTGACTCACTTGTTGGTCATAAAGGAATCAACACTAGGGAAGAACTTATTGACTATAGAATCCGCCACATCTGAGTCATGCATAATAAATGAGGCTTCATTCGGTTCTGTATTATTTAGGCCCACATATCTCAAGCATCCATGATTTGTGGGTATCATCTCATCCCTCATATATATAGGGCACTTCGACGCATCAGGTCTCTCCAATCCCTAATCAAAACCCCTTTCTTTGGCATCAACAATATGGTTTGAATTCGAAATAAAAACATATTTTGGATCAGAGAAGATATTTAGATCAATCTCCTCAATATCGATGCTCTATATCCCATTAATCCATAGGAAGAGAGGGAGAGAATCTAAGCCTTGAAATTCCATCTTGCTCCACATTTTAAAAATATTAGAGCTTAATAAAAATATTGAATAAATATTAATCCTATAAATTTATAACAAATTAAGAATATTAAAACATAGTAAATAATTACGTATAAATAAATATTAAAGAAATGAATAAATCCAAAAAATAATAAATAATAATAAAAATTAAAAATGAAAAAATAATATTAAAAGAAAAAATGTAAAAATTGAATAAATAATATTGAATAAACCATAGAATCATTTAAAAAAGGGAGCTCATTACATTAACTACATGAATTAAAGACAGGTAAAAATGAATAAAAATGAATAAATTGATATTATTGATCATTTAAATCAAAAAATTATTAAAAATAAATTATATTAACTACAAAAATATTAAAATTAAAATGAATTATATAAATTTTAAACATATTAAAAATATTAAAACATAATAAATAAAAAAGATAAATATTAATCATACAAATTATAAACATATTGAAATATTAAATCATAAGGATAAATTTGTATAATTTTTAAGAAATATAAACATTTAAAGACATTAAAAATTAATAAATATCATTATTTAGAAAAAATTAATGAAATAATATTAAAAATGAATAAATATAATAAAAAAAATAAAAAAAAATAACTATTTAAATTAAATAATTATTAAAAATACATTTAAATAAATTAATTATATATATTTAAACATATTTTAAATGTTAAAACCTAATAAAAAAATTGAATAAATATTATTTATATAAATTAGAAACATATTGAAAATATTACATATCGAAGAAATATATTTATAAATAAATATGATATAATTATTAAATTGCCAAAATATAAAAAATTATAAATGTAAAAAATGAATATATAATATTAAATGAAATATTTAATATTAAAACATGAATAAATAAAATTCAATAGATAAAACTATTTCATAAATGAATCCATATAATATTAACTACATGAATTGTGAACATGTATAAAAATGATGAAAATATTAAAAAATGCATTTAAATAATTTAATTATATAAATTTAAAACATTTTCAATACATTAAAACTTAATTATTAAATATAATTAAAAAAATACTAATCATATAAATTTAAAAAAATTTATAAATAATTTTTAGTAAATAAAAATGTATAAATTTTAAAAAATGAATAAAATTATATCAAAAATGAAAAAATAGATTCAAAGTGACAAATGATTAAAAATGAATAGTATATTCTACACATTCACATATACATGTGTTTGATACATACACATACACATGGATATACATATATCCCATATATAGACATATATATAAATATTTAAATTCAAATTTATATCACATTTTGATAATAAAAATTCATTGATATTTATATAATTGTTTAAAATTTTAAAATATATATTAGTATATAATATTCATATTAATTATGTACACTTGGTAATTAATCAATATAATTAAAAATTAATTTTTGAATATAAATATGATAATTTTATATAGGTTGATAATATTTTTTTAATTCAATGTTATAAAACTCATTGTGTCTTTTATCATCAATCAGAAGAGCACTGATAAAGTGGAACCTTTATCAACATTAAAAAAATGTGTGGAAAAGGTTACACTTTTATCAACATTTTTAGCATTTATAAATGTAATCCTCATTAGAACTTTTACCTAGAACTGATAAAGGTTCCCCTTTCTGAGGACATTATATTTAGCACTGATAAAAGTCTGTGCAATATATCACATGATCTTTGGTAGTGAAAACACACACACTCACAATAAAACACATGAATTGACATACAAGACAAACCTAAATGCACATACATACATACATATACACCCACAAACATACAAATACATACATATATATACAAATACAGGTATGCATATTTTAAATATTTTAATGTGAATATAATTATATAAATTCAAATATGAATGAAATATATAAATAAAATATTAATTTATATATTAATATATTATTTTAAATAAAATATTAACATATCATCTTTAAATTAATTAAGTTTACAATTTTTAATCAATATATATAAATATACTATTAAACATTTTTATTTATTGATATAAATTTTATAAATTTTTATATATAAAATTATTAAACAATTATTGATAATAAATGTTTATTAAAAGGTATATATATTATATATATATATTATTTACATATATATAATTATTTTAAATAAAAAAGTATTTAAAAATACATAAATATGCACATATAAATTAAATTATTCATTTTATCCTTTATCATCACTTTTTCACGCTATTAAAGATGAATATTTTATTAGTGCTAAGAAAAACATTAACAAAGTAGCACTTTTATCAGTGCTATAAAAATCAATGAAAAATTATACACTTTTGTCATCACTGATAAAAGTTACATTTATCAGTTCTTTTATCTAGCTTTGATAAAATTCCCCCCATTTTCATTACTTTTTATTTAACGATGATAAAAGTTTGTGCATAATATTGCAGGATATATTTGTAGAGAGAATAAAAAACAATGAGTGATTAAGGTGTAATAGATGTGGGAAAAAACCACATAATGAAATAGTGAATATAGTCAGGTGTCTTGTGAGTTGGGCCTTAGAGTAATCTCCAAGGGGACATTGCTGAACTAAAAAACATCCATTTGAAATTTTCCTTGATCATGATAACTAAAATAAAAATCCAAAACAATAAAAAATTTAATGAATAAAATTAAATGAATATTTAATAGTGTATTTTTGTACCATAAGAATAAGAAAATGAATACATTGATTTCTTAGAGTGATTCAAGTGCCCCGGGCCTTGTGTGATGGGTACTGAAGGTATTTGTTGAATCCATTATACCATATAGGCTTTCTAGTGAGTGATAGTGGACCACAACGGTGGTAAAAAAGAGTTATTAGGTCTCATGAAATTTACCTCTGGAAATCAAAGTGTCCTGGATCATTCTATCATATAAAAACCCTATAATTTTAAAACATAATATTACATGATTTTAAGCATAATTAACCAAAAAATATAAACCAAGGTTCATAAATTCTAGTTTCTTTAGATGATTAGGTACATAAAACAGAAAACATGGAAATAAAATAAAACATCTTTATATTAATCATCTATAATGAGCTCCTAACCTCCTTTTAGCTCTTACATCTTCATAAGATAACCTCGGGAATACATAGAGATAATGGATGAGCTAAAAATATCAGTAACAGAATAAACATTGAAATAACGGAAAACACATGGGTTAGAAGGCATAATAATATGACAATAAAAATGTAAGGGAAATGAATAAACATATGGAAGTATAAAATATAGAACAATGGATCATGTAATCAGGGAAACATATTAATGTGGAAGAAAAATATAAAAAAAACTTATACATGAGTCATGTCTAACTTTTGAGACTATATCACATGGTGGACAAAGACCCATAGAAGAATTTGGTTTACTACATATCCCATCTTGATGTCTCATGAGACTAAACATTACCCAATGCATTAGAGTGTTATCTGGGTGCACCCATCATAATATGTTCATGTATATATTTTCCACATGAACATTTAATCTTAAGGGATAAAAATAAGGGTTTCTTATGGAAGGAAATGATTATAATTACCATGTAATAAGGCATATTAAATGGGAAACTAATAAATTTGTTAATGAAAGAATTTTTTAAAATCATACATGGATATTTAAATGTGAAAATGGTCATATATCATGATAAATGATATCCAACTTATGTGGAATCATTAAAAAGAGTATTTAATAAACATTATAAATGGGAAACTTTAGTGAGGTTTAAGGAAAAACATTAAAGAGGCTTTAAATATGAAAAACGCATAATTTTTTAATAATGTACTTTAAAATGGGTATTAAATTTGGAATTTCTCTTTAATTGGGTTTTCTTATCAGAAGGAATTGAGATGGGAACCTTAAAAAACATTAACTCTCCACCAAATAAATAATAATTGATCTAGGTTCAAATGATTAGAACATACTAAAATAATTTTCGAGGAGTAAATTAGAATAATTAAGAATTAAATCAAGGTAAAGAGAGGGAAAAGTTTAACCTAAAGTGAAAATGGGGGTTCAGAAAGAACCCCTTACCTTAGATCCAAAAGTGTTATGCACTTTTACTTAATGTCCTTGATAATCAAATTATATCCATTAATTAATTATTTTAGAAACCTATTCTTCATGAATTTGATTTATTATAAATTTATTAAATTCGTTTCTGACCATTATGAAAACTTATAGAGTTCAATTTCATCATTCTAGAAGTGTTTGTTTCTTGGTTTTCTTGATTGGTTCTCTTATATACAAGTATGTAAGTTCATGTCAAATGAGAATTATTCGAAATTGAAATTATATACTATTAACGAAATTAAAAAAAATTAATTCTTCTAATTTATAAATTTTTTTATAAATTATTCTGATTTTTCATTGGATTAACTATTTATAAAAATGATTTAATTTATTTTTTCATCTTTTACGACCATCACAAACTTATATATTTTTATTCAATATCATGTTTATATATCGGTTATAGAACATTATATAAATTATAATACATATATGATTAAATATTTTTTAAAAATATTAATGGTTTTATGACCATCCATTAAGGCTGTAACAGAAAATAAAAATACCTCGTATATGATGGCGGTAAATAGATACATCAAGGACAATGTTTTCCATTTTTGAATAAAAGGAAGAGAGAAGAGATTTGATATTGGATTATTTCATTATGAAAATAACATTATAGTATATAAAATATAATGGACTTATTAGGCCACTGTGGGATAGTGAGAGGAGGGGAGGATTAGAAAAGAAAATAAATTGAAAAGAAAATAAAAGAAACCAAAAGAGGATTTTACCTCTTGAACTTCTTCTCCATGAGAACCTCTTTAAGGAAAATGGGTTTGGTCTATTATCAATACTAAAGTATTTTAGACATGGGTAAGAGAAATGAAAATATTATTAGGTAAAATTTTGACATGATTCATTTCTTAGAAGGTATGAGGAGAAGAGTTGATGATGATGGTGTTTACTGTTAGAAGAGAGGGGTATTTTTTATTATATTCATTATTTTATTATTTTTACTTGAGACTATCAATAATTGGGATCCTTTTCACTAAATATATTAATGATTTATGTATAGTTTTTTATTTTTTTCTTACATCATCCTTACATCAGCCATGAACCAATAATTCATGTATTTGTTAAATACCGTAAATTACATAATTTCACTATTCTACAAAATTCAATTATTTTCGAAAAACCACAAAAATTAACCCCAAACATATATTAATGTTTAAATTTCAAAAATGGACTCCATATTAAGAAAATAATTTTCTAAATATGAGAAATTTAATTTTTATTTAAAATAATTCTTTATTTGAAAAATACCAAATTTAAAATTATAAATAATTTTATACACATTGAAAATTTAATTAAGGTATCGTAAAATTATATTATAATAATAATAAAAAATATATTAATTTATGAATATATTTTATGAAAATATATTTTCTTTAAAATCATTATATTAATTATAAAATTGTGATTAAATATTTATGACCTACTAAAATATGAAAAAGTAATGTATCATTTTTAAAAAAATTATTTACTTATTCCATAATACAAATATATCTTATTTTCATTCATAAGATACCTTAATTTAATTTATAATTTTTTTGGAGAGGTTACTAGTCTATTGGTCGAACTTCTATTCCAAATGGTCACATTACTATTCGAACAGTCAAGTTGTTATTCCATTAGTATAGGTTCATTAATTTATAGTAATACATGTTATTTCATGAATTATTAATTTATAAACTTTTATTGAGTTATCTTTGTTATTGTATGTGATTTATACTATATTACATAATTATTAGAATAAAAATTCCGTTAATAAAATTATAGGTTATAACATTGGTCCCCTTTATGGAATTTCTACCTCAAAATTTAGTTTAACATACTAAGGTGAAAATAGGTGGGGTTACATATCCTTCATCACTTCTTATTGTTACCATGTTTCCTATTTGTACTTATGGATCCAATATAGTTCTTTGACCAAGGGAGTAGTCTTGTTGCATAGAAATTTATCTCTATTTTCCATGATCTTCATCGACTGATCTTCATATGAGAGTTCATTCTGCAGTTGTACCACCTCCATATTCAGTACAAGTGAGGGATCTGGTAAGTACTTCCTCAAGAGGGATATGTGGAGTATATCATATAATTGAGGCATGGCAGGAGGAAGTGCTAGTGGATAGGCCACAATACTGACACGATCATGAATCTCAAAGGGGCTGATGTACCTAAGACTTAGCTTTACTTTCATCACAAATACCATAATCCTCTTCCATGGAGATATATAGATGAATACCATGTCTCCAACCTTAAACTCCATGTCATGTTGAAGTCTTTCTGCAAAGCTATTCTTCGACTTTGGGCTACCTAAATGGGATGCTGAATTGTTTTCACCTTTTTTACCATTTCTTCAACCATTTCATGTCCTAGTAGATTTTGTTCACCGACTACATCCCATCATGGATTTGTTATGCATCTTTTCTTATAATGGTCTTCATATTGATCCATTTAAATTCCTGATTAGAAAATATTATTGTATGAGAACTCAACCAGAGGCATATGTTTGTCAAATCCACCATTGAAGTCTATAGAAAATGATCTCAACATGTCTTTCATTGTCTAAATTATATACTTAGATTGTGCATTAGTTTGTGGATGAAACACCATACTTAAGTTAAACTCATTATTTAGAGAATATTTTGTAATTTTCCATATCCAAGAGTTAAATCGTAGATCTTGATCAGATACAATCGATAGTGGTACTCCATTACATCCTCACCACTTGTTTGATGTAAATCTGTGAAAGTTGGTTGAGTGACTGGTCTTCTAAAATTGTGAAAAAGTGAGTATTCTTCATAAGATGATCCACCAAAACCAATTTACCATTATTTCCATGAGATTTCTTAGGAAGTTTGGTGATAAATTCCATCATTATGTTTTCCCATTCCCATGTTGGTTTGGGTAATGTTTGTATCATCCACTTACAATTTTTCCTTTCATCCTTCACTTTCTACCATACCATGCATGTTGATGTATATTCAGTGACCTCTTTATTCATATTGTATAACTAATAGTTCTCTTAGATATCTCAATACATTTTTAAGCTCCATTGGTGAATAGAGAAGGTTGATCTATGTTTACTATTTAGATGCTCTTTATTTTTATATGGTTTGGATGGTACGCATATTCCGGACCCAAATGTTACAACTCCTTCCTCATCAATTTTAAACTCTTAGGATTTCCCATTTCTTATAGCTTCCACTATTTAATGAATTTCCTCCTCATTTATTTGATCATTCTATATTTTCTCCACAAGGGATGGTTGAAAATCATTTGAGAAAGGATCGATGATATTCCTCCCTTAATGATTCAGATTTCTATTCTTTTCATTGAAAATGGTATAGCATCCTTTCTACTAAGAGAATCCACCACTTTATTTTGTTTACCAGGATGGTAGTGGATTGAGCAGTCAAAATCCTTAAGGAGCTCTAATTGTCTTCTCTAGCACATATTAAACTCTTTATATGTTAATATATACTTAAGGTTCTTATGATCAGTATATATTTCACACTTCTCCCAATAGAGATAATGTCACCATATTTTCAGGGTGAAGATCACATCTTCCAACTCCAAATCATGTGTGGGATATTTTTTCTCATGACTGGTCAACTTTCTTGAGGCATAGTCTATCAATTTATCATTTTTCATCAGTACACATCCTAATCCTTTATTCTAATAATCATTGTATAACATAAATAAATCCAAAATTTTGGGAAGTGTGGGTATATGTGAAGTGATACGCCTCTTTTTCAACTCTTTAAAGCAGTATTCACATTCACTAGTCCATAAAAATGTTACTCCCTTATGATTCAGCTTGTTTAATGGGATTTAAAACCATAATCATTTCTTCACAAATCATTGGTAATACCCATATAGACTAAGGAAACTCTGGATATTCATTAAAAATGTTTTCTTGGGCCACTCTTTGATTACCTTTATCTTAGAAGGGCCCACATATATTCATTTTCTAGTGATAAAATGACCAAAGGATGATACTTCCTCCCTCTATAACTCACATTTACTGTGCTTTTATTATATTTTCTCACGTTTCAATGACTTTATAACAATATTCAAATTATCCACATCTTCCTGCGTGATTTTAGAGTATATTAGAATATCATTAATAAATACTACTAAATAATTTATGATGTAATCTCAAAATACTCTATTAATTAAATCTAGGAATATTTCTAGAGCATGATTAAGTCAAAAGGCGTTAATAGGAAATCATGGTGTCTATACCTTATTCTAAGGGAAGTCTTGGGAATATCAACCTTATTTAACTTTAATTATTGATATCTGGACCGAAGGTCAACCTTAGAGAAATACTTGGCCCCATATAATTGATCAAACAAGTAATCTATCCATGGAAGGGGATAATTGTTATTTATTATGTTTTTTTGAGCTCATGATAATTAATGTATAGGTGCATCGATCTATCCTTATTTTTGAGGAAGGGAACTCGCACACCCCATGGTGAAGCACTCGGGCTTATAAAACCCTTGTCATGATTCTATTGTAACTGTTTCCTCAATTCCTCCAATTCAATGGTGGCCAATCTATAATGTGTCTTCAAAATATGAAAATAACTAGGAATATGTTCAATTGATAACTCAACATCTCGGTCAGAAGGAAAACCAAAAAATTCTTCAGGGAACACATCTATGTAGCTCCTCGCAATGGGAATGTCTTTAATCTCTTTTGTCTCAATCATTTGAGCTTGATATACTTTCTCATAATGAAATAGTACCCAAAATTGTGATAATGACTCCAAAAGAGATTCATCCTCTTCCTTACACTTTTACATAATTGGTGGATTCCTTGGGTTGTAAAGAGCGATATCCATTTCCTCAAAGTTGATGTTTAATTTATATAAAGATAGACAATCCATTCCTAATATAGCATCAAACTCCACAAAAGGAAGTAAAATAATACTTGGGGGTGTTCATTCCACAAACATTAATTGAGGAGGATTTATACACTTTGGATGAAATAATTGCATCATTTTTTGCCCTCACAGATAACTCAACATTTGTATTTTGAGTTGTTGTTTGAATATTTGAACTAAAATTGAAAAGATATGATATAATGCATAAGATCAGAATTAAATAGTGTGTTAACTATTCTTGAATGAATAAAGAGCATACCTATCACCATATCATTTTCAGGTTCCACCTCAGCAGTAGTGATAGAATATTCCCTTCCATAGTTCCCTAATGGTTGTTGTTTTTAATTTACTCCAACAACCCTTGTATTAGGGTAATGGATCACATAATTCCCATGTTACTTTCAGTTAAAACACTTCTCTATAGACTGATTGTTGATCTGAACCTTCTTTAATTTCTCCATATTTGTGTTATTATCTAAATCTCATTGGAAATTATTATCCATGTGCCCCTCTCTTCCATATTTGAGCATCTCTTGGTTCCCTTTTGTAGCACACCCAATTTGAGGTATGCAGACTTTTTTTATGAATTTGTATGTTTTTAATGTGAATGGGATGATTTGGTAAGAGTTTGGGACAGTTTGGAATGGTTTTGGATGAGTTTGGAGGCCTTTAAAGGGGAGCACAGTTTGAGCACAGTTTGTGGAAACCGTGTGGGTTCTCCAGGAAACCATACAGGGGAGACAGTTGGCTTCACAGGGCCTGCTCATGGTTTGCCAAACCGTGTGAGGAAACCATGCAGACCCTTTCTCCTGAGGCAGTAGCGTGCGCACGGTTAGCACGCGGTTTTCCAAACCATGCGGGCTAACTATGAGACCACTTAAAAATAGGGCTATAAGTTTTGATCTCCCTAGGGATTAACCTAAAACACTCCAATCCTCCTCCCACTCAAGCCCCACTCAGGATTTTGGGTTCTCAGGGGTGAAGGGTGCTCTCCCACTCGATTAGGAAGAATTTCAAAGGTGTTTCAAGGTGGTTTGAAGGTGGTTTCTCTCAGGTAAGTCTCACTTCTTGTTTCTCTTGTGTTTTCCTCTAGATCTACTTCCCTCTATTTCGTGGTTATCTAAACCTACACTTGTTATGTGCAGATCTAGGGTTGGGGTTGCCTTGGATGTTAATATTAAGGCTTGTGGATGTTAGGGAAAGTGATCTAGATAGGTTTCGGTGGTGCGTTCTACGGATTTTAGGTGTAGTGGATTATGGGTCGATTTCTCGGGAACCCTAAAGGTAGGTGGCCTCTCTCTCAACTCCACTTGGTTAGAGCTAATGGTTTAGGTTACAATTAATTGGTTTTTCTTGAAATTAATTGTGTTTTGATGTGCATAGTTGGTTGAAAATCCATTTGGGGATTTTTGGGAAAAGGGGGGTTTATGGTGAAATGCTTTTGTTGTGGATTTTAAAATGGATATTTTAAAATAGGATGTTATGGCTGAATTGTGAAAATGATTGATGGAAATGGTTTTCAATAAAAGGGTTGTTTTATTTAAATGTTTTTTGGAATGGAAAATGGTTTTCAATAAATGGGTGATTTATTAAAATGGATTGATATGCAATGGAATTGGTTGATTGCTTGGGGTTGTGACCTTGGTGGGTTATATGCTTGGCTTGTCTTATTTAGAATTTTGTGTGGAAGTGGCGAGAAGTACCACTATAAAAAGGGGATGGATAGTGGACGTAAGGGCCACCATCACGGGTAAGTTGATTAGAAGTGCCTCTTAGTGTGAATGGGTGAATGGGTTGGATGGAAGCTCCACCGTTTGGTTGTTTGGTTGTTTGGTTGTTTGGTCGTTTTGGTTGTTTGTTGTGCATTGCTTTGCAAGATAGAAGTTTTTGTTCTAAGGTGTAAATGATGAGATGGATTGTGGCATGTTTGGTTGGATTTCCCTTGTTTGCTTGGTTTGGTTGTGATGGCTTGGTAAGGGCATGTTTGTCTTATGAAAATGGTTGTACTTGTGATTTAATTTATATAAGCTGTTTTAGATAAATGTGCTAATAGTTTTATCCTAGTGTAATGTGTAGGGAAGTCATTTGGGGAAAACCTACAAAGTTTTAGTACTCACCCCCTTCTTTGGCACTGTGGTTTCTTTGCAGATGTTGTGTACCGTGATTTGGGAAAAGTTAGGGCATCAACCTCCTTTAGTGGCGCATTGTGATGTCTTGGTGGAGCTTGGAGCTTGGAGCATGGTGTGGATCTATGGTGGTGTCATGGCTCATGGTTCTTTGGTTATTTAGTTTCTGCTTTATACTCGGATGTTGTTGGATATGTTTGGCTGTATTGGTTTGAGTTGTTTTGTGGAACAACATGGTGGTCTTTTGGAAATACATGTTTGGGTGTTTGTTGACATGCATCATATAGTGTAATTAATGGATGGGTTGGTTGGTTTTGTCTTAAGGGAAAATCATTCACCAATTTGATCTTCAATCCCTCCACATTTATTGCCAGCCTTTGGCGCCTTGTGAACATCGCTTAAGGCCAAGTAACTCTCACCGCCTCCTCAATCCAATGAGGTAGGGGTGGGGTTTTACAAGTGGTATCAGTTTGTTCATTCCTTTGGAGTTGATCTTCGGATTTGGGGTTGACATTCGTTGTGTTACATTCCTTGAGTCGGGATGGTAACAAGGCATAGGAATGTTGGAACTTGGAATGTATAGCATAAAAGGACGTAGTTAACCCTTTTATTCTGAAATTCAAGTTACCAGGGAGTTGGTACATAAGTGTTTTGGAGACACTTATAGGCATTGGATATCTCATTGTCATGGGTGTAGCCAATGATATGAGCATGGTATGCATGATATAAATGACTTCCCACTAGGATGCATATTTCATTGGGATATAATGATCTATGGGCTGAACTGAGAAATGGTATTTGTGTGGAATTGTAATGTGAATAAATTTGATATTATAAAAATGGTATGATTTTCAAAATGGTGAAACATGGGAAATGTGAACTTCTGGAAAGCTTTGTGGTGATAGTGTTGTGTAATGTGATTTGAAATGGGATTTTGTGATGTCTACCAAAGTGAGACTCATGGTTGTTTGTTTTATGTTTATATAAATGGCACTGGGTAGGCGTCATAGAGACCAAACGGAGGAGGCTGCTGAGAATGTGGTAGCACTTGAGCCTCAGGTGAACCAGTAGCTAGTGCAAGCTTTCTAAGCTGTGGAAAGTGGAAACAAAGTGGAGGAACCAAGGCATGTGGATCATGAAATTTTGTTTGAAAAGAATAATCCACCCATCTTTAGGGGTGATTCGGAGCCAAAGAGGGTAGAAGAGTGGTTGAATAGAATGAATAAGATCTTCGAGTTCTTGGGAACTCCGGTAGAGATGAAAGTGAATTTGACCACATATATGATGGAAGATCTTTCCCTACAGTGGTGGGAGTTGGTAGTCCAAGTGGGAACATACCAAGGTATGATGTGGGAAGGATTTGAAGAATTTTTTAACAAATAATTATTCCCACATACGTTCAGAATTCAGCGTACGAATGATTTCTTTAGTTTGAAGCAAGATCTTATGTCTGTGACAGAGTATGCAGCTAAGTTTTTGAACATAGTGCGGTTTTAACCCGAGGTGGTGGGTAGCACGTCGTTGAAGGCAAGAATCTTTGAAGTGGGGGTTAAGGCAATAAATCCATTCAAATATTGCAGTGTTGTGTATAGATGATTACACAAAGATGGTGAATAGAGCCTCGGTGGCTGAGCGGGATCTGTTGGGTTCTCTGGGCAGAGGAAGCATGGTGGTACCCATGGGGAATAGTGGGAACTCTAATGCTGGGTTCAAGCGAAGGAGGGACACTTATTCCCAGAGCGGGAATATGGCATATAATTAGATGGAAGGATCGGTGAATCTTCCTCCAAATCCCTAGATCAAGCTGGGATGTTTTCAGTATGGTTCAATGAGCCACATCAAGCGGGATTGTAGGGAACAACCTCGAGAATGTCATAATTGTAAGAAGATGGCGCATCTGCAGCGTTATTGTTGGAATTCTCCAAGGTCGGGTGAGGGTGAAACTCTCCAGGGATCGAAAACGTCGTATGATTCGACGGGACGGGGGCAGCATCATACCCCTCGTCAGTAGAGTAAAGTGGGTCATGGTGATTCTCGGAATACCATGACGCCTCAGAAAAGCAATAAAGAGTATAGTGTGGCAAGAAAACATGTGTTTGGAGCTGAACCAGTTGTAGTGGATGATCATTCCAGACCGTCCACAGTGCGAGCTACTATTCTTTTAAATTCTACCTTTATGCAAGTGTTATTTGATACGGGCGCTTCACACTCTTTTATTGTTTCACGTGTGGTTGACATGATGCATTTAATGGTAGAAGTGATTCCCTCGGTATTGAAACTTCAAACTCCTCTGGGTCGAAGAGAGTGTTGAGCCTTCTTGTGTAGAGTATGTTGTATCATTGTGGGCGAGGTTGAGATAACCTGGAATTTCTCAGTGCTTGATATGGATGGGTATGATGTAATCCTGGGAATGGATTGGCTAGTGAAGTTTATGTCCCACATTGATTGTGATGCGTGAACAATGGATTTCATGACACACGATGGTGTTAGACATCTCTTTGGAGGAGAGAGGCATGAAAGGAATGGTGCAACGGGATTGTTGGCACTAGCAGTTGGTATGTTATCATATTAGTTGGCGATGTTGTCATTGGAATCAGTAGACAGTGTTGAGCAGAGTGTTCTTCCAGCAGTGTTGGATCGATTCATGGATGTCTTTCCTGAATAATTCTCCGGGTTACCTCTTGTAAGAGAAGTGGAGTTTACGATTGATCTCCTTCCGGGGACCAGTCCTATCTCACTTCCATCTTACCGGATGGCACCAGCAAAATTGTGAGAATTTAAAGTCCATTTGGAAGTGTTAGAAAACAAAGGGTTTATCTGGCCTAGCACATCTCTATGGGCAGCGCCAGTGTTGATTGGGTAAAAGGCGGATGGAACCTTGAGGCTATGTGTTGATTATCGTAGACATAACCAAGTTAACATAAAGAATAGATATCCACTTCCACAAATTGATGATTTGTTCAACCAGTTGAGGGGAGCCCAGTGGTTCTCCAAGATCAACCTTAGGTCGGGATATCATCAATTGCGAGTGAGGAAGGAGGATATTCCTAAAACAGCTTTTAGAAGTAGATATGGCCATTATGAATATGTGGTTATGCCCCTTGATCCAACGATTGCACCAATGGTGTTTATAGAATCAAGGAATCAGATATTTTAAAGATATCTGGATTCTTTTGTGGTAGTTTTTGTCGACGATATTCTGGTGTATTCAAAGAGAAGGGTGCAGCAGGAGCAGCATATGGTGACAGTGCTAGGGATTTTGGGGGATCATCGGTTGTATGCCAAATTGTCAAAGTGTGACTTTTGGATACATGAAGTTCATTTTCTTGGACATGTAATTTATTAAAGGGGTGTTTCAGTGGATCCAAAAAAGACAGATGTTGTTGTATCGTGGAAACCAACAAAGAATGTGTTTGAGATACAGAGATTTGAAAGTCTAGTTGGGTATTATCGGCATTTTGTTCGTGATTTTTCACGTTTGGCTTCGCCAATGACAGCTTTGAAAAGAATGAATGTTCCATTCCAGTGGAATGAATAGTGTCAGCAGTGTTTCAAAGAGCTAAAGGATCTCTTACATCAGCACCAATCTTGGTTTTTCCAGAACCAGGAAAAGGGGACATGGTGTATTGTGATGTATCGGGATTAGGGTTGGGGTGTGTTCTCATGCATGGAAATCATGTGGTTGCGTATGACTCATGGTAGTTGAGGGTGCATGAGAATAACTACCCAAATCATGATTTGGAATTGGGAGTAGTGGTCCATGCTAGGAAACTATGGTGTCATTATCTCTTCGGTGAGAAGTTCACAGTATATACAGATCATAAGAGTTTGAAGCACATTTTCTCACGAATGGATTTAAACTTGAGGTAAAGGAGATGGATGGAATATCTCCAGATGTTTGATTTTGAGTTAATGTACACACTAGGTAAGGGAAATTTGGTGACAGATGCATTTAGTTGAAAATCATATGCTCAGATGGTGAAACAAGCATCGGACTAGTGGTAGTTGATGTCAGTTATAGTCAATATATGGTTGGAATGTGAGGACCAGGGTGATAGAGAAATCTTCTTTCTGGTTTTTTTGATTCCTAACTTGGTTGGCCTATTTAGAGAGGCACAAATATCTGATTTGGAGTGTGTGACCATGGGGTCGAGACTCAATGGTGGGGATACCATTGAGGGTTGGCAACTGAATGGAGATTCAGTTTTGTGTTTTCATAATCAAATGGTTGTACCAGTTGCTTTTCAGGAGAATCTTCTTAGGGCGTATCATCATTCCAGGTGGGTTGTTCATCCTAGAATTCAGAAAATGTATAAAGCATTGAAAGCGCAGTTCTGGTGGGATGGTTTGAAAAGAAGAGTGGATGAGTTTGTTTTGAGATGCTTGACTTGTCAGTAGTTCAAGGCAGAGCATTAGAGGCCAGTAAGAATGTTGCAGTCTTTACGAATGGTTGTTTGCAAGTGGGAGTAGATAGCGATGGATTTCATTATAGGTCTCCCTAGAATGGTCAGAAATCACGATGCCATCTGGGTGATAGTGGATCGACTAATGAAGTCGGACCATCTCATTCTGATTCTTGAATCTCATACGGTGGAGGATCTGTCCAAAATCTATATCCGGGAGGTGGTATAGAGGCATGGTGTTCCAGTTTCAATTATATCAGATAGAGATCCGAGATTTACATCTCTTTTCTTGAAATCCTTACAGAAATCCCTTGGGACATAGTAGACGATGATTATGGCATATTACCCTCAGATGGATGGTCAATCTGAGAGGACGATACAAACTCTCGAGGATATTTTTTGGGCTTGTGTCATGGATTTTGGTGGCTCTTCAGAGGAACACTTTCTGTTGGTTGTGTTCTTGTA
The DNA here is from genome assembly GCA_963277665.1 of Viscum album. Taxonomy (NCBI): domain Eukaryota; kingdom Viridiplantae; phylum Streptophyta; class Magnoliopsida; order Santalales; family Viscaceae; genus Viscum; species Viscum album. The sequence goes on along the minus strand of OY728162.1, from coordinate 1,275,308,397 downwards.
CAATAACAGTTATCAGGAATCCATACATATGGCTCAGTTTGAAGCATTGTATGGGCGGCCATGTCATTCTCAACTATGTTGGGTGGAAACGAGTGAGTCCTCAATGGTTGGACCGAGCCTTGTCCAGGAGACGATGGAGAAGATCAAGTTGATCATTAAGAGAATGGAGATGGCTCAGAGTCGTCAGAAATCGTATGAGGATCATCGTCGATGGTCGTTGTCATTCAAGGTGAGTGATCATGTGTTCTTGACAATCTCTCCTAGGTTGGGACATCTTTGGTTTGTGAAGCAGGGAAAGTTATCTCCGAGGTATATTGGGCCTTTTTAGTTTCTTGAGCGGGTTGGTGAGGTGGCTTATAATTTGGATTTTCCACCTAGGTTCAGTGCGGTGCACAATGTGTTTCAGGTGTCGCAGTTGAAGAAGTACCAGTCGGATCGTGACCATGTGATTCGATGGGATCATGTTGATCTAGAACCAGATGCTTCATTGGTGCATGTGCCAGTGCGGGTTGTGGATAGGCAAGATAAAGTCTTGGTGGTAAAAGCATCAGTTTAGATAATTTTTTTTGGCAACATGGTCAAATTCAAGAGGAGACTTGGGAGTGGCAAAAATAAATGGTCGAGCAGTGGCCCGAGCTCTTTTGGCAAAGGGCGGGTTCACTACATTCCGAGGACGAAAAATCCAATGGTGGGGAGAATGTATCACCCCTAGTTTGAGGTATGTGGCCTTTTTAATGAATTTTAATGTGTTTAATGTTCATGGTATGAGTTGGGAAGAGGTTGGGATAGTTTGGAATGGTTTTGGATGAGTTGGGAAGAGGTTGGGAGAGTTTAGAATGGTTTTGGATGTGTTTGGAGGCCTTTAAAGGGGAGCACGGTTTGAGCACGATTAGTGGAAACTATTTAGGTTCTCTAGGAAACTGTGTAGGGGAGGTAGTAGGCTTTACATGGCCAACGCATGGTTTTCCAAACCATGCGAGGAACCCATGCGGACCCTTGCTCCCGAGGTAGTAGCGTGCGCACAGTTAGCGCACGGTTTTCCAAACTGTGCGGGCTAACCGTGCAGACACTTAAAAATAGGGCTATAAGTTCCGGGCTCCCTTGGGCATAACCTAAAACACTCCAATCCTCCTCCCACTCAAGCCTCACTTGGGATTTTGGGTTCTCAGGGGTTAAGGGTGCTCTCCCACTCAATTTGGAAGCGTTTTAAATGGGTTTCAAGGCGGTTTGAAGGTGGTTTCTCCCGGGTAAGTCTCTCCTCTTGTTTCTATTGTGTTTTCCTCTAGATCTACTTCTCTCTCTTTCGTGGTTTTCTAGACCAACAATTTTTATGTGTAGATCTAGGGTTGGGGTTGCCTTGGATGTTAATATCAAGGCTTGTGGATGTTAGGGAAAGTGATCTAGAGAGGTTTCGGTGGTGCGTTCACCGGATTTGAGGTGCGGTGGCTTGTGGGTCGATTTCTTGGGAACCCTAAATGTAGGTGGATTATCTCTCAACTCCAATTGGTTAGAGATAATGGTTTTGGTTGCAATTAATTTGTTGTGCTTGAAATTAATTGTGTTTTGATGTGCATAGTTGGTTGAAAATCTAGTTGGGGATTTTTGGGAAAAAGAGGTTTTATGGTGAAATGTTTTTGTTGTGGATTTTAAAATTGAGATTTTAAAATGGGATACTATGGATAAATCTTGAAAATGATTGATGGAAATGGTTTTCAATAAAATGGTACTTTTATTTAAATGTTGTTTGTCATGGAAAATGGTTTTCAATAAATGGGTGATTTATTGAAATGGATTGATATGCATTTGAATTGGTTGATTGCATGGGGTTGTGACCATGGTGGGTTATATGCTTGGCTTGGCTGGTTTTGAATGTTGTGTGAAATTGGTGATATTTACCACTATAAAAGTGGATGGATAGTGGATGGAAGGGCCACCATCAAGGATAAGTGGATGGGAAGTGCCGCTTAGTGTGAATGGGTGAACGGGTTGGACGAAAGCTCCACCGTTTGTTTGTTTGGTTGTTAGGCTGTCTTGGTTGTTTGTTGTGCATTGCTTTTCAAGATGGAAGTTGTTGTGTTATCATCTAATTAATGATATGGCTTGTGTCATGTTTGGTTGTATTTCCCTTGGTTGCTTGGTTTAGGTGTGATGACTTGGTAAAGGCATGTTTGGCTTATGAAAATGGTTTTACTTGTGATTTATTTTATATAAACTGTTTTATATAAATGGGATAATGGTTTTATCCTAGTGGCATGTGTAGGGAAGTAATTTGAGGAAAACCTACTGAGTTTTAGTACTCACCCCGTGCTTTGACACTGTGGTGTCTTTGCAGATGTTCTATTCTGTGATGTGGGAAAAGGTAAGGCATCAACCTCCTTTAGTGGTGCGTTGTGATGTCTTGGTGGAGCTTGGAGCTTGGAGCTTGGTGTGGAGCTATGGTGGTGTCATGGCTCATGGTTCTTTGGTTATTTAGTTTCCACTTTTTACTCTGATGTTGTTGTACATGCTTGGTTGTATTGGTTTTGAGTTGTTTTGTGGAACAACTTGGTGGTCTTCGGGAAATACATGTTTGGGTGTTTGTTGACATGCATCATATAGTGTAGTTAATGGATGGGTTGGTTAGTTTTTTCTTAAGGTCAAATCATTTCCAAATTTGATCATGAAGCCCTCAACATTTATTTTCAACCTTTGGCACCTTGGGAATGTCGCTTAAGGCCAAGTAACCCTCACCGCCTCCTCAATCCAGTGAGAGAGGGGCGGGGTGTTACACCTTTAGATTGTTTCCAATATTCTTCTTCCCGGAAAATTGATACATGGGATGTTGGGGTTTCTTTCGATAATAAAATTTATCTATTTATCCTCCCATATTAAATTGAATTTTCCTCTTTTTATATTCAGGTCCTAGAGACCACTATGACTCTTCGGTTTCCATTTCAATGTTAAGGGAACAACCGAAAATATCATCATAGTTCTTTATGTCTCGAGTCCCCAAATTTTTTTATATAATCATAATTAGTTCACTAAAAAAGTGATCCACCTTACATTCCATGTTCATAAAAAATCTATATGTGTATCATGAAAGTACTGTGAGGTTTCGTTCATACACTCAAACAGAATCTTCATCCTTTTTCTTCAATCTAAGGAAAACTATTTCCATCTTAAGATCGAGAGTTTGGGGGATATATTTATTAAAATATATTTTATTTGAATATTCCCATTCCATGGAATAAATTTCCTCCTTAGAAATTTTTTTTGATCAGTTTCCACAACTCATCAGCTTCCCCCATCAAATTAATAAACCACCATAATGACTTTCACTTCTTCTGAGCATAGGAGTACATGGAATATCTTCTCAATGGAGTTAATCCATTTTTCTATGATGGTGGGATCAGAAGATCCATTAAATATAGGAGTTCTATGTCACATAATGGAATCAAACACAAAATTATCTTTATTAGGAGAGTGAAGATGTTCCAGATGATTCAAGTTATTATTCATAACATGATCCAGTTATGAATGTATTTTCATGATGTTTTGTGCTCTCGTTCCCATTAGATTTGGAATTTCATTAAATAAATCATAACAGTGCCTATCACATTAATTATTTCAATGGACTCTCCAATTTCAATCCATTAACTTAGAAAAATAAAAAAAATAGGTGATATTCAATTATTATATAATAAATATATAAAAATGAAACATTTAAAATATATGGATAAAATTATAAATGAAAATTATACCATAACTTGTGATTCAATAATTTTCAATATAGGTTATCTGTGATGATAGAATTGTCCCTTCAGTTATTACTAATGTTTTCTAATATTAATCCCCAAAAATAACAAGATCATTATCTAATACCAAATATAGAAACCCAATACTCTTACACATACTATTATATGATTTAGAGCATAATTAACCATCAAATAAAAACCAAGGATCATAAATTCTATTGCCTTTTGTTGACTAAGTACATAGAACTAAAAACATGGAAGTAGAACAAAACATATTTATATTATTCATCAATAATAAGATACTAACTTCCTTTTAGCTCTTACATCTATATAAGATAACCTAGGAAATAAATAGACAAAAGGGATGAGATAAAAAACCTAGTACATAAATAAACATAGAAATAAAGAATAGAACAATGGTTTGAAGGCATAACATGATGACATAAAAAAGGAATGGAACATGAATAAACAAATGAAATAATAACATATAGAAATGGGATCATGTAATTATGGAAATGTAGGAATGTGGAAGAAACATATAAGATTATATTAACACGATTCAAGGCTAACGATAGAGACTATATCACATGGTGGACACAGTCCCATAAAGGAATAAGGTTTACTCACTAACTCAACATGAAACCTCTTGAGACTAAACATTACCCTATTAATTAGAGAAATATTTGTGCACACACATCATAACATGTTCATTCATATGTGTTTCAAATGAATAATCAAACATAAGGGTTACCCATGGAAAGAAATGGGTATCATAACCATGCCATAACGCATAAAAATTTTGAATATCATAATAGTTTCCATGAATGATTCTATTAAAATAATACATGGACATTAATAATGTAAAATGGGTATAGATAATGAGAAATGATATCCAACTAAAGTTAAATAATTCAAAATCGTATTTATGAAACTTTAGAAATGATTCACTTTATTGCGGTTTAAGGGAAAAAATTGAAGATAATTTAAAAAGGACAATGGAATAATTTTTGTATAAAACCAAAAAATGAACTAAGATAGTTTTTAATTATGAAAAGTGTGATTTTATAAAATATATTTGGTTTAAAAGAGATTATTTAATGTAATTTAAAATGGGTAATAATTAGAAAGTTCCCTTTAACTGGGCTTCCATTTTGGAAGGAATTAAGATAGAAACCTTATAAACATGTATTTTACCATAAATTAAAAGAATAATTGTGCTAAAATAATATGTTTGTAACATAAAAACAGAGTATAGGATGAGTAAATAAGAATAATTATGAATTACATTAGGGTAAATAGAGAGAAACCATAACCTGAAGGAGAAATGGAGGTACGAAATGAAGACCTTACCTTATGTATGAAAGTGTTCTATACTTAAACTTAATGTAGTAGGTAATCAAATTAGATAAATTAATTAATTAATTCAGAAAATATTATACGTTTATTTTATTTATTATAAATTTATCCAATTATTTTATGGTCATTATATTGAGTTATAGAGTCATATTCTGTCATTCCAAGAGTGTTCTTTTTCTTGATTTTTCTGACCGGTTTTCTTGTATACAGGTATGAAGGTTCATGTAAATTGATAAAAATTATCCAGAATTTAAATTATACACTATTAATGAAATTCCAGTAGTTTTATTGGTATTATAAATAATTTTGTTATATATTATAAGGATGATTCATTTGATAAAATAATCATGAAAATATATTAATTTATTTGGGTAGTCTTTACGACCAACATGAACTTATATCATTTTATTTAATATCATATTTATATATCAGTTTCAGAACATTATATAATGTATAATATATAAAATAAAATATTATTTAACCATCATAATGGTTTTTCTACCAGAATTTAAGGATTTAATGGAATATGAAAATGCATCATCCACGATAGTAGTCAATTGACATGTCACGGATGATGTTTTCATTTTTATAATAAAAGGAAGAGGAAAAAGATTTGATGATGGATAATTCTATTAAAAAATAAAATTATAGTATATAAATGACACTAGAGTTATAATGAAACTTTCAGAATGGTAGTTTAGGAGAGGATAATAAAAGAAAAGAAATTCAAAAGAAAATAGAAAAACGAATGATGATTTTACCTCTTGAACATCTTCTCCTTGAGAACGTAATTAAAGAAAATGTGTTTGGTATTTTGTTGATGCAAAGGGTTTCTGGATGTGGGTAAGATACATGGGAATATAATTGGGTATAATTTTGATAATATTCAAGTGATTTAAGGTGTGATAAGAAGAGGTGGTGAGGTGTTGTATTTATAGGGGGAGGAGACAAGTATTTTTTATTATTATATTTATTATTTTACCATTTTTCCTCAAGATTATCAATAGTTTTGATCCTTATCACTAGATATATTAAAAATTAAATGATTGTTCTATATTATGGCCTTACATCAACCATAAATTATTCATGAATCAATAAATTAGGTATTTGTTAAATAGTTTAAATTACCATATTTTATTATTCACAAAAATTCAACTATTTTAGAAAACTCCGAAAAAATCACCCCAAAATTTTTTAGATGTGTATATTTTAAAGGTTTACTCCATTTTATGAAATTAGTTTTCTAAATATGATAAATTTAATTTTCAATTAAAATTATCATTTATTTGAAAAATACTGATTTTAAAATTATAACTATTTTTATAACACTTTGAAAAATTAATTACGGTGTAATAAAATTATATTATAATAATAATAAAACAAAATTATTAATTTATGAATTTATTTTATGAAAATATATTTTCTTTTAAATCATTATATTACTTATTAAATTGTGAATAAATTTTTACGACTTATAAAAATACCAACACTTATTTGGTAATTTTTAAAACATTTATTTACTTATACCATGATATATATATATATATATCATATCTTCATTCATAAGATACATAAATATTATTTATACTTCCATAGGTAAGCTAACTATTCTATTGGTTTAATTACTATTCCTAATGGTCACATTACAATTTCGATGGTCATGTTATTATTTCATTGGTATAGGTTCCTTAATTTATATAAATACCTCTTATTTCATTTATTCATCATATATATAGTTTTTACTATGTTATCTATGTTATTTTATGTGATTTATAATATATTTCATAATTATAATAAGACAATTTCCATTGATAAAATTTTAGGTCATTACACATCGTCTCTTGATCTTTGAAAAAATGGATCATCCTGTAACACGATGTGATGATGACACCTTCTTTTACAGGTGTTACGATTGAGGGAGGGAATGAGGTAAAGGGTATATTGGTATTATAGAAAATAAAATGTCACATACCTTCTCCCTCTCTCAAATCAACAGAATCACATCTCTCTAAATTTGAATATTATATTATATTTTAAACAAATAATAAGAAGTGTGATATATTTTAAAATGAAAAATATTTTCAAATGATATAATATTTTTCTTATATAAATATATTATTATTAATTTATAAAAAATTACAAAATAATTTGGGTTTTAATTTTTTTGATTTTTTTATTAATATCAAAATATTTTAATTAATATTTTTAATTACATACATTTTTCTAATACAAGTCAAATATAAAAAAGTAAATTACATATTAAAACCAATTATATTAGTAAATGAAATATTTTTTTCCCTTTAAAACATTTTGATACGAAATTAAAAAAATTAAAATTAATTGTGAGACAAAAATAGAATTTTTTTAATTGTTAAGCTGAAAATTAATAGATTTTATTTTATATCTTCAAAGTAACATAGTTTTTTTTAATTCATCAAAGAATATTATGTTTATTTTATTTAATAGAAAACTATATTGTGAATGAAATAAGATTTTTGTGTAAGAAATGTTTTATTCTATTTAAAATAAGTCAAAATAATTTTTCTTTTAAAAAATTTATTTATCCAATTATTTAAAAAAATATTTTACATTTTTAGAGAAATGATATTTTTAAATGTATAAGAAATTTTTTTTGTTGAAAATTAAATTATTACCATTATACTAATCATTTAAAAAATTATTATTTATTCAGGCGTGTAAAAAATAATATTTCTTAAAAATAAATTGAAGTTATATTTTGTAAACATTAAATATAATTATTTCTTTAAAAATCATTAAAATTATCTTTTTTAGTTTATAATTTTATTATTCATAATAATAAATATAGTTCGTATAATTTAATTAGAACAACGATATCTCTCTAAAAGTATGAAAAACTAATTTTTAATTAGTAAAAATGCATAGATTATTTTAACTAAAAATATTTCAGACAAAATTATTGGAGGATATTTTTGAACTATTTTTCTAAAAAACCTCAATGAATAATGTCAATATAAATTATACTAAATGTTTAGAATAATAAATTTCATTTAAAAAATTCATTTGAATGTTTTTAGTTGAATCATTAAGATTCTCTATGTCAACCTTTATTTTCAGTTATCAACTTTAATTTTTAATGAATATTTCCATTACAGATCAGTGTCAGTTTCTAGTTTACTCTAGAATATTCTAGTGGAAATTTCATATGAATTTTCATCAGATGTTTCACTATAATTTCTAATGGAGGCTTGAAGACGGCATGATGATGCAGGTATGATGTTGCACAAGGATTTTAGGCCATGTTATGGGATTCCTATCCAGTAGCCCTAAGAGACATATTCTAAATAAATATGGCTTGATGGGTGGGATATCCATTGTGTGTGGAGGGGGTGTAAATCCCCAAACCCAAAATCAGGGTGATGGTGCATTATGTTATTACTTTGGCAAGATTACAAGGATCAAATCCTGAAGGACTGATCAGTTTATCATTCTTGGAAATACATATTACATACATGATACCCATAATAAATTTATAAATTGGAAATAAAAACATGATACATAATAAAATGAAATAAACTACATCCTTGAATTCTTATTCAAAGATTTATTATTCATAACCTGGGAAAATAAAACTAATAAGGGTGAACTCAAATGATCAGTAAGGGTAAATTAAGTGAAAGAAATAATTAATTAATAGGAATAAATTAACATGGAAAGGTAAATAACTGATAACACATGCCATTCAAATAACTAGATACAGAAAATTCAATATGGTAAGGCAAGAAACTAAAACACATTCCATTTAATCGATGAACTAAATATGAAATGTATCCATAGATATATCGATGCAAAATCTCATGGAAGAATAATAACTAAAATATCTATAAAAAAATTCTTAACTATTAGATGTCATTTATTATGCACATGAGGACATATATTGTCAAGATCCATCCTCCGGACAGTTTAAAACTACAGGTAGATTCCTATTTAATCTAGCTAACTTAATTGTCACATGAGAACATGTCCATGCATTAAGGAACTATATAAATTCCAAGATCCACCCATCATTACATGTCCAAAGCATTATTCACATTGAGTAATGAATTTAGTTAATAAAAAATATGCCCTATAAAATATCCACATTGAATAACAGATACATATTTATCAATAATTCCTTATTTAATCAAATAATTCTCAAAGTAATCACCATATGTAAAATGATATATAGTTTAGACAATAATAATATCCATCATATGAAAATATGGATATTCAAGTAAATTATAAAAAAAAATTCTTAGATAAAGACAGAAAATCAAAAAAGGAAGTGAGATTACAAAGATAGTCATTAAGAACAATCTTTTATAGAATAATTTTTCAACATTCCAAAGTGTAACATCCCGAGTTTTTAAAAGGAGAAAATATGTTCGATAGCGTACATAATACGCAAAATCAAACATAATAATTATTATGTTACCTTATTAACTAGCTGTTAAAATGGAAGTAATGAAAAGTATTGATTTATTTATGAAAATATTTTTTACACATGCATTTATTTAATTCTTTTGTGAACAATTATTTAGAAATTGAAATAAAACCCTTTTTATTTAAAAGGAAATGCTTTTTCTGAAAAACATTTAAATGAAAATAAGCAATTTTCTAAAATAATAAAATAACAATTTAGAGATTTTATTAATAAAATATATATGTACTATATTTAATTTCATGTTTTAATTTTATCTTATATTGTTTCTATATATGATATAAGGGAAAATTCAATATTACGGATAAAATGATTGTCTTACAAAAAATGTATTCGTACCACCTTCTCATGGTGAACTCATTTTAAATATAGATTATTTAAATTTTTAGAATATTATTTTTATAAAATAAAATTCTTATTTGGAATTTTTACATCAAAATTTATTTTTTGTTGATTTTTTGTTATTTTTTTGATAATATTTATTTTTTAATGAGTAGTTAAAAATAATGCATTTTATTTTAAAACATTTTTTCATCTGATTTATTTATATCGTATGGTTATCCTTTTTATTGGTTTTAAAGTATAATTATATTATTTTTTTTATCATTTAATACAATTTTTTCATTTTAAGTAATGTCACATTGAAATTATATATAAATGCACATCAATCTTCTGATGGTTTTTACTTTTAAAGAAACTTGTTTTCTCACATTGACAACGTGATGTCATTTTAAATTCATTATTGAAACTTATGTGTTTTGAATTTTGAAAAATGGATTCCATATATGAAATAAATGGGTCTAAATTATATTAATAGGTTTTTTTGTTCTATATAAATTTTAATTACAGTAACTTTTATTTTCCATAGTTGAAGGTAAATCGGGGAAATTTGGGTAACAAACAGTATGATAAAGACAATAAAGCTACCCTATCACCTAAAAAATCGGATTTGATGAATTGAAGTCAACCAATATCACCTAAGGGTATTATTTGATTCATTTAAGGGACTTTTTCCATTAAAGTGATGAAATTTATATTAAAACAAAAGAATGTGACAACATGTCACTCTCTTATCTCTTGTAAGTATAATAACTTTAATGTAGTGGTAAAATTGATGAAACATAGAACATAAATAGTTTCAAGAAAGAAAATGAAATTATATTCCTCATTTTAATTTAATTTATAATTTTTATATATTAAATAATTTATATAAATATTGACGTAATAGTGATACAATAATTATTGTTTTTAGAAAAATATAAAGTAAATGATATTATAAATATTAAAATAAATATTAAATGAACAAATATATGTCATTCAATATTTTTATAGGTTAATATTACATTATATAAGACTATTAAATTATTTATTTAAAGTTATCTATTTTGAGGGTATTATTTAAATTCAATGAAAACATAGTGTAAAATTTACACTATTGATATTTTATTAAATTAAAATTTTATTAAATTATTTAAAAATCATAAAAATCATTTAAAATTACAAAGTAGATGTTTTAGGGTAAAAAAGTTAATTAATTATCCAACTATGGAAAATTTACCAAATATAATTTAAATTAATATCCTTTTAATAATTAAAATGTTGTTACCTCAATAAAAATTAAAAGCGGGTAATTAAGGGTAAATTAAAAAGACGAGGTTTAGAAGAAAATAAATAAATTTATAAAAATAATTGGATGAGATTATTTTGAACTGTTCTTATATTATATTATAAATAAATTAGTTTGGTACCATTTGGATTAGAAATTTATTTTATATTAATTTAATACTTTATTATATCCAAGGATACCCCTCCCCTCTCCTATAAAAAGGAACCCATTCTTCTATATTACACACACTTCCAAAGACTTTTGGTTCATCTAATCTCTTCTTAAAACACTTCCTAGAATCCCTCACCTCATCCTATAATCCTACTTTAGGGAATAAATCCTCCCAAGAAATCCTTTTAGTTTAACCAAAAGAAGTTACCTGATTAAGTGGTAACACCTTCTATCAAGCTTTTTAGTTTATTTTCCATTCTGCACTCCCTATACAAATCTTATTTTATGATTACATTAGAAAACCAGTATCCTAAATATATTAGGATAATTTTAAGAATTGTTTTTAACCTACACTTACCCACACATTCATTTAATGGGTAAAAAACATACTGTTTGTGTGTACGACGAACTACTGCCTCCCGAAACGATGATTATTCAATTTTCCCCCACCAACTCTCATGGTGGCCATTATTATGGAAAATATATTTCTCTATGGTATTTATTTTATTTATATTTTCTCTATTCTTCTATAATTTTTATTTAGAACATACCATTATGCTTTCCATGTGTGTATATACGATAATTTTGTTTAAGGATATGTGGACAATCACCCCCTCAAAGCGATATGACTCATTCCTGCTAAACATGGAATGTATAAAGGAAAAAATGAATGAAAGTAGCATTCATGCATACATACAGCCTACCATCTTCATGAATAGTGCATTTCATTTCTTATATCCAAATATTATAGATTATTATAAATACATATATATAGGATATATATGATATTTATATAATAAATATTATTCTATAGATTATGGAATTTTTACCACATGTACAATTTACATCAAAACAAGTTCATTGTTTACTCAAGTACTCAACATTGACAAAACATAGGATATGGACTTAAATAGATATGTAATTTTTATAACATGGTAATAAGTGATAAAAAATAAATAACAAACCTGAAAAAAAATTCTCAGGAAATTAATATTTACCTAAGTTTATTTTTCAGGAATATAACGATTGTACGTAACAAGTCGGACTGAAGGTAAGCAAACTTCTTAAACCAATTTCCATTTATTGAGTTTTATTCTTACTTTGTTGATTATATTATTCCAAGATTATATGTGGAATCACTATTTTTTATTTATGTTATAAATTCCACTTATCCTTGTGTGGATATATTCTTGCTACATATAATCCCACCATTTATAAATTCTTATGTAATTGATACAAGTTTTTTAAGGTAAATATTAACTGAATTTCCATTCATTGATTTAAATATCCATGTCATTGGTTTCCTTTTTCCAAGAATATGTGTAAATGAACTCTAATTGTTTTAAACTAAATATTTATTTATATTGGGTGTATTTATATTTGTCACACATAATTATGTCATTGATTTATCCGTACTCTAATGATATAATCTTTGTAAGGGGATTTGTCTCAATCTCCTTTCATTGAGGCATATTTTGATGTTATACAAGACCTTATTTTATATGGTGTATAATCAAACCATTTTACTTTTAGATCCATTCAATGGTTTTCAGAAGAAATATTTCTTTTATATGAAGCTTTTTACTAAACGAAAAAAGGGAATGTTTTTTTAACATATACGGTGACAACGAGATTTCTACTATCATGAGCATTATTTGGTATTTGAATTCATCTACAAGATATAATGTTTTTAAAAAAAGTAAATACCATATTTCATTTTTAGGTATTTTGGTTTTCAAAATGGTTTTTAGAATGAATTAATTATATCTTAAAATGATATCATATTATTTAAACGTGGAAATGTTATTTTTTCTTCATGCATGTTTTATGTGTTATAATTATGTTATAGTTCTTTGGAATTTCTTATGTATAAGGGTGATTCTGTGATATACCGAGGGTGGGTGAGCCATTGATAGCTCTGCAGTTCATTGGGTAAAATAACAAAGTTAAAAAATAATGTTTCTCCAAATAGATTTAGGGAATATACTGTGATTGGTATTTCTTGAGTTATGTTAAAGAGTTTGTGTTTCATAGGTGAAAAGTATAATTTTGTGAAAATGATTTCATGGGTTTAAAATATTCACAGACTAATGGTTTTATTCCTTATTTGATATTCGTTACTGATCTTTTTATGCTCATCCCAATTTTTTGAAATTTTTTCCACATGGTATAAGGATGGGTAGGAGAAAGAAATAATCCAAGAATAATTTTATCAAGAAAAAAAATAATGTTTCTTTTTAAAAAGTTTTATATTATAAAAGAAATGAATACTATTTTAGTAGTATCCACTTTGATAAATTTGAGTTTTAATGAAATATCTATGGACTAAATCTTTAAAACTCAAAACTAGAAAAGATCCTCAATGTGAATTAAAGTCAAATTATTATGAAATGTTTAATGTTAAGGCCTAATGGTTGGAGTCAGAGGATGGTTTAGAAAAATTTGGAGATTTGGATATTTTCTTAAGAGTTAGGGATACCATCATGGGTTTATAATTTTAAGGTTTATTATAAGTTAAATTTCTTAGAAACCCCTTTTGAGGAAATATGATCAAAAGTATTAATGTGACTAATGGTATTTTTGGAGACATTCACCCTTGAGGAAATTATGGGATATTAGTTTTTGGGGTGAAAAATGTGAGGTTTGAAATAAACTTTGAGATTAAAATATGTTATTGTTATTTTTGAGGTCTTTAAAATATTTTTTGTAGTGTTATAAGAATTATATTGTTTTAGAAAAAGGAAAACTCACAGGATGGGTGAACACCCGTCGCATCTGGAAAGGTCGCGGGCATCGAACCCACAATAGAAGGGTGAAAAGGGTGCATCACCTACCATTGGCATACGTAAAGTCCATGGTTATTATGACTTATTATTTTTAGTTAAATGATTTTTTGGATTAAGAATAATTTTATTTATGAGACATATATATTATCGAGTAGATAAATATGGGATTGGAAAATGATATTGGGACTAAGTGATAAATGTAATTTTGGATGACATTCACTATTTTGGGAGACCTATATAATCAAAGAAAATAGAATACTGTGGGATTTTATTTGAGAAGTAATGGTTGACTTTTATTTTAGATGAATCCATGTTTTTATTGTGGACATATGGCGATTCGGTTTATTTATGGAAGTGATTAACCTATTTTAGAGAATATGTTATTAGGAAATTACTTTTTGGTATGAGACATTAAGAGTGGTTGATGATATTTGGAGATAAATATTACAAAATATCTTGGAATACTATTTGATCAAATCCTTCTCAATTTTGGGTTTCAATCTTATTTTTGATTATTTTGAGTAATTTTCATGAAATTTGGTTTTTGAATGGTCTTTGTTGAACTTTGGACGTTACAGTTTAATTTTTGAGATTAAAAGTATTTTTTCTTCACATAATGGTTAATTCTTTTGATAGAAATATATTATTTTATTTGGACCTTTTTTGTTTCGGTTAATATTTCATGACATGATGAATAGATAGTTAATATTTTGTGAATTAAGTGATTCTCTAGAAGTTGATTATGGTGCTTCATGTGTGTCCAAGTCATCTTAAATATTCATCATTTGGAGAAAAGATGATTTTTGGTAGAAATTTATTAGAGGATGAAACTCTACTTGAAAAGTAAGTATGTTTCCTTATGTTCTTAGTCAATATTTTTAATAAATTCCTCAATTTTATGAAAAGTATCATAAAAAACATTTTGTTTACTTTGCATACTGTAAAATAAAAGACCAATTAATCCATCACAAGTTTGTGGTTTTCCGATATTTAACTTTATCATGATCAGGTTTTCTATCACTCTCTATCAGAAAAATATGGTTACTTTTTATATAATATCTATGTTTTATTAACTGGAATCCTAATATGTGTTATATTGGGTGACCTTTTTACTTCTCTTTATTTCGTTTAAAGTTGTAGTTTTATTAATCCTTTTTCTGATGTGGGAATAAAATAAAGGTACTTTGAAGAGTCATAACTTTGATACGTAAACCAAATATAAATTTAGAGGATGAAATTTCTAAAATTGGGGTAGAATGTAACATCTCGAGTTTTTAAAAGGATAAAATATATTCGATAGCATACATAATATGCCACATCGAACATAAGAATTATTATGTTACCTTATAACCTAGAAATTAAAATGGAGGTAATGAACCATATTAATTGATTTTTAAAAATATTTTTTTCACATGAATTTAATTAATTATTTTGTGAAAAATTCTTTATAAATAAAAATAATTTTTTAAAATTAAAAGGAAATGTTTTTCTCAAAAACAATTTAAATGAAAATAAGTGAGTTTATAAATAATAATATATCTATTTATGGATTTTATTAAAGAAATATATATGTAATATATTCAATTAATTTTTAAAATTCATCTTTTATGTTTTATTGACAACATAGAAGATCAATTTCAATTTTACATATAAAATAAGTGTTTTTCTAAAAATGCAGTTTTACCGCCTATTGATAGAGAACCCATTTTAAACCTAGTTTTTTAAACTTTTATAATTTATTTTTGAAAATTTAAAATTTATCTTTAGAATAGGAATATCAAAATTTACATTGGATGAATTTTTTGTATTTTCTGATAATATTCATTTTTTAAGGAATAGTGAAATATATTGCATTTTAATTTAACACTACCTTTTCATATGATTGATTTATATTGTAAGGTTGTCATTTTAATTGGTTTTAAAGTATAATTATATTAGTTTTTTTATTTAATCCAATTTTATTCAATGGAATTAATTACACATTGGAACTAGATATAAACTCACATCAATCTTTTAATGATTTTTACTTTTTTAAAAACCCGTTTTCTCGCATTTAAAACCAGAATTAATTTTATGTCAATTACTGAAAATTATATGTTTTTAATTTTAAAAAATGGATTCCATATTTGTAATCCTTGGGTCAAAATTTTTTTAATAGGTTTTTTTTTATTTTTTTGAACTTTATGAATAATTACTACATTAATTTTTATTTACCATAGTTAAAGAGAAATCCGGTAAATTATGGTAACCACCAATATGATAAAGATGATAAAATTATCCTAACAGCATCAAAAATTTTACTGGATTAATGAAATCCTACCAATATCACCTAAGGTTCGGAATTTTATCATTTAATGGTCTTTTGTTCCATGAAAGTGATGTAATTATTATTAAAACAAAAGAAAGTGACAACATGTCACTCTCTTATATCTTATAAGTATAATAATTTTACTGCAGTGATAAACATGATGAAACTTAAAAAATAAATTGTCTCTATAAATCTAATGAAATTATATACATCATTTAAATTTATTTATAATTTTTAGGTATTAAATAATTTCCAAAAATATTGACACAACATTGATACAATAATTATTTTTTAAAGAGAAATATAAAATAAATGTTATTATAAATTTTAAAATCAATATTATATGAAATAATTTATGCCATACATGATATTTAATTGTGAATACCAATTATATAGGAATATTAAGTTATTTATTTCTAATTTATCTATATGTCCGGATGTTATTTAAATTCAATGAAATATATAGTGTAAAAATTTACACTGTTTGATATTTTATTAAAATAATAATTTATTAAATTATTTTAAAATCATAATACTGTTTTAAATTTACAAAGTAGAAATATTAATGTATAAATGATAATTAATTGCCCAATTATAGGAAATCTACCCCATATAAGGGAAATAAAAATCCTCTTAGTAATTAAAATGTTGTTACCATAATTAAAATTAAAAGAGAGTAATTAAAGGTAAATTAAAAAGATAAGGTTTAAAATAAAATAAATACATGTCTAAAAATTATTGAATGAGATTATTCCAAATCTTCCTCATATTATATTAAAAAAATTAGGTTTGGACCATTTGGAAGTGAAATTTATTCCGTATTAATTTAATACTTTTAATAATTTCAGGGGTGCCCCTACCCTCTCCTATAAAAAGGCACTCATTCCTCTATATTACACACATATCCAAACCCTTTTGGTTCCTCTAAAATTAACCCAAAACTATTCCTCAAATCCTAAACCTCCTCCTAGAATCATCCTTTTGGGCATAAATCTTCCCAACGAAGACCTTTTTTATAAACCAAAAGAAGTTACCTGATTAAGAGGTAACACATTCTCTCTATCTTTTTAGTTTCTTTTCCATTCTCCACTCCCTATATTTTTATTATTTTATTATTAAATAACCATAAAAGTATCTTATATATACTAGGATGTTTTTATGATATTTATTTAACCTACACTTACACACATCTCCATTTAATGGTCAACTAACTTACTCTTTCTGTGTACGGTGAGCTACTTTCTCGCAAAAAGATGATTATTCAATTTTTCCCTATCACCTCCCATGGTGGCCATTATGAATGAAAAAATATTTGAATATGATATATATTATATTTATATTGTCCCTATGGTTCTGTGATTTTTATTTAGAACATCCCTTTATGATTTCCATGTTGTGTAAATACGATAATTTCATTTGAGGAAGTGTGGACTACCGCCCCCTCAAAGAAACATGACTCGTTACCTCTATACATAGAACATATAAAGTTTTTTTTTCAAACCTATGAGACATATATGAAATTAATATAATATTGTAAATTATACTTTAATTATTTTTCTTTTAATACGATAAGGAAATGAATGTAGTGTTCATGCATACGTACGACCTACCCTCTCCATCAACGGTCCATTTCATTTCTTATCTCCAAATATTATGGATTATTATAAATACATATATACTAGATATATATGATATTTAAATCATGAATATTATTCTATAGATGAAATAATTTTGATAAATGGATAATTTACATCAAAACAAGTTCATTTTTGACTCAAGTATCCAATATCAAAAAAACATACGATATAAACATAAATAGTTATGTAATTTTTATAAAATGGTAATAAGTGAAATAAAAAATATAATAAACTTGAAATAATTTTCTCAAGAAAGTATAAATAAACCTAAGTTTATTATTTAAGAACATAATGATTATACGTGACGAGTCAGAATCAACGAAAGGGAACTTCTTTACACAATTTTCAATCGTTGGGTTTTACGCATACTTCATTGATTATATTATGAAAATATTATTTTTTTAATCACTATTTATTTATTTATGTTGTGATTTCCACTTATCCTTATGTTGATATATTTTTTATACACATAATATCCCCATTGATATATTTATATGTCATTGATATGAATTTCGTAAGGGAAATCATAAATAAATTTCCAATCATTGAATTAAATATCCAGGTCATTGGTTTTGTTTTTCAAGTAATATGTGTGAATGAACTATGAATTTTTTACAGTGAATATCCACTTATTTTGGGTGTATTTATATTTTTTTACACATAATTATTTCGTTTATTTATTCAAAATATAATGGTTCAATATTTATAAATGACTTTTTCTCAATTTCCTTTCATTGAGGCATATTATGATGTTATACACCACCTTCTTTAATATGGTGTATAATAATCCATTTTTAATTTTAATTACATTATATGGTTTTCAAAATAAATCTTGTTTTTATGTGAAGAGTTCCACTCGATGACAAAATAGAATGTTTTTTTTAACAAATGCGGCGACAACGACCTTTTTGTTGTCGTGACCATTATTTTGTATTTGGGTTCCTTTATAATACATAATGTTTTTAAAATGAAAATAAATAACATACATCCTTTTTAGGTATTGTGGAATTGAAAATTGTTTTGATTTGATTATATCTTTAAATGATATCAGATTATTGCAATGTGGAATTTAATTTTTCCTTTATGCATGTTTTATGTGTTATGATTATTTTATGGTTCGTGGGAATTGCTTATGTATACGGGTGGTTTTGTGGTACACCAATGGAGGTTGATCCCATGATAGCTCTCCAATGCATTGGGTAATGTGAAGGAGCTGAACGATAAGGTTCCTCCTAAGAGATTTAGGGAATACACTGTGACTGGTATTCCAAATGTAGCTATTAAGGTTACTCCTTATGTAGTTGTGAAAGCTAAAATGTAACTAAGATATGAATTACAAAAGATACCTTTATGATTTATTATTTCTTTGATTCTTATAGAAATATTTTATTTCATGAGTTATGTTAATGATTTTATGTTTTATAGGTGAAAACTATGATTTTGTGTAAATGTTTTCATGGGTTTAAATTATTCATAGAGTAACAGTTTTATTCCTTATTTAATATTTCTTACTGATATTTTTATTCTCATCCCAAGTTTTTGAAGTGTTTTCCATTTGTTATACGGATTGGTAAGAGAAAGGAAGAAGTCAAGAATTATTTTATCAAGAAAAAGAAATCATGTTTCTCTTTAGAAAATTTTATATTGTGGAATAAATGGATACTATTTTAGTTGTATCCAATTTGTATAAATTTGAGTTTTTATGCATAGCTATGGCCTAATTCTCCAAAACTCAAAACCTGAAAAGATTCTCAATGTGAAATAAATTAAAATTATTATGCAATGTTTAAAGCTCAGGCCTTATACAAATCATCCATACCACATTGAAACATTTAAATCATAATCCCCTTGAAGGAGTAATACTAAATTAAACTTACAATATCATGAGAGTAATGATATTCACAATATAACTATTCAAAAATAAGTATATACACCAAATATAAGTTAATATTCGAAAAATAACAAATAAGACTCAATAGAATGTAAGTTGAGAAGGAATTAACTTACCATAACCTTATTTTTGTTGTGTTGTATTTATAATATGATATAGCGGATTAAAATAGGTTAATAACTTATACCATAAATAGACTCATATTCATAATATAATATATTAATTTTTTATAATATCTTATCACTCGTTTGTTAACAATCATTCATTATTTTGACTATTTAGGGTGTTTATTGACTAGTTTTTCCAAATATGTTTTAACTTATTATTTGTTTTTATTATTAATTATATCATGGGTTCCTCATATAAATAATGTAAACCATGATTCAATTAACATATATATTCATTACATATATATTTATAATAATCTATCAACTATTGAGATAAGAAATGAAATGCAACATTCAGAGAGATGGTAGGTCGTACGTACACATGAACTCTACTTTCAATTAATTAGAAAATTAAAAGAATGAAAATTAAATTATACATATGTATATGATAATTCCAGTATCATATCTATGTAATATATGTTACAATGTTTTATTGAGACCAACCTTTATACATTCCATGGATGTCATGAATGAGTCACATCACTTTGAGGGGGCGGAAGTCCACACTTCTGCAAAAAATATTATCATACTTACACAAGATAGAAAGAATAAAGGTATGTTCTAAATAAAAATTACATAAGAATAAATAATTTATAAATATAATATATAACTTATATAAATATAGTTTTCTTTTGTAATGAAAACCATGAGACATGTTAAAAGTAAAATGAACAATCATCGTTTTGTGAGGCAGTAGTTCGTCATAAACAGAAATAGTATGTTTGTTTCATATTATATGAATGTGTGTATAAGTGTAGGTTAAAAACTTGACATAAAAAATCTAATTATATTTTTGATTTAGTTTTTCTAAATGATCATTTAATAAAAGTATTTTACGGGGTGGATAATGGAAATGAAACTAAAGAGCTTGAGAGAAGATGTTACCTCTTAATCCGGTAACTACTTTTGGTTTGTAACAAAAGGATTTTTTGGAAGGATTTTTTCCCAAAGGGAGGATTAAAATACAAGGGTAGGGATTTTTTATAGCTATATGGGTATATATTGACTGAACCTAAGTGGTTTGAATGATGTGATGAATGGGGATAGGTGGTGGCCTTTTATATGGGAGGAAAAGGACTCACTTGGTATTTTTGAAAGGAAGTGAAGTGTACCCACATTTTTACATAAAAAAATATTAAAAAACCAAAAAAAAATAAATATTTAATGTCAATGTATGATTTATGCCCAGAAAATCGGTGCTAGAAAATTTCATAGGTCATTTGGGCCCTTAAGATAAAGGTTTAGTCCTTTATTATGATTAATTTTACCTTAATAATTGTAATTAATTTTAATTAAATTACCTAATTTTTTTAGTAAAATTTTTTTATTATTAGATTATATAAATTATGATTATTCAAAATATACAATCCACTTTTCCAAATTCCAATCACATAAGTGGCATAAATTAATTTTAAAATCATCCCGTGGGCGGGATAAAAATGTGTGTTTTTAAAGTTAAAATAACAAAAATATTCATCGGTTTTTACATTCAATTTCCAAGTGAAATTGATCCCAATAAACTAAATTGAATTGATTGATAAAAATATGATATAATTATACTTTAAAACTAGTCTAAAACATAATTTTTCCTTATAAATATATTATATATAAAATCAGCTTTTAACTAAAATTCATTATTTATGCAATTCATTAAAAAATGAAATGTTTTATAAACATTTCAAAAATTTACCCTAAATTAATATTTAGGTTTCTCTTTTAATGAGGAAGTTAATTTTTATGTATTAAATTAATTAAAGTGTAATTTTTTTTATTTAAAATGGGTTCTTCATTAAAAGGTAGTAAAATTGCCTTTATAAAAATATTGGCTTTTAAGAGTAATATTTGGCTTCTTCTTATCTCATGACTATAAAATCTATTGGATGAACATCAAAAAAAATTATTGATTATATATTATATATATTAAATTAATATAGCCCACTAATTGTTATTAATTAAGCCTATTACGGTAAAACATCTTTGTGAAAATAATAATGTTTTCGTTTATATTGAATCGGGTTTCATACTCATTTCTAATTAATTTATAACCAATGAATTAACTTTAAAAAATTATATACCACAGATTTTCATAAATTAGTAACCCATTTTCGTAAATACTAATTTAAAGTTAGGTTATATATCTTTATATTTAATAATTTATCATTATTTAGTAAAACTCAATCTTGCATGTAATGTAAGATCTCAAAGAAAGTCACTCTTATGCTAATGAAAGGTAACTTGGTGTCGAGTGAATTACCAAATATAGAATATATTAAATGTGTTTAAAATATAAAATATATTTTAACGTATCTGGGTATTATTTTCCTTTACACACTTGGTGTCTCGTGTCATGTATGCTATCAAATATAAGGTTTTTACTTTAGAATTTACGGGTGTTAGATTCTCCCCATCTAAAAGAAATCACGTCTTCACAATTTAAATTTGATCTAGGAAATATATATGTTGAAAATAAACTATTATTGAATGACACACATCATAAAAAATTTTAATATCTCATATTCCTAATAAGAAAGAATGGAAAGTACAATGATCATGTAAGTAGGTTCCCTAATAAGAGAACATAGGTGGGTAATGGAAACAAGGACACATAGGAAAATTATAACAATCAAGTTATGATGGGGTGTTCTTGAGAATGTGGTTAAGAAAATTTTAGAAATTAAAAAGACCTCAATCTGTGATGATATAAGGGCCATCTGATTCATCTGAAATGAAGGTACTAGGTAAATATTTTTGGATTCAATATCATTTTACTAGAGTTGAGTAATTCTTTCACTCTCTATGAATATAAAAAAATATAATTACTTAGTACATTTTTATAAAAAAAATATTATCTTTCATTATTTAATTAACTATTTATTCATAATCACTTAGAACAAGATTCATCACATAGTGTTGTAATATATAATTCTCTAAAACCATATCCTAAGTTCAACTTAATACATTTCATAAATGGTTAACCTTTCTAAAAGATTATGATCAAATTTATTAGAAGGAATTTCATTAATTTACAAAATGAACTTATCATTAGCCTTTAATCAACATGAAGAAGCTCTCGATTTTTATATTCCAAACATGATAATGACTTCATCATGTAGTATCACTAAATTTGTTAATAACTATAATTACCATAAAACCTTGTTGGAAACATGCATTTTACCATATTGCTTATGTAGGAAACATTTTATTTGATATATTATTTAGATACAAAAGTGTTTTAAACACCATCAATGATATCATATACCAATTTTTGAAAAGTCATTAATCAGTTCCAAGGTAAACTACACTTATCCAAATCAATAATTTCGTCACTATTATCTCAACATCAAGAACATATTAAGTGTTGTCTTTCAACCAATAATGTGTTTTCTGAAAATATTATTTTCAATGAATAAACTTTCTTGGTAACATTAATCATATGATCTTAAATACCTAATGAAAAAGTACTACAATATAATCCTTATATATTTCAGAAATCATATGATGAGAACATCATAAACAAAATACTTTTACAACATATTTCTTAGATCCAAAAACATAAGTGATTTAATTATTCCACCTTGACTATGACAATAACATATTCTTTACCTTGATCTCTTATCTTCATCTAAGGTATATTTTCTTGATTCTTGGGGAATTCATTTTCATAGTTCCCCATATCATTATAGTTTTTGCGTTGAATAGAAATGTTTTCCTTTTTTCCTTTTCATTCTTTTGAATCATAAACCTTTTATACAAAATAATAACAAACCCCCAATACTTCCACGAATTTACTAAGGTTATTATTTCCATAGTTATCACATGCAAGAAAATCCTTCTTTCCCTTCATCTACTTTCATTAATTCCATTTTCCAAAATTTTCATAAGACCACTTCTTCTCTTGGTTTCCCTTAAAGCCATAGGATTGAGAGAATTATTTCTCTATCTTAATAGCACATAAAACTACTTCATCATATGAAGAAAAATTATGATAAACTAGTTCCCTTCATAGATTTAGACTATGTACTTCAAAGAAATGATTAATCTTAGATTCTATGTTTCATATAAAATCTATAGCATACCCTGCTAACCTGGTAAAGTTTGATTCATACTCCACAACATTTTCTTCCTCCTTTTTATTTAAACTAATGAGCTTCCTCTTTATCTAAATTTTTTGATCATGAGGAATGTATTTATCTAAAAATTTCTCCTTAAAAGTTCTCCATTATATGAGTTCAATTTCTTCTCCCTCCCTTGTATTCTAAATTGGAGAACACCACGGGTCACCATCACCTTGGAGATAATAGACCACAAGTGTAACCTTTTCTTTTTCACTACATTCCAAGGCATTAAATATCTTCTTTAGAGACTTAATTAATTGCTCAACTATAAATAGATTAGTAGTCCCACAAAACGATGGGGGATTCTACAGTATAAATTGATCCATCATAGAAGATTCTATCTGTGGAATAGGTTTCTCAATCTGGGAAAGGTTATTTTTCATAACCTAACTAAGTTTCCCTAATATATCCACAACTTTCTCAGTTCTAATACTAGCTATATTTTTTCCCTCAGTTGGGAAATATCTACATTTTCAATGAATACTGATAACATTGTTCCTTCCAGGCACAATTTCTAAACAAAAAATTATTTTAGATTAGATCATAATGTTATGAACTTTCTATAACTCTAAATATGGTATAACACATAACATTAATTTATACATCATTAATCCTAGAATCATAAACTTTGGTTACTTTGGGAAAATATTTACTTTCAAATCCATCATAATGGTAGGTAAAGAAAATTTGAACTATCCTTAGAGTATCCTGGAGTGTGTCAAATTGGGTGTCAATTAAGGCTTGTTTTTGAATACCAGTTTACACCGAGTTAGGATTGTCACACCTTGTCGGAGTTGTTACTCCTAGGTGCATCTATTCTAGAACCACATCCACTTATAGTATCCATCCAGGATGTATTACTATGAATACCCATATAATATCTATATTAAAAAATTATATGAAGTTCTCCTATAATTATACTCAATATATATCTTAGGATTTTTCTCCCTAATATATGATTTCTAAATATAGTTTCCAAGTTTTCTATTGAACTACCTCTAATACAAACTTTAACTCTCTGGCCATAGAATCCTAGAGTCGGTGTATTATGTTATTACATTGGCATGATTATAAGGAATCAAAAACAAAAGAACTAATCAGTTTAGTAGTCTTGGAAAGACATATTTCATACATTATACCCATAATACATTGGGAAATAAGAAATAAATACATGATACATAATAAAATGAAATAAATTGCATCCTGGAATTCTTATTTAATTATTTCTTCATTATAACATGGGGAAAGAAACATAATATGGGTGAGATTAAATGTTCAACAATGGTAAAAAAATGGAATAAATAATTAATCAATTAAAAAAATTACAAGTAAAGGTAAATAACTAATAAAACATTCCATTAAAATAACTAGATAAGAAAAATTCAATATGGAAAGTTAATAAACTAAAACACATTCTATTTAATCAATAAACTAAAAATTAAATGTATCTATAGATTTATCGATAAAAAATATAGTGGATTAATAATAACTAAAATATATATGATGGAAATTATTAATTATTTGGTGTCAATTATTATTCAAATGAGGAACTATATGGTCAAGATGCAGCCTTCGGACAGTTTAAAAATATAGGTGGAGAAATGTTTAATTTTGCTAATTTAATTATCTCATGAGAACCTATCAATGCATCAAGGAGCTATATAATGTTCAGGATCCGCATGTCATTTCATATCCAAGACATTATTCATATAGAGTTATCGATTTAATTAATAAAAAAATATGCATTATCAAATATCTATATTAAATAAAAGATATGGATTTATCAATAATTCCTCAGTTAATCAAATAATTGTCAAAGTAAACATCGTATGTAAAATGATAAAGGGTTTAAACAATAAAAGTATCCATAATATGAAAATATGGGTATTAAATTAAAATATAATAAATTTATTGTTTCAACAGAAAGAAAGAAAATTAGAAAAAGGAAGTGAGATTGCAAAGATAATTTTTAAGAACATTCTTAAGGAGAAAAATATTTAAACATTCAAAAGTTTCCCTTTCCACATTGAAACATTTAAATCACAATACAAATGAAGAAATACTATTAAATGAAACTTATAATACAATGAGATTAATTATATTCATGATATAACATGTTCAAAGGTAGTATACACACCAAATAAAAGATAATTGATGAAAAATAATAGATAAGTCACAATGAAATGTAAATTGAGATGAAAATCCCTTACCTTAACCTTTTTTTGTTGTGTAGCATTTATCCTCCTATATTTTGGTTTGAAATATGTTACTAACTTATACAAGAACCATACTAATATTAATAAATTCATATATTAATTTATTATAATATATTATTACCCTTTTTTAATAATATTTTATTATTTTTGACTATTTTGGGTGTTAATTTCCTAGTTTTCTCATGTATGTTTTGAATATTTATTTTTTGTTATTATTAATTAGATCATGGTTTCATCATATTATGAATTCAAAGAATGATTTAATTAATATAAATATTAATTACTTATGTATTTACGATAATCTATAATGTTTGGAGATAATAAATGAAATGCATCATTCATGGAGACGGTGGGTCTTATGTACGCATGAATGCCACTTTCATTTCATTGTCATGTTAGAAAATTTAAATTAAATAATAAAAATGTATATTATAATCCCATAATAGTATATATATAATATATGTTACATATTTTTATTAAGACGAACCTTTATGCATTCTATGTATGGAATGAATGAGTCACATCGCTTTGAGGGGCCGATAGTCCACACTTAGTCAAACAAAATTATCGTATTTACGCAAGATAGAAAGCATAAAGGTATTTCATAAATAAAAATTAAAGAAGAATAAAGGAATTATAAATATACTATATAACATAAATAAACATAGTTTCCATCATAATGGTTACCATGAGATGTGGTAGAGTAAAAATTAATAATCATTATTTCATGAGGTAGTAGTCTGCCATACACAGAAAGAGTATGTTTGTTACCCATTAGATGGAGGTGTGTGTAAGAGTAGGTAGAAAACATTGTATAGAAACATATCATTATTCTTGGGATATATTTTTTTTACATGATAATAAAATAGGGATATTTTAGGGGGTGGATAATATAAATGAAACTAAAGATCTTGAGGGAATACAAAACCTCTTAATTGAGTAACAACTTTTGGATTGTAGGAAAAGGATTACATGGAAGTATTTATGCACAAAGGGAGGAATAAAGGTCAAGAGGAAGGATTTTTGGAATCTAAATTTATAAATATTGGCCAAAACTACATGGTTTTATAACTGTGAGGAATAGGGAGATTTGGTGTCCTTTTAAAAGGGACGAAAATTACTCACTTAGTATTTTTTAAAATAAATTAGGTGTACCCAAAATTTTACAGGAAAAATGTATTAAAAAACCAACCAAAATAAATAAAACAAGGATAATTTATGATATATGTACATAAAATGGGTTTTGGAAAAGTTTTTAGTTCATTTGATCCCTTAGGAAAAAAGTTCAGTCCTTTTTTAAGCGTAATTTTACCTTAATAATTATAATTAATTTTAATTACATTCACTAATTTTTTCAGTGAAAAAAAATGGCCTTATTAGAAATTAAAATTAAAATTATTCCAAATATGGATTCCATTATTCAAAATTAAAATCATATAATTGGTAGATATTAATTTAAAATTCATCCCATGGGGTGGACAATAATGTAGGTTCCAAAAGTAAAAACGTCAAAAAGATTCTTAAGTTTTCACATTCAATTTCAAATTGAAAATGATATCATTGTCATAAATTAGATAAATTTATTAAAATATGATCCTTTTATACTTTAAATCAAATCTAAAACAAAATTTATCCTTATATGTATATTAGATTAAAATGGAGTTTTTAACTAAGATTCGTTATTTTTCAATATTCATGAAAAAATGAAATGTTTTAGAAAAATATAACAAATCACCCTAAAATAAATTTTATGATTTTATTTCAATGATAATGTTTATTTTGACATATTAAATCAATTAATGATTCATAATGAATATGTAAAATGAGTTCTCCATTAAAATGCAGTAAAATTACCTTAAAAAATATATCGGTTTTTAATTGTAAAATTTGGTTTGTTCTTTTCTCATGATTATCAAATATATTGGATGAAATTAAAAAAATATATAATATTGAATATATATTATATATATTACATTAATATCAACAAATAATTGTTATTAATTAACTCTATTTGGCTAAAACAACTTTTTAATAATAATAATATTTTATTTTATATTCTAGTTGTATTCATATTTATTTCAAGTTAATTTATAACCAATGAATTGATTTTAAAAATATGTAGACCGTAGATTTTAATTATTTATCTTACCATTTTTTACAACTAATAATTAAAAGTTTTGGTTATACCTTGTTATATTTAATAATAAATCGTTATTTAGTAAAACTCAGTCTTCCGTGTAATGTAAGATTTCGAAAAAGTCACTCTTTCGTGTAACGCAAGGAAACTTGGCATCGAGTGCATTACCAAATATATAATATATAAAATATATTTAAAATAGTAAATATATTTTAATGTATCATGGTATTATTTTCTCTTACGTTCTTTGTATCACGTTCCATGCATGCAATCGATTATAAAGTTCTTACATTAGAAATTCAGGGGTGTTACAGGGGAAATGGAATGCCTTTTCGAACTATGTTTGTGGTGTGTCTATGTTTGAATGTAATTGTACCCCCACGATCCTAATATATATATATATAATGTAAAAATATAATACATATTTTATATCATTGAATTTATTACCAATATAATTATCATAATTTAGTTTTTAATAATATATTCTATTATTTTATAAATATATTATTTTATTTTATTAAGAAACATCCACTAGAATTCCTCTTAATGTATTTAAAATTGTTGTTAATATATAATCATTAAAAAATATATTAAATACATCTTATAATTTCATTAATCATAAATTTAGTTTTAGTTATAATTTCATATGTTATTTATATTTTTATTCATATAGAATACATATTTTTAAATGGTAAACTATATTATATTTATAAATATTATATAAAAAATATAATACATATTTAATTTATTTAATTTATTGTAAATATATACATTTTTTGAATTGTGAACCTTCTCCTAGAATATCCACTTAAACTTCCACTAAGACTTCCACATGAATTCCCACTTAATGGATTTATAATTTATTATTTATAATTATTTGGTAAATTATATACTAAATATAAATTATAATTTCATTTATTATAAATTTATTTTTAGTTATAATTTCATTGTTATTTACTTTTTTATCTAAAATATACATTTTTAAATTTTAAAATATATTATATGTAAAAAACAAATGAAACTAATATAATGACTATTTTATATCATTGAATTTATTATAAATATATTTATTAAAAATTAATTTTTATTAAAATATTCTTACATTTTATAAATATAGACTTATTATATTGTGAAACTTCTAAAAAAACATCCATTAAAACTTCCACTGTAAATTCTTCTTCTGTAACATCCAATTAATTGATTTCTTATTTTTATTATAAATTATTTATAAAAAATATATATTAAATATAACATATTAATTATTTTATTATAAATTTATTTGTAGTTATATTTTAATATTTTATTTAAATTTTCATTCGTATAGAGTATGCAATATTAAATAATAAATCATATTATATTTATCAAAATTATTTAACAAATATAATACATATTTCACTTCAATCTATTAATTATAATTTTATTTATTAAATTTTCATTTTAATGAAAATATTTTTTAGCTTTATAGATATATAATTTTATCTTATTGTGAATCTTCTATTGAAACTTTCACTAAAACCTCCACTGGAAATTACACTGGAACTTCATCCACAGTCACTTTCACTGAATAGATTTACAATTTTTATTTAAAAATAATTTGTAAAAAATATATGAATCATTTCTTATAAGTTCATTTGTTATAAATTTTTTTATATATAATTGCATATTTTAGTTACATTTTTATTCTTATATAATATACATTATTAGATAGAGAATTATATTATATTTATAAAAATTATGTAACAAATATAATAAATATTTAATATCATTCACTTATTATAAATTTATTTATTAAAATTTAATTTTTATTAATATATTCCATATTTTTATAAATATATACTTTTATTATATTGTGAAACATCCACTCGAACATCCACTCAAACTTTTACTAGAACATTTATTAGAACATCTTCCACTTGGACTTCCATATAATGAATTTAAAATTATTATTAATAAATATTTTTTAAAATATATATTAAATATATCTTATAATTTCATTTTTTATAAATTTCGTTTTTTTATAATTTCATATTAAATTTACAATTTTATTCATATAGAATATAAATTCTTAAATTGTATATTATTAAATATTTATAAAAAAATATGTAATAATTATAATAATTATTTTATATATCTAAATTTACTATAAATATATTCATAATAATTCATTTTTTATTAATTTATTCTTAATTTTATAAATATATAATTTTGTTATATTGTGAAACTTGCACTGGTACTTCCATTGGAACATCCACTAGAAATTTCACTAAATGGATTTATAATTGTTATTAATAGATATTTGTTTTTTAAAAAATATTAAATATATCTTCTATATGAATTTATTATAAATTTAGTTTTAATATAAATTCATATTTTATTTTCATTGTTATTAATTTAGTGTATACATTTTAAAATGGTAAATTATATTATATTTATAGAAATTATGTATAAAATATAATACATATTTTATATGAGTGCATTTTTATAAATCTATTTATTAAATGTTAATTTTTATTAATATATCCTTTCCGGATATGATCCATCTCAAGGTTTTCTATAAAGATAATTCTTTCTTTGAAGCTTTTCCCACTGAAGAGCATATTTATGAGGCTATGAGAGGACATAACCTGGAAAGTGCTCCGGGACCAAATGGATTCCTAAGATATTTTTATAAGGTTTCATGGGATATGATCTAGGGGGTATGGTGAATGTCATTCATGATTTCTTTAGAGGGGGATTTCTTTCACGCGTGGCTTGTTCTACCAAACTTCTATTAATCCCCAATATCAAGGACCCCTTGGCACAATATCAATCAAAATGTCATCGGCTCAAACATGGATATCAAGTGGATAAAGACAAAATCCTATGATTGGGTTTAGTGTAATTTTATGATCAAAGTGTTGGTAAAATGGGATTCTCTCCCTAGGAAACTGATATTATATTCTGGTTATTCATCTCCCCTTGTCACTCGATCTCCTTCATGGGAAGAAACTATTGATTTTTAAAAGCTATCTAGCGATAAGGAAAGGTGATCTCATCTACCCTACCATATTCATTATTACACAAGATTTACTTAGTCGTCTCATCGATTATGGGATCTATCAGGGGGAGGTGATACCTTACTGATTCAGGCATCGCTTGTGTACCATCTCCCACCTTATGTTCGCTGACAATACCATTATATTTCTCATTGACAGCAAGAGATCTATTCAGAGAGTCAATAAATTACTTGATGTATATTGAAAATAGACTAGTCATATTATAAACCAGACTAAAAGTATCTTCTATAAATCCAATTTAGGCTTGGACAAAAGAACATCCTCACACATAAATAATCTTGAAATTAATAAGAGAACAATTTATATTAACTACCTAGGTGCATCCATTTCATCATGTAGGCCCTAAATTCATCACTTTCAAATTTGTTGAGAAAATCACTGGGAGGATTACAAGTACGAAAAACATGTTCCTCTCATTTGATGGTAGAACCAATTTGGAGAATAGCATCATGTGGTCCATTCCCACACATGAAAACTCGACTACCAAGGTTCTAAAGATATAATTTCTCACATTTAAAACATTTTAGAAACATTTATATGGGACAATAATTTAGAAGGGAAGAACCATAGGGCCTCCTGGGAAAAAATATCCAGGTCTGTGAGGAAGGGATGCATTAATTTAAAAAATCTTTCAGATAACCTCTATTACATGCATGCAAAACTAACATGGGAGATTCTGGAGGAATAAACTATATGGGAAAAGTTTATGGAAATATAATTTCATAGTGAAATAGTTAAGGTAAGAGGTGGCCCTAACTATTTTTTATCAGTTATCCAACCTCATATGATGACTCTCCAAATACATACTCACTAGATAGTGGGAAAATGAGATATTTTATATTGGAACCACAATTGTACTGGCTCCAAGATCTGATTTATGATCTGTCTGGTCCTTCATATTTCTTTCAGAAGTGCATGTAAGAATCCAAACTTCATTAATGAAAACTTGGACAAAAAACAATGGGAGATATTTTATCTCATTAAAATTAATAATTACCCAAAAAAGTTTTTTTATACAGAATATTTATTAGAGATATTCCTGGTGATGAATTTCAGAAGAGTTTCATGTTGTAACCATGGTATTATATGCATGAATTGGAGTATGGTTTGCGTGCAAAGAAAGGGAAGAGGGTCACGCAAGTATTGGTTTGGTCGCGCAAGTGATTTATGCGACAGAGGCTAGGGCAGTTGGAGCTACGCGCTGGGACTTGCGCGTCGTGAGGACACTTGTGAGCCACCGTACATGGGGTCCATTTTTCCTATAAATAAAGTACCACCCCTCCTCATTTGTAATGAAGTTCAACACTTAGATATTTTTCGAGCTCTCGTCATGCAAGTGGTTGAGTCGTGCAAGTGGTTGTTGGGTTGCGCAAGTAGAGGCTATGCGGCGGTTGTTGGCTGCGCGACCAAGGCAGTTCGGGAGTCAAAGGGGCAGAGTCGCACAAGTTTGGATTTGAAGGAGGAAGTGTCTCGCAAGTGTGTTTGTTTCACCTGCGTGCCAATTTTTTACCGCGCAAGTGACTTGCGCTCCATTCTTGAAACTTGCGTTCCAGTCTTGGAGAAGTGCTCCAGGTGAGGTTGTTGTATGCCGGACCTTATGGAGTTGCATGACAACTGGAAGATTGCCCGATACCTTCGGTGCAAAGTGGGATTAGTATAAGAGTGAATGTTGGACATCAACAGAGCATCTACATTCAATAGAGGATGCATTATTTTTCCATGATGAAGAGTCCTTCATGTCTATAAACTTAGTGTGACTTCACCAAGGGCTGTGAGCCAGGGGAGTCAACGGGAGAGACCCAAGGGACATAGTGAGCTAT
The DNA here is from genome assembly GCA_963277665.1 of Viscum album. Classification (NCBI taxonomy): domain Eukaryota; kingdom Viridiplantae; phylum Streptophyta; class Magnoliopsida; order Santalales; family Viscaceae; genus Viscum; species Viscum album. The sequence goes on along the minus strand of OY728162.1, from coordinate 1,275,274,938 downwards.
CCTTGAACAATTGTTAAGGAAGTGAGCCTAGGATAGAGTGACTATTCCCGAACCTTTGTAATTCACATCTAGTGAAGTTTAGTGGAATTAGGTACGACCGAAAACCTGTTGGCGTATGCTCCTTGGACGTAGCCCTTAGTGGTGTACTAAGTAAAAAGTGTTGTGTCTTATCTGTGCATGTGAATGTTTTCTTTCTGATCATTTTCATCATACAGGTTCAACAAGTTCCTACCAACATGGGAACAAGATCCATCACATTAAAAGAAAAAGTTGTCACCCTGATTCACCCCTCCCCTCTCAGGGTGTCTCGGGGTCCTTCATTTCATTGGATTTTGAGATTGGGGACTGGTGGGGAGAGACATCATGGAGTAAGGAGGCTCCAGAGAAGTAAAACTTACTTTAGTGGAATATACTAAAATGGGACCTTTAAACTAGTGATAATATCAAATGGATTGGAATTACCACAATGTCAAGGTGCCAGTTCCATAGGAACCAAATGGAGGAAAGAACTGAGCACTTATTCTTTGAAGGGTAATGGGATCGTGCTATGTGGAATGAGTTTAGGGATTTCAAAGTCTTTTCTGGATAGCACATACAAGGCCTAAATTTTCTAGAAAGGGGCTCTTGGGAACCTAACTTAATGTAATAGAAAGGGAGGAAAGAACATTGGTTCTTTTCAAAGGGTGATGGAGTATCTGGAAGGTGTGGAGCAACACTAGTATTGATGGTAACCCGTGAATGGGAAGAACAATGACTATCAGGAACAAGAACTAATTGTGGACCTGATGTATTTCATCAAAAACCAAGATAAAGAACCAATGATCAGATCGATCTTCATAGGTAGGTATCCCATATCTTCCAATCTAAATATTAAACATGGTCACTAGTTCAGATGAAATCCTCCTCTATCCAGACTAAAAAATAATAAATATGGAACATTCATATCAGGTGTCGTGAAGGGGGGAGGTTTGGTTCATGACCAATGGGGGGGCTATCACCCTAGATTTTATAGCATATCATGGCATTATGGACTCTGTATAGGCATAAGAAATGGTGATTCTCCCTAGTCTTCTCTTGTGAAAACATGTAAATATCAACTTTTCAGAGGTAGAAATGGACTGCATCACTTTGTATGGCTCATTCATGGATCAGGTCCCATTCATTGATCAATTTCTTATATTATTAGAAGGTGCAGGAATATTTTTAATAATAAGATAAAATTTATTCACACCTAGAGAGAGGGAAATTGAGAAGCATAATTTATTTCATCCAAGGAGGGTGATCGAGAGAGGGTTTATTATTTCCCTAGTATAATCACTCTTCCAACTGAGGGGTTTAATCTTTTAGAGGCAAATTCTCTTGGGGAACATTACTTTCAACTTCCTTGATCTTTTTATATACTTTCTCTTGTTTTATGTTCTTCTACTCTCTCTGAACCTTATTTTTTGTTAGTAAAAATATAATATGATGATATTGTATTAATATATTCTTTATTTTTATAAATTTATACTTTTTCAATATTGTGAAACTATCATTGGAATGTCCATTGAAACTTCCACTAGATATTATTCATGAACATTAACTAAATGGAATTATAATTGTTATCAATATGGATTTTTTAAAAAATATTATATATATATATATCTTATAAGTGTATTTATTATATATTTTTTAATAATATATTATAAAAATGTATTTTTATAGTATCTCCCACTACTAAGAGGTTTTCTATAGGTTTTCCTAGGGTTTGGGTGTTTATAGGTTATTCTTAGGGTGGGATGATCAATGGTGGTGACACTTTCTCATGGGTTGTCATCTTTGATTCCTTCCCATCAGTGGACCAATGATCTTTTTTTATTCATTAATCTAGAGGTTGTATAATGGTGTTACCTCTATCAAAGGGGTGGTGGATTATTAGTGTTCTGTATATGTTTTACCAATCACTACTCTCAGGTGCCCATCATTTTTTCCTTATTGACACACTCATGGGGCATCACTATTTCCAAATGGGTGCTATCAAAATAAAAAAAATTATAAAACTAAAAATTTTCTAATAAATTAATTAAAACTTAGTATAGTTATGTTTGAGGAAGATACCATATATATAGTGATTTATTCTGATTTTGTTTTTAAAGATTTAATTTTATTAGATTTACGATATTGGTGAAGAAGAGATTGGTTCGAATGAGTTTTAAGAAAGCAAAAGAAGAAAGTATATTCATTGGTTGGTTTGATGATAGATTCTGAAAAGAGTGCCTAGGTTTTGTATTATTAGGGTTTGGGTGGAATTGTATTTTCGATAATATGTTGATTAATTCATTATTGGTGCCAGAGTCGAGACGGGGTAGATCCAATGGTCATGGTATCCCCTCCTTGACATGGTAATCCCCTATTTCCGTTGGTCCTGTAATTTAGGGTTTCTCTAAATCAACTTTATCTTGATATTGTATTTAATCCTAATTACACAAAATTTGACAATGATCATTCATTATTGAATGTTTTCAGATTCACAATTTTAAAGTTATTTTTTTCATTCAATTATAAATGTTCATGATAAAAGTAAACTAAAGGGATTATAAATTGATTGAAGTAATGACCAAAAACCAAATAATTAATAAAGGAAAACAAATAAATTCAAAATAATCTTCCCTCTTCTATTACATAAACCTTTTATAAAGTTAGTTCACCCCTCCCATCCTAGTTATGATAGGACAAGAGGGAAGGAGAGAAGAAAAATAATTCATAATGAAAAATGGGATGAACTCTGGGAGGACCCTACACAACATAGCTTCTCAGTCCATGATTTGGTATCTAGGATATCCCAACATCAGCAGGCTAGACCTCCCTTTATTGACTCTGAAAGAGTTTCAGTATTAATTAAGTTTATTAAGGATTGGTCCAAAATGGGTCATGGGTGGGTCCCAGGTGTTAAATTGACTCTAAAATTATTGATACATTAAACCAAAGAACATAAATCTTGTCCTAAAAATTTACACGAAATGTAATTTTTTTCACTTTTCTTCACCTCAAGACATGTCTCACTTTCATGAAATTCACCAATTCATGGTTTTTACTGATTACATGATGCGTAATTATTGTTCGACATGTAATTTCTTTTTTCTACTCTGGATGTCTTGATTTTCCTCAATTCTTTAGTTATGTGACATAGAGGTGTTCCACGATCATCCTCAAAAATCTGGTGTCATGCCTCTAGAGAATTGTCTATTATATCCAACCATAAAACAAAAAATGACTTAAACAATTCATAAATTAGAATTAATAGTCAATTAAATTCTTAAATAGATATATTAAAATACCATAAAATACATGAATGAAATAGGGATATCACTCATCATTAGTGCATGGCTGATCATATCTGATTACCCTATAGAAGAATCTTACTTTTAAATACAAGAAAGAAATTCTCCATCATAGCCAAAAAAGGATGAAAATGAATTCATAATTCATAGAATTTCCTCCTTTTCATTGGTAAATTCTGACTCAAATGATCCTTAAAACCAAATATGCTAAAAAACATGATGCATAACATCTGGTTCCTAGAATATGGAGCTTCCATTATAGAAATTGTGGTTTCTGTGTTGATTTTTTTGTTTTTTAAAGAAAATGATATAAAGAAGATCCCAAAAGGAAGATTGTGGTCATATTATAACTATATTGTCTTTATGTAGGATATTATAGATAGAGGGGTATCTATAATATCCATTTCTAAAAAATTCCTTTCTAAATTCATATGAAAGGAATCCCATTTTTTGGTAGATCATAATGCATCATGAAGAAAATTTGTGGAAAAATGGTGAGTATATAGAATGGGATCAATCAGATCCCATTAAATGGGGACCAATGGTGAGGATTAAGGTCTTAATTGATATCATGGATCCTCTTATTAGAGTGTATTTATAATCAATGGGGGATTCGAATACCTGTATCTCTTTCGATTATGAAAATATACCAATCTCTTTCTATATTTTTGGGTGAATTGGGCATAAAAAGAACAAGTGTGTATTGATGTATATGGATGGAGATGGGAATTTTTTATTTCAATATGTTCCTTGGTTGCATGAAAAAAACACAACAACATCCATTATCCTTAAAGAAGAAAAACAGAGAGATCGGGATAATCTTTCGAAGGCTATAAGTGCACAATCAAGACATGATATATATAGGATTACTATAATAGGGATGACAGTATTTCATGATGATCAGTAGCTTACGATCAAATAAAATTATATGGAAAAGAATAATATCATATTATCCATATAATGAATGAGAAATACTCCAGAAACCTTAGTTAAGACCCCAATTGTATTGGTTTCTACCAGTAGGGAACATTAAATCCCTTGAAGACAAGGATAAAATATCATTTAGTACTAAGACTATATATTTGGATTCACCAAAATAATAAATTCTTTAGATTTAAGTAGTTATAATTCATGTGAACCAGTAGTGAGAATAGTCAAATAAAAACTCATTTATGGACTTAATAATAGAATAAGTGAAGAAAAAAATAAATATGGGAGAGACATTTTGATCTGAGTGGTGAGGATACCTGTGGTGCTAAAAGATATTCAGAGGACCCACTAGTGAATGATAGATGTTCCAAAAGATGGAAAGTAGTAGAGGGTGGTTACTATATTGAATACTTGGAGGTAGATGATGGTATGAAAAAACCACACCCATTTGAATGAAAACCTTACATTAGAAGTTCCATGGGCTTGGAAACCAATTCTCAATTTAAATTCTATTATAAAAGTGTGTAATGGGATACTAAGATATGGTTTTCAAGTCTTAATAAATATTAGAAATATAAGATGTTGATCATGTTTCCAGAAAATATGGTTTTCATAGTTACTTCCATGTACCCTGCTACGTCTTCTCAGGTGGTATTTGAATTTTTTGGGATGAAAATATGGATATAAGATCTAAATATTACTCTTGTAATCTTTGTGTGACTTCCATATACCATTCCAACACACTGGAATTAGATTTTGTAGGTTTTTACAGTTGGAACAATCAAAGGGATATATATAAGTCTTAGAAACTACTCAAGACCTTATCAGAGAGTCTTCCAAGACCACTATTTATTAAGGGGAATTATATGAAAATTTATTATAACATGAAAATAAAGTCAGTTCTAGAAGGCCTATCAAGATAATTAGGGGTTTCCAATAATAAAATCAGAGTGTATTACTTGCTAATCCGGTATATTTAGGAAACTCTCACACTTGGTTTTTATAGAATTATGAGATCAGTATTATTTTTAAGCATCAAGATAGGTTTTCAAGGTTAATGAAAATACTAATTTTTTCTGTTTCTTATAGGATTATCATCTCGCTCCTAACACCTTGGACCATTTTCATAACCTCAATGAATATTATTAGTGGAAATGAATTCCAAAACAAGATAGAATCTTTAGTATATAATGATTCTGGTCTATGGAAAAAATGATAAGAAGTAATTAATGCATCTGATAAGGTAGAGGACCCTGACATTCGTGAAAATATCAACCATGTGGCAGGAATATTTACATGGTGGAGAAACAATATGTTCATCCAGCAAAAATCCCTTTTTAAAAAAATATAAAGGAAATTAATTTTTTTCCCTCACAACCCTTCTGATACGGTTCTACATAGTATTTAATCCCTTAAAGAGAAGATGGATGCAACAGTTAAAATTAATGAATGCTTTTGGGCCTTGTGAGCTCATGGAATCCATATCAGAAAATATAATTTTAATTCATTTTACTTCCATAAAAAAGATTCTACAAGGTTGTGAAAAAATACAATATCTTGTCTTATAGACGTGGAAGGTATAAAGGTTTAAATGAAAATGGTATGAATTATATTGTCATTAATTTTTACAATGATATGATTATGATCAGGTAATATATAATTTCATCTAAAATTTCATCTTGTACTAAACTAGCAGTCAAAAGCTCTATAAAATACCATATTTTATAGGACTTCACTAAGGTTGAATGTTTTTTACCTCAAAAAAATTAATTTAACCAATGGACCATGGATAGATATATTTTATTCCTTATTCTTCAAAATATTCTAAAATAGTCTTAGACATGATATATCAGGCCTCATGAAGGACTTATTTTAGGGTAAGTCCAAATTTTGTATGTTGAATGAAACCATTATTACACTTATTACTAATAAAAAAACAATCTTTGATCTTGGAAGTTTGGACTAACATCTTATTCAATATGAAATTAAAAACCGTATAAAAAATTTTGGTTAGTATCCTGCATACCAAGTTTCCATCCATTGTTTCTAAAAATTAGAGTGCTTTCATCCCCATGTGACTCATCTTAGATAATTCCATTACCGTCCTTAAAGTGTTTCACTCTATGAAAACATGATCGGTTAAAAATAGAGTAATTGTGTCTTGGAATATTTTTACAACTAAGGATTATGAATGGTCTTTCTAACAGTTTTTCATGAGTAAAATGGGTTTTTACGCTAAATCGATTGAGGTCGTTAGGAAGTGTGTATCATCATTTTCCATCAGAATAAAAATCAATTGAAACCTCTCTCAAAAATTTCTTATACTAGGGGACTTTTTCCTCAGCACCATTTCTCCCCATTAATTTTCATTTTGGTTAATAATATTTAATATAATCTATTTTTATTTACTATAATGGATAACATGATTCATGGGGTGAAGTTGTGTAGATGAAGCCCCCCATTTCACATCACTTCTTTTTGGATGATTGTTTTCTCTTTTAATGGGTCACCAATGAAGAATGAAATTTCATTTATCACCTGATTCTCATGTATGAGATGGAATATAGACAATATATCAACATTTCTAAACCATAAAATTCTTTTAGTTCAAGAGACTCTGTGAGTATAAAGGATAGACTCAATAGAGATTCAGGTATTTAGGTGGTCGAAAATAATAATAAATACCTTGGGCTACCCATGATTTTTTGACATTATAAAATAGATACTCTATCAAGTATTTAGTATAGGGTGGAAAAAATCCATGGATGGTATTTTAAGAAAATATTAAAGGCAATGAATGAATTTTTCAACAAGTTGGTGTATCCAAAACATCCAACATACATTAAAACCTTATTTACTCTCCTTAGTTTTTTGGTGGACCAAATAAATTAAATGTTTTCCAACTTATGGTGGGGTATTAATGATGGGAGAAATAAAAATAATTGGGTTTCTTGGGAGAATAATCACCTCTATAAATCTTTTAGGGGAATGGGTTTCTCAGATATGAGATGTTTCATTGATGTTTTACTGGCGAAGGAAGGGTAGAGGGAATTGTAGTAACCTAGTTCCCTTTGAGAGTGGATCATACATTTGAAATATTTCATTCATGTGGACTTTTCTAAATCAACATCAAGCCCTCACCCTATCAATTTTTAGAGAAGCCTAAGGGGGTGTGCAAGCTCCTTCGTGATGGAATTTTTGGAAAAAAAGTGATGGTGCTACAATTAAGGTGTGGGGATACACATTCATGGTTAATAACAACATAATGAAGGAAACATTAGTGGTGGACATGTATTAGGAAGAGGAAATTATTTACACCCTATTCAATAATTAAGGCACCAGTTGGTGCATCAATAAATTAGAAATATGGTTCAATAAGAGGGATATTAATATTATCCTAAGAATCTGTTGTGTTAATATATTGGTAAAGACAGTTTTTCAGGTAGGAATGAGATATTAGAATTTTACTCAGTTATATCATTTTATATGAGGGAACATGGAGTGGGAGACCTAGAGGATGGAATACTCTATAACATTTCATAGCATCTGGATGTTCCTCTCAAATTTTGATATTTCTGGTGAAATATTTATACCAACATCCTTCCTACAAAAGAGTTTCTTACTTATCATCAAATAGTAGAGGATCCTATTTTCTCATGGTGTATGGTTGATCTTGAGCCCATATTGAATATGATCTTCTCCTACCCCGTGACTGTGAAAATATATAAATATTGGGATATTAATAAAGATATGTTGTTAGAAATGGTACTTATTATAGCACATATGTTGAAGTGGTCTTATTCACTTATAATGTAGTCATTGGATTCACTCTACATGTTGTCTTTTATAATATAGGTAAGAATTAGTGATATCATTTTTAATTATAATTCATGGACAGCTTCATTTTGGATCGAGCTGGAAAAATTCTGGTTTGGGGCATGGAAGCATAATGAGGTATATCTTGAGATTCCAAAAATACATCTGTGTAATGGCAAGTAGAACCCACCCCCAAGGGATGTCTTAAAAATCAATGTTGACGAGGAAACCTTTATATATGGTTCATTGAGTTTGGTTTTTATTGTTTTTGACTCACATTAATGGATCTTTGTGGCATGTCATGAATCTTTTATTAACTTTTGGGAACTACTGGTGGTGTAAGTGTAGGACATTTTCTTGGGAATGAAGATCTCTATCAAATGAAGATAAAAACATATCATTTTGGAGTTAGGCTGCCTTACTATTTATAATGAAATACATTCCCCAAATAATGGGCTCAAATATTTTTTTCTCTTTAGTGATGAAGTTACACTCCCTTTCTCACAATTTCTCTCTATTCACTTTCTCATTTATCAGAAGAGAGGGGAATAAGTCTGCTCATTTTTTGGAAACTCATGGTCGCAATTGTGTGTCACATGTTTGGTTGGGTGACTTCCCCCTATGGATGAACTCTCTTGTACATCCTAATTGTCGATCAATTTTCTGAAATCCCATTCTTATCAAAAAAAAATATATATTTAGTTTTGGTATTAATTTCATATTTAATTACACTTTTATTCATATAATATTTAAATTCATAAATGGGAAATTATATTATATTTATAAAAAATATGTCACAAATAAAATACATATTTTATACGATTTTATTCAATATAAATATATATATTAAAAATTAATTTTCATTAACATGTTCTTTAGTTTTATATATGATTTTTATATTTTGAAACTTCTAGTGGAAGTCCCAGTCAATCTTCTATTGGAATCTCTATAAGAAGTACCACTAGAACTTCAATCAAAACTTCTAGTTGAACATCAACCTGAAATTATAGTGGAACTTATAATAGATCATCCATTGAAATTAATTTTAACATTGCACTACAATTTTTATTGGAAACATTTTTCCTTCCACAACAATATCCCTTTAAAAAATTCATATATAGTGGGTTTTCTAAAGTAAATTTGAAGGTGAATTTTTGGTTAAAAAAATATTTTCAATTTATTAACGAAAAAAATAAATTGATTTTTTTAAATCGAATTTGGTAATAAAATTTTATGATGGACTTTTTTAGATGTTCATTTTCAAGTGGAACTTTATACTACAAAATTGGAGTGAAACACTGCCATAATTGTTTTTAATTTATTTATTGTAATTTATATATACACCATTTCAATGTAATTTTCAAATATAAAATATACACATATGATTTTACAAATAATCATAATAAATTATTAATTATTTTAAAATATCCTAAAAACAATTTTTAAATGGTTAATTTTTTATTTTATAAATTTTTATAACTATTTGAAAATTTTAATTTTTTAGAATAATTTTTCCTTTATTTTTTAATTTTCTTTCAAATTATAATTATTAACATATAATAAAAATTAATATTTTTATAAGGTTTTAGAAAATTATTATGAAATTCTAGCCAGTAAAATTATTTTTTTATAGTAATAAAAAATAATTACTATTTAAAAAAAATATATTTTTTAAAAAAATCACGTGTTTCTATTGATTATATTATAAAATATTTTTGTAAGTATAGTCACATGATATTTAATTTTAATGTTTTCAAAAAATAATAAATAACTATAAAAAATAAACTTATATGCCATAAAGGGTATAACCAGATTTTTGAAAAATATATGAAAAACAATTTTTTTTAATTCATTTCAACCAAATGACCATTTTTTTTGTGGATGTGGTGGTTGCAACGCTATACTGGATATTCTAGTTAAGCAATATAACTATATATGATAATGATTTATTTCCTAGAATCCTCCTTGTTTAGTCAAGTTACAGAAAAGTGGAACAAAAAGCGTGTTATGATTTCATTATAAAATGGAAACATAATAATATCATATAATTGCTAGTAAAAAATTTTATAATAGAAACTAATACTCATTTTTTATCATTAACACATATAAACAATAGTACTGTTGATCCATAATTTTTTGTTGTAGTGGTCTTCGTTTGATAATTATTTTTTAAAAAATAAATTACAGAAATTACAATCTATGATAGATATTAAAAAGAAACAAAAACAGCCATAATTTAGAAATTTAGTATGTCTACATGACAAAAACTTTTATAAGATCCCAAATAATCTCATCTTATCATTTTCCAAGCTCTACGCACATTATTCCATATAGCTATAAATTATATAAATAAAAATTGAAGTTATTATATTAAAAAATAACAAAAACAAATAATTAGATCCAATAAGATTATTTAAATTAAAATTTTGTACACAAAACTACTTGTTCTCATTTTTTTCAAGATATTAATAGTTTCTAATCATTTTTTTAATTTAAAATGTCTTATTTAGTAAATTTGAGTACTCCAAAAGTAAGATAAATGTGTCATCTGCTTGCACATGTACCAAAATAATTTGAAGAAATTTTTATATAATTTTACATCAGGGAAATATAATTTTCATTGTTTTTATGGTTATATGAATGTTTTTGTGTTCAAAAACAATAAAAATATATTTTCATTCATCTAGAGAAAAAGATAACATGAATTAACACCCCACCAGTTACCACATTTTATAAATTTAATCTTAAACAATTGTCATATTACATCAAATAAAATAAAATCCTTTTTTCTTCATTTGGAACCTTAAGCACACATTTCTTAAGACTCTCAATTCTTTAAGAACCATTTATTCATTTATTCTGAGAGCATCGCATATCAGATTGATGTTTACTCTCCTCATACACATCATAAATAATTAAAAAAATAGTTATGATTTGATCTCACAACAACTCCTGATCATTTTCAATGGATTTATCTAATGCACACACATATTAGTTTTTTAAAACATTACAAATGTATTTATTTTTATCTCAAGAAAAAAACAACTCATTTTGATTCTCTTTGAGTTACTAAATTTTAAAAATAATTAAAAACATGTTATAAATAAAAGTTTTTTTATTGGTTTTGACCCCTAGAAACACATTTTAAATGATTATAAATTCATTGAAATATTCTTTTTTAGTTAGTTGAGCACATCATAGATTGGATTGATGTTATGTATACTCGTATGTGTCTAAAACAATTCAACTACTAAGAATTGAGACTATATCCATGGACATATATCCATGAATATAAGGATCATGACTGTAGCTATCATATACCAATGAAAATTTTATGGCCCATGGAAGTATCCACCATCCATTTCATCATCAACCCACCCATCCCTTTTGGCCTTACTCCTCCCTATTCCCCTCCTCCCGCGAGGCTCCCACCCAACCTCTTGTGGTCATCTTCCTTCGACGCAACCACCTGACTTCCCCATGATCCTCATCCTCTAATGTGGCTACCCCCAATGATAATCCTCCTTAAATGTGGCCACTCCACAACCCTATCAATGTTTCTCTAACACAGACTACCCACCTCATCATCCAATGCACCTTTTATGTGGCCACCCCGCCTCCCAGTGTTCCTCCTCCTCTTACGTGACTCAAATATTGCTCCAACGTGGCCACCCTATCTCTCAGGACCCTCCTACATTGAAGTAGGAACCCTAAATCTTTCTCCTCTAATGTAATAACCCCACCTACCCAATTTATCACTCAAACTATTCCCTACACTCGTGATCCTCTTCCTCTCATGATTTATCATTAACACTATTCATATGACCATAGAGAAATCCTCCCTTCCATTGTTTCTCTTGTGAAATCCCCTCCTCCTACCATTTTATTGAATTGAATCTATATAACTGTTTAAGGTTCTCATAACATTGTTTTTATGCATATGGAAGGCCATGATTATAGGTAACATAATACTTATTTTCATTTTTTCCCCAGTCTACCCCATTAAATGGATTTTTATTCATGAACTTCTATTTCTCCCAATGTCCCCTATAAAATGATTTTTATCTACTCATAATAGTTTTTAGTTAGACAGTCAACCACATTTCTATCATGAAAATACAATTTCATTATTTTTTCACTACAATAGTAACTTATTTGGATCTCACTAAATTTCTTGTGCATAATGTGATTTTTTCAATATTTATACATGCTTAGATTGTGTTAGAGGTATGACTTGGTTGTATTTCATATTTTTCCATGTATATATCATCACGGATTAGTTGATAGCTCTTACTATTAAATGATTATTGAACTTATCCCTTATTATAAGTTTTTTTAAAAATATTTCCAATTAAAAAAATCCTTTTCTTTCACTTATTTAAAAATATTATCATTATTAATACAGAAATTATTAGTTTTTAAACTAATTATCATATTTGGTATATTTGTAAAAAAATTCAATAAGTGTAGTCAATAATACCCTCATTATTTTTTTATGTTAACAAACAATTATTAAAATTTAAAATAAATCTTTCATGTCCTAAAACACTATAATTATGGTGAAACAATTATTTATTTATTAGTATATGATTTATTTCATGAATTATTGATAGTTTTCTAATTATTTATAATATCTATGTTTTAAATTAATCAGTAGTTTAGTATTAATTTTACATGGTATGAAATTTTACTTTTCAATAACTCCACATTTATTTTTTCATAAATTGTTTTTCATTTACTAGGGAATATAAGAGTGTGACATTAAATTCAAAATAAGGTTAAGGATTTTGTAAGTCGGTGTGGGGTTATTTTATTGTGGAATAATTAATTTTGATTAATTTTTTATGGATAAGAATAAAATTTTATGACCGTTCAAGAGTTATTATTATTATTTATTCTAAAATTATAACCCTTTCAATATTTTTTATACTTATCTTGTGTAAATAATGGCTACTTTCACAGGATAAATTATTTTAGGTTAAATATTGTTTTCATTGATTTCCCATTTTCCATGGACATTTCCTATGAAATCATATTCTATTATTGACCAATGTAATGATATTTTAATATATAAATATGGACAAAGAACACATGTATGTGTTTATTCATGTTATTTTTGGGTTGGATTCATTTCACATTTACCATTGACATGACACTAATTAAATATATTTATTTTTTGTTTATCCTTTTTTGTTAATTAGAAAACAATTATACAATATTTTGTTATTATTATGGAAATCTATTCCCTATAACATTTTTATAATTATTATCCATCTATTTTTATATAAATGTAACTTTACATTGGTGGATACTAGTTCTTGTTGTATTCCCTTTTACATTATGATCATAAACGCCTTGAGATATTATAGATATTACCAAGAGATTAAAAGCATAATAAAAATAATGAAAAATAATATAATATTTCAATATTTATAGGGTATGATTGATAAATATCATTAAAAATTGTCTATAACACATATCATATATGACAAGTGCTTTTTTAGAAGTGTATCACATTGAAAAAATAATTTCCTACCAATTATTTAAAAAATTCATGTTGCAAAACTACTATTTTATGTTATTTATGTATTCAAGTAGGTCTATTCTTAATAAACTACTACCATTAATGTAATAAGGCTTATAATTTCTTAAAAAATACTACATTTTGTTATTTACATATTCAAGTAGGTGTGTTATTGATAAAAAACTACGATCGATCCAAGCTGGTATATGTCTCAATATATTTCATTGTATAAATACTATTTTTCTGGTTGGTATGTTCTTGATAATGTACGATTTTTTGGCAGGTATATATTCTTAATAAATAAGACATGTCACAAAACCACTATATTATGTTATTTATATATTCTAGCAGGTAATTTTTTAATAATGTAATATGATATAAAAAATTAGGTATATATAAGCTAACAAAACTAATTTTTTTTTGTTATATATATATATTCAAGTAAGAATGTTCTTGATAAAATATTATTCTCTATTGTAGATGGAATATATTCAATAGGGTGTATATGTAATTTTATTAATATATTCACTTTTATAAATATAATTTTTCAACTGTGCATGATTGTATGTACTTCATTATCCTCCCATTTCTATGTATTAAAGATCCCCTAACACTTTCCAATAATTATGTTATGGATTGAGACTAAAATTAGGTCTTGAAAATTTACTTAATGCTAGTGTAAGTGGTTAGGTGAATCATTTTGTAATGATAAGAACGTGATAGAGATTACTCCCCACCCTTATAAGGTTTTATGTATAAAATGTGTGTGTACATATATTATAAAATTACATCCTAAAATATATATTTTGATATTATATATATAAATATATATGTATATATACGTGTATATATATAGTGTGAATAGTTATATTCTTATATAAAATATATACATTTTTATTCTTGTATATATTTTGAATATATTAATTTAAACCACATATAACATTCTTCTTTCGACATTTATATTATTAAAAAATTTCTAATATATAGGTTTTTTGTTTCCAAAGTTATCATGAAATGTGAAAATGTACAAGTAATAGTAGATAATTATTTCTCTTTAATTTTCATGAGGTGGTTTCCCACACATGATGATCATTTCTCTCATAATTTCACTAAAATTTTAGATTTAAACATCATTGAATGATTTTTACCAACCACCTACATGTACTTCCTATTCAATAAAAATATTGAATGATTGTTACCAACTACTTGTTGTTTGTCCATCATTACTGATCTTATAAGCATTTAATTAACTCAAATTGTAAACACCACATTTATATGATACACAATATGTTATTATACTAAAGAGTTTGTTATTTTAAAATTTATTATATTTCTCCCAACATGTGTAAAATAATCATAGTAATTACTATAAAATATCTCACCCTTTTCTCATAAATTTTTAGTATCACATGTAGTTTCATTTAGATCATAAAATTTATGTTATCATAGAAAATATTTTATTTTATATTAGTAAAAAATATAATATTATTTTTGAAGGGTATATAATATGTGTAGATGAAACCCATATAAATTTTTTTAAAGTTGTTTTTTCGAGACAAATCTTATTTATTTTGATGAGTATGGTGAAATATATATGAATTTAATTGGTTTAAGTTTTATGTTATTC
Organism: Viscum album; assembly: GCA_963277665.1. Lineage (NCBI taxonomy): Eukaryota > Viridiplantae > Streptophyta > Magnoliopsida > Santalales > Viscaceae > Viscum > Viscum album. Next base: position 1,275,259,721 of record OY728162.1, on the reverse strand, counting down.
ATTAAAGGTTTTTTCTTTTGGAATATAAATTTTCTTCTATTAATAAAATCTTAGTGGCTTTTATTGGGATATAATCAGTTTCATATTTTTGGTTTACACTAATACGGTAATTTTTGTTCCAATTAGTGTATGGATTTTGTGTGGGAAACATAAAGTATAGTGTTTTATTTTTTCATGATTCTCATTTTTTATATGAACCGTTTTAATGGTGAAAACTAGAAACCAATAATTTTAAGAAATTTAATTAAAATAGAATTATATATATATAGAATACTAGGACTAAAATTTAGAGTGTTTATGCACAGATGAATGTTCGATCATGATCGTTGTGATTTAGAGTGCTTCTTCTTGTTTGTTCTTTCAATGTGGCCTTAATTATTCTGTATTAGTGATATTTTTTTAAAATAACTATTATATTTATATTCTAATCATTTTTATTGCTTCTAGACTCCCATGATCAATTCATTGTTAGGGTATGGTCTTGTGATGTAAATCAGTTATCCATGAATCTTTGGTGGCAAAGGCTTGATCTATTTATCTTTTGATTGAGGAAACCCTAAGTTAAGTCCTTTATATTTTAATATCTTGGATCAAAGAGGTTCAATATAAGAAATTTTTCCTTCATGACTAAGGTATTTATCCATCAATCTCTTTGGGTTAAAAGAAAAGAAATTATGATGATAGAAACATAAATATCTTTTGTTTAATAAAATTTATTTATAAAAAATGTAATAAGAACCCCATTTCATTGTTACATTTCATAATTTTTACATTTTTCTTTCTCTATGTACTATTTATATAATGTTCGGAGTTTTTCACCCTCTAAATTACTAATTTATTTAAGTTGTGATTTTCCTACTTTTGTTTTTTAGTTAATAATGAAACCAACAATAGTCTACTTAAACTATATTTATTAAAGAGAGGATATATTAGTAATAATTTTTTAAATAGTCAATTCACTTTCCACACCCATCTTGAAGATAATTATCTGGTACAACATAAAAAAATTTAGGTATCCAAATGGTTGTAAAAACATTGTCTAATCATCTTCTCATTCATTTAATAACATGTTGAAAATAAAATATTAAGGCCCTATTAGAATATTTCATGTGGGATATATTTCTAATAAAATATTATATTTCCTACTAGATACCCAATAGGTTTTACCTTATTATGGGTTAATCATTGAGTAGCCAAATTTTCCATGGTACACCTTAATAAAATTGATATAAATTAATAGAAAAAACACTAATTATTTCATTATACCTTCGTTTAAATGTTATCTTTATTAACTATATTTTATTAAATATAATTAAAATTTAGATCAATCTTCATGAGGATCCAAAAATTAAATCTTTCCATTTTATGTTCAAACTACTGCTATAGAAGGTGTGACTTGTCGAAACATCATTATTCATTTTAGATCTAAACATCTTTCCATAAGTTCCAAATAAAATTTCATATCTTCAAAATTTATTAGGAACCAAACGTTCATTTATATCATCATCATTAATTAATCTTTTCACATGTAATAATTTTTCATCAAGTTTAACTCCTAACTCCTCAAGATGGTCTCTTCTTCCTTCGTGAATGTAAAACACAGGTAGAAAATTATAATTTACCCTAATATCACCTTATATTTCAGGATATAGAAATAATATACTTTTTTTATTGCATATTCCTTCATAATTATATGGTGTAAATAAATGGACTTTTACTCCTTAATCAATATTCTATTAATTTTCAACATTATAACATTATTTTTCAGCTTAGATCGACCATCCTTTTCCATAAAAAGAGGCTTCACAATTGGAATAGCATCTTCACCTCCTTAAAGTATAAGAGAAACTCTACATGATGTTAAATATCATTGGAATAATTTTTAATCCTCAAATTCCATATCAATGATACTTTATAGATTATACATCACTCTCAATGTGTAGACACCTCAAACTTCAATAATCACCCTGTGTTAATATTCACCCATTCAAATTATTTCATGATAAACCATAATAAGAACTCCAATATAGAAATTTCTTCACATGTGTGATTTTCATCGGATGATGGTTTTTACACAGCCTACCAACGTCTTTATAATCTCCATGTGAGATTATGCACTTTTTGAATCAAATATAGTTCATGTTCAATCCTAGTCATTGAAAAATATGAAACTATTTTTCTATAGAATTTTTTCCTATCATTATAACAAAAGTAATGTTTAGATATGAAATACAATTAATCTTTGATATAACACTATAATTGATTAATAATTCTCAACGTACATCAAGGTGTTACTTACACATGATGCATCTATAAGAAAACCACTATCACATCCATAAAAAATGATATAATGTGATGATGTTACCATGGTGTTGAATGACCTGGTAAATATTCACTATCATTATCAGTTAGATAGGATATATTGTCAATTATCAAAGGGATATTACCACCAACACATCACTAAATAGGGTGATGTTTTCTATAAATCATCATTTCTTGATGTATGTGAAATACTATGGCACATGGAAAAATTGTTTTCTTCCTCCCATTAAGTTACATACTGTATCTATTTCTTATTTATTTATTCTATCCAAGATGAAGTCCTTACATGGTCATCATGTTGTTCTCATGGAATGTGATTCAATGAGTTTAATATTTATCATTCTCCTCATTAACCATTATTTCATTTGATATTATTAATTATTTCCTATAATATTAATAATTCTTATATTTTGATATCAATACCCAAAAAATGAAGGACCCTAGACCACCCTAAGAGGGGGGTGAATCAGGGTGTTTACTTTTTCTCTACTTTACTGGATCTTGTTCCCATGTTTGTAGGAAATTGTTTAAAACTTTATGATGGAGATATGCAGTAATTAAAACATTCACATGTAGAATAAAAGCACAACACTTTCACTTGGTTCACTAATAAGGGCTACGTTCAAGGAGCATATACCAACAAGTTTCTAGTCGTACCTAATTCCATTATTCTTCACTAGTTGTGTATTACATTAGTTTGGGAACAATTAATTTTTTCCAGGAACACTACCTAAAGGGTCAATGATAGATCACTGCTTCCCTCAGATAAATTCTGTATACTCCCCCTGGATCACTACCTTGGGAGAGGTCTCACTCAGTTTATCGACTTGAAGGACACTTCAATAGATTCTAATGAAAGTATTTGTCTTTGTTCAGCATGAGACACTACTTGCATCCAAGTCCTGAATTAATGCTCTTTTATAATCTGGTTTCTCCTCTAGTGAAATTACTGAATTCAATAAAACATATTCTTATTTTCTCTAGAATCAAAAACTCCCTTTTTGATGTTTCTTCTTCTATGGACTGTCCCTGATTCTGTGGAATATCTATGGTATGAATACCATAATTTCTTTGCATACCATGCTTGCTATGCATACTGCACCTGCTCTATATAATACACCTTCTCCATGTACCACACCTACTCCCAATATCGTGCCTGCTCCGCGTACCATTATTTCTCTTCATATTGCGCATACTCTGCGTACTATGCATGCTCTGCGTACCGTTCCTACTTTGTGTATCGCCTTCACGTACCACCTTAGTGTACAATCTTTGTGTACCACCTCGGTGAACCACCTATGTGTATCGCCTTGGCATACTGGTTCATCTTACAACCTCAACTTCGGCAAAATTCCTGATTCTGTCGGTTGTTCCTTCCTATTTGGAAAACTATTTCTTCCTTCTACAGACTTCTTCTTCAAATTATACAAATCATTTTGTCTCCCATATACCACTTTATCCTATGCAGAATAACTTACACGGGCTACTTCTTAAAATTACATGTATCGTTTCATATTTCTCTTATTACTTTGTCCTACACAAAATCTCTCTTGTATACCACTTTTTAACATAGTCGAGTTCTTCCACAGTGATGATATTTTCTAATTGAATTCATTCTACTGTAATGATGGGATTAGCACTCCTTATATAGGCAAATAACACTGCAATTTTTTCTAGTCTGACTTACCCAAATTTTCAATGTGGGACAATATTCACTGCATACTGAACTCCATCCACGTACTATAATCCTCAACCACTTATTGTGAACCTTTACCACATATAGTTAACCTTACACATTCAATAAGTCTACAAGTCTACATGTTGTCTCTCTTCCACCAACAACGAGCAATCCCGTATACCGCAACTCATTCCATAACAAAAAAATGTATGTACTATGACCCATTGTGTGAACTGTCATATGTACATTTCCCGCTACATGGTACGCAACAACAAACCATTCCCAGACATGGTAAGCAGTCCATGTTCCTAGGTATGCAGTTTGCTTCCTTTTCCAATTTCCTTCGCCATTCTACATCTCCTTCAATCCTTTTCATGAAATCCTTACATTTCCCAAAAACAAAATCCGGATTTTGAGGTCCAAAAATTTGGAAAACACGGGGAAATTGAACCACATTAAATATCTTCTTTAGCAAGAACACCAATTCTCCTTTACTATCGTCTGGATTCTTCAAAATTCAGAGGATTTCATCACGAACTCATTCCACAATGATATATAATCTTAGAATGATTAGTTTCATCATCGTCATATTATCCTGGGAAAGTTTTGCAACTTCCCTTTCTTTTAGCAACATAATTCTTTCCAATCAACACTGAATATGACTGGCATCATCTTCTCAGTGTTTTATGATCATTCTTAAATCATTAAATATCCAAATGATCCCTCATGATATAATGCATGTCTATTCATGTTGGCTCTTTCATGGTCTCTTTGAATAGTGATATGTTTCATGATCACTTCATAAAATCAATCCATTAAACACTCTCTAATATACTTTCATGTTTTTAGACAATGTATAACCTTTTATACATGTACTTTGAATATAAGATCAATTCAACAATCTGCTAAATTCCATTATCCATAAAATTTGGAGTTCCCCTTCATTTCCTTCTTTATTTTTACCTATATTAACAATTGTTGACATCAAATACAATCTTCATACACGAATTGGTTACATCATTATCCCCTTTTTATTTTGTTTCCAATACCTTAAAGATCTACTTAAATGAATGTGTCAATATAAATATAATAATGTTCTCTCTCCCCATTTTTTTCCTTATCTCCACCATTAAAGCATTCATATCACATTCTTTATGCCTTACTGACAAGAAATACAATTTTCATGGGAAAGGGGTATCAGTTATTTTAAAGGAAATGTTCCATCAATCATTTCACTCTAATTCAACTTGATAAATGCTTGGTGTAGAAAACAATAGGATTTGATTTAGACAACAAGTTGGTCCATTATTCACTGATCATGATACCACATGATGTGATAAATCATGTACTTTTTTTCAATGGTTTTCCAATTTCATTTCAAGATAAAGTTATTGAATGTGATTGGAAATAATCGACCTAAAACTCCTGCACTCACTTTAACAAATAGATCAAAAACATTTAAGTTCAATTGGAAGGATAATTGACCTCGGGGAACTTACATTTTTCTTATGTCATTAATTAATTCAGTTACTCCCCCTTTGTACAATTATATTCATTTTGAGTAACCAAGGATGAGATATTGAGAAACGACATACCTTTTTCAATGAGATGTTCTTTAAGAAATTTTCAGATTAATTGAATTTAATACTAACTAAAGTTGATACTGATTGAAATAATAACTCTAGAATATTCTTCATTTATCTCCCCCTTAAGGGAAACACTTCTCAAATTCTTCATCAAGGGTGATCCTTTATTATTATAATCATTGAATATTAATTTATATATCTTCCTAGGATAGAAAAATATTCATTATATCTATCAATAGTTTACTGCATTAACTACTTCTCAGGTTCTCCCTCTGATAGCATTCTTCATCTTCAATTACCTATATTATCAACAAAAATACAATACACAAATGATTAAGGGAATAAGTTGGTTCCTCCTTGCTTCTTCAATGTGAGAAGTAACGCTAAAATGGTTTCCTCATCCAAGATACTCCATTTGTTCTAGTCTTCATGCTCGCATATTTGAACATCTTTTCTGATCTGTGCTGATGTGACATGGATATCTTCAAATTATCTTCTTCTTTGTGTGGAGAGTTGTTCTTCGTAACATCCATCATGAATGATACATTCTTACTCCTTTTAAGAACTAATTTTTCCACTGGTATCATGGTTAGACAACCTTTTGTAATGTGACCAAATTCCATACATCTCTTACAAAAACATCTTTAACACATGTGTTTCCTTTGGATTTCACTCTCTCATTAACTTTATCTTCTTCACGTGAAATTTGTCCTTTTCCTTTTGCACCAACATTGTATATTTCATCCTCAAGTTTCCTCATTCTTTCCAAATATTCTGGCCAGATAACCAACATTTCATTTGAAATTGTTTCAGTAGGTTTGGATCTTCGACAGGGGTTCATATAAGTGACATCTCTCAAAGTTGTTCTTTTGGATGAATATCCCTTTAATTTCATGGATCTAAATATAGGGTCTTCTCTGCTTCCCAACTTGAGATCTTCTTGTGGAAATTTGTATTAACAATATTCTTATTTCTTCATCCCAAGGAAGGTGCTTCATACTTAGCCGGCATCAGAGGTATTCTTTTCTTATCAATAATGAATGCATATTGATATGGTCTTGTACCTACCTTGTGACAACTTCCATTGAATCCATCACAGATGTTATCAATTATTCAAAAAAAATTTGTGGTAAACAGATGCTGCTGGACATACGGATGTTTCTTTTTCTTCTCCAGATTTCTTCCCCTTGAGGTAGGCTTCCTTTGTGATTTTATATTATGAGGATTGTACCAACATTTTATTGAAATGTTCCCAAATCTATTGCAGCACTAAAATTGACCAACACATCTTGATTTATTTGTTTTATGTTTATGGGTCATCTTCTTGATTTGTTGTGCTATTTGGGGAGAACCACCTTCAAAATTCTTCTTCCTATTCACCCAGACATTGTGATAGGTAAATCTTCACCTTTCCTCATCCATACTTGTTTTTAATTTCCCTTCTATGTTTCACTCCTTGTGGAAATATATTTAAAAACATGAGTACAGGATGGTTTGGATGGTACCTTATTCATTTCAGTTACTTTTGATAGATCAATGAGTGAATCCATGATCTTTTAATCACATTATAGAGGTATTTTTAAAGTAGAATCCTCCATTGAGTATTGAGTAGCAACAGACATTATTTATTTTGATAGATAATCAAGAGTTCCCATATTCTTCTTGTCACATGTTGGAGTTATTACAGCTTTAAAATCCTCGAGTGAGCATTGAGTGCTAGAAGCTACTATATTATTATTTTTTAAAGTATCAATATTTGAATTATCAATATTGGTAAAATTAGTATCCAATTTTAGATATTTCTTATTGATAATGACCCTATGATCTTTAATCATGGCCGTCTTCTCTTAAAAAACCTTCTTCATTCTAACAACTTCTTCCTCATGTAGCATCATTTTATTCTAAATCAAATATTTGTGTTCCTTTTTCTTCTTGGATATCCTTTCCTATTATAGACCCTTGACATCAGTGAAATTTTTCAGTTTAGATAAGAGGGTCTTCTTTAAATGGATCTTCCATTTCTTTTTTATTGTTTGTATTGGTCTTACGGGCTATAGACATCTACTCAAAGATAACTGAAATTTCATAAAAACTCCTCTTCATTATTGAATCAGGAAAGAAAAATCAAATCCTCTTCTGAATAGAATTACTGAAGATTATCTAACATATGTAAACCTTTTCACACTAATACCAATTGAATGACCCTAGACCACCCTCCGAGGGGGTGAATCAAGGGGTCAACATTTTCTCTTGTTTATTGGATCTTGTTCCAACATTGGTAGGAACTTGTTTATACCTGTTTAATAGATATTTGCAGTAATTAAAACATTCACATATAGAATTACATCACAACACTTTTACTTGGTTCACCGCTAAGGGATACATCCATGGAGCATACGCCGACAGGTTGATGTTTGTACCTAATTCCACAATTATTCACTAGCTGTGGATTACAAAAGTTTAGGCATAGCCACTCTATCCTAGGAACACTACCTAAAGGTTCAGGGATATCTCACTGCTTCCCTCAGATCACTTCCGTAGACTTCCCCTAGCTCACTGCCTTGGGAGAGGTCTCACAGAGTTTATTGACTTGAAGGTATCTTCAATAGATTGGAATAAAAATATTTTTATCTATTCAACATGAGACACTTCTTGAATCAAAGTCCCAAATTGATTCTCTTTTTTATTCATTTTTCACCTTTAGTTCAATTACTGAATGAACTAAAACTTCTTCTTATTTTCACTAGAATCAAAAACTCCCTTTATGATGTTTTCACTTCTGTGAACTATCCCTGATTCTATAGACTTTCTCTAATATGAATACCATTCCTGCTCTACATGCCATGCCTGCTTATCATACCGCACCTCCTCCATGCATGGAACCTGCTCTGTGTACCACACCTGATCTGCGTACCGCACCTGCTCCGCCTACCGCACATGCTCTGCCTATCACGCCTGCTTCGCGTACCATGCCTCCTTCGCATACTGCCTCTCTATACTGCCTCTTCATATTAGCTTCACGTACTACCTCCATGTACTTCCTCCACGTACTTCTTATGTGTATCGCCTTGGTGTACCAGTTCTTCTTACAACCTCATCTTCAGTGGAATTCCTTCTTCTGTGGGTTGTTCCTTTCTATTCCGCAAACCATTTCTTCCTTCTATGGAATTCTTATTTAAATTCTATGAATCGTTTCATCTCTCTCATGCTACTTTTTACTACAAAAATTCTTCTACACAGATGTCTTCTTCTAATTTCGTGTACCATTTTTTATTTTGAGTATTACTTAGTCATATGTAAAATCTCTTCCACATAACACTTTCGGAAATAGTCGAGTTCTTGCATATTAATGATATTTTCTTGTCGAATTATATCTACCTTAATTATGGGATTATCACTCCTTATATAAGAAAATAACTCCACAAATTTTGTTAGTCTGATTTACCCAAATTTTCAATGTCAGACAATCTTCACCGCATACTGAACTCCATCTGTGTATTATATGCCTCCACCATGTACTGCAAACCTTTACCATGTATCGTAAGCCTGTCGGTCCATGTACTACATCTCTTATACCAATTATGAACCATCCTATGTACTGCAAATCCTTCTATAATGAACCATTTTTGACTCCGCAACCCATTCAGAGAACCATCACGCTTTCCTTTCCGACTACATGGTACGCTGCCACAAACCATTCCCAAACATGGTATGTGGTCCATGTTTCAATGTATGCAGTTTACTTCCTTTTCCAGTTTCCTTATCCATTATGCATCTCATTCACTCATTTTTGGAAATCTTTCCATTTCCCAAAAACAAAATCATGATTTAGAAGTCCAAAAACATGGAAAAACTGGGAAATGGAACCATATTAAATATTTTCTTTAGAAAGAACACCAATCCTCCTTTACTGTCTTCTGGATTCTTCAATAGTTATCATATTTCATCAAAAACTCTTTCCACCATGATATATACTCTTTGAACTTGTAGTTTTAGCACTGTTAGATTATCTAGGGAAATTATTGCAACTTCCCTATCCTCTAACAACATTAGTCTTTCCAAACAACACTAAATATGATCAGCATCATCTTCTCATCTTTGTATGATCATTATTAAATCATCAAATTTTCAAATGATCCCTCATGCAATAATGAATTTCTCTTCAAGTAGGATCTTTCATGGTCTCTTTTAATAGTGAGATGTTGCATGATCACTTAATAACTTCAATCCCTTCAACACTCTTTGAGATAGTTTTATTTTTGTTGACAATGTATCACCTTTGATACATGTACTTTAAACTTAATATCATCTCAACAATCGTCTGACTTCCATTCTCCATTAACTTTGGAGTTCCACTTCAACTATTTCTTTATTTTGAACTATATTGATAATTGTTGACAACAAATACAATATTCATACATGAAGTGGTTCCAACAAAAAACATGCCAACTGAGATAATATTTGTTGACTCGTATGAGTATTATTTATCATGGTAGTTTCCATGCATAAATATTTTCATAATAGTTTTTTTATAGAATATATGTCAATACGGTTTTAATTTTTATTGGATTCAAGTGTTAGAAAAATAGACCCCTATATGTATCGTGATTTAATTTTGGTGTAATATATAAAAATATAGATTTTCTATAATCATCCCTAATTTAAAGGTGAGATCATGGAATTTGTGAATTTTTATTGAAGTGATTAAATTTTTTACTTTAGGATATGAATATTATTTGGTGGTTCATCTTTATTGGAATTATTTTTACATTCTCAACATTGATAATGAAGTGAAAATCGTTGAAGATACTAATTGAAGACCTAGGCCCAATGATATTCTTAACACTATAAAAATTTTAAATGTTTTTTCTTCTACTTTACCTCTAGGTAACAAATATAATATTGATTTTTTTCTAAAAATAATAAGAAATTTATTATGTTCTTTTGAAACAAAACCACTAAACATTTCGTAGTGAATTTATGTTCTTTAATATGTTCAATTTAAATATTTCATAAATATAACTTAATGAAAACATTGTAGACAAATGGTATTTTTTTTATATTTTGTTACCGAATTAATAAGACAATGTGATTATTAGTCATTGTAAGATACATGTAAAATTTTAACCTCTTGTTTTATATATAAGGTAGTAAATGATTGGATGTGATACTTGTTACCATTGAAGTATAATGACATCCCACTATTTTTCTCATGCATCCCACTTAAAATACAATAATCCCTTCAATTTTCAACATGATGAGGTGTACCCAAAGTTAATGATGAATCTATTCATGAATAGATTATACATATTCACCCAAAAACATATGGTGTTCCCCCTATATTGATTAATTTTTAAATTATTTTAATAAATTTTAATCATCGTCACCTTTCATGAAATCCATACATTAATGTACATATATAATAATAGCATCACGAAAAGAATATCATTTAATCTTTTAACTATACTCAGAATATATTAGTATATCATTCTTGTTCTGTTCCATTTAGATAATCATCCCCTCATTAAATCACATATATTATTTCTTTATATTATAAACATCCTTCTTCTTTCTCTTTAATTTTATGTTCATGAATCATCATGCACAAGAATTCTTAGATATATTATTTATTTGAATTATATATCAGGCTATAAATATTTCAATATTATTAAATTTTATCTTTCTAAATATTATAGAATCCTCATATAACAAAAATAATCCCATGAATAGTATATTTCACAATTCTCCATGAACATTATTTTCTCAGAATATATGATTATATATAAAAATTACATAACATGTTTCAAATATTTTTCACCAATACATAGTCTTTAATATAATTTATTCAAAATTATGTGTCAGTAGATAAACCATTACACAACCTCTAAAAAATAGTCTCTCACTTACATACCTTCTGATTACTATCACTACACGTGAATAATAATCCGTTAAAATTTATAACAAAGTATTTAACCGACACATAAAGAGGGTAAATTCTAGTTCACTATTGAAAAAAAAATTCTAACTATTATAAAACAATATTGAACTATTATGTATGTATTTCAATATCCACTTCACTATTATGGATGGTTTAAAAACTCCACTAACTAATATGAAATATTGTAAAATTATATTCCAAAATCACAATTAGTTTAGAAACCTCTTGTTATCCTCACTCAATTATTTGGAAATAGCATCACCAACTGTAAACATTAGGAATCACTAGCAGCGTGCATCTACAATATATTTGGTGTAGTTTATTGGTAACTATATGATCTTATAACAATCACTATATAAACATTGTAGGTTTTCAATGATTAAATGTGTTATCATTTATATGCATTTGTTTTATAAGGATTCTTCACACCTTCCACTCATTTAGGTGTATATGATAATGTAGATGTCAATTCTCATAATGATGATGATGCTAGTTTTATAAGAGGAGGTTATAATGATGATGGTGTTTTTTGGAGATGAGGAGGTTTGTGATGGTTGTAGTGATACTAATATTGAATTATATTTTTGATGTAATGTTTATTCTTTGTTTATGCATTGATATTTATAATAATTTTTAGTTTTATTATGATGATATTGATGTTGATATTTTATACTATTTATATTAGAGATAAATTGAATTCCAGTGATAAAAATTATAATACATTTGATTAATCTTATAAGATGAAAGGTATGAGTCTTTTTATTTACTAGAAGTTGAACGATGTGAGTAACTATTGTCTACTATAGTAGATGGAAACTGGTGGGCTTTAAGTGTTGTTAGGTAGGAATTCTTTTTAAATAGTATCTGGATGATAAATCTAGGGTATAAACTGTGGGCATAAAATCTAATTTCCATTTATAAACTGCAATTTTATTGATAAATAGGCATGTTTAAAACCATGAAAGTATTTTTCAATCACCATTGTTTTTAATCGCCAATGTTTTTAACACGAGAAATTTATAAATGGCCATAGTTAAATCTGTTGCTATTGAATTCAATTTCCATGAATTTAACCATGCTATTAGTCATTAATTTATGTAGTTTAACCATGGACGGACATGTCCTACTACCATGGTTCAAACCCTGACTCTACATGTCCAACTACAATGGTTTAAACTTTGGAAGTTGAAAACCCATTTTCTATAGGCTTTAACGACCACTGTTTGGGAAACCATGACTATACCCAATTTACATGTTATTTTATACTAATTCCAAAATTCCAATAGATGGTTGTATTTAATTCTCTAGTTGAGTTCGAATAAAATTTTCCTGTGATTTCATGCCAATCTGAGTCCATTTTTTATAGTTTTAATAATTTCATTCATGTTTTAATGATTTAAAATACTAAAAAGTATTTTAAATCATCATTTGAAAATAAAAACCTGGATTGAAATTCCATTAGTTCCAACATCTCAAAAATCATTCTATGGTTGTTTTCAAATGATTTTACAGTAATAGGTGGACATTTTCTCGGTTTAAACCACTTTTCATACATTTTTAAAGGCTATAAATTCATTAAGAACCACTTATTTATCCAATATAAGAACACCACATACTGAATTGATGTTTCATCTACTCATACATGTCAAAAATAATTCTGTTATAGTTATACTATGATTTCTTAAAAATGAAGTTGTTTTCTATGGTTTGGATCATTTCATATGTGTCTTTGTGTTTTAAAACACCATAATATAATTTTTGATCATCTCAAGAAAGCTAAGACTCATATTGTTGTGTAATCAGGTCATGAATTTCAAAAAATAAAACACAGTTGTTTTCCAATGATTTTATAGAAATTGTAGGACTTTTTATTATTTTGACACCTTTGGAGTATGTTTTTAAGGGTCTTTAATTATTTAAAAACTTCTTATTCAGTCATTTTGAGCACACATTATATTGGATTGTGGTTCCATCTACATATACCAATAAAAATTACGAAAATAGTTTTTTTACTATGACTTCAGGTTAATAAGTTGTTTTTTTCGATGGTATTCCCCATTACATGCATATTTAAGTTGTTTAAAATGATAAAAATATTTTTTTGATCCTTCTATGAAAACAAACATGGATTGATGCCCGATAAGTTAAAAAAATTAAAAATAATTATATTTTTTATTCCAATAAGTTTTCAAAAATCAAAGGTGTTTTTCTGGGTTTTGATCCTTTGACACAAATTTTAAGGATAGTTGATTCTTTAGTAAATGTGTATTCAATTAGTCTGAGAATAATACACATCATATTAACGTTTCATCTACTCATTCACATCAAAAAATCATTCTAAGATATTTTTCTACAATTTCATAGAGTTATGAGGTTTTTTATTATTGTTTGGACCATTACATACATGTTTTAGTGTTTGATAAATCTAAAAAATTATTTTTTGATAATTCCAATAAAAAAATCTTTCATTGACACATTGTTAGTTCTTATATTTTAAGAAATAGTATTTGGTAGTTATGACATGACTTTATGGAAAAAAAATCAGGATTTATTGGATTTAATCCCATGGTTCATATTTTTAATGAGTGTGAATCCTTTAATAAATACTTATCCAATCAGTCATATCACCCACATTTTGGATTAATATGTCGTATATTTGTAAACAACCACAATAATTTAAGGAAACTTTTACAATTATTTCATGTCAATTTGAGGTCATTTTATATGGTTTTGATTACTTCACACACGTCATAATGTTTTAAAGAACTAAAATAGCGTTTCATGTCCTCCTAGGAAAATGAAAACCCAAATTGTCACAACATCTATTTTTACATTTTTCAGTTAAATATATGGTTGGTTTCTTATGATTTAATAGTAATAGGAAATCATTTTCTTGGTTTTTAACCCCTGACACATATTATCAAAGATGTTTAATTCTTAATAAATTATTATTTATTTAGTTTGAGGACACCACAAGTCTGATTGACTTGTTTTCTACTCATACACATAAAAAAAATTGCGGACATTTTTCCACTGATTTCCAATCAATCCTATATCATTTATATGGTTCCCCAACACACACAATCTTTTTTTAAATAAAATTTATTTTTGGTCATCTAAGGGAAAAAAAGACAGACATTCCTTCACTTCCAACATTTCAAAAATCAATTTACTATTATTTTATTATTATTTCATTTTAATCAGAGGCTGTTTGGTTGGTTTTGACCCCTACCCCAACACACATTTTAAATGAATATATTTTATTTAAGAATTGATTATTTTTCTAGTATAAATGCACTACACAGCATATTAATGCATTGTGTCCTTGTACACATTAAAAATAATTCAAATATTGTTTTACATTGAATTCATGCCAATCCATATTCGTTTGATACTTTTTTTTACCGTTGAACACATGTTTTATTGTTTTAAAAAATTATAAAGGTTTTTTTAGTCATCGCAGACAAATAAAAAGTTATATTAATGCACTATTATTTACTAAATTTCAAAAATCATTATAATATTATTTTATTATCACTTAAAAATGATCAAATTATGTCATGGTTTCTCCCCTGCAACATATTTTTATAGACGATTGACTCTTTAATAATAACTTATTCATTCAATCCAAGGACGCTACTTATCATTTTGGAATATAGATTTGTCATATATATGAAAAATAATTCCAAGATAGTTTTCCTATGATTTACATTGATCCGATATCATTTAATTTTTTTGTGGT
The DNA here is from genome assembly GCA_963277665.1 of Viscum album. Taxonomy (NCBI): domain Eukaryota; kingdom Viridiplantae; phylum Streptophyta; class Magnoliopsida; order Santalales; family Viscaceae; genus Viscum; species Viscum album. The sequence goes on along the minus strand of OY728162.1, from coordinate 1,275,244,455 downwards.
TACAATAATTTTTTATCATTTTGAAACACTAAAAAGGTATTTTTTATCAACCTAGAAAAAAAACTCAAGTCTATGCATTATTATTTACAATATTTCAAAATTTAATATACAGTTGGTATCATATGATTTCATTGTAATCAAAGAACCAGTGATTTGTTTTGCCCCCTAATGCACATTTTTAAACATAATTAATTGTTTACTAACTTTATATTTTTTCATTTTGAGAACACCGTACATTAGATTTATTTTCAATATACCAATACATGTCAAAAATAATAAAAATAAAATTTTAAAATTATTTCATTGTAATATGAGGTCATCCACTATGGTTTTTACCATAACAATTGTGTTTTACTGTTTTAAAGAACTAAAATGGAATTTTCTGTTCTACTGATTAAAAATAACTCAAACTAACATTTCATCAATTCAAAAATTTACTAAATAATTATAAGGTTATTTTTTTATGATTACATAGATATTAGATTCCATTTTATTGATTTAACCTTCTTAATACATGTTTTTAAAGACTATCATTTCTTTAAAAACTGCTTATTTAGTCTTATAGAGCACACCATACATCATATTGATGTTTCCTCCACACATACACATTAAAAATAATTCTAAGAAATATTTAATTTGATTTAATGTCATCATGAGGTCACTTTAAATTTTTCTAATCATTACACGCATGATTTATTCTTTTAAAACACTAAACTTCCATTTTCAGTTATCTCAAGAAAGGGAAAACTCAAATTGATGTGTATTTAGTCCCTACATTTTAAAAATAATTCTATGGTTAATTTACTTTGATTTAACAAAAAACGGTGGTCATTTTCTTGGTTTTCACCCCCCCACCACGCATGTGTTCAAGGGATATTAATTATTTAAGAATGGGTTATTTAATCAGTCCAAGTACATCACATGTCAGATTGATATATTGTATATTTGTACGCTTGAAATAATTCTAATATAGTTTGAAATTGATTTATAATTAATATGAGGAAATTTTACAAGGTTATAACTCTTACACTCACATCCTAGTCTTTTAAAACATGAAAAGTGTATTTTTTTTCACCTCGAGTGAACAAAAACTTGGATTGATGCACCATAAATTCCTACATTTCCAAGACTAATATATGGTTTCCCGATGATTTCATGAAAATTAACGGTCATTCTCATGGAATTAACATAATAAATCATGTTTTTATATAGTATCAATTATTTAATAACAACTAATTTAATCATTTAGAGCACACTACACATCAGATTGGCCTACCTTTTACTCACACAGAAAAAAAATAATTCAAATATAGTTTTCCTAGGATTTCATGATAATATATAGTCATTTTTATGATATTGACTATTACATGCATGCTTTAGTGTTCTAAAACACTAGAAAAGCTTATTAGGTCATCTCATAAAACATAATAATTCATATTGTTGCACCATAAGTTGATACATTTGGAAATTTAATATACAGTTGAAGACTTATTATTTAAGGATAATCAGAGGTGTTTTTCTTGGTTTTGACTCCTGGAACAAATTTTTAAATACTAAAAATTATTATATAACCATTTATTCATTTATTCCAACCACACCCCATGTCAGTTTAACATTTCATCTACTCATACATGTAAAAATAATTCAAATATTGTTTTTTGTGATTTTATGTCAATACTTGGTCACTTGTTTTGTTTTGACCATTATACACACGTTTTAATTTTTTAAAACACTAAAAGGCATATTTAGTCATCCTGGAAAAATAAAAGCTCAGATTCATGTATCATTGGTTGATACATTTAAAAAATTAATCTAGGGTTATTTTCCTATAATTTTAAATAAATTGTTGGTTTTTTTAATTATTTTAACCCCATGACACATGTTTCTAAATACTTCCAATTATTTAAGAATTACTTTTTTAGTCAGTTTGATCACACAACATGATGGATTTACTTTTCAACATCTAATACATGCCATAAATAATTCAAATATATTTTACCTATAGTTTCACATCGATATTTGGTCATTTTCTATGGTTTTGACCATTACACACATGTTTTCGTGTTTTAAATCATTTAAAGGTAGATTCAGACATCCTAGAAAAAATATTAACATAGATTGATGCACTATCTATTATTTCATTTAAAAAATAAATATAAGGATATTTTTATTACGATTTTTTAATAATAAAAGGTTATTTTTTGGGTTTTGGCCCCAGTCTCATAATTTAAAAAACTATCAAATCTTTAAAAACTGATTTATTAATCCATCTAAGAACATCACATATAAGATTGATGTGGCATCTAAACGTACAGGTCATCAATATTTCAAAGACAATTATTCTATTATTTCAGGGAAATATTTGGTCTTTTGTTATAGTTTAGACCATTGCATGCCTTTTTTATTATTTCAAAACTCTAAAATGATGTATTTAGTCTTCATAGGATAACTATATCTCATATTGATGTGCATTTAGTACCTATATTTTAAAAATAAATATATTTTTATTTTCCAATGATTAAATGGTAATCATGGGGTGTTTTTTTCTTTTCACTCCCTATTGAATGTTTTATATATTTTCAATTCTTTAAGAACTACTTATTCTGTCAGTCTGGGTACACTACACATCATAATGATGTACCATCTACTCGTACATGTCATAGATTTTTCTAATATATTTTTTCATTTATTTCATATTAATCTAAGGTAGTTTTATGTGGTTTTGACCATTACACACATTTTTTAGTTTTATAAAACACTAAAATTCCACTTCCGTCATCTTTGGTGAACAACTCAGAGTGATGAAAAATTAGTTCGTTCATTTCATAAATAATTTTATTATTTCTTCTAATGGTTTCTTGGAAATCCAAGAACATTTTCTACCATGATTCTCATTATAGAACAAAATTATATAAAATAAATTCTTCCTATTATTGATACTAAACTGAATAAGTCCATTATCTTTGAAATATGATGTGAAAAAATGAAGTCATTTAATAATCCAAATATGATTTAGAACAATAATTTAACTTTTTGACAACTTATTTTAATGTAATAAAATGAAAAAAATAATTTACATCAAAATAACTAAATAAAAAATGTATTGTAATTCAACAGATGATAAAGATTAAAATTTTGAAACTATTATTTTGATTGTGATGTCTAAAGAGACAAGAAACACATAATATATAGTCAAATTATATATATGAACATTGTAAAGTTTAAAAATTCCTAAATTAACTAAACTTTGGAATGATTCTAAAATAAATCATTCATTATAAGACATTTAGAACCCAAATTAGAAGAACCCAAAAATCAAAAATAATAGATAAAGACATTATACCTGTTCACAGTGAAAAAAATTTACAAAGTGATATGAGGAAAATATATTTGTAAAGTTAAGTAATTATATATTGGGTGATGATATGGATCGAATAAGTGAGTTACTACATTTCTATTCACTACAAAGATCAGATATTTATTTCTTTTAAAAACCATAGAAGAATGAATCCTAAAATTTTAGAAAAATATTTGAAAATTGTATATCTGTTTTGGAAAAAATTAGATAAAGTATTCTTGGAATAGTGGAATTAGTTAATTGGGTAGAATAATGAATTAAAAAATTCCAAGTCAATATACATGATGCAACAGATCCTAAAAAATAAACCATGTGCACATAATTCTGGTAATAGAAAGCAATTTTAACATTTTATATTAATCTCTATACAAAATTGGGAAATTATTTCATCAATAGATAAGTATATATATTTTATTACACTTTAGAACCACAACAATATTGAATTTTAAAATAACAATACCATTAGATGAATTTAACATGAGTCTTTTGGTAGTTCCAAAATTCTATTGATCATACCAGAAGCTCTTGTATTATGGAACTCATACTCCATGAAATAAGATAAATTTATCTTGAAATTTAATGACTTGGTTTTTCAATCTATGTATTTGAGAATCCACAAGATTATGATTTATACAAAATTATTGGGTTGAAAAAAATAAGAATATGAACAAAAATTAGTTTATATAGCAACCTTGGGTAAAAGGATAATAACATATTTAAAGAAAAATATCATATAGGAATTTTATATCGAAATATATATCTTTTTTGGAGAACATAACTTGGTAAGTGAAAATAATATAATCAATCATTTCTTATATATCAATTTATTCCACTACTAGTTAAAAATAAAAAATGCAATTTTAATTTATTAACATAAAATATTAAATTCCTAAAATTATAAATGGAGAAGATAAGATAATGTTATGAAAATGAATATATATCACTCTTAAAACTTTATAGACACCCTAAAAATAATTCTCATCACTATCATAATCATAAAGTAAATAATTAATATAAGTTGTTGGAATCCCAAATCCAATATTCATAGTTTCCTTACATAAAAAAAACTAAAATCTATTATCTAGAAAATACATAACAAGAAAAAATATATTCAATAATATAATGGAGAGATAGTTTTGTAAAAGAAATAATGGGAGATACAAATAACCATCCATAAAAATACTAGTTGATTTTTATAAAAAAAAGAAGTAGTTATGTTCCTTGATACTGGAGCTAATAGAATTTAATAGATTTTATATACTTTAGATGAATAAAATTTATATAAGGTACTAGAATAGTAAATGTAAAATGTCTCCCCGATGAATTGGCCTCGAACATTTAACTCCATGCCGTAATTATTACCTAAAATTTAATATAAGAGAATAATCACTAATTTAATCCACATGGAATTAATTAGAATTAAGTATTTTATATAAATAGAACACAAAATTAGCAATGTTTTAAGTAAAATAAAATATGAAATAATACATTTTAAAAAATAAAGATATAAATTTGTATAATAAAATATATTACATTTAAATTTCAATTTATAGGTTAAAGAAATTTAAAATTGAAAAATATTATTAGGAATCCATTTGGAAACTAAATTAAACAAAAATATTATTCATTTTTTTATACTTTTGGGGTTATATTACAATTTAATCCTAATGTTTAAAAATCAAAATTAAGAAGATAACTTCTTTTGATATTTAATTATGGAAAATATATTTATGGTTGTCTCAATGGATATAAAGATTATATTTCATTTCATTAATATTTAGGGAATAAATATCTTCAAAACTATTAGATTCCACTAAAATAAAGGAAAAATATAGTAACAAAACATTACATTTAATGTATAAAAAAATTAAACTAATATTCAAAATGAATTTTAAAAATAAAAAAATCAACAAAGCCTCATGGGTTTCACATGGACCTCTATCTTTATATTATAAAATATCAAAAACAATTAATTATATATTTTATGATGGAAGTAACCATTTAGATAAAATATATATATATATATATATAATATTACTTGAATGGAAATTCTCACCATGTGTTAAAATAGTATGTATAGTTTTAAATAAACATGATTGAATCATGAAAAAAAACATTGAACATCAACATACTATCATAAAATGTTGTTTATTGATATATTTTATTTTTTTTAACACAATTAGACTACACTTTTGATCATTAAACTACTTTAAAAATCACTAGAAGATTTGTATTATATGGATCACATGATTTAATACTCACTCAAATTTATAATTTGTGCCCATAAAGGAATTTATCTAGTGTGGGAATGAGGCGTAGTGAAAGTGTGTGATGGGTAGTGCCCAACCTTTCTTTGTGTCATTATCAATGATAAATCTAAGATTTACACAATGATAAACATCATGATTAAAGGAATTGAATCAAAGATAACTAGAAAAGAGATAGAACGTTAGAACTAAGAACATGATCACCACATATTATTTATAATTAATTTAATAAATTAATTTATTACCTTTTGTTTAATGATTCTATATTGATGGACATGACAATATGTTGTTTTTTACGATTGTTTCATTGTAGGAATCAAGAGTATATTCCCTCTAATAGTGATAGAAATGTGTTCCACAAATCTCTAAATGTTGTCATAGGAATCTTGAGGTGATAGCATGAAAGATTCTATTTCTTTCATCGTCTTCCATTGATTTCAATGAGAATCACTTAAAAATAGTTCTTGTTGATCTCTATAAACCTGAGAGTGGGAGTTGGAGGAAGATCTCTCTCCATTCTTTGGAGTGTTCTTAGAGAGGGAACTCTCTATGGCTAGAGGTGATTCTTCAAATTTGTTGTTCAGAACCAAACAATTGAATTTGGTCTCTTATAAAATAATTTAATTGGGTTTATCTATAGCTAGGGTTAAAATAAAATAATTTCACAAGTTCCATTTATTATTTATTTAATCCCTATGGAACCCCATGTAAAATAATAAAAATATTATTATTATTATTTCATGACATGAGATTAATTTTGGAATTAAATTAAAAAATATTTAATAAAATAATTTTCATTATTTATTATTTCGTGCCTACCCTAAAAACATGGTCCCCCATTCATCCACAATATGTATTGGGCCTCGAATAATGACTATTTATTTAGTAAATTAATATCACTGCATTATTCGCCAATAAATAAATATATATTATAATCAATAAATAGAAAATAAATATTTATTAAATATTCTGATCACATTATATTCTCTTGAATAGTTTCCTATCAAATATATTTGATCAAGAAAACATGAATTTTTATTAAACCACATGCTAGAATAATATTAATTCAACTTGTTATATAATAATATATTATTTAACTGAGATTCTGGATACACTTAGCATGTGACCCTCTAGTTCTATATCTTTAGGAGAAGCAACCTAAAGTAAAATTTTATCATCTAGAAACATGCCAAAGAACCCATAAAAAATATATTAATTCCTCAATAAAATAATACCTCATACAGAAACATATTGTGTATTATAATCCCTTTATTACGATATCTATAACGATGTAGGTTCCATTTCGGTTTCATCAACCTATGTGCTCGATGTTTCTTTCTTTAACTTCTTGGAAATTAAACTAGCCTATAAAACACCATGTTAATAGATTTATTTTGGCTATATCATTTCCAAAAGGGGCCTCAAGTATCAATTTCCATTAAATAATTAATGGGAAAAATCCTTTCGTGCATTATTCCTTAATGCAATATTATTCATGACGCATCCAATGTATCCTACATCGCCATAAACATATGTCATCACAGTTTATTAATCAATACATCAAATTACTCCACTCATAATACTTGTTACAAATAATATTAAATTCTGAGGATCAATAAACATTTTTGTAGAAAGGAACATCCAATGACATATATAAATATGTATTTCCTACAGGAGGGTCTCATTCTCATAATATCCTACACTAGATATTACAAAGGTCGTATACCTTGAGAAGGTTCTTCAGGGCCCTATGAGTCTCCACCAATGATATCCTATGTCATTTATGTCCCTAAAATGATATCATCTGGCAAGAAAATATTTATTTGAGAATAGTGTCGTAACAAATACAGTTTCCCATCATAGTGGGGAACTGTTGTGACCTTTTAGCGCGATATCTAATATTAAAACATTATCATATACTATGTTACGTATAAGAAAAATAATTATGTGATTAGAAGTCTATTAGAATTAAAAAAATATGAATATAGGTTATTATAAAGTACATAGATGTTAGTTCTATGGAACCAATTCCAACAAACTCCCACTTTCACTAGCACAAACTACTAACAACCTTCAGTCCTCTAAGTATCGCATGACATGATTTCTTATGCTCAGATAGGTCTTTAGTCAATGGTTCTACAACCTTCAATTCCATGGTCACTCTACTAATAGAAACATCACCCCTCTATTAAAAATCCCTCAATAGGTGATACTTATGGAGTATATTCTTTATCTGTTTGTGTAACCATCACTAGTGATAAAACAATATTTAACGTTGTTTTTTTAAAAAAATTGACCTCGATTTTTAACCTACATCTAAAGTAAAGACATAAAAAATAACATTTTCAACATTAGTTTATCAAAAAATGATGGCGAAAACCAACTATCATCGGTTTTGTTTAAAACTGATGCTGAAACCTATATGGGGGTCGGTTTTCAGCTTCGGTTTTCATGAAAACTGATACCGAAACTGAAATTGTATTTTTTTTGTTTCAGACTTGGTTTTTATGAAAATTGTCGTCGAAACCCATATGTTATTTTTTTATGTTTTAGCGCCAGTTTGTTTTAACATCAATGTCGAAAGGTAAAAACAAATTGTAAAATTCAAAATATTACACTTCCCAAATAATTATAATCTCTATGATAAAAACATAGTATACAGTAATCAAACAACAGTACTTATTAACTAAAAAATACCAAAACTTTCATCCTTTTATATAGTTAACCAAAAAAATATCTACACGTTTTATTATAAAGTATATTTCAAATATACATACCTAAAATTTATAGCATGCTCATTATTCATTACTGTTTAATCATTCATTTCATATCATTATGTTAAAACACCTATTATAAAAAAAATTAGTTTTTTGAACACATGTTCTTAGGAAAATGTAATATATTATTCACAAACATTATAATATACACACCTCAAATTGTAGTCAGACTCAACAAATAGTTCGCAAACCAAGATTGAACAAGGGTAAGTTAATTTTAGGTATAAGACTTTGTATCATTCAATGTATATAATAACATCGAATGATATTAGATTAAAAATAGAGTACAATGACAGAAAATATAAAAATATTAATATAACTAACCTTATGAAATTCAGTAGTAACCCGAGTTGTGATTATCTCGAACATGAATCGTAGAACATAATACCCACATTCAACATGTCCTTATTAATAATGACACTATGGTTTTAAAACATTAAATTGATAATAAAAACCAATATATATATATATATATATCAAAAAATTAATACAATATTTAATATAAATAATAATTACCTTTACTTTCACATAATTGATTTCATTTGGTTTCTTTATCGACATGTGTTCTTTGTAAAATTTTTCTATGAAATACATTTTCATATATATTAACTAATAATACATGTATAATCAATGATAATTAAAAATAATGAGATTATGAAAAACAAAAAAAACATATATGTCTAATAAGGTGGAAAAACATTTACAAACACTCCCTGAAAAAGATAAAAACTAATATAAAGTACAATCATTTGGTCAAAATACCCCTAACATTCAATTCCCCCTAAAATAAAAAAATTTCACAATCAATGACATTATAATGATAATTAGTCCATAGTTATGTTTATCTTATTACATATCATGAAATGGAAAAACTCAATATTCATTCTCTATACGTGATAATCTCTCACATATAAATGTAACTCTACTAGGAATCTTCACATGTTGCACTTCCATGGAAATGTATTCTGGATCTATAAAACTGTAAATGGATGCGCTATCTTTTTTTACAAGAACCATGTATACATACCTAATTTAAAAAGTAAAAATATTTAGTCAATTTAAACCATATTTTTATTCAAAAAATAAAAATTCAAACATCCATTTACTTACATGGAAAACAATTGCAACACATTCGGGCCAAAATCTTCAAAATCAACTTGATTCATGATATCTTATTTGAGTAATATCAATGTATAATCTCTTATTCATGTATTAGAAGTCATTATAAACTCATAGATATTATTCATGGAAGAATAATCCTAATATAATCTTTGTATCCCATAAGAAATATCGGAAGTATATACAGTCCATTATTCCAAAACGTGTTGTTTGAATTGAGAAATTTATTTTTCTTTCAGATAATCCAATATAAGTTAAATATCAGAAACCATTATAATCAATTTTCAATCATATATAATTAATATTTAAAAAATTTATACCTCATATGAAATATAACAAAGACCAGTTGGCCAAAATAAAAAATGGCCTAGACAATCCCTAACTCTAGTAATCACTGTAGAAGGAAATGGTAGTAGATCATTATGATTAATGATGAAAATTACTAATACTCTAACCCAACCCATCTTTATAGGTTATTGATGTATAGAATCCCCCAAAAAATATACAATTCCAAATGCAATATTATTTATATAAGGATATTTAGAAAACAACTGACATTATACTGTTTGATCCAAGTGAGGAGGTGGAGGGTCAATGTAGGAAGGTTGGTTAGGGTAGTATGGTTGGGATAGAGGTGGAGGAACAAAATAAGAAGGTTGTGTAGGGTATCCCTGCTGAGTTTTACGTGGAGGGTTAAAGTAAGAAGGCCGGGTAGGGTAGTTTGGCTGGGATGGAGGTGCATGATCAAAGTAAGTAGGTTGGGCAGGCTGGGAAGGTTGTGTAGTTTATGACTATCTTGTCAAGTGTTCTAACAAATCCTATAACACGAATTCTTGAATTTAATCACCCAAATACTATTTCACCTCTTTCATCTCGATTTTTAAGGATTCTATTTGTGGGTCATTTGACTTCATACTCTGACCAAAAACCTTCTGAATACTTACACATGCTTGATATCCTCTAACACGGCTAGGGTGTTCTTCCTTTACAAAAAAGTGGCTAGGATTTCCATCCTACCCTCTGCGATAAAATATCCATGGGTCTCTTGCTCCTAAAGTTCATCCTAAAATGAAAAATGAAAATGTTATATCAGTGTTTTTAATTTATAAAATAAAAAAATTCACAAAAAATAAATTATATTTACTAACAATTTTATTAGCTAATTACTGATATTACTCTGTAAGATACTTTTCATTTTTCATTCTTCTCACTCCTTTCCATTTTTTCTAGCATGTGGGAGGAGATGGAGGACGGAACTGGACCTCTTCTGAACTACTACTAGATCGAGCTCTTAATTATTAAAATTTTTCTTCAATCATTTTCTCCTAAAAATATGGATACCCTCCATGTGAAAAGGTATAACAGTATACATTTTTCAGATGGATCTCTTTATGATATATCCTAGAGGCATGTTACAGAAAAATAAACTAATAAGTAAATAGATAAATATATAATAAATTTTATAATATATATAACTGTCATACCTGAAATTTTTTCATCATGAAGGGTGTCAAAAAATTTCTTCCATGTATCTGCTTCTATATCTAAATTCTTAAGGAATGGGTGTTCAAACTTTTTCTTTCCCAAAACATAATTTTTTTGTCAGTTTTTTTTTAAAATATATAGATCAAACCCCTACTAAAGAGAGATGTCTTTTCTTAATTTCTTTTCATTCCTCAAAATTAAATGTCATATATAATTTAATAAATAAAATATTCCATTTAAGATATTTAATATTCCAAAATGGGATAAAATATATCAATTGAGATATTTTACCATCACATCCTCCCAAAGTTGTTGTTTCGGAATCCAATCCCTATACATCCTATCAAGGTGTAAACTGTTAATCCAACAACAGCAATGTATTGATATATAACATATATATTGAACTGAATTTGGTCAAGTTATGTTATTATTTAAATCAAAATGAATATTTAATCTTTTATCTCCATGATCAAGTGGTAGTTTTGGTAAACATGTAATACCTTGTTTACCAACATGTGAACTTGATTTCTATGTAATAATAGGAGAATTATCCTTTACTGAGGACTCATCAATATCATAAAAAAATATAAACTAAAAGTTTCCATTCATTAAATAAGTATATTAATTAATATTTAATAATATGAAAAAAAGATATACCTTGGTAAATTCTCCTCTCTCTATATATCTTACATTGACATAAGAAAGTGTAATAACATTTTGTGTACCTACATATTATTAGAAAACTGAATATTTAGAAACAAGAATGAAAAAAAGTACATAAAAAAAGAGGCACACATTTGTTTGTTTCAAAAAAATATACAAAATAAAAATAATTACCAAAAAAAATAGGAGAATAATTTAGTGTTTTCCCATATGACATCATCATGATCGTTACGTACTACACGAACTATGTCTGCCTTGTAGTCATTTTAATCATCCATAAATCGCATAATATATGAATAAGACTCATGTAAATAAATAACATCATCATCATCATTCTCATCACCCCAATGGTATCTTTTTTCATGCAAAACAACAGTCCACTGATCATTTGATGGATCAATCAAACCAAATATCTTCTTTTTATGTGTCGCCGTGATAAATAGTTCATCATTGTAAATAAATATTATCAAATCAACCAGTTTAAGCCCACAATCATTGTGTTTCACACCACTATTGCTATCAACCCAATTACACTTAAACACAGTGACTTGAAATTTGGTATAATTAATTTCCCATATATCCTCAAGAACTCAAGAATATGTTTCGAAAGCAGAAAGTGGGTTTTTAACTTTTGCACTTGAAAATTGCATTGCTTCAGCGATAACCATCACACCACTATTTTGAAAGGTACTCTTATCATCCAAATTTTTTATGAAAAATTTTTAACCATTAATATCAAAACCATTCTATGTTATCTCATTTAGATATGGTCCCCATGCCAACCATTTCGACATTTACGTTTTCGAGATATTTGTTCTCACTTTCTCTTTAAACCATGAATCAAATGTCTTTTTATGCTCAATCATCAACTAATTTTCATTTCTTTTTGGATATCGCCTCTTCAATTCACCAATATGAGATGATATATATGATTTAGCATCATATTTTATATTAAAAATATATAAATGTTCTTACATCACTCCATCATAATGAATGAACTTTACCTTTAAGCCTTGAAACCCTCTACCTTCACAATCAACTATCAAATGTCAAGATATTGGGAGACCAATATGCTCCACTTCATACAAATGTTAAGTAAATAACTCAATCACCTCTTCTAATAAATATTTTTTAACAAAAGAGACCACTGTTTGATAAGTATTTTTAACATATCAATTTAAAATTTTCATATAAATTTCAAAATAATACATCCAACCTTAATAAATAGGCCCACATATTCTTATCTCGTGCACTAGATGAATCACCCCATGAACCATTATATCAATAAATGTAAGTGTAAAATATATATTTCTAGTTGAAAAAGTATAAGAGAAACCTCATTCTCCAACTCATCCAACAAATTTGGATCAATAACTTTGATTCAAATTGATTTTAAAAAATTAAATAATTTGATGATAGTATTTCTGACAGCTAGCGGAAATATACCATGCAGTACGAATGGTAGCAGTTATTGAATCAATACATAATAGTGCTGAGATTTCTTAACTATTAATTTTCAATCCTTCATTAACAAGAAATTATTCACTTACTAATACTATCCACTGGTTACTTTTATACTATACAGTCACTGAAAAAAATCCAACTTCTCACTTTTTCATAATTTGTGATAAGCTAGAGGTAAATATGTTCTATTTATTTTCATAGTGGGAGATTACTCCAAATTTATTCCCATTTCTATCAAGTCCAATACAGAATTCAATCCATCTTTTGTTTTTCCTTTTATGTGTAATAAAGTTCCAATCAAAATGTTACATATATTTTTCTCAACATGCAAAAAATAAATTTTATGTTTTATCTCTAAAAATAACCAATAAATTAGTTTAAAAAAATTGACTTTTCTTCCAGATATTTGTTTGAAGACTAGAACTACGTTTCTTTCCAAATGTAAAATAAATATTTTTCACCTTGTGGTAAAATTATTCAACTGAAAATGGTTGTGGGGAATGATTTTATTCATGTAAACCGTTAAATTCCTTTTCCAATCTAAAATAAGGATGATAAATTCGCAGAAATTGTCGTAGTCACATGTACATTATCTTTCTTACATTCTACAATTGATAATATAAAGTTACTTCTTTACAAATTGAAAAAGATTTAGGTCCCTTAACACTATATCTAGATAAGTTTTCATATACAATAAATCCATTTATACTGAACATTATCATAGCTTGCAAAAGAAAATAATCTTTCTTGTATGTATCAAATACATTAAAACCTACCTCCCATAGAAGTTTGAAATCATCAATCAATGGTGAAAGATAAACATTAATATCACTTCATGGTTTTTTTGGTCCCAAAATTATCAATATCATCATAACATATATTTTTTTCATAAATATATGTGGGGATTAGTTGTAAACAACCAACAAAATAGGCCATGAACTGTGTTGTCTACATAAGCTCCGATATGGATTCATTCTTTATGTACACACTCCCATTATAATAATTCTAACTTCAATTCCCAAATCAGGGAATTTATTATCAAAACCCATCCATTGTAATGAGCCAGCAGAGTGACATACATCAGAGATACGTTCATCTGAATTTCTTCTCAACCTTTTTTCATCAATTTAATTTCAAAATAGACACTTCAAACTATGAATTATTAGAAGGCAACAAAATTTTTTAGCATGAGATTTTATTTCTGTACCAGAAAATGAATCAGTGTTAATTTATTGGAATTATATGAAGGGATTATTGGAATAAATATTTGATTTTGCATGAGGTTATATGTCATCACTAGAGAATGAATCTGAATTGACTTTTTCATCCATCATATAGTGTGATGTTCCACATGTAAAAGAGTTTGATAAAAATTCATATTCTTTCCTATACAACATACAATCTTTGGGGAAAGCATGTATCTTTTTATACCCCAATCCCATTGGGAATAATATTTTCTTTGCCTTATAATCAGAATCTGGAAGCCCATTGCCTTTTTGAATTAGCTCTTTTAAAATAAAAAGTTAGAGAAACTTTTATCACTCCAACCATTACTTGATTTCAAGTTAACCAATCTCAAAATGGCTGATAACACTTTATATTTACTACAACCTAGGAATAATGGATTCTTAGAATCTCCATACTATCGTTCAATACTTACTGTTTTTTCAATGATTTCAACACTAAAATCATGAATTAAATCTTTAATATGACCCTTTTTCACATTATAAATATATTCATCAACATTATCTATTCAATTTATAGTTATTTCACCATACTAGATCCAACGTGTATAATTAAGGCTAAAACCCTAAAAAATTTAGATGATCCATAATTTCTTTGGAGTTTAAATTTATCATATTCAAACACTTTGCACATGGACAAAAAATCAAATCAATGTTTTTAATATTTCGTCTAGATAATTCCAATAATTCATCAAATCCTTTATCATATTCACCAGTGGTTCTTCGTAAATTTATCCAATTACGATCCATTTAATACCTGATATCCCAATACAATTGGTGAATAGATTAAAACATATATATATATATATATATATATATATATATATATATATATATAAACTGATGAACTATAAATAGAGACACATTTAATAAAAACTATTGATAATCTGATAAAAACATCACATATGAAATACAATTAAAATAGTAAACGTTTCATTTTCATATTATATATGTGTGTCTTATTGATATTATAATTTAATTGTTTTCAGTCATCTAAAATTTATTAGTTTATTTTACACATTTGTAACATTATTTTGGTTTTTCATGTGTCAAAAGTATTGAATATTGAATTGATTTATTCGTTCATTTTACATAGTTGTTACTAAAGAGTGGGGGATGTTAAAACTAAAACTCACTGGTCATAATAGATATGGAATTCTCACATCTCATCACTACAGCTAGAATAAATTCAAAATTTCATTAATACTCTCCCATTTCTAATGATAATCATGATGTAATACTATAACAATAATATTTATCTCAACATATGATGTTACATACTCATTCATACCATTTGGGAGTTCAACCAGCGGTCATTGTAGTATAATTCTATTATAATAAAAATGTAATCAGTTCACTCCACTTGACATTATGTGTAAAGACCCAGAATTTCTAAGTAATTTTATTTAATATATGGGAATTTTACGAGTCCATGAAAATTGACGGCATGTGATTCTGAGACCCGGTGTGCCCAGAATAAATTTCTGAACTTTTATTTGGTTACGTTCAGTAAATGTACGAGCGGGTTTTTTCTAACTTTTGTACCGGTGCTCAGAATTGAAATCTAATGGCACCGTTGAACTCGCAGTAATGGTATTCACTTAAAAAAACCTTCACCTTGACCACAATAGGTCGAGGGTGGAAGTTAGCTTTTCGCATATTTTTGAATGAATAAAATAAAATAAAATGGTGTAACTTTTTATTTTATTTTTCTTTGGAATACCCCCATGTGGATATTTCACAGGTGGGGACCACCTAATCTAAAACCTCCCATGATAGGTTATAGAGGTGGGGACCACTGATCCTAACCTCCCATGAGTGGTTATGAAGGTGGGGACCACCCGAGTATAAACCCCTTTGAACTCCCCTTTAATGGGAGAAACCCTCAATCTTCCTATTAAATGTGGGGGAGCCTCTTCAACTCCTCCAATATTTATTATACCAACTCAATGTCATTAATTAAGCCAATTTGAAATTTTTTCCAATAATTAAATTGGGGAAACACAACATAATTAGATACTTGGCTTTTTGTGGAATTGGGAGGAAGGAGCCTTGGGAGAAAGCTATCTAACGAAGAACGCCAATGAAGAACGTTGTCTTTGACTCCAACTTCTTACTCGGGACATCTATTGATGAGGAACGTCCTCAACGTCAACAAACTGGAGATCAAGGAAACGTCGACGTCACTGATGGCCGTCTATTCCCAACAACATCGTCTCCTTCCCCACGGAAAATCTTCAACAAATCAAACGAACGAAGTAGGGGTTGTTATTGAATTCTTGTAATTTCTCGATTAAATTCCCCATTCTTTGAAAGCATGGAGAATGCGGATCGACCAAAATGAGTTGATCCATGATTCATATGAAATTGTTGAATTTTAAGTTCTTCATTCTTATTCTTGTTGAGCCGCTTGCTACCGCTCTAACATGGAGGGTACGGGCCAAAGAAACATGGCTTGACCAATCTGATGTTCTTCTTGAATGTTGTATCCTTCGCGATGAAAGAATACGACTTTCGTGATAGCAACTGGTGTTGGCGATTCGCACCAGTGGAACTTGAGAATTGTTGATTAAGGCACAGCTCCGCGCTACCCCGCGGCCTCCGCGCCCTACGGCGCTCCACCGTCTGTGGCCATCGCCACCCTGTGGCCTTCGCCGCTTGGTCGAGCCACTCCTGTCGAGCCGCCCCGCGGACTTCGCCATCCCGGACGAGCCTCCCCGCGGTCTCCACCCTCCCGGTCGAGCCGCTCCGGCCGAGCCGCCCCGCGGCCTCTGCCATCCCAGCCGAGCTACTCTGGTCAAGACACCCCGCAACCTCTTCCCTCCAGTTGAGCTGCCATATGGCCTCCACCCTCCGTCTGAGTCACACCGCATCCTCCACCCTTTCGGCTGAGTCTCCCTACGGCCTCGCGCCCTCGTGGAACCCCCCACGGCCGATCTACCCCGCGGCCTCACGCCGCCCATGGCCAAGTCACCCCGCGGCCCTCCATGGCCTCTCGCGGCCTGTAGGACCACCCAGCAGGCCGGGCCAAACCCAACGGGCTGGGTCGGACTGGACCCGGACCCACTTCAACCCATTTAAGTTCTTTTGGCCATAACTTTGGAACTGGACATCCGTTTGGAGAACCATCAGTGGAGCTAGAAACTGTAGTGAGAGACGGTCTCTTTAAAATACCACATTGAAGATTTGGATACGGATGGGGTACGGTCGGGTTGGATCAAGCACGAATCCAACCGGGCCCTAAGGACTAAAAATCTAATAACTCATAGATCGGGTTTCTGATTGACACATTGTCTGTTGCGTTGATATTACTATGATGTGGAGGTCCCTTGAGTTAATTCTTCGTGGGACTTCGTGGAAATTGGAGTATCGACCAGTGGATTGGGGAGCGGACCCTCTCGGTGATTAGAAAGCCTAGTGCGGGAACCGAGTAGATGGCTATGACGAGAAGAATGACTAGTGATCTTGTGTGGGTCAGCTCTTAGTGATCCTGTGGGGGTCAGCTCCAAGAGATCCTATGTGGGTCAGCTCCAAGGTATCTTGTGTGTGC
This sequence comes from Viscum album, assembly GCA_963277665.1. Lineage (NCBI taxonomy): Eukaryota > Viridiplantae > Streptophyta > Magnoliopsida > Santalales > Viscaceae > Viscum > Viscum album. The sequence continues at coordinate 1,275,226,528 of OY728162.1, read as the reverse complement.
CAGCTCCTAGCGATCCTGTGTCGATCATCTCCAAGTGATCATGTGTGGGTCAGCTCCTAGAGATCGTGTGTGGTGGAGCTTGATGCTCTAGGTTCACGACAATGTGACGCTTCTCTGGGGCAGACTTTGAGAGTCTATTTCATGCAGAGTTAGTCCAAACGATTCTTTACGCAGTGCACATACAGGATCTGCTTCATCTGTAGTTGGGCGGCATGACTGTAGCTTAGTACTTAGAAAGGTTCACTGACCTCTCATGCTACTCCACAGATATGGTGCGAGACCCATTCTTCAGGGCCCGAACATTTAATCAGGGACTCCGGTAGGAGATCAGGGTTTCAAGGATCGCACTCAGCATCCTAACGCAAGCAGGGGTGTTAGAGAGAGCCTTCTTAGGGAAGAATTTCCTTGCTGATCAGTCACCAGCAGTGAGACCCACCACTGGAAATCACGTAGGAGAGTCTTCTACAGTTGTCAGTAGACAGATGTCACAGAGGTCCAAGAGGATGAGACCTATAGGTGGATGACCTCATGATTCAGGATCGGTTGTGCGGGGCACCCGAGGTGGAGCCAGTCGTACCAGGAGCGGGCAGTGTTACACATGTGGTGGGCAGGGTAACATAGCTCATGATTGTCCGACCTGCCATACAAATGATCAGTGGATGGTCGATGGACCACCCAGGAAGAGACAGATATTTGACCGAGGAGGCCTGTAAGGAGAAGGAGGACATGGAAGAGGAGTTGGCCATGCAGCTGGCGGTCGGTGACGATTTGAGATGTTACCACCACCACCACTAGAAGCTCCACCCCAACCATAGGGAGCAGGTGGATAGGGGCGAACTTAGCTCCAAGAAGCTGAGGCCTACGATCATGTAACTTCGGAGATGATACAAGGTATGATCTATGTCTACTCCACCTTATCTCTAGTACATATAGACATAGGATCCAGTCGTTCTTTTATTTCCACTTCCCTCATTCGGTGCATGGAGTTTCTGACAGAGCAGTTGTCTCGATATTTAAGGCTAGAGACTTCTATGGGAGAAGATTCGACGATTACACACTGGTTTTGGTAGTGTGAGATTACTCTAGGAGGGGAGAACTTCGGCTGCGATCACTTAGTAGCAACGTCGAGGCCTTACGAATTCATCTTGGGTATAGACTGGTTATCTACAATCCATGCTCAGATTGACTATATTAGGTGAAAAGTGTGGTGTGTCTGCATAGATGGGACCAATTTTACCTTCACTGGTGAGAAGGGAGCCTTTACAACATAAGATGGACTTACCTAGAGAAGAGTGCAGGTGATCACTCATTAGTTGGATATCTATACCCTCGGAGCAGTTGATGTGGAAATTACGAGTTATCCGTTAGTGGGGGACTAGTACACAGATGTCTTCCTGGATGATTTTCTGGGTCTACCTCCTCATAGAGAGGTGGACTTTTACATTGACTTGTACCCTGGGATGACACCAATATCTACACCAGCATGTCAGATAGCTCTCGCGGAGCTTTGTGAGCTGCGGGTACAGCTAGAGGACTTGTAGGGGAAGGGATTCATTCGGTCTAGTGTTTCACCTTGGGAAGACCCAATTTTATTTTCCAAGAAGGTGGATGTGAGATTGAGGATTTTTTTTACAATCAGCGCCTGAACCAGGTGATTGTGATGAACAAGTACCCACTCCCGAGGATTGATGGCCTCTTTGATCAGCTGAAGGGATCACGTTGGTTCCCAAAGATATACCTCAGATCAGGCTATCACCAGTGCAGGGTACGAGACAAGGATGTGCAGAAGACGACTTTCAGATGTCGGTACAGCCACTATGAGTTCTTGGTTATTCCATTAGGCTTAACCAACACTCCAGCAGTGTTCATGGGACTCATGAACAGGATATTTCAGCAATACTTTGATCGCTTTATAGTAGTCTTCATCAGTGAAATTTTGATTTACTCGACTATTGATGAGAAGCTTGCCTATCATTTACAGGTAGTATTGGACACACTTCGAGAGCACTAGCTTTATGGTAAGATCTTGAAGTTACATTTCTGGATCCGAGAGGTTCACTTTCTGGGACATGTCATATCGGAGTATAGAGTTGTAGTAGATCCAGCGAAGATTGAGGCGGTACTTTCTTGGGAGCCACCAAGAGTGTGACGGAAGTATGGAGTTTCATGGGTTTGGCCGGATACTACTGGAGATTTGTGAGATATTTATCTAGAGTTGCAACAACACTATCAGCATTCATGAAGAAGGGGCAACCCTTTGGGTGTTCATAGAGATGCCAACAGATTTTTCAGGAGCTGATTGATCACATTGTCGAGTGTGTCAAATTAGTTGTTTAATTTTGACTAAAATCTCTGCAGTATAGCAGCAACCCTAGGTCATCTCTTGACGGAGCCTTAGATAATTAATTTAAATAGAGGCTTTTTATTGTGAAATTAGAAGAGGAATGAGGTTTTGTAAAACATGTGGGTTTGATGATTAAAGACGAAAATAGAAAATGAAAGCTATAAGACAAAGTCAAAATGAACAAGATTAATTAAGTGTGATCAACCTGGGGTACTCTCATGATGTTCATCCTTCATCGCTTTATGATATAGGGTTATGATCTTTTAATCCCTAGTTTGTAACATCTAGAACCATAATTTTACTGAGTTTATACTAGGATACCTCCTAGGGTTTATTTTAAAATACAAAATGATTCCCTAGACACCGACGATGATTGTGTGATTTGTGTTCGACATCATAACTGAAACTCACCAAGGCAAAACACGAAGAACTCGATGTGTTGTCTAGGTTTGTATGTTATTTAATTGTGATACCATGAAATAAATGTACATGACCTTGACAGTGCTTATGTGAGTTCAATTGACCAATATGAACCACACAAACACCGCAATTAGAAGGGGGAAAAGAAAGTGGTGAATGGTGTGTGAAACAACACATGAATGGGTACCCCCAAACAAGATCATATGAGTTGATAATGACATACCAATACATAACTCAATTAAATAAGAATATAGGATGATAAAATATGCTATCATGGATAGTCTTTGTTTTCTCTTTATAGATTTGGGAGTTCCCATATGCATCACATCTAATTTCTTCCAACTCTTGAATGTTAAGCTTCCAATACTCGCTTTCATCTAAAAGATTCATATAAAATTGTCTAAAAGCCCAATATGCATGGTTTTCTACCTCCACTGGGATGTGAAAAGCCTTTACAAACATAATCTTGTATGTTTACATTCCAATTAGAGTTTTAAAAGTTGTATGGTATGCCCAAAGTGCATTATCCAAGCGCAAACTCCAATCTTTCCTATTGGGTTGTACCACTTTTTCAAAAAATTGTTTAACTTCCCGATTTGAGATTTCTTCTTGTCCGTTAGTTTGGGGTGATATGAAGTGGATACTTTATGATCAACCCCATACATACAAGGAAAAAGTTTAATATTGAGATTGTGAAAATGTGAACCCTGATCACTAATGATGAATCTCAGTAAACCAAACCTACTAAAAATCTAAGACCTCACAAAATCAACAACCACATGAGAGTCATCAATCCTAGTGGAATTTGCTTCCACCAATTTAGATACATATTAAACAACCAATAAAATATATAAAAGGCCAAATGAATTTGTAAAAGGCCCCATGAAGTCAATGCCCCATGTATTAAAAATTTAACAAAATAACATGGGTTGTTGGGGCATTTCATTCCTATTGGAGATACTCCCTGTGAAATGACAATGAGTACATGACTTGAAAAATCTATGGGAATCCTTATTAAATTTTGGCCAATAAAGTCCTAATTCAAAAACCTTTAGAGCTGTACGTTGAGTGCCAAAGTGTCCCCTACAGGCCAAGGTGTGGTAGAAGGTCAAAACAGAGGTGAACTCATGGTCAGGGACACACCGACGAACTACTTGGTCACTACAAATTCTCCAAAAGTATGGGTCATCCCAAATGTACCACCAAGAATCATTCTTAAGTCTCTGGGACTGTGAAGTGCTGAAATAATTGGGGACCCTAGATTTTTCTAGAAAATTCAGAATGTCCTCATACTAGGGGGTAAGGTACAAAACATCACAAAGGTTCTCATGAGAAAAGAATTCTCTAATGGGGAGGGATGAGTCAGCATGGTGGTCCAGTGGTGGAGAAATCCTACTAATGTGGTTGGATACAACATTTTCTACTCCCCTCTTATCTCTAATCTCAAGGTCAAACTCTTGGAGGAGGAGCATCCACTCTATGAATTGGGGTTTAGCTTCAGGTTTCTTTAAGAGGAATCAAAGGGCAGCATGGTCAGAAAAGACAATGATTTTTGACCTGATAAGATATGAACAGAATTTTTACAAGGAAAACACAATAGAAAGAAGTTATTGTTCTATGGTTATGTACTTTTCTTGGGCAGGGTCAAGGTTATGTGAGGCATACGCAATGAAATAACGAGCCTTCTCAACCCTTTGTGATAAAACTGTCACAATTACAAAGTTAGAGGCATCACACATATGTTCAAAGGGGAGATCCCACCATGGAGGTTGGATGATGGGAGGTGATGTGAGACTCCTTTTTTGTGAATTGAATTCATTCTCACAATTTTGATCAAACAAAAACCCAGAATCCTTTTGTAATAACTGGGACAAGGTAAGTGCAATCTTAATGAAGTCTTTAATGAATCGGTGGTAAAAACAAGCATGACCCAAAAATGAACGCACCTCACGGACAAATTTTGGATATGGAAGGGTTGAAATTAATTCAATTTTTTATATATACACATGAATTCTATATTTTGAAATAACAGGCCCAAGAACTATCCTCCATTCCATGAAATGGAATTTCTCATAATATAATACAAGATCTTTTTCTATGAAACGATGGAGGATAAAACCTAGTTGAGCCAAACAATCATCAAAGGAAGTTACATAAACTGTGAAATCATCCATAAAAACTTCCATGCAATTTTCTAGGTACTCTGAAAATATACCCAACATACAACGCTGAAAAGTACCTGGAGAATTACAAAGACCAAAAGGCATCCTTCTGTATGCAAATGTGCCAAATGGACAGGTAAATGTTGTCTTTTCTTGATCCTCAGGCGCTATATGGATTTGGAAATAACCCGAATATCCATCAAGGAAACAATAATGGGACTTACCAGCCAATCTTTGGAACATTTTTTCAATGAAAGGTAGAGGAAAGTGGTCCTTCTACGTGGCTTGATTTAATTGATGGTATTCAATACAGACTCGCTAACTATTTTTCACACGTGTTGGAACCAATTCATTCCTTTCATTTGAAACAACTGTTATTCATGTTTTTTTAGGCACAATTTGAACTGGGCTAACCCATTTACTATCAGATAAAGGATAAATGATCCCCACAGCAAGTAATTTACTGAATTCCAAATTTACCACTGCTAGGAGAGTGGAATTCAACTGGTGTTGAGATTGTCTTACAAGCTTATCCTCGTCATCCAAAATTATATGGTGCATACAAATAGATGGGATAATCCCAGCAATATCATCTAATGTCCATCCTATTTCCCTTTTAAACTCTCTTAGAAGATCAAGCAGTTTTTATTCCTGCTGTTGAGAGAGGTTATTGGCAATAATGACGGGCAATTGGTCAATACCCTAAATATAGGCATATTTTAAATTAGATGGAAGTGGTCTTAATTCCAACACTGGGGGTTTCTGGACTGAGGGAGGGGATTTAGGGGGAGTGCGATCCATAAAACTGTATATCTTCTCAAGTTTATTCTCTAAAGATATAGAATCTATTGAAATGAGATTTTCAGAATCATCGATGGTCATGGGTACCTTATAATGAACACACTCGTCAATTAAAGTAACAAATTTTCACTTTTCAGAACTCACATAACACTTAGAACATGACTCAAAACTCAAATCATCCATGGGTGAAGAAAAGGAAAATGAATTAGATTTTGGGTTGAGGAGAGAATTGTGTGTGTGTGCATCATTTGAGAGAACTTCCCTCGAATACATAAAAATAGTGGAGTTCTCTTCAACAGCATGTTTCATAGCCTCATGGATGTTAAAACTTAACTTTTCTCCTCGGAATTCCATGGACAGCGTACCATTGTGAACGTTGATGATTGTCTTTGCTATTTTGAGGAATGGCCTCCCAAGTATGAGAGGAGCATGTCCTTGGGTTTGAGTATCTTCAATCTCAAGAATGTAGAAATCTGCAGGGAAGATGTGATTTTTTACTCTTACAAGGACATCCTCAATCACTCCTATGGGATGTGTAGTACTTCGATTGGAAAGTGGTATGATAATTATAATTTGTTGAATCTCTCCAGCCTGTAGAGAAGTGTACATGGAGTGAGGCATTACATTAATGGAAGCACCAAAATCTATCATAGCATCAGAAAAGAAAGTCTCCCCTATTGTACACGATATTGTGAATGTGCCTGGATCCTTGCATTTGGTTGGCATTTCTGGTTGAATCATGGCCGAGACATTCCTCCCCAAGTTGACTCTGTCATTCCCCTGCATCCTTCTTCTATGGGTGAAAATTTCTTTATGGAATTTGGCATAATGAACAATTTTCTTGACTTCATCCAACAGTGGAATATTAACTTGAACTTTTTTAAATGTATCCATTATTTCATTGTCAATATCATTATCAAAGTTGTTCTTAGATTTATTGAGTCTTTGAGGGAAAGGAAGAGGAATGGATTGTTCATGGGAATCCGCAATGATAATTTTATTTCCCTTTTTATTTTATTTTTCTTCATTAGAATCTTTTATGGGTGGAGAAAGAGTGTTTTCAAGAGGTGGAAAAACCTGTTTCATAGAATCAGTAGAAGGAGAAACTTCTTTACCACTAAAAAGTGTAACCGCACATACATTACTTTTATCCTTCAGATTGTCAATGGGTTGGGATGGTAGTTTTCTAGAACCTTGCATCTTATTAAGCTCACCGATGGTGTTTTCCAATTTCCCCACTTGAGTTTGTAGGTCTTGAATTTATGATTGTGTGGTCTTTTGGAACTGGAGGTTATGGGTTGCCATCTGCTTCACCATATCCTCGAGGCATGGTTCAGATTTGGGAGGAGGAGGAGGATTGTTTTGAGAAGTTGAAGGATAAAAAGGTTGCATACCTTGCCCTTGTTGATACCAATTCTTCTTGGGGTAGCTTGAGTTTCCTCCTTGTCGGTACTTGGGTTGCGCTTGCCACCCGGGATTTGGATTTGGCCATAATTCTTCTTGCTTGAAGGGAGGTGCTTGTTGGAATGGACGCCCTAGAGACACGGCTGCACAAGACTCGAGTGAATCCTAAAGTTGTTGGCACTGGTCAAAAAAATGAGAATTGTCGGAACAAATACCGTAGTGCAATGGAACAGGAGGAGATTTTGAGTTACCTTGTTCTTCAGATAATTTCCTCATAAGGGTATGCATCTCATCAAGCTTGTTATCTACCTTTTGTTCTAGAGATGAATGACTTACCTCATGAACTCCTTGAGTTGGTGTAATATCTCGTGTACCAAATTGTTATACATTTTGAGGCAAGTTGGCTATTAAGTCACGATAGGTGGAAGGAGTTTTATCAACCAAGGCACCACCAACTGCTGCATCAATCATTCCATGGTCCATGGGGATAAGTCCCTCATATAAGTATTGGATTAATAGTTGTTCACTAATACGGTGGTGGGGGAAGCTTGAGCAAAGTCTCCTGAATCTCTCCCAGTATTCATGAAGGGTATCTCATTGTGATTTCCTAATTCCATAGATTTCTTTCCTAATTGATGTAATTCAAGAGGTAGGGAAGAACTTCTCCAGAAAGTGTTTTTTAAGGTCATTCCAGCCCCCAATTGTTGTAGGTAGATAGTATATCCAGTCTTTGACTACACCATCAAGGGAGAAAGGGAAGGCCCTAAACATAATTAAGTCCTCAGACACATTTTGGGGTTTCATGGTGGACCACACTATGTGAAACTCCTTAAGTTTTTTATGAGTGACATCACTGAGAAGACCATGGAATTTAGGAATAAGGTGGATGAGACCTGATCTCAGATCAAAGTTGGCTACTTCCTCGGGATATTGGATGTACGCAGGTTGGTACTCCACATTAGAGGTGGTAAGTTCTTTTGAAGTTCGATTATTTGCAGCCATGATTTATTGGATTTAATTGGGATCAATTTTTGATTGGTTTAGGACCACCTGGGGTTCCAAAATTGGTTTCCCAATGTTACTTGATTTACCTTCTCTGGATTCCTTGATTTGTGTATGAAGTGACTTTTCAATTTTATGGTCAAATTCAAGTAGTGTTTCTTTACCAGATCAGGTCGTGAAAATAAGTTGTGAAATTTGTTTTTTTTAATACTAATAAAATAACATAATAAGGGTGAAAATAGAATATAATGTTATAATACATAATCATAGAGAGAGATATGGAGAATAAGAAGAGATAGAAAGATATATAGAGAGAAAGAACACACCAAAAACAACCAAAAATAAAGACAAAAACCAAAAACAAAACAAAATAAAATGGGGGAGGGGTATTGAAAGGTGCACTAATTAAGAAGTAAAATAAATAAATAAAAGGAAATAATAAAAAAAATGATCTTGGCTCCCAAGAAATGGCACCAAAATTTGATAGTGTTGTCGAGCGCGTCAAATTAGTTTTTTAATTTTGACAAAAATATCTGTAGTATAGCAGCAACCATAGGTCGTCTCTTGACGGAGCCATAGATCATTAATTTAAAAATAGGGTTTTTATTATGAAATTATAAGTGGAATGAGGTTTTGTAAAACTTGGGGGTTTGATTATTAAATATGAAAATATAAAATGAAAGCAATAAAACAATGTAGAAATGAACAAGATTAATTAAGTGTGATCAACCTGGGGTACTCTCATGATGTTCATCATTCATCGCTTCATAATATAGGGTTATGATCTTTTAATACCTGGTTTGTAACACCTAGAACCATAATTTTTATTATTTTATAAGAGTATACCTCCTATGGTTCAGTCGAAAACACACAATGATTCACCAGACACTGCCGATGATTGGGTGATTTGTGTTCGACATCATAACCGAAACTCACCAAGGAAACACACGAAGAGCTCGATGTGTTGTCCAGGTTTTTATGTTATTTAATTGTGATACCATGAAATAAATGTACATGACCTTGACAGTGCTTATGTGAGTTCAATTGAACAATATGAACCACACAAACACCGCAATTGGATTTGGGAAAAGAAAGTGGTGAACGGTGTGTAAAACATCACATGAATGGGTACCTTCAAACATGATAATATGAGTTTATCATGACATACAAATACATAAATCTATAAAATAAGAATATAGGATGATGAAAAACAACACAAAAACTTATAATTAAAAATATCATTAAAATATTACAAACATGAAGCTAGGGATTTACATCACGTTCCTCCCGAGGTGATCACAAGGGGTTTAGAAACCCATGGGAGGGGAAGAAGAAGAAGATGTTGAAGTAGCACTAAACATAGCCTCCAAAACTTCTTGGGATAATGAAAAGACCTATTTGGGACTCCAAAATGGCAGCACTTTGCCTCTGGTTCGAACTCTCAAATGGGGTGCCCAAGGTTCCAATTTATAGGCATTGTGGGAAGGTGGTTTTTGGAACACATATTTCTTTAACCCACTTGTACCACTTCTTTAGGCCTCCAGAAAGCATTATATCGATTTGGGGAAAATAAAAAAGTTTTATCCCCACCTGTTGGATGTCCCCTCTGAACATTGGAACCCTTTTGACACATACATCTCAAGATATCGATAAAATACAGAACACCGCATCTGACTTTGTGCAGATTTGATTCCTTGGACAGATCAGTTCAGATGGGAATCGTATATGCCGAATGAGGCTTAAGTTCCTTAATATGAAATGTATCCCATTAAATTTTGGACCGGACCACAAAATATGATCCCATTTGTATATACGTAATATTCTAAACAGAAACAACAGTGACCAGGTCTTCATGGATCCATTCAATTTTGGCCCATTTTTCATCCACTTCATCAAGGGCCCTCCAAATCATCTCCTCCAACATTAAAGTAATAAAAAAAAGTAACATTTCCCACTTTAATAGTTATTAACATTAATTCATTAATTAAAATATAAAGTGCAATTTATTTTTATATTTGGAATATTTATTACAAAACTAGTTCAAAACAGCAGTGTAATGGTGGATTTGAATAGTGAATCGTTGTGTGATCACTGAGGCGGAGGCTGGCTAGTTCCCCCATCTTGAGGATTCCAGAAGAGGGTGTAGGGTACGTAGTCTACTGCGACGCATCAGGGACTAGACTCAGATGTATCCTGATGTAGGAGTGAGTAGTGATCTCATATGGTTCTATACAGCTGAGATAGCATGAGCAGAACTACGCTACCCATGACCTAGAGTTAGCAGCAGTGGTCTTCGCCTTGAAGATGTGGCAACATTACTTTATGGCTGAGTGTTTCACAATCTACTCGGATCACAAGAGTCTCTGTTATATCTTCTATCTGAATTACCTGAACCTAAGATAGCGACGTTGGCTTGAGTTCCTCCAGCACTATGACTTCGAGATACTATGTACTCCTAGGAAGGGGAATGTTGTAGCAGATTCACTCAGCAGGAGATCTGGTATACAACTGCAAGGTGAGGCGAAAGAGCAACTTGTCTCTTTACAAATATCCTTTGTGGATTGGGATAAAGCATATTTTATTCAGTCTCTTATAGTCACTCCCGCACTTCTTCGGCGATTCAGGGAGGTGCAGAGTGGGGATGCTGACTACGAGACTCGACGTGCTCAGATATCCACAGGGAAGGCACCTAATGGATTTTCTGAAGGTGGAGAGCACGTCATCCTCTTCAAAGGACGTACCATGGTACCAGTTTCACTTTAGTAGGGAGTTTTGAGGGAGTTCCACACATCCCCTCTAGCGCTGCATCCAAGAGTGGCGAAGATGTACCAGGATATCCAACGATAGAATTGGTGGCTAGGAATGGAGAAAGAAGTAGTAGATTTTGTCTCTCGGTGCCTCACTCTTCAACAAGTGAAGGCAGAGCATCAGGTACCAGCAAGCTTGGTTCATCCTTTAGAGGTCCCAAAGTGGAAGTGGGATGGGATTTCCATGGACTATGTGACAGGAATTCCAGGTACATCCACGGGTCATGACTTGATTTGGGTGATCGTTGACCGACTCACCAAGTCGGCCCACTTCCTACCGATCAGAGAGTAGGGTTCAGAAGAGAGCTTGGGACGCCTCTATGTGCAAAAGATTGTGCGGCTACATGGAGTACCCTCAACGATTTTCTCTGATCGAGATGCACATTTTACTTCCCAGCAATGGAAGGGGTTGTAGGAGGCTTTCGGGATATAGTTTCATTTGATCACCACCTTCCATCCTCAGATGGATGTCCAAACTGAGCGGACAATTTAGACCCTCGAGGACAAGCTACATGCCTGAGTCCTTGACTTCAGTTGCAGTTGGAAGATTCACTTGACATTTTTCAAGTTTGCATACACCAATAGCTATCACTCTACCATTGGGATGGCACCTTTTGAGGTGTTGTACGGGTGACCTTGTATATCACCTTTGTGTTGGACTTTCCTAGGGGAGTCAGCACTCATGGGACCATAGATGGTACGGGCTACCATAGAGAAGGTGCAGATCATCCAGGAGTGGATGAAAACTACACAGAGTAGGCAGAAGTCGTATGCTAACAACTGACGGAGACCTCTGTAGTTCGAGGATAGCGACCACATCTTTCTATGAGTCTCACCTCGACGAGGTTTGCGTAGATTTGGCCAAGTTAGAAAATTATCTCCGAGATTCATTGGACCCTTCCAGGTCCTCATTATATTGGCGAGGTGGCTTACTGCTTAGCTCTTCCACCTGAGTTGCACCAGGTACACGAATTCTTCCATGTATCCCTGCTGAGGAGATATGTGCACTACCCTTCTCACATTATCGACCACGGAGAGGTGGACATTGACGATGGGGTGACTTTTATGGAGGATCTAGTTCAGATTGAGGATCGACAGGAGTGGGTCCTTTGTGGTCGGTCTATACCTCTGGTGCATGTTCGTTGGCAGCATAGGAACCTCCATGAGAGCACATGGGAGAGGGAGGCTCATAAGCGTGCTCAGAACCCCTACTCATTTACCTAGATTGAGTTGTGGCTTACGAGGACGCAAATACATGAGGTGGGGAGAATGTAAAGACCAGATAATTTCCATGTAATTTTTTTTAATATATTGGAATTTTATGAGTCTGCAAAAATTGGCGGTGCGTGATTTTGAGGCCTGGTGTGCCTGGAATGAATTTCTGAACATTCATTCGGGTGCATTTAGTAAACTTACGAGCGGGTTTTTTCTAACTTTTGAACCAGTGCTCGAAATTTAAATCCAAGGGCATCGTTGAACTCACAGCACCGGTATTCGCTTAAGGAGACCATAACCACGACCGTAGTAGGTCGATGATGGAAGTTATATTTTCACATATTCATGAAAGAATAAAATAAAATAAAATGGTGTAACGTTTTATTTTATTTTTCTTTGGAATTCACCATGTGGATATTTCACAGGTGAAGACCACCTGAACTAAAACCTCCCATGAGAGTTTATGGAGGTAGGGACCACCGAGCCTAACCTCCCATGAGAGGTTATGGTGGTGGGGACCACCCGAGTATACACCCCCTTGAACTCCCCTTTAATGGAAGAAACCCTAAAACTTCCTATTAAATGTTGGGGAGCCTCTTCAACTCCTCCAACATTTATTATACCAACTCAATGTAATTAATTAATCCAATTTTAAATTTGTTCCAAAAATTAAATTAGGAAAACACATCTTAATTGGCTACTTGGATTTTTGGTGGAATTGGGAGGAAGGAGCCTTGGGAGAAATCTCTCCAACAAATAACGCCAATGAAGAACGTCGTCTTCGACTTCGACTTCTTCCTCGGGACGTCCGTTTATGAGGAAGGTCTTCAACATCAATGAACCGATGATTGAGGAAACGTTGACGTCACTGATGTCCGTCTCTTCCCAAAAACATCGTCTCCTTTCCCACAGAAAATATTCAACGAATCAAACGAACGAGATAGGGGTTGTTATTGAATTCGTATAATTTCTCGATTAAATACCTCGTTCTTGGAAAGCATGGAGAACGTGGATCAACCAAAATGATTTGATCCATGATTCGTATGAAATTGTTGAATTTGACGTTCTTTATTCTTGTTCTGGTTGAGATGTTTGCTACCATTCTAACATGGAGGGTGTGGGCCAAACAAACATGGCCCGACCATTCCATCGTTCTTCTTGAATGGTGTATCCTTCATGATGAAAAATGACAACAATGGTGATGGCAATCAGTGCCGGTGGTTGGCACCGGTGGAACTCTAGAACCACCGACGAAGGCACAGTGCCCCACCGCCCTGTGGCGCTCCGCCGTCTATGGCCATTGTCACCCCATGGCCTCCACCCCTCAGTCGAGCAGCTCCTGTCGTGCCGCCCCACGGCCTCCGCCCTCTCGGCCGAGCCGCCCCACGACCTCTGCCCTCCCGTACGAGCTTCCCAATCTGAGCTTCCTTTCGGCCTTGCACCCCCTAGGCTCCCCACGCGGTCGAGCCGCCCCACAGCCTCGCGCCTCCCATAGACGAGCCGCCCTGCGGCCTCGCGTCATCCACGGCCAACCCCCATGGCCCTCCGCGGCCCCTCGCGGCCTTCCGGACCGCCCAGCAGGTTGGGCCGTCCAACGGGTTGGGCCGAACCCAATAGGCCAGGTCAATCTGACCGAGTCGGACCAATCCCGGGCCCACTTCGACCCATTTACGCTCTTTTGGCCATAACGTTGGAACCAGACATTTGTTCGATGAACCGTCAGTGGCACTGGAAACTTTAGAGTGATACAGATCCTTTGGAATACCCTACTATAGATTTGGATAAGGATGGGTTATGATCAGGTTGGATCGAGCACGAATCCAATCGGGCCCTTGGGACTAAAAGGATAACAACTCAAAGACCGGGTGTCTGATTGACGTACCATCTATTGCGTTGAGATACCTATGACATGGTGATCCCTTGAGTTACTTCTTCGTGGGAATTCATGGAAATTGGAGTATCGACCAGTGGATTAGGGAGAAGACCTTCCCGGTGATGAGAAAGCCTAGTGTGGGAACCCAGTAGCAGGATGTGATGAGAAGACTGACTAGCGATCCTGTGTGGGTCAGCTCCTAGCGATCTTGTGTGGGTCAACTCCTAGAGATCCTCTATGGGTCAGATCCTAGAGATGTTGTTTGGGTCATCTCCTAGTGATCATGTGTGGGTCAGCTCATAGAGAATGTGTGTGGGTCAGCTCCTAGAGATCCGGTGTGGGTCAGCTCCTAGTGATCCTGTTTGGGTCAGCTTCTAGTGATTCTGTGTGGGTCAGCTCCTTGATATCCTGTGTAGGTCAGCTCCAAGCAATCCTATGTGGGTCAGCTCCTAGTGTTCCTGTGTGGGTCATCTCCTTGAGATCAGTGTAGGTCAATATCAGAACCTTTTAATGAAGTAAGATGATTCAGTAGCTATAACTAATCATCTCTACCACCGTACCTAAGTTATACCTGGTGTGAGCTGAGCATGTACTTGTGTGGAACTTTCCATTTTGGTAATACCTTGGTGTTGTTCTTCTGTGTGGCATACCTTTGTGGTAGTTTCCTTCGTGGTTTCCCTTCCTTTTTGAAATAGATGAGCTTTGGGATTTGAGTTGGAATCTATGTTTTCCTCATGATTGAGATAGGATTACTTGATAACTTAGGTATATGAATGGGCATATACCTAATTCGGGTTGTCACTGGTTTACATGCTTTGTGGTTTATAATTTTTGGATTTTGTGAGACCTTGAGGGTCTCGGGGTCCCTACTGAGTGTCATTATACTCTCCCCTACATGGGAAATTCCCACACCTTGTTGTGTGGGATGCAGACGACGGACAGCGCTGATCGAGGTTGAGAGTACCAGGACTGAACAGTGCTCAAAGGTGGACCATACGGTGTGTCGGTACGTAGAGGATATGGGTGGACGTGGATTTTTGTGGAGGTGATCTGTACCTACGCTTCTCGTAAAAACCTAGAGGACGACCCAGTAACTGCCTTTATTTTTCTTCAGTTGTATTGTATTTCATTTGTACTTGTACTATTACTGTTGGGCTTGTATTCAAGACCATTTTTACTTTCAACACACTTTTTTCTATACAGATGAGTTGTGTTCGTTTCTTGTTGTGTGCTTGGTTGCGTGTGTTTATAGGTTATAAAGTCAATTCCTTCCTAGCTTTAGAGAATATGCCTTTGGTGCTAGTCACCAGCCCCTGGCCTATGGAAGGCGGGTTTGGGGTTGGTCACAACACGGGCCCTCAGGGATGGGTCATGACATTACATTACTTGATAACATAATGTGTGTTTGTATTCATAGAGTATGACATATAAGAATCATATAGTGAGTTAAATATAATATAATAGTATTATTATATGTCATAATCTAAGATATATGTGATATCATTGGCTATGACTAAATCTTGACTTACACAAAAAAAATATTTTATTAAATCATATTGGAGATATATTTTATATCATCGATTATGGTTGGCTCATGCATAATATATTTTCCTATATATATATATATATAATATGTTGCATATTTGTTTCTTCCTACTATGTGATATATTTATCCATTTATGAGTTACTATATATATATATATAGTTTATGCCATTATGTGGTAGATTCCCTTATATATTGGTTACTCAAAAATGAATAGATTTTCTTAAGCTATAAATATAAAAGCTAATATATGTATATATATATATATAAGGATTCTATTATTCTTGTATTAATATAATTTTAATAATCCCCATGCATCTATCAAAAATTAAAACAAAATAAAAAATAAAAAATTCAAAATTTTGGATTGTATTTTTATAGTTTATAAATTGTTCACAAATAATAAAGGTTGTGAATTAAATAAACAACTTAAAAATTTCAGAGTTCAAATTTTCCTTGATCCATAATCCAAAATTTTTACCTTAAATGTGTTGCAAGAATAAACAATGCCTAGAATATATATATATATGAAATTTATTGTAAAAACAAACAGTAAATATGAACAAAAAACTAAAATCAAACAATGATTTGGAACTGAATATGTTTTTGAGTATAAATAATTTATCTTCCAAATTCAAAAAAATCTTAAAAAAATCGGAGTTCAAATTTTCCTTGATCCTTAATCTAAACTTCGTCCCTTAAATGCATTGTAATAATAAACACTACCTACAAGATCAATATGAAATTGATTGCAAAAATGAACATTAAATATGAACAATAAACTAAAATCAAACCACCGTTTGGGTCGGAAATAGTTTTTTGAGAATAAAATAATGTGGAGATGATGAATTAATCAAAAGAAAATGTAGAATGGAGACTATATATCATGTAAATCAAAGAAAGTAAATAACAATGGTGTTCGAGATCACCTGGTTTTCTTCAAAGTCATCATGATTTCGGAGGGATTCATTGAGAGTAGGAGGGTTTCATACATCTGGAAAAATGAGGGTTTCCCAATCCTGAATTATTTTTAAAGAATTTTGGCATCAATTATTACAAAACGGACACTGAAGAGTCTAAGAAGATATATTTTTCATTGATTTTTGTAAAAACTGACGCAAAATATATATATATATATTATTAAATTATAAGGAATAATAAACATGTTCATAGATAGGAACATCAAATAACACATCTAAATTTTTATTTCTTACTGGGGGTCTCATTATTATAATATTCTACTCTAGATATTACCAAATGTGTACATATGGATAAGGTGCCTCAAAGTCAAATGAGTCTCCACCCATGATTTCCTATCTTATTTGGGTCCATAAAATGGTATAATCTAGCTATAGAAGAATTAATTAATAATAGATTCATAATCCTTATGGGTTCCTATCATAGCGAGGAACTGTTATTACCTTTTAGGGAGAGAACCACTCTTAAGAAATTATCACATACTTTTTTACGTAGAAGAAAAATCATGATGTGATAGAGTTTATTAATACTCAAAACTATGAATACGTGTTATTATGAAGTACATAGAATTTGGTTCTAAGGAACCAAATCAAATACCTAGGTTGTATATGTTGATGACATAGAGAATATGAGAAAACATATGAACCATGTCCTACTATGGAATCTGATAGAGGATAATTAGCAAGATAATAGAATGTAAATCAGTCAACTATCTTTAAATATTTATAAATTATTATGTGAACCCTATGTTACCACATAAAGTTTCTGAGCATAGTAGAAGCATGTGATTATGCATGGAAAAATAGAATTTTTTTTATAATCAATCATTATTCATAGTTTTACACAATATAGAATTTTGTAAGAAAAAAAATTAATTTAAGTATTAATCGATGAAATAACTTCAGAAACAAAATGTAGGATCATCACATAATTATTTATAATTAATTTAATTAGTTGAATTACATTATGATGAATTATTTATTCTATGATGAATCTGATAATGTCTCTATATCACACTAGAACTATATTATAGGAAGAAAGTGTATATTTCCCTTGGTGGTGATCAAAATGTGAACCAATAACCTCTAAGTGTCACCGTAGAAATCCATAAGTGCTTTCTAGAGGTATATTAATTATAGAATCATTCATATTTGATCTTCATAATAATCCCTTCAAAATAATGTTGCTGATCTCTCCAGAGTTGAGAGGGGTGGTGGAGGATGATCACTCTCTATTCTTGATAGAGTTCTTGGATTGGATATCTATAGAGATTGAGAGGATTCTCTGAATGTCATTGTTCCTAAAAAACAAATGGATAGACCTTTAGTTTAAATTAATATATTTGGTTTTACATTATTCCATCTTTAGAAAATAATAACTACATATGAACCCTTACTATTTCTTTAATCTCCACAGAACATCATGTCTATAATAATATTATTATCATTATTTATTATAATGTAAAAAACCAAAAAATTAATTAAATATTATTTCTTTAATAAATTTTTTGAAATTTATTCAAAAAATATATATATTATACTCTATTTCTTACCAGACCTTCTAACTAGGTCTCATATTCATCAAAAATATCTATTTGTACTTGAATAAAAACTATTTATTTAACAAATTAATATCACTATATTATTTACCAATAAAAAATATTATATTAATTAAATAAAAAATAAATATTTATTAAATACTCTAGTTGCATATATTCCCTAATATTACTAGTGATTAAATATGAATAATCAGGAAAATATGAAAAATTATTAAACCATTTATGTGAATAATATTTATTCAACTTGATAAATATTAAAATTTAATTTAATTGAGGTTTTAGATACACTTAATGTGTGACCCTCTTGGCCCCTTTCTTGGTGGAATTAGGTATAATAACCTAATGACCACAGTTAACATCATGTAACTTTCCAAGGATTCCATAATGAAAGAAGTTAAATTTTTCAATGACATAAAATCTCATTTTAATTCCTATTTTTTTGATATGCTCATTTTATCCTCGTGTCTCCAATCAAGCATATTGCGTATTTTTTTCATCAACCTATTTTTTCATTGTATATTTTTTTGACTTTCTTGAAATTAAATTATATTTCATCATCGTAGTGATTTATTTAATAAGTTTATTTCATTTTCATTAACGGTATTGAGATATCAACGTCCATTTTAATAAATAATGGATAAATCATTTCCCATATTATTCATTAATACAATATTATTAATTGAACTCTCAACTTATCCTACATCATCATGAGAATATATCATCACATTTTTCATCAACACATCAAATAAAATAACTCATAATATTCGTTAATAATAATCTTAAATTCTATGGCCCATTACACATTTCATTAAATAGAATTATCCAATGGAACATGTAAATGTGGATTTCTTATTAGATGGTTTTTTCTTATAATATCCTTCACTGTAAATTATCAGGTGTGTACACAAGGAGAATGTTCCTTGAATTCATATGAGTCTCTACCCCTAATAGCTAATTTAAATTACTTCCTACCATTTAATATCATCAAATTATATAAAATTTATTTAATAATACTATCATGGCACTTCTAGGATATCATCCTAATGGGGAATTGCTATAACCTTTCAGTGCAATAACTCCTCTAAAGAAATTATCCATATTATTCCATATAGAAGGAAAATAATGATGTGATAAGAATTATATTAATATTTAAAACTTTAACACCTTTATATTTTAAAATAATAATAGTACGTTCAATAGTATATACAACATGCAACACCAAACCAAAACGAACAATGATATATTATTTAAATGTGATCGTTATAACCAAGCCATTAAAACTGGGGGCATGAATAAGAATAATTTTTTAAAAAATAATGAATAAATATTTTAGATGAATAATATTTTTTCTAATAGTATTTATATGATTTAAAAATATATTTTTCGTCAAAAATGTTTTTGTTACTTTTTGTGAGAAAAAAAATATTATTATTTAATTAAAATTTTAGAAATTTTATTCTAAAAAATTAAATTCATTTATTAAATCATCATTTAAAATTCAACGTAGGATGAAATTTTAGGATTTTTCTGAAAAGAGTGATTTTAAGTGCATATTAAAAAAATCCAAATTTTCTAAATTGTCATTTATTTTCAATAAATTTAGTAATTAAAAAGTATAATTATTATTTTAATAATATTTCAAAGTAAGATAAGTTTACATAATTTATATTTAATATAATTAATTACATTTTAGTCATATTTATACCATATTTTGGTATAAGTTTATTTTTAAACTTAAAATGCATTTTTTTGGAAACTATTTTTAAGTGCATAATGTTAAAATATTTAATTAATTAAATTAACCCCTAATGATGAATTATTTAAATAAAATTTATAAATTAAATATCAATTTATATGAATTTAAATTCTTATAATGAATATTAGTATTCAAATAGTTATTATAAAATCAACCTTTCCTTAAAAAACATTTTTCCTGAAAAACTAATTTTCATCATGATTTATGGGATACCTATAAAATAAATTTATTCCAATTATGGAGATTTAATTTGGTAAAATGGAATAAATATTTTTAAACACAAAAATTAATATGATTTAAAAAGGTAAACTTAATTCTTCATCATAATGAAAAGTAAAAAATGGTAAAAATTTATAACCACGGTAAGTATGTAAAACAGGTTAACCTAGGTTAAAACTATGTAATAAGGGCACTACTTATCATCTTAATTCTTATTGGAATAATTTTTCCAACCTTTTCACCTTATTCTCAATATTAAATTATTCATATGATTCTTTTTCTTTAAAGATATCAATATAATAATTTAATTTAAGAAACAAAAATGTCACACACTTTCTGTTAAATTTCTCTTATATGTTCACATAGGGATAAAAAAGTGGTGAATGAATATTAAATGTTTTTTAGTATAATTAAATTATTTTAAATTTTTAAATTTTCAATTATTATATAGCTACCATAAACATGTATAAAATGATGACCCAACACTTGTTCCAACCAAGGAAAACTCAAGGTAAATGATTTTAAAAACTGTGAAAGTAATGTATTTGAGATGATTTCTGGTTCCAAAAGAAATTTATAATTAATAATGATGAGTTATTTATGGTGAATTTTATAATAATATAAATTTATTACTATCTTATAAGTAAAATTATAACCCTTTTATTTTAAAATTTTTTTTATTGCAATTATGGTTAAAACAGATTTACTGGGGTGGAGAGTTAAACCAAGAGATAAGGCTATATTTCTCATTAATGTTTTCTAAATAAAATTTTATGGAAATATTGCATCACATAATATACTAAATTTAATCCTTCCAAATTTTTAAGTATTTTCATTGAATAT
Organism: Viscum album; assembly: GCA_963277665.1. Taxonomy (NCBI): domain Eukaryota; kingdom Viridiplantae; phylum Streptophyta; class Magnoliopsida; order Santalales; family Viscaceae; genus Viscum; species Viscum album. Next base: position 1,275,205,603 of record OY728162.1, on the reverse strand, counting down.
AACCATATTATAATTTAATATTCTAAGAAATTTCAAAATTACCCCTCTCCTCATTTATAAAAGGAAACCTCCTCCAGCATTTTCATCACACATCAAGAACTATTTGGTTCAGAAAATCTCTATAAGATACCTTAAATACGTCCCTAAAAAAATTATAGAGTCATTTTTTTATTATAAATCCAATAAGGGAAGGATTTAGGTATAATCTTAAAGTGGTTGTCTAAATAATAGATGTTGTTATTAACTAACCATTTATGTTTCATTTCTTATTCCACCTCATTAAAATATTATTTAACCATTAAAAAATAATAAAATTATTATAACCAATATAATTAGTTATTATTATATAATTTTAATATGTTATCATCATATACACTTACATCAAATGGGAAATAAAATCATCGTTCACATGTATGGCAGACTAACACCTTGCGAATCGATGTAACTATATTTTCATCACCACCTCATATGGATAGTTATAATGATGAATTTAATATATATATATATATATATATATATTATTAACATATTTATAATTCCTAAAATAAAATATATAATTTACTTTCTTACCATTCCAGTCACTGAAAAATGATAGTGTCTGTCGTACATATGTGTGGACTTCTGCCTCCACAAAGAAATGTTATTCATTTCTTAACCCCACATCACATAGATTATATATAAAAGTATATTTAATAAAATTATATTATATTTATGTTATAATTAACATTATTTAATGATAAAATAATACTTATTTTCTTTCCATCATGATCGTTAAAAAATGGGAATGTTGCATATGTGTACGTACGACTTACCATATCTACGATTATAACATTGATATTTTTTCATAAACATATTTAATAGTTGAATTAAAAATTATAATTTGTGTATAAAAATGATAATTATTTCATTATTATTATTCTGTAGATAATTTAGTAATGACCACTTTTACCATATCCTACCTATCGAAGTCATTTTTGGACATATGAATTAAATATCATCAAAATTCCCGAAATGAACTTAATGGATTAATTAATTAAATATATCATGGTATTCAATAAACAAAATATAATAATAATAAAAAGAATTTTTCTTAAAAAATTATATAATTAACATATTTTTGTTCTTCCAGAGGATAAAAAATGTATGTGGGGATTTGGGCCTGAGGTAAGGGACTTCATCGCAATTTCCATTCACTAAGGCATGTTTTGATTTTATGGGACTAATTTCTATTATATGGTGTATATGATTATATTTTATATGTAATATCAAAAATAAATAATTATTCGTGGTATTATATGTTTAAATTCAAATTATTTCATTTAAGTTGATTTGAATTTAACGTTACCAAGTTGTAAAGTGTTTTATAACTCAATTTCTTTTCACTGGGTTATATTACATCTTCACTGTCTTTGATATTATAAGACTATGTGTGTAATGAATTTTTACTATTCCATGATTTATTTAAAAATATTTTTGGTGGTTATAAATTTGATACACATAATTTATTGACTAATTCTTATTTCATTAGTATAATCTTTGTAATATATTTCATCTCAATTTCCACTACATTGAGATATATTTGGAATTATATACATATTTTTTAGGTGAAAATTATACCACATTTATATTTTATATCATGAATATATTTATATTCATGTTATTTAAAGTTTCATCTAAATTTATTCATTCATGTGGCTTAATATTCAAAATTTACCAAAGTGGTAAGGGTTTACTCATTAATCACATCATTAATCAGGACTATTTATGTGTAAGTATCCATTTGGGAGAAAAATTTAAAATTTACATCTTAAAACTAATATATTTAATTATATTAAGGTTATTCATGATTATTTCATATAATACTACCATTTTCATCACTTTGGTACATAAAATGATGGATAAAATGTTTTTAAGAAAAGACAACTTTATTTTTCTTTTCAGTCAAAAATGAATTTTTATCCATATCCATGTTTAAAAAAAACATTCAACAATGTTTTAAAAGTTATTTTTATTGTATTTATATTTTACGATAACAAGAACCCTTTACTTTACATATACACAACAATAGATACATTTTAATGATATTATCCATATTCTTTCTCTATATGGTTTATGATAAGGTTGGCCAGGTAAAGTTCTTACATTTACTTTCTTGATTAATTTTGTAGTCATTAACTCTATCTCGAAAAATTCACTTTATTTTGGTCATTGGAAGTTAAATTTCTCTTAAGTATCCCTATTCTTTATCATGGACATTATTATTTCTCAATCCTTATATCATTTCTACATATGGTGTTTGGATATGAATGTTATTTTATTGAATAAGTAAAATATTGATAATTTGTATTCCTTACTCAATACAAATATTAATTGATAATGCATATTTTTTATGAATTGAATTAATCAATCAATATATGAAGAATTAATAGGATATGTTGTCATAGGTGGGACCTAGTTATATATATCCCATTAATATGTTGACATGTCTTATGAGACATATTTTCAAGCTAGTATTAAATGTTTTTTTAGTGTATATCTACCCATCAATTAAAATGACTTTGTTCGAGGTCTTGAAAGTATAAATATCATGATGTTCAAAATCATTATGTCTAATATTAATCATTTCCTTACTTTTGTAATCAGTTGTTAATGTCCATGTAATTATTTTATTAGTTATGATATCTATGGATTAGCTTCTAGATCATGTGATTATTTATACGAAATTATATTATCTACCTTTATTTCTAACATATTATTCTTCATGATCATGTTATTGATTAAATGGATTTTTTTCAGTTATTTACCTTTTAATAATTATTATTACTTATTGATTCATGATAAATTCCATTTCACGTTACCCTTACTAAGTATCTGAGCTCACACATGTTTTTTTCCTTTCCCTAGGATATAAAGAATGAACCTTTGAATGAGTTTAATGTTTCAAAATATTTACTTTCACTCTGGTTTTTATTTTATGTTTTAAAATGAAATGTGTGATTCAAGTTTTATCTAGTTTACCAAGACTACTAAACTATTAAGTCTTTAGGGATATGATCCCTTATACAAATGGAAATGTAAAAATGTAATCAAGATCTTTGGGATTCTAGAAATTGGTCTTCATAGTTAGTATCAGATAAAGTATAGTAGAAACCTTTGGAATAAGATTTTGGTAAATATAGATTAGAAAACATAACCCTATAAAAGAAACTGAGAATAATTATAAGTATTGGATAACATTATAATGATTTTGTAATATATATATTATGTGGTTTCAATATAACTACATTCCTTTCTGGGTACTACAAGTGGATGTGTTTTTATCATAGATGCATCTATGGGGGATAACATAAAAAGAGTCAGTCTTGTATATCTTGGACATCATTATGGCGCCTAGTGATTGTGCCCTTATTATGAACCCAGTTTGACACTCTTGGGGGTATAATTTAGTTAATATATAGTTTCATTATGAACCTTTAAGATTATTAAGAGAATAGAACCATTGTAAACCTATGTTATTCCATATTGATATAGTATAAACCTAAAATGTGTTATGTTAATAAGTATATGGCCTATCATAAATATAAATTTATAAATACCCATTTTGAGGATTTATGTAATGAGAGTTTAAGTTGATTAAGGGAATTTTGGGAAATATTTATAGGAATGAAACCATTTGGTTTAGTAAATTTTTTAGTGAAAAGATTATTTGAGGAATAATTATTTTATATCTTTAGATACAGGTTTAATGTTTAGGATAAAATTTTGTATTATTAAAAAATTTATGTTAAAGAAATTATGATTGTTTTATTTTTTGTAAAAAAATAATTTTTACATACAAATTAGTGGTTAAAAAGTTATTAAATAAATAATTTTATTTTGAGTATGTTCATCATGTTTTTGGGAACAATTTAGGTATTCTGTAAATATTATTTTAGAAAAAGGAAAACAAACACACCAGGTGAAAACCCATTGTATTTATAAATTCCATGAGGCTTGAACCCACAACCAAAAGAAAACAAGGGTGTGACACCTACCACTAGACTATGTGATTGTTTGGTTATTATGACATTGTTCTTACTTAAATGATTTTGTGGATAAATAATTTTGGAATGGATCAAGTTAAACTTTGGGTGTTATTGTTGAGGTTTTAGATAATAATATATTACTTGTGCTAACGATTTTGTTATGGGTAACTATTTATAGATAAATGGAAACACATTTCATTCTTTTTTGTATCTTATGATCCATTAAAATTTAATATTAGTACTATAGGGAAAAATCAACTTGGTTATTAATTTCTTATAGTAAGAACTAAAATTTAAATTGATCGAATCATAACCAAAGGACAAAATTGTTCTTATGAAATAAAAATATATCATGAAAGTGTATTCCATTATATTCTTAATATAGATGGTAAATGAATTATTCAACAATAATAAAAATATATTGAAATAAAAAATTTATCATATTACAAACATTTCCGATGAATTTTGGGTTTTCCCACACATCATGGATTTAGGGATTTGTGGCAGTGAACTTTCTTCTAAATATGTTCTATATCACTCATTATTAGTAATAAATCATCAGTTTTCCTATCCATGTACATGTTTTAACTTCCCATTAATCTTCTTCTATTTGGAAAGAAATTTTTTGTGTTATTCTAGATAACCCTCATATTTCCTTTTCCCCAATTTTAAGAGGATGTTTTTTTAACCATTTTACAATGTGGGTTTTTCATAAATGAATTTTAAAATTTCAAGACCATTATTTCCAAGTGAACGTTAAAATAGTGATGAAATAATTTATTGAATCTTGGGAGAATGTACCACCCTAATATTTTATAAGAATAAAATTATGTTCGATATCATATATGACACACAACACATAACCTAAAGGAATTGTGAGATAATATTTAAATGTGATGGTTATAAATTACCCATTAAAATTTCTGGTATAAATATGAGTGAACTATTTTTTAAAATTATGTATAAATATTATGTATGAAAAAAATATTATGGTAAATAAGTCCTCTATTTTTATTAAAATATTTACATGTTTCAAACTTATATATTTAGTCAAAAGAAAATTGTTCCTTTTTGTGGGAAAATAATATAAATAATTTCTATTAAATTTAGAAATTTTATTCTAAAAAATAAAATAAATATTCAAAATCATTACGTCAAAATTAACTTTTTTTCAAATTTTGTGATTATCTTGAAATGGCGGATTTTTTAGTGAATAAAGAAAAATATTTCTTTATGTAAAACTGTCATTTCTTTTTAGTAAATAAATTAGTATAAAATTACCATTATTATTTGTGTTTAATTTAAATTTAACATAAGTTTTATTTATTTATATTTATTATAATTAATTACATTTTAATCCTATTTATATTGGATTTTGGTTAAGTATATTTTTATGATAAAAACACAATTTTACGGAAACAATTTTTAAGTGCAATGTGTTTCTATGATTTATTTGATTAAAATATACTCTAAAGAATAATTATTTAAATAAATTTTTTTATTACATATATATATATATATTAATTTTATTCATATAATTGATATTACAATTCTTGGATATAATTTAAAATCATTGTTCCCTTCAAAATATTATTTTTCCTTAGAAAATGCATTTCATCAAGCTTTGAGGAATACTTATAAAATTAATTTATTAAAATTATAGAGATTTAATTTGTTAAAGTGTATTAAATATTTATAATAATCATAATTATTATTATTTAATAAGTCAATATTAATTTCTTTTTCAAAATGAATAATAAAAACTGTAAATTTTTGTCACTACGGTAAAAGGGTAAATCAGGCTATCCTTGGTTAAAACTAATAGCTAAGGCCATAATTTTTCATATTAATTCTTAATGTATGGATTTAATTTTACCTATATAATCTCAGTATTAAAATTAAAATATTTAGGGGACATTATTCCCTAATAATGATATATATAATAATTAAGTAAACACAAAGTTAAAATGTCACCCTTATTCTTTTAAATATCTATTATAAGTTAACATATGGAAAAAAATAAGAGGAGAAAGAATATTAATATAGTTTTTTATTATATTTAAATCATCTTATTTAGGATAATTTTTTATGCTTTTAGTAATTATATAGTTACCTTAAAAACTTATACAAAGCTAACACAATGCTTGTGCAAATAGTGGAAAGCTCAAGGTAAATGATTTTTAAAAAAACATAAAAGTAATGTATTTGGGATTATGTATTGTTAAAAAATAGTTATATAGTTACAAATGAAGTATTATTGATATATAAATGGACTATATTTTATATTAATTATTATCTTCATGTATTTAAAGTCAAATTAAATGAATAGTTCCAAAAATAAAATTAATGATATTTTATGTCAAATAATATTTTATTTAATTATTAAAAATATTTAAAAATATTGAAAGAGGAAAATTAGAATGATAAATATAATAAAATTTTATCCATTCACTATTTATAATCCAATTTTTTATTATAAGTAAATTGATAACCCTTTCAATTTGAAAACGTTGTTTCCACAGTTAATGTTAATAAGGGTTTACAAGGGGTTAAAACAAGAGATAAGGGTTAGTTTTCTAATTAAACTTATATATATACTATTTTTAGAAATAAATAAACTTTATACTATCAAAAATTATAATCCATGGTCATTTAGAATTATTTTAATTGAATATGAACTTATTATAATTTAATATTTTATAAAATTCCAAAAGTGCCCCTCCCCTCACTTATAAAAGGGAACCACTTATACTATTTTATTCACACATAAAGAACAATTTTATTTATCAAAATACCTAGTATAATAAATTATTTACATCACTAACCAAATCCCATGGTCTTTATTTATCAAAAATCCAACCAAGGAAGGATTTAGGTTTAATCCTAAAGAGGTTGTCTAAAGAGAATGTAATGTTCTTAACCCAACTTTTTTGTTTTATTTCTTCTTCAACTTATATAAAATGTTATTCCACCATTTAAATAAAATATAATAATTATATAAAAAATTATTATAGGTTATATTTTTTATTTCAAAACTTATATTTGTCTCTTATTTCATCAAATGGGAAACGAATTAATCGTTGGTGTATATGGTTGACTACCACCTCATAACTCGAAGTAATTCATTTTCCATTACCTCTTTTATGTATAGTTGTAATGATGGATTTAATATATTTATATAATTATGATATTAATTACATATTTAACACTACTAAAAGATAATATATCACTTACATTCATTCCTTTGCATTCACAGAAAAATGATAACATTGTTAGTGCGAATAATTGGTCTTTCGCCTCCACGAAGCAATGTGATTAATTTTTTATAAACACATAATATTGAAGATATATATTAGTATATGTAAATAAATAATATAATAATTATGTTTTTATTATCATTATTTAAATATAAAATAACAATTATGTTCTTTCCCTCGTGATCGTTGAAAAATTGAAATGTTACCCGTGCGTATGTACAACTTACCATCTCCATGATTGTAATGATGATAATTTCTCATATCCATATTTCATGGTTGGCTTAAAAATTATAATTTGAATTTAAAAATGATAATTATTTCATTATTATTATTCTATATGTGATTAAACTATCACCTCATTCACTATAGTCAACCTACATAAGTCATTTTGGGTATATGAACTGAATATCCTTAGAACATCCTACATCATATTAATTGATTAAATAATTAAATGTAAAATGTTTTTTTGAAAAAAAATGAATAATAAACACGAAAAAATATTGTAATAAAGTAAATAATTAAGATAATTTTATTATTCAGGATGATAAAGAACCTACTTGACGAGTTCGACCTGATGTTAGGGACTTCATTTATATTTTATTTCATTAAGGAATGTTTTGATATTATTCCACAAATTTCTATTATATGGGGTATATAAGTAAATTTTATATATAATATCATTTATCCAGCATGGTTTATGGTATTTTATTTTTAAATTAAAATTATTTAATTCAGGGTAATTTTACTTGAATGTTAATAAGTGGTGGGGTGTTTCATGACTTAGTTTTTTTCATTAGATTATATTAATTCTTTATTTTCTTGGATATTATAAGATTTTGTGTATTATGAAATTTAATTATTTTATTTTTTATTTAAAAATTATTTATTTGGATTTAAAATGGATAGAAACAATCAACTAATTGATTAATTCTCACTTCACTGGTGTAATCCTTGTAAGATATTTCATATCAATTTCTGCTCCATTGAGATATATTTGGTATTATACACCTATTTATTTTTATGATATGTACATACTAAACCTTTTATAGGTTATTTAATGAATCTTTTTATATACATGGTATTTAATATTTCATTTTAGGTTATTCTTTCATGTGGATTAGGATTCAAAAGTTACCAAAGTGTAAGTGTATATTTCACAATCACATCGTTATTTGGGATTGGTCATGTTTAATTATGTACAAAGAAAATAATTTGATATTTCCATATTAAACCAAATATATTTTTATTTCCTTTTATTATTCATGAATTTATTAATCTATATTACATTTTTTCTCTTTTGGTACTTAAATTTTTATAATTGTTTTTTAATAAATGCAAACTCTATTTCTCTTTTCGATCAAAAATGAATTTTATTCAATATTCATGTTTTCTAAAAAAAAATTCAGGAATGTTTTTGATGATATTTGATGGTATTTATATTCATAAATGATAACATGACATTAATTTATTTATAATCCATAGGGGATATGTTGAAATGATACCATCCTTATTCCTTCTCTAGATAGTTTATGATCAACTTGACTAGGAAAAGTATTGAAATTCATTTTCATGGTTAAGTTTGTAGTCATTAACATTTTTTAAAACATTTAATTTCATATTAATGTTTAACATTAAATTTATATTTATATATACATATTATTTATCTTGGGTATTCTTATTTCAAAAATCATATATCATTTCAATATACCATGTTTCACTATGAAAGTTATTTGACTGTCTCTGAAAAAATATTAATAACTTTTTATTCTTTACTCAATATGGATATTTATTTATAAGAAATATTAGTTATAAATTTAATTGATCATTAAATATATAAAGAATTTATTGGACATACAATGATGAGTGGGGACTGGTTGTAGATGGCCCCTTGATGCATCAATAGATCTTATGAGACAAATAAGTAAGCTAGCATTAAATGGGTTTTTAGTATACAACTACCAATCAGTTAAACTGCCTTGTCTCAAGGCCGTGATGTTATATATATCATGATTTCAAAAATTATGATTTCAAATATTAATAATTCTCTTCATTTATAATTTAGTTATTTATGAATATGTGATTATTTGATTAGTTATGATATCCATTGATTAACTTCAAGATAACATTATTATTTATATGGAACAATATGATCGTCATTTATTTCTACCAAATTATTATTAATGCTCAATATATTGATTAAAGGAATTTGGTTCATAGTTATTTGTCTTTTTTGTATTTATTATGCCTTATTGATTCATGATTACTTCCACGGTATGTACCCCTTACAAAGAATCAGATCTCACATTTATTTTATTTCATTTCCCAAGGATATAAAGAAGAAATATTTCTATGATTTTATGGATGTATAATATTTACATTCAATATGTTTTGAATTTTATGTTTTTAAATATAATTTGAGATTCATGTATTGGTCCTTCAGGATATGATATCTTATATTTAGTTCCAATTTAATTAAGTAACAACTGGCTCTAGGCTACATGGGTCAGGGTATTTACAAAGAAAAGTAAAATCATATTGTAATTAGAAGTTGATTTAAGGGAACTAAATTCAATAATGGCTACCTGATTGGTTCTGCAATTGCATGAAATGCTATATGTAGGCGACCAGCTGCCTGTTTGACGTTACTAGAGAGTTGGTGACGTCATGACTAGTGGACATAGCATGCATTGAATATGGTCTTTCTTTCCTTGACTCAACCTCTGATGACTCATATGACTCATTTACACCGCAAGTACAATAAAGGGACTTGTGTAGGATATAAATAGACCCATGATGAGTCTTGTAAAGGAACATCAACTTCAAAAAACATCAATTAAATTCCATATTCTATAGTCTATGATAGTCAATCCAATTATAATTGGAAATAAAATGGGTTCCTTAGTTCCCACACTTGAGATATTGTTTTACTTATTTATTTAAACACATTGAACTCCCATATTTTTATCTCTAATTATCTTAATTTAATATTATCAATATTTTTAGAAAATCGAAAAAAAATCTTCAATGGGTTTTTCCCTAAACAAACCTCATTTTTTCTCTTTACGGGTTATTTGTAACTGCTGATACCAAGGAATATTTCATGGTCTTTTGGCTACCACAAAAGTCATGGGTTTTTGTTCAATTAGAATTTATTTGATACCACTAAATTTAATTTCTATTAATTCATAAAACCACAAGAATTTTCGATAAGAGACATAGGATCTCATAAATTGCCTCCACAAGGTCGTCTATAATATCTTCAATTTTTATGATAATAAAAAACTATTTATTAATAATTTATGAATTTTTTAATGTCAAAAATGTAAATTTTGAAATAAAATAATTAATATATTATTTAACGTATTTTTGTAAGGGTAAAATCTCGATTAACAATTTGAAATATCCTATGGAATATTTTTGGAGTGAGGCCATGAGATAGCATGAGATTCTAAGACCCATAGAGCGATAGTGGTGAAAAAATAAAAAAATAAAATAATAAAAACAATATATTATATTCACACATATTTTTTCAAAAAAAATATTTTATCTCCCAAATGGTGACTTGTACGTGAAATATGAGACTGTCGCTAGTTCTAGGATGAGGGGTTTACCCTAGGTTCTACATTACATTTTTTGTGTGTCGTACATTTGGTCATATCACAAGTGAGGATAACTTATTTAAAATTTTTATTATATATATTTTTCAAATATAATTGAACATTGGACAAATGGATAATAGTATGTGAAATATGAAACCACCGTTATGTTTTGGAGGTGGGTTTTACCCAAGGTAGGACATAACTTTTGTGTTCTTCATACATTTGGTCATATCACATAAAAGGATAAACTATTTAATGCATTATTAGATATTTTTCTAAATGTAATTCAATATCTCTAAAATAGTGTGCTGTATGAGAAATATGAGACCACCGTTAGGTCTGGATTGAAGGGTTATCACTAGGTGGGATATAATAATTATACACATTGGTAATTTGGTCAAATCACCAGTAAGGTTATTTTATTTAAATTTTTTATTATTTTAATTATTAAAAAATGAATGTTATTATTAACCATCTCCCCCATACCTGAAAAAAATCCTTTTTAATTCTAATATTGTCCAAAATATCATATTTAAATGTGTTATGACCATAAAAATTTAGAATCACATTAATTAGTTAAAATCAATGAATCATATTTAATTTTCATTTAAAACAATATATTAATGTGGGGTGTTGATTTTTTCAACTATGAAAAGGTTATGGGTATGAGGTTTGGGGTCCTTAAATAGTTGTACATGTTTTCCTTTATTATTATATGATTCCATTAAAACTGATTAATCTCAATACTTCTTCCACGCATTTGATAAAGAATTCATTGATCATTTTCTTCCTCCCTCCACCATTCTTCCACACTGCATATTACCCTGTTAAGGAAGGTGCGCCTGCTTTTTCTTTTATTATTTTATTTTATTATTATTATCAATTTTTTTCTTTATTATAAAAACAATTCTGTAAAATGGTTGATTAATAACATAATAAATATTGGTTTTTACTAAATTGTAAATTCCACAAGATTATCAAATGATAATAGTGAAAGTTTAACGAGGATAGTTGTGGAAATTATCAAAAGATAATTTCATAGTTTTAGTAGAATATAATTGTCTATAATTATCAAATGATAATCACAATGATTTCTCAAATGATAATTTCACAATATTTTTAAATAATACTTTATAGAATAAAAAATATCAAAGGATAATTGCATGGTTTTATCAAGGGATAATTTATAAACATTCTAGAAAAATTTTACAATGAATTATCAAATGAAAATTAAAAAAATTATCAAAAGATAATTATGAGAGTTTATAAAAAGATCATTATAATAAATTAAAAAAAATATAATTTAAGAAAATTATCAAAGGATAATTTTTTAAATTAACTAGGACACTTTTATAGTTTAATTAAATAATAATTATAAGGAATGAAACATGTGTTATTCAATTAATTTAGATATATAAATTATTGAACATGGTTTAGTAATTATTTTTAAGGATAATATTATGAGAACATGCATTTTCCTAAAATTATAATTTAGAAATTATATAGAAGTGATGAAGTATTATCACAAGCAATATTTTATTTTATTTCTTTGAAATAAAATATATGGTTTTGGTTATAGTTACCCTCAATAAACCGCAAGCATTGACATTTAAATGATTAAAATAATAATTCTATGAGGAGGTTTTCATGAATATTTAGGTTTTAAGTCTAGCTATTGAACCATATGGGTTGTTTTATCCATGTTATTGAAGTTGAAGACTTTGAGGTAGAAATTTACTTACCTTCTTGGGCTCTCGTTTATAGATTTTTTTCATGATGATTATTTATGTTGGTATTTATTTAAACCATTCATTATTATGATTTCATTTGGGTGGGTGGGTGTGTATCCCTTATAGATATTGTGATATATACATTACATGAATTATATTTTATTGTCTTGTTTCTATTTTTTATGTTTCCACATACTATTATACTGCTAATATATATTCAAGATTATATATTATACTAAGCCTAATTATGTGTTCACTATGTATGTGTATTATCATTACCTTGGAGGCTATTATTGGTACTTAAGTTAGGTGGACTATCATGACTAATTATCCCTTAGTTGGGGGTTTACTTTATTGTTATGATGTTGATGAAGGACCTCAGCATAGGGTGGAGGTATGTTGTATCAATGGTTTTGTATTGAGGTTTTTCACTATGTAGCCTTGATTTTACAAGTTTCATTCTCCATGTTATAGCCTAGTTGATGTGTGTACTAGATATTCTTTTCTAGAGGATTCGGGAGGCATGGTACTCTTGTGGTATAGATGACACCTTGTATCATCACCATGAAACCATGGGGCTCCGTACAAGGGCACATTTTATTCTTCCAACCAATTCCATTATATTCCATCATGGAGATGAAGCAAGTATAGTGAGGGGTTGTGGAAACTCTTCCAGTTCATAAACACTTGATTTTCAATTTTTATTTTATTCCTATTACACATCTATCACTATTAAAAGACACTTGTTATACATGATCGTTCTAGGTAATGACACTTTGGTGGTGTCCTATTGAGTCTTGAACTCACACCCTACTCGAGAATTTCGGTGTACATGTACACTTTATGAGAGACCCAGATAAAGGAAAGAGATCATTGGTTGATGTATGAGAAGATACACTTGGTGATGGTGGGGGATGTAGATGATTTCATGGTGGACCTATAGTTTCTTTTAATGTATTCATATGTTTTATTTATTTTTCTTATGTGGAGGCATGCATGAGGTCATGTGGCCATCTGAATATAACCTGGTGGTTCATTTTGGGATGTTAAAAAATAGAATCAGAGGTCCCAAAATCACTAAGTTGTTCATTTTAATTGACATTATTTTGGATAGGGTACACATTATATAGGATGGTTTCGACTAAAGCATGGGATCTACAAGAGTGTTAGGCCAGTATTGTATAGTGGACCCCTGAGTTACCATAAAATGGGAATTTATTTTTTTCTATTATAGTTGATTGAAATCACCTTGACTGATTAAAATGATATAGATATGCTTTTTAATATTTTTATTTCATTCATGAATCATGTCTAAGAGTGTAGGTTCACATGATATATATACACTAATTTTTGTGATGTATAATAGTTCATTATTTTAATTCCTTGATTTGTGATATCTACATTGGATAGTTTCTCTTGTGAGATATATCAATGTACTATGTTGTTTTGATATATATTTCTGACTTTATTTAATTAAACATTGCATGTTGTTTTGTTAGTAAATATATGATGACAATGAATAATATCCCGAGATAGAAACCAAGGTTAGTTCTATGAGGGTATAACTTGGGGCATGAGTAGAATTATAGAAAAATATTGTGTGATCACTTAGAGTGTATAGGATATTATATGTTCTCAAATTTCCTTATGATGAAAATGATTCCACCTCAAAGATGTTTGGTTGGACTGATAGCTGAGAAGGATTCTCTTGAGAATGTCCTCGCACCACGTCCAGTGGTATGGCCAGTGGTTCCATACATGCTGCTAGGGAGTTCCATTATTAACTATGTAAGGGATTTATACCTAAATCATCCTCCTTTCTTCCATGTAATAGGTGGACCAAAGGATTTTAAGTATTGGGTTGATATCATATATGGTATATTTGATCTCATTGAGATTCTATCAGACGGGAAGCTGAATATGGAAACCATCATGCTGTAGGGACCCTCTAGGCATTTGTGTAAAGTTATGGGATGGGATGGATGACTTGAGGGTCTTACCTGGGAGAAATTCAGGGCCCTATTTTCCTGAATTTTTTTCCCATAATCACTGAAGATCGATCAATCCCAATAGATCATGAAGCAATATTTTGGCTTCATGATAGTATTAGCATAATGTGCACGATTTTATGAGATCTTCTATTTCACAATGATTATGGATGGTAATGTGTCCCAAAAGGCCAAAAAGTTTAAAATTATACTTTGATATGACCTTAGACATAAGTTTCAAGTCGTTTACATATCTTCATACATGGAGGATCTGAGAAAGGCCCTGACCATTGAGAGGATTCTAGAGGATGGATGAGAAACTGGTATTTTTCAGGCTTTCACTAGTCAGACTACTGGAACTCCCATTACTTTTGGGAGTACCTCTTCTGATGATAGGAAGATGAATCCATAGAACATTTAATATAGTAGTTTCATGAAAGTGAAACAAAGTTTATTCTCTTAAATACCTTATGTATGTAAACCACATATCTTAAAATGTGGTATGTTCAGACACTACAGTCGGGTTTGCATAGTCATTCAAAGCCAGTTCCTAAAATGCAGTAGTACAAGACACCTCAAGTAGTTTAATTATAGAAATCAGTTATGAAATGGATACAAACAATTCCAGGGAGATAGAAGTATAGTAAGAACCCTCATCCAAGGATAAAAACTTCTCAAATAGTGAATCCATAAGGAAAATTCCATTGATCTAACGAATTATGGGTTTATAGAATATTGTATCCCTACAGATGGTGTAGAGGGACCACAATCCATTCTATGTGCATTATTAATCCTTACACTCTATATAATTCAATATTTTATAGTGGTACATCCCATTATTTCATTTCTATGCAATTATTTACTTGAATTGACTTACCAGTCAAGTCATCCCCTGATTTAGTCTCTTCAATACACCATCAGGTATTATAGTGGATTGTCTTCACCAATTCCCATAGTGTCCACTAGTCATTAATGGCAATGGTTATTTTTTGGAATTCATGATTTTGGAGATGAAAACTTTCGATGTGATTCTCATCATGGAATAGTTGGTCAGCTTTTGAGATAACATTGATTACGATCGTATACAACTATATTTTACCACACTAAATGGAGATATGTTTTTGATGATTGGATAGTGGGAACTATTAGTAGGTAGAGTTGGACCGAACATGACTCATCTGGAGATGATCACATCACATATGGAAATTTTGGATTTTTAGTAGGATAAGTGGTATCCTTATCATATTTTCTATCATTTGTTGATATTTATTAGGATGTATTTCTATATAACTTCATAGAAATACCTCCTGATATAGGAGTTGAAATTGTGTTAGATATCATACTAGGTGTGCAACCCATTTTGATGCCCTCATATCATATGGATCCAAATAAACTGAAGGAGATCTAGTTATAGCTATAATACATGGAGAGGAAGGGATTTATGAGACCTAGTAATTCATCATGGAGTGTAGATATTTTTGTCTCCAAAAGGTGTATGGTAGTCTTCTACTATGAGTTTATTACCAAAAGATGAACCATGTGATGGTGATGAACTGATATCTATTTCCCAGTATCTATAATCTTTTTGATCATCTATGTGGATCTCAGTGGTTCTAAAATATTGATCATTGACTAGGATATCAATAGTTTTGATTTTAATAGGATGATATTCGAAATATGTAATTTTGGAGCATGTATGAACTATATGAGTACTTAGGAATGTCATTTTGGATAAAGAAAATGGCAGTGATGTTCATGGTCACCATGAACAAGATCATCCATACATATTTAGAATAATTTTAATTGTGTTCATTGATGATGTCCTCATCAACTCATTGACACCATAAAAACATGATAAGCACAGAGAGGAAGTTTGGAGTATGCTTTGAGGACAATCAAAATGCGACTTATAGATTCATGAGGTGTAGTTCCTAGGACTTGTGGTTTCTCAGAATGGTAAATCTGTAGTCCCAAATAATGTTGATCTAGTAATTACCTAGACTTTTTCTTGTGTTATGTTTCAAATTAGAATAATTATGGGTTTAGATATATATTAATAATAGTTTATATAGGAATTATCCTGACTATTATTACCCATAAAAGTGCTAAAAAATAATGGAGTGATGTTCTAGTAGTTTTAATAATGTGAAAATGTGTTCAATTGATAAGTAGAAGGTTGATGACATCTCCAATACTAAAAATACATGATCTTGGTATTGGATATCTAGTTTATTTTGATATATCATGCACTAGTCTAGGAGTGGTGCAGATAAAAAGAGAGTAGGTAGTAGTGTATGGGTGTCTTTAGCTATGACATTATGAGAGGAACTACCCTACACATTAGTTGGAGCTTGAAACTGTGGTCTACACTCTAATGTTTTCGAGACACTACCTCTTGGGTGAGATATGTTTAGTCTATATGGTCTAAAAAATCCTTCGATATATCCTCACATAGAGGACCCTAAATCTAAGGAAAATACACTAGGTTGAGTATATAAAGAGGTTCGATTTTGAGTTGACATATTATCCTATAAAATGTAACATCATTGCATATGATATCTGCCATAGGATACGGGCTGAGAAGGATCTTGGTGAGAGGCCCTCATATGTGTTGGGGTTCTTAACAGGATTATTGGTTGATTGGAGGATGGATTACATGGAGAAATAGGGTTCAATGATATTTTCTCCATTGAGAGTTTAATATTCACTTATAGAGCAGGTAAAGGATCAACATTATATGGACTCATAGTGTCCTGTAATTAGGGAAGAACTATCTAGTGGTAACTCAAAACCAGGATAGTTGATGGATGATGGCGAGGTAATCATGGTATATGGGAGAGTAGTAGGCCCAAATTCCATTAGAGAGGAGTTTATTAGAGGTTATCATACCTCTATAGGGGCATTTCATCTTGGTTATACCAAGATGAATCATTACATAAAAGATCTATTTTCGTGGACGGTGATGAAAAGGTACATTACTAGTTTCATATTTCGATCCCTCACCTTTCATAGGGTGAAGGATGAGAACCAGCATCAGTGTGGGTTATTAAAGGATCTCTTGATACCTATGTGGAAGTGGGAGGACATCACAATGGTATTTATGAAGGGAATACCTAGGACTCTGAGGAGTAATGATGCATTATGGGTGATTGTTGATTGATTAATGGATTTTTTTCACTTCTTACCAATGAGAGAGACTCACTCTGTGGAAGAGATGAAAAATATAAATGTATAAGGGATCATATTCTTTCTTGGAGTTCTCCTAAGAATTGTTTTGGAGAGATACACATGTTTTACATCTCTATTTTGGATAGGTTTTTAGAAATCCCAAGGGACTTAGATTAGTTTGATTATGATCTACCATCCTAAAATTAACGGATAATCTGAGAAGACTATATGCATATTAGAGGATATTCTTCGAGCTTGAATGATATTTTTTGGTGGAGTTTGGGATCACATCCTTTCCTTGATTGAGTACTCATACAACAACAGTTACTAGGATTCGATTCATATAGCACCTTAAGAGGATTTTTATGGGAGTTTATTTCACTCACCGCTCTATTGGAATGAGGCGAGTTTGGTAGTGTTTGTTGGACCTATCATAGTTTAGGATACCTATGAGATATTACATATAATATAGAAGAGTTTAATTGACACAAATAGAAGACAAATATCTTATGATGACCATAGGAGGATAACCTTGATGTTTTTTTGGGAGATCAAGTTTTATTGATAGTGACTCCACGGTTAGGAAACAGACATCTCAGGTAGTATGGAAAGCTAACACCTCATTTTCTTGGAACATTGGAGATCACCTGGGGGATAGGGTATGTAGTGTACCATATAGACCTTCCATATCACTATTGAGTTACACACAATTTGTTCCATGTGTCATGGATTTAAAGGTACATACCTTAACTGACCCCAGTTTTTTATTGTCAACATGTTTAGTTGGAGACCGATACATATTATGAAGAGTGATCAGTGTTGATTACAGACTCAAGGGTGAAGGGGTCTCAAACAAATATGATACCACTAGTTTATATTTAGCATAAGCATAGATGTATCCAAAAGATATGTGGGAGTGTGAGTCTGATGTTCAATCTCAGTCTCCCGAGTTTTTGAAGTAAGACTACTATAGTTAATTTTTGAGAATAAGAATTTGATAGAGGGGGAGAATTTTAATATCATCAATTTTAGATGATAATAAAACCCATATTTGTTTATAATGTAGGAGTGTTTTTTAATGTAATTTATAAATAAAAATCAATTAAAAATGATTTAAAGGATATGTGTAAGGGTAAAAACCCAGTTAACATGACAGAATATTCTATGGGATGTTTTCAGAATGAGTTATTGAGAGAGCACGAGATTATAAGGGCTATATATCATTGGGGTTTAATAAATAAAAATTAAAAATATATAATATTTCACACACAATTCCCCCTAAATAAAATGATTTATCACCCAAACATTGTCTCGCATGAGATATCTAAGACCATCATTGGGTCTGGGATGAAGGGTTTACCATTGGCGTGACATGAAATTTTTTAATGTTATGAATTTGGTTAGATCGCACATGATGATAACTTATTTAATATTTTTATTATATATTTTTTGGAAAATATATGAAAATCTCCCAAACATTGTATTTTATGAGAAATCTGAGACCACCTTTAGGTCCAGGATGTTGGGTATACACTAGGCAGGACATAACTTTTATGTGTGTCAAGGGTTTAGTCAAATCACACTAGAAGATAACTTATTTAATATTTTATTATATATTCCTTAGAAAATAATTAAATATATCCCAAATGGTGTGTTGTTTGAGAAATCTTAAACCACTATTAGCTCTGGGATGTAGGGTTTACTAGATATGACATTTATGCACATAGGGTGTTTGGTGAAACCACAAGTAAGGTTATCTTATTTTATTTCATTTTATTATTTTTTTATTATTTTTTTATTTTCATTACTAAAAATAAAATTTATTGTTCTTCATCTACCCCATAAATGAAAAACTCCATTTTTCACAACCATCTTGTCTAAAAGTCTATATTTAAATTCATTTTGATGCAAAAATATCAGTAGTGCATTAATTTAAAAATTAATGAATCCTCTTTAATTTCTTAGTTAAAATGGTTTATTAATGTGGGGTATAGAATTATTATACTTTGGAATGGGGATGAGTATGAATTTTGGGATCTTGAAATATTCAAACCTATTTGAATTTGTTGTATGAAAATTTAGTGGAATTTGATTGATCGTGAAACTCCTTCCACACATTTGTTGAAGAATTCATTGATCCTTTTCTTCATCCCTCCATATTTAATCCTCCACGAGTGTTGTCCCACTAAGGATGGAGAGTTTGTTTTTTTATTTTTATTTATTATTTTTTTATTATTATCAAAATATTTTTTTATTAAAAATACATATTATTGAAACAAGTGTTGGAATAATAATAAAATAAATACTAGTTTTTATCAGGGTATAAGTTCCACAATATTATCAAACAATAACTGCAAAAAAATTAGTGAGGATAATTTTGAAAAATTACCAAATGATAATTGCACAGTATAAGAAAAATATAATTTTCATAAATTAACAAATGATATATACAATTAATTATTAAATTATCATTGCACAAGATTATCAATGGAGAATTTTTAGAATAAAAATTATCAAAGGATAATCACATGGATTTATTGAGGGATGCTATATAGAACTACCAGAAATACAATTACTTTAAATTATCAAAGGATAATTAAAAATTTACCAAAAATATAATTTTTTGATTTAATAAAATTATAATTATAAGTAAATTATGCAATGGTAATTTCACCAAATTGTCACAATATAATTATATAACTTATCTACAATAATTTTTTGGGTTTATTAATGAATAATTATAAGTCATTCCACGTGTTTTCTTGAATTAATTTGAGATATAAATTATCAAGCATGGTTATATAATTAATCATGAGTAGAATATTGTGAGCACATGTGTTGGCCTAAAATGATAATTTATAAAATATATAACAGAGGGAGAGTATTATAGAATGTGATATTTTATTTCTTTTTGAAATAAAATAGATGTATTAGGTTCTACAGACCCTTCAAGAACATTAAGAATTAAGGTGTCAATGATTACTATAGTAGGACTATGAGGAGTTTTTCTTGACTATTGAGGTTTTCCAACCAGCTATCAAACTACTCAAAGTGTTTTATCCTTGTCATTTATGTTGGAAGTTTTATGTAGGATGTTCATTTCCTTCTTGGGATCTTATTTACATAGGTTTTCATGATGATTATTTATTTTTACCTTTATTTACACTATAATTAATTGTGATTCCATGTGGGCATGTGTGTATTGACGACATCTATTCATATATAAGCTTTCTATGAGTGATATATTTGTATCTTATTTCCATATTTTATGTGTTCACATATTGTAATGTTGTAGTTATATACTCATAATGATATATTATGATATTCCTATATTCCATTGTTTTATGTATATTACCATTTATTTATATGATATAATTGACACTTCAAAAAAGTAAACTATCATGAGAAATTATCCCTTAGTGGGGGAGTTCACTTGATTATGATAATGTGGATTAGGTACATGAGCATGGGGTGGAGGTACGAGTTACTCATAGTGTCATAATGAAAGTTTTCTCAAGTTATCCTTGATTTTCCACATGCAATTCAACACATGATAGCCATATCAATGTGAGGAACATATATTTTCAACCAAATGATCTCGATGGCATGGTCCTATTGAGGGATAGATGATATGAGATATCCTCTCCCAAACACCGCAAGTTTCCCTCAAGAGGATGGTTTGATTCTTCCGAATCATTTCATTATCTTTGGACATGGATCCTAAATAGGTACATTAGGGGGTTGTGGAATATTTTTCAATATACAGCCACCGGGTTTTGTAATGTGTGTTTATTTGTTACACATTTATCATTATTGGCATTAATCTCATTATATGTGAGCACACTAGGTAAGGGTCTATTTTTGGTGTCCTACTAAGTCATGTACTCACACCCCACTCGGGCATTTTGTTTCACTTGTGGATTGAATGTGATAACCAATGAAGGTAAAGATCCCAATAGTGGATGGATAACTATAGGAGAAAAGGGATGGTAGTGGATGAGGATGAGTTTCTGATGGACCTGCAGTTTCCTTCTATTTATTCATCTATTTTATTAATTCTAAAGAGGAATTCCACATTGGGAGATTATTATTTTCATGACATGTATTCCATTCACTTTTATGCATGATTAATCTTTTTTATTATATTTTCATTATTTAGGATTGATTCTACAACATGATATTACTAGTATAGTTTCCCCATTGATGGAATTTGACACTCTCTGTTTGTGATCAAACTCTTTCATATGGGGAGGCACACATGAGGGAATGTGACCAGCTGGATCTAATGTGGTGGTTTGGGAAAGAATGTGACATACTCAATGGCCTACCTATTATCAAACTCCTATATCAAATATTGTTCATTTTCATATATTTACTTTTTTAGTATTTTACTTTTTAATATCATTTCAATAACTTAATCTTTAATTTTATATAAACTAATATCTCAATTATTTAATATACATAATCTCTTCCAGGAATATAATTTAGTATTCCTTTATTCATATCAACTATATAACATTTATTCTATCTTCAAATTCGTTTTTCTTCCACATTCAAATTTTATTTTATCTTTAACAAGGGATTTTTTTAAAAAAATCCAATTCATCTACTATCATTTAATAATACTCTGAACAAAATAATGTACACAAGTGATGTCGTATGATCAAATATATTTATTATTATTTTATGTTAAAAAGTGGGTGTAGTAGTGTAGATGGTTACTTCTCTATGATACTCCATATTTTTTAGATAGCTAAGAAGGACTAAGGAACTTAGTGGAATATATTTTTTCAAATGATAAAGATATATCATAGGAATATAAAATTTCTTTTGTAGTATAAAAAATAGATTCACTATCGTAGACATGGACTTAGAAGTTCTATAAATAACATTCTTAAATAATAAAAAATCCTTGATGTTGTATGAGTTTTTAAAATATAGTGACGTTTATATTTCCTAGAAAAATAATGATAAAATATATCTTCATCGATACTAAAAAGGCATTAATTAAGGGATTCCTTTATCTGTTATAGTTTAATGTTGATAAAGAGTGCCCTTTATCAGCTCTTTATCTAGATATGATCATGGGGAAACATTACCAATACATTTTTAGCATTGATAATGTAACCTTTTATTAGCACTATTCTAAATGCTGATAAAAGTTATACTACTATAGTGTGTGGAGAAAATTATAGCACACTGAAACAAAAAATGAAAAATTTATTTTCAGTTAAATTTACATCACAAATAATGGAATAAAAACTATATTAAAAAACATTTTACACAATGGTTTGTATAATTATAGTCGTATTTACAATTTATCACAAACATAAATAAATTCAAAAATATTAATGTTTCATCAACTTTTAACCACAAACCTCTCTAAAAAGAGTCTGATCATGTTAATCGATGCTGAATAAAACACCCTAAATTGGGAAAAAGAGTTTCCCTATATAAAAATAATAATTCTTATGTTATTAATACAATAAGGAAATAAATTAAACAAAAATATGAAACAGTGAATTAATATAATTGTACTTTTTAACTGAAAACAAACACATTGATTCATACCATACACACTGTGTTTTAGATTAATTTGTGTACCTATTTTAACCTAAAGGTGTGTGTTGTACCTAGAAAAAAATGGTCCAATGGGGATTGAGAAATATATTCTTTTTAATATATGAAGGAGGTGCCAAAGTTAAGTGTTTCATGTCAGAATCATCAATTTCTTTCAACCCAAATCATGTTGGGTCCAATGAGTGATTAAAAGGGGGTTATGTTTTTGTAAAATCACTCCATGATAGGTAAAATGTCTTATAATGATCTCCAACATGTTTATTCGTAGAGATAGAAACACCCAAATTCTCTCACATCCATGATTCATGGAACTTCTTTCCAAAGGCAGACATTCATTGTATGATTTGGCCAACCATACTTAAGAACTCACACTGTTCGATACAATGGGAACCCAGTGTTGTCACAACCTTTTGGGGGGAACTATTGCATATTCTGGTGCTCTCTTATTGTTTTAAGCCATGTTCATATGTTAATGAATCCTTGGTTTATTCCCATGCATGAGTCCACAGATTACCCCTAGGTCTCATGATCAATCATAAATATGCATGGGTCTAAAATATCTTGTGTGTATTCAAGGTTCTCCACCAATTAGGACATCTATATATATCCAAGTTTCTTTATAAACATTACCTTTTTGTGGGAAATTAAGGAATCCCATGGCCTTTTATTGAGTTAATAATGGTTTAATCCATGTGATAAGGTGTTATGGAGTTTATCCTCATCTAGGGGGATGATAGTTGATTTGATTTAGTGATTGAATACATGATATAGGTTTCCTATGAATAGTCATGAGTGGAATAAAAGCCCACATAGTTTAGTGCCACTTAATTATACATATCACCTTTTAGAGTCATGTGATAAGGACCCAACAATGTAGTTTTAACATCATGTGGCAAGAACATCTAGGTAGAAGATTCCTAGTAAATATTTAATGTGGGACTTATGATGAGGAGGCCCAAGGGACCCATAAGATATATAGTCTTCTAGTAGGATGTGACCATATTTGGGGTGTGACCTTGAAAAAATTAGGGTTGATCTTAGAGATCAGTTTGGACCTGTTGGAGGCATCCTATGTATCCTTGGTTTTTGGGAATCAATTCCTGCAGAGTTTACTGGCTTGGGATGTTTAATGTATTGTCGTTATGATGAGAGTGAGCCGATATGAAAATGATTGTGTTAGGATTGAACATTGGGGATGTTTTCTATGTATTCCAGCTAATGGGGAATAAAATTCCACGTAGTTCTAAAATCTGGGACTTACAAGTTGAAGCAGACCATTTGAGGGGGCATGATTTGGGATTACATTGAATAGGAGGACCGTTTACTTCTACTTGGGACTTATATCTATGGTGAATGACCATTCATCTTGGGCTTCAAATAGGCATATTATGTATCCTGGTTAGGCTCGGAATTATAGTTCTCATAGTTCAACTAGTTGAGTGAATAATGTGGATTCCATGATCTCCACTAATCTCTAATCCCATGTGAGTCATGCTCGGTGTGAGAAATAAGAGGATGTGGTAGATCTATAAAATAATGCAATATCCTCTCTCCACTGGTGGAAAATGAGGATGAGAATGGTAGAATAGGTTGAGAATATGATACCTCCCAGAAGAGAGGCTAGGGGTTTACCTCAGATCAAGTTCCCTAATATTGGTTTTGGTAAAGGGGAGGATAATGATTCTTCATCAAAGGGAAAATCAAGTGTGATTTTCCCTTATTTATCATTATCCCCCATTGAAGGGATCAGATAGAGATTACTCTTAATCCCTAGAATGGGGAGTTACAAGTGAGAATCCAAGGGTTAGAACTGTCATTACCATGGGAATAAAAACTTAGGTGCCTTATGAGGGTCAGCCTTATTACAGGGATTACCCACATGACTCTACTAACCATGGGTATGTAAAATCAAAAGGACATGATGATTCTCCCAATGGTTTTATAATAAGAATATGTTGGATTTTGAATATGATTTTTCCTAGTTACATTTGGATGGTTCGTGGAGGGGATATAGATAAAGTGATGGAAAGGGAAGGAAATGATTGAATCTAGAGGGTGGAACGCCTGAGAATACCTTGTTCCGCGTACCATTTCTTTATGAAAGATTGGGTTTATTTTGAATAGAATTTTTTTATGTGGTTGAAGGGTCCATATGAATACCATGATGGTATGAGGACCTATATTTGGTCTGTGTTGCATTATTCTACACAGAACCAAGTTCCATCCAAGTAGTGTTTTTCTACGCGGTATTGAGTTCCTTCTATGAACCATGATTCCTCATGAGGCTGGGATCCTTTTGTGTAGTGATATTCTACAAGGTGAAGGGGTCCACCCACATAACATATTTATATGTAGGATGCTATATTGAATAAGGGTAATTGGTTCTGCCCTTTTTGGGAAATTCATCCACGAAGGAGGTTGAGTTCACGGCCTGCCAATTAGTGTTTTATTTCCTTCATTATTACTATGTGGTAGGTTATACTGGTATTAAATCATCTAAAGAGTCTATATTTTGTTGTGCTCTCATCTTCTAGGCCTTCATTAATATTTATCCTCCAAAGTGTTCTAAAAAAAGACTCCTCTTATTTTAGTCCTCCCCCCAAGATTCTTTTATAGGGATATGGAAGAACTCTATTAATGGGTCGTAAGATGTATTTTGTGGAAATCCAAGGAAGAAATCCAGTCCAAGGATGACTCGGTCAGTGGGGAATGTGGTCATTATCTATGGAAGAGAAAATTATTGCCTCGTTCCTATGAATGCCTTTTTTTCATTCGTGGGAAGCTGTCAACTCTACCTCTCCCATAAACTATTTGAATTCATGGGGGACATCATATGTGGGGTGTATTTCTCCACATTCTACCCAAAAATGATTTCTTTTATGGGGTACTGGTGCTGGTGTCACCATCATATGAACGGATATGTTTATGGATGCTTCACAAAACCACAGACCACCATGCGAAGCAGTGGTCCATAATTGATTTCTACTTCGTGGTGTATATTACTTCCTTTTCCAAATTTGGATTCTCCAACCTTATTCTTTAATTATAAAATCAATTCGTTTTCCTTCATTTTTCAAACCCTATAGAGTATTTGATATCCCTTTTCAAAGTTTTTTTTAGGACTTAACAAATGCGCCCAATTGGAATGGGTTCTGGTTAGGATGAAGAGGAAGTTATTCCACTATTGAAAGTGGTCCGGAATTTAACTGGTTGGTGGTATAAGGGTGGACCCATAGGGGGGAACACACCTCTATATTAGGGTTCCCATGTAATTTTTATGTTTACTATGTTTCTCGGTGAACGCTATTATCCTATGATTCTCTCGGCTGCTTCGTTTCCGAAAACTGTCTCCTTTGTGGATTCCCTTCACCTGCGAACTGGACCTTTCATCCATGAACTAAACACCTTCATCCATGAACAATGATTTTGGGCTTCCACATAGCTCTAGTTTCTATGCATTATGCTCATTCTTTGAACCATCGGTTCATAAGCCAATGCTCTATGGGCCAATGCCTATTGATCCTCCTTGTAATTTCAGTTTGTGGATGGTGCACCCCAAAAACAATCAGTTCCCAAACCTTTCAGTATGCGGACTAATGTTAGTAATTTTCTAATATATTTATTGGACTATCCTTTTTCATGGTATTTTTAGGTAGACCAGGATAGATCCTTCACAGTTTTCTTCTTCTAATACTATTGTTTTTTATCCCCTTTCAGCTACTGATTAAAGGAGGAAGGATATGATATACTCTTATGATAACAAATTTCCTGCCATCATGTTTCATCTATTTTTAGCTACACTCTTTAGTGCAGGCCAATAATATATTAGACTTCATATGGGCTTCCAATTTACAGATATGGCCAACTATCAGATGTAGTGATCCTGGAACCACGTCGGTCCAACCAACCCACAGCCTAAATAATTGATAACAATTCCATTCCAAAGACTCTTATTTTAGTGAAGGGACGGTTCATATGGAAATACATCACTTCTATATATTTTATGAACTATTACCCTCATTCACTAAAGGATACTCTATGTGGACCAGAGAACAAATCTCATTGTTATCATAGCATTTTAGGAAAGTCCATGATGAATGAGCAACATGTATGGTCATTAAAGTGGGGCCTTCATTTTGGAGGCTCATTTGTCCTTTATTGGGGATTTCCTTTCAAGGTTTTCCAAATCTGTGAAGAATTTTAACCTAAATTTCAGGTTATGGGGCTTATGAATCTAATTTTTTATCCCAAACCTTTTCTCATTGAAACCATTCTATCTTTTCGCTTCTTTTTAACACATGGAGACAAGACAACAATACTTTTCAACTCATTCATGGGGAGGTCAGTATGAGTCTCTAGGATATCTGGCTAATTTCATGGGATTCCATCATCATAGATATGTATGATGAGTTTTTACCACCTTCCTCTATCTAGGATGATATGAACAGGACTCTTATTGCTAAGAAACTTATTGACAAATAGAAATACCTTTCAAATGATACTGACCCTCACCATAATCAAGTCATCCCATTTTTGGATTGAATTAATTTATTTTATATGAAGAGTGGTCTAGAGACTCATGTGAAAAGTCCAAGGTCCTACCTAACAATTGATACATGGAGGAAATCAGGTTTCTTCTAGCCTATCCTAGATGATGGTCAATTCCAAGAATGGGGATGGGAACTTGTTCTAGATGTTGACCGATTCTTTTGACTGGAAGCCTTCTTAGACATGTTTCTAAGTGTTTGGATCTTACCAGTGTGTGACTCTACTAATGGAGTGAGAGTCACAACCATAATCATTACAGCTCACCTGGCCATTGATAGATTCATCAACCGTTTCATTCTAGTACTAGAAAAAATCTATAACTTATTGGGTCATATCAATGAGGGGAAGCCACCTCACTAGCTAGTTGGTCCTTTCTAAATCCTTTTGGGTTGGATGGGATCCCATATTAGAGTTTATAAATTTATCAACCCTCACCTGATTATGGGTGCTAGTATCTGTTCTTACCTTTATATCATAAGTGGAGTCATGATGATTGAATGGGTCACATAGGATAAGTAGGATATTCAATATAAGAATGATGTGTTGGATAAGAGGAATGAATGGGAAATGATGGCCCGCATTGATTACCAAAACCTCTTTATATATAACCCTCACTATTCATCCACCGATGTTATAGTTAATGTTGAATTAGAGGACTTTATTAAACTATGGTACCACTACTCCTTAAGAGAGGGTTTTCTGGTTTCCGGAAATGATGGGGATATTATTTGCGAGGGATACACTCCCTATAGATTTGGAAATCAATTAAATTGTGTCCAGATATTGTTACCTTCATCTCTCAAAAGTTCACACCAAGAGAAAAATTTCATGATAGCCCAACAAATTTGACTAATGATCACTGGAAATACATGTAGTGTATGATTAAACATTCAAATTATATGGGGTTTCAACCTACCCCCGCAAAGGGTTATGCTGATATTTGGATTAATTCATACCCAAGAAGTCAGTTGGAAAAGTTTATTCCCATTTTCATGGTCCCTAAGTCATCTGAGGCTAAAGATAAATAGAAGAAGACCAATATCCACCCCAAACCTATAAATCTACCATGGTAATGTCTTGTCTCTGAACTCCTAATGAATTTGTTGATCGTTTGGGGTTCAACCTATTAGGATATCAGTTTCGTTATTAGAGACCATATGTTCATCCCTTCTGACACTGCCTTTCCCATGGCCTAGGGAAATGGGATATTTTACTAGTATTCAATCATTTTTCACTCAATCCCCTCACGATTTGTTTCAGTTTCTTCAGTAGAAAGAATTTTCTCTTACCGAATTTGACTACATGTCATTTCCTGCTAACATTTTTTGTGACGATGATTCTAAAAAGGTAGATTTAAACCTTCAAGAGTTAGAAACCTTGATCCACACTTGGAAGAATTATTGTCAAAATTCTAACTGAGTACTTTCTTTGGTAAGACATAAGGTCAGTGAGGTTGGTGATAATGAGGATGATGATGATGATCACACCTATGGGGGTAATATTTCTAATGTGCATGTTGTGATTGGAGTATGGGAAGTCCCTCGACCACAACTAGATCCATGCAAGCATCCAGATCCAGAGAGTTTTAGGTATCTGGAGGCTCCTAGAAATCAGTTGATGTTAATGGGGCCTAGTTCACCTCCCCGTACTAATCCTCTAGTAGTATCCATCCCTTTTACAGCTGCATTTCTAGAATCTTGGAGGATATGGTATGACTTGAGGGTGAGCACTTCCAATGAATAAATATATGAGCTACTTCAAGAATAAAACATTGATCATATAAGTTTTGGAGCATTTCTTTCTCCCACATGGATTTATACTCATGACCATAAGGGCTAAGTAGCCATTTATTTGAAAAATATGGACACCTGCCTTCATTATTCCAAAGACAGGCCTTATTGGTCTGATCGGGTAGCATGCCTGGTGATAATCTTAGAGTCTGATGATACATAAGAAGAGGTAGTTATATTTGATGACCCCAACCTTACTTTCCTTAATTATGAAGATCCCAAACCCTACTTTTTACTCTTATAGGAATCCAAGGAGGATCGGGAGAAAAAGATTTCTCTGATGCATACCCCCAGGGGTACTTTAGCTAGGGAACGTGCCCCTTCGAATGTTGGGGTTACTATAGAGGGATCCCCTAGAGCTAGAGATCATATGGATGCTATCATTGTAAACCCCACCAGAGTATTTCCACCTCTGGTTTTTCCTCCTACTTCTACCAAGGGGTCATCACCCCAGTACACCATGAAGCGATGACAAGTAAAACACTTGCCGATACATATAAATGTCGATATTATAGGTAACTTACATAACCTTTTATTTGATTTTCATACTTAGATGTTTCCATTTTTCTATTATAATAAATTTATAATGATGTGGGTCCAATATAAGACTAGGTGGCCACTACCCAAGAATATGTGGATCCAACTCCAGAAGTAGAGGAGGCACCATCAGCAGTTACGGCCAAACATGTCAGAGAATCTAGGACAACTAAAGTTGTTGAGGGTGTCCCTAGCCCTCAAGGTCCATTTTTTCAGGATGAAATAGACCCAGTCCCACCAAGGAGTGAATTTAAGGAGGTAGAGACATTAGCTGCACATGAAGATCCTTCCCTTGAAGAAATAACTGGGATAATTTCACCAACAATAGTTGAGCTGGGTGGGGAGACTCAATTATCGGAGAACATGAGGGATATTTCAAGTCTCAAGATACTGACCATCATAAACCAACCGGATTATTCCGTCATAGAAGGGTTATCTTTTGGGGTTTATATCCCCATTTAGAATATATATACCACTCTTCTTGGGGATGCATCCATGGAGGAGGGGTAGTTCCAACTCAGGGAATCCTAGAACTATCCATCGTTCCTTATTCTAAAATGGTCATTCATGTAGGCACAGTCTCGGTGAGAAACTTTCTAGGGTCTTTCAATGCAACCAAGAATATTTTTTGCTTCATGGGAGTCTTTGGATGATATCAAGTTCCATTCACATATTGACGGTGAACCACCTACTTTTTCAGGTGGTGATTCTATATTTTATGTCAGAGATGTTGGTACTTCTGTAAGTGGAGGTTAGTTTTCCATTTCTCCAACCATTTTTTTTATCAGGATTCAAAAACCTATTTTATATGATTTTTGATTTTAGGATCACAACTACGATCACTTTTGACTTCAGTTGATGCTTTGATCATGCATCTTGCTGATACTACCTCAAAAGCAACGATTGAGGGGAAAATCTCACCAGGCCATTGAATCAATACCTTCTATGGTGGAACTCATTCCTGAATATATTCCTCCCACTCATAGTTATTATGAATCATTCCAAGAGGGATTAGTTGGACTCCTTCATATTCACCAAAAACTATGGGTAGAAATTTTGAAGTTGATTTCTATAACGAACCACACTTTACATACATTGTTATTACTTCAGAATTGAAGCACACTTATTACAACATATAACAAAACCAAGAAAGGACCATATAGGTATAGTGTCTTTAGAAACTGGGAAACATAAACAACTGGTTCATAAAGCATCTACTTTGCCTCCCATTTATTTCATCATATCTATAGTCCCTTTTTGGCATACTCTACTTAACAACCTTCATCCTGACCTGGGGAAATAAAACATACAAAAGGGTGAGCTCAAATGCTCAGAAAGGGTAAACAAAAGAAATATCAATCACATTATATTCATAAGAACATAACATTTTGGAAATCTTAACCTGCAAAAGGGAGCATAATTTCATAACATTGGATAAATCATAGTAGTGAAATGAAATCCCAATAATCATAACTTAAAACATGAAACTTTGTGGCATACGCACATAATCATATAGAATCATTTCTTATTAGTCAAGACTCATTGCCAAGATTATCTTAGTGGACAAAGTCCATTTCTGAACCGAGTCACCCTCATTTCAGTCCTGTTTCACTGAACCGGTATAACCTACCGTTCCAGCCATGTCTATCTCATGAGATATAAAATCTTTACCCAATGCATTGGAGGGAGATATAGGTCCCACCCATATCATAATGATATCATTCTTATGTGTGCCACAAAATCATAAACCATACATCATAGCATAATCCATGTAATAAAAATGGGATTCTTAAACATCGTGACATCATAAAACAATTCATATAAGATAAAGGAATTCATAAAAATAATTCCATCACAACATAATCAAATCAATGTAATAATAGGTATAGAAACAGAACCCTATATTATCTTAGATGGAAAATAATTTTTATAAAATACTTGAACTCCATTCTTGAGGAAAATATCCTTTCTACTTCAAAAACACTTTTCCTTTCTTAACATGTCGTACAATTATAAACTAAAAGAAGTTGATTAAAAATAAACTTGAAAAGATGTAAAGGAATCTTCATGGAAATAATGTTTTAAAAATCCATTCATGCCGTATAAGTTAAAAAAACCATTCTTCGTACTTTTTTCGGAATAGTCAAAAAGTACCTCGTATGAAAAACGACAAAATATTCCTTTCATATCCTTTACTAAAAACTCACCGAAGGGTAAAATTGGATTTAAAAAATTGTAGGTGTATGGAAATAATATTTCATATTGAGGAAACATGGATTTGGATGATAAAATACACCCCAGTAAATACCAAAGTACAAACAATCTCGGATAAAAATGAGATTGTGATATTTCCCTTACCTTAGGTCCAATATGCTTTGTACGTGTCTGAACCTCCTGTATAATGATTTAAATAATGTTATTGACTTATTCCAGAATCATACTTATTTTTATGATATCATATTTGGTCATATTCTTAGCTTCTTAGTAGTAATATTTCATTGCTACTTGTTATTCGGGTGTTTATAACTTTTTGTTCTTATGCGTGTTTTGTCGAATAAATTCTTGTTCTTCTCTTTAGGTTATAGATACCTCATTTCCAGAATGGTATTAGTGTGATATATATCATATTCATTCATTCAATTCATTTATATAGTCATTATGAAATGAAGATCATGTAGAACGAGTCGCATCACATCGTGGAGACGGTATTCCGTACGTACGCACGAGTGATGATATCGTTCATATGATCGTGGAATTGTATTGGAGTGTATGTATACTATTTCAGAATTAGTATCAATTTACAATAGTCATATATAGTCATCATTTACACCATTATACCCATCCAAGTAAGGTGGTGGTGGAAAATAGATTTCACTATGGCGTGGAGACGGTATTCCGTACGTACGCACGCGCGGTGATTTCTTTTTCCGTAGGATGGATAGATGGTGAAATAGGGTTGTTTCATACTTATAATAACATATAAGTATATGATTGATACATATGTTATTACTTTATAATTAAACAACTAAATAAGAAGAAGTGGAAGAAGAAATAAAGATGAAAGAATCGGTAATGGACATTACCTCTTCTTTGAAGTGCTTCTTTGAGACCTCCTTTTAGGGCAATAAAATAGGTAAGTGAAGAAGACCAGAACCTATAGGATGTTTCTAGGGGAGTGGAGAGAATAAATTGGCAGGGTTTGGCCAAGCTTGAAGGCTCAAAGTGGTGTGAGGAAGAGGGGGAGGAGGTGCCCTTTTATAAGGGAGGAGAGGGGCTCCTTTGGAAAAACTAAAAATATTATTTTATTATAAAGTCAAGTTCGGTTTTAAATAGCTCCTAATTGATTTATTTCGAATCTATGTTGGGGATGGTTCTAAATCCTCTCATACAATAGAATTTAGACAAGTTTAGGTTCCTATTTTAACCTTATCATTTAGATTTAACATTAAGTTAAATAATTTTACTTTTACTGTGTCTTCTTGTGTTCTTATAGTATAATGTTAATAAACTTACTATAAGCAGCCAAACGAACCCCAAGTTGTTTATTATTAATATATATAACCTTATCTAAGTCATTTTTCTTAACCTTAGATTTTTAGGGATAAAATAACAATTACTAATATAATATTTGTTTTAAAAACTATTTTATGTCAATTTTGACACTATTTAGTAATTATTTTTTGTGAAAATCATAACAGAATTATTAGTTCGCAAAAATTTAATTAAATCC
Source organism: Viscum album (assembly GCA_963277665.1). Classification (NCBI taxonomy): domain Eukaryota; kingdom Viridiplantae; phylum Streptophyta; class Magnoliopsida; order Santalales; family Viscaceae; genus Viscum; species Viscum album. The sequence continues at coordinate 1,275,171,651 of OY728162.1, read as the reverse complement.
ATAATAATATGTCATATTAATCTATAAATTTATTGTAATTCATAAAAAGTGTCAAATTACATTTATTTTTGTGTTTATAACATCAATTATGTCAATATTTCATTAATAAGATAATTACTGCATCATCTTTGTGTCATAAATATATTAAATTATTTAATGTCTAAAAACTACAAATAAAATACAATTATGTAGGAAATTGTTTTATCTTTCTAATGAATATTTATAGTCGAATTTATCTTATGTATAACCCCAGATTAAAAATGATTTACTTATTAAACTTTGATTTTAACTATTTTAACCCTTCTTTAAATAAATTAATAATAAATGTCCTAATCTAATCCAAGTGGGCCAAAATGGTCATATTTTATTCCTATGGTTGTTTTTGGTCGAATTAAACTTATCCAATAGAATTAGGACATGTGTTAGGGAAATAATAATATCATTTTTACCCTTAATTACCCTATTTACTTTTAACCGTGGTAAAAAAAAGTAAAAAGTTACTATTCACCAAAAATTATTTTCATCTCATTGATACACATTTTATACCTTGATATTAACCGTGTCTCTTGGATTTTTGAAATTCCACTCACAGAAGCGGTAAAGTTAAGTTTTATGAAAAATTCAGTTTTTTAAACTACCACTTAGTGGTTTCACTATTCATCAAAAATTGAATGTTTTCAGAAAAATACCAAAATTTTACCCTAGGATAATTTCGAGATTCCGAATCCAAAAATGAAGTCCATTTTGAAAAATAAAATTTATAAAATTTCAAAAAGTGGTTATTACTATTCATAATGGCTAGTTTTAATAATATTTTATTAGCATATCATTGTTTAGTGAAACTCGGTATTGCGTACGACGCAAGCTATCGAGGAAGGTTGCGATTTCGTGTAAAACAATCCAAGCAAGTGTTGTGTGTAGAAAAAGATTCATTTGATGATTTATATAACATAAAAGTCTCAGGTGTTACATTCTACCCCCCTTAAAATGAATTTCACCCTCGAAATTCTTCACTTTGTAACAAACAGATGAGGATACCTCTCCCTCGTCATATCCTCAAGCTCCCATGTAGCTTCTTCTAATTGGTGGTTCCTCCATAAAACTTTCACCAATCGAGTGGTCTTGTTTCGTAGGACTTTTTCGCTACGATCCAGAATCTCTATCGGTTGTTCTTCATAAGAAAGATCTTTCTCCAGCAGTACAACTTCTGAGCTAAGTACATGTGAAGGATCAGGTATGTACATTCTCAGGAGAGATACATAGAACAAATCATGAACTTGAGGGAGATTCGGTGGAAGCGCCAATCGGTAAGCTACCTTCCCAACACGATCCAGTATTTCGAAAGGACCGATATATCTAGGGCTCAACTTCCCCTTCTTTCCAAATCTCATAACCCTCTTCCAGAGAGATATTCGTAAGAACACTTTATCACCCACTTCAAAATCTAGGTCTTTTCTTCGGTTGTTGGCATAACTTTTCTGTCGACTCTGAGCTGCTCTTATGTGTTGTTGAATAGATATGACATTTTCTGCCATTTCATCAACGAGATCGGGTCCTAATAGCTTTCTTTCCCCAACTTCATCCCAGCAAGTTGGAGTCCTGCTTTTCCTTCCATAGAGAGCTTCATAAGGAGCCATCTGAATAATAGAGTGAAAGCTATTATTATAAGAAAATTACACCAAAGGTAGGTGTTGATCCCAACCACCTTTGAAATCCATAGAGAACCTCTCAACATATCTTCTTGAGTTTGAATTGTTCTCTCAGACTGACCGTCTGTCTGAGGATGATAAGCAGTGCTGAAACTCAACTCTATATCCAGAGTATGCTGAAGACTTCTCCAGAACTTTGAGGTAAATCTCGGATCATGATCAGATATAATAGAAAGTGGTACTCCATGATATCTTACCACTTCATTTACATATATCCTGGAAAGTTCATCCAGAGAGAAATCCTCTCTAATAGCAATGAAGTGTGCAGACATTGTAAGACGATCAACTATGACCCAGATAGCATTATTTCCGTTGGATGTTTTAGGAAGTCCTGTGACAAAGTCCATAGTGATGTTTTCCCATTTCCATTCGGGTATGGGTAATGGTTTTAACATCCCCTTAGACTTCTGTCTCTCAGCTTTAACTTGTTGACAAACCAAGCATCGAGAGACATATTCAGCAACATCTCTTTTCATGCCATCCCTCCAGAAGTATTCTTTCAGTTCCCTATACATCTTCATGCTTCCAGGATGAATAGAGAATGAAGAACTATGAGCCTCATCCAGCAGCTCCTTCTTTAATTCGGGGATGGGAGGAACACAAACCTGATTCCTGGACTTTATTATCCCATCACAATCAAGGTTGAATTCAGGAACATTTCTCACCTTCTTTTGTAACTCGACATCTTCTTTATGTGCCTCTTTAATCTTCACATGTATAGATGGTTGAACATTCATTTGAGAAAAATACGATTTTTACCCTTTCATTATAATTCCAAGATCCATCCTTTGTAAATCCATAAATATTGGATCTTTTGTGATCCTCATCATGGATAAACTAGCATGGTCTTGTCGAATTAATGCATCTGCCACCTTGTTTGCTTTCCCAGGGTGGTAATGGATTGAGCAGTCGTAATCCTTAATCAGCTCCAACCATCTTCTTTGGTGCCTATTCAGCTCCTTTTGTGTGAAAATATACTTTAAACATTTATGATCAGTATAAATATCACACCTTTCACCATAAAGGTAATGTCTCCAAATCTTTAATGCAAAGATTACCGCAGCTAACTCCAAATCATGAGTTGGGTAATTTTGCTCATGTATTTTCAACTGTTGTGAGGCATAAGCTATCACCATATCATTTTGAATAAGAACACACCCCAATCCCTTCTTGGATGCATCACTGTAGATCACAAACCTTTCTCCACTACAAGGCAGTGTGAGCACAGGTGCACTAGATAACCTTCTTTTCAACTCTTTGAAATTATCTTCACATTCTTCTGTCCAAACAAACTTAACTCTTTTCCAAGTCAACTTGGTGAGTGGATTAGATAATCGTGAAAAATCTTTCACAAAATGTCAATAATATCCCGCCAAACCAAGAAAACTTCGGATCTCAGTTACTGTTGTTGGTCTCGACCATCTTTCAAAAACCTCTGTTTTTGCTGGATCCACAGATATCCCCTCTTTTGAGATTATGTGATCCAAAAATGCAACTTTTTGAAGCCAAAATTCACACATGGTAAATTTGACATAAATTTTCTCCTTTCTCAGGGTCTTCAATATAATTGTCAAGTGATCTTCATGTTCTTCCTTTCTCTTTGAATAGACAAGAATATCGTCTATAAAGACTACCACAAATTGATCAAGATAGTCTCTAAAGACTCTATTCATCAGATCCATGAAGATAGCAGGGGCATTAGTAAGACCAAATGGCATCACTATAAATTCATAGTGTTCATACCTTGTACGGAAAGTCGTCTTTGGTATATCCTCCCTTTTGACCCTTAATTGATGATACCCTGAATGAAGATCAATCTTGGAAAAGTATTGAGCTCCACGTAGTTGGTCAAATAGGTCATCAATGCGTGGAAGAGGATATTTGTTCTTGATAGTGATCTTGTTAAGTTCTCGATAATCAATGAAGAGCCTCATTGATCCATCTTTATTCTTAACAAACAGAACAGGTGCTCCCCAAGGTGACGCACTAGGGCATATTAACCCCTTATCAAGATTCTCTTGGAGTTGCTTCTTCAATTCCTGCAACTCAATTGGGGCCATTCTATATGGTGTCTTTGAAATAGGCAAAGCACCCGGTACGAGTTCTATTGAAAACTCAACTTCACGATCTGGTGGAAGACCCGGTAATTCCTCTGGAAAGACATCATCAAACTCCCGTACAATGGGAATATTATTAATCGTGAGTTTCTCACCAGCCATTTGAGATAAATAACCTTCATTTAGTGGAATCAATACCCATAAAATGGAAGAAATATCCACTGGAAGGTTATGTTCATCCTTGAATCGATAGACGATCATAGATTGATCTGGAATATGAAATGTGACTTCCCTTCTTTGGAAATTGATATTAGTTCCATGTAGAGAAATCCAATCCATGCCAAGAATCACATCAAATTCCACTATAGGAAGGATCACAAGATTTGCTGGAAGCACTTTCCCACAAACGTCAATCGGAGAAGAATTATAAACTTTTGATGTGACTGTTGTGTCATTAGGTGTTGTCACAGCTAACTCAACATCTAATTGTTGAGGTAATACGGTAATACCCTTAGAAAATTCTTCAGAAATAAAGGAGTGGGTGGATCTAGAATCAAATAAAACATTTGCTACTTTAGAGTGGATGGTAAGTGTACCTTTCACCACATCGTTATTGTACTCCACATCGCTGATAGAAATTGCATGTGACTTTCCTTTGTCTTTAGCCTTAAGAGTTTGTTGACGTCGACCATCATCATCAACCCTTGGATTAGGGAATTTATTGGCATAATGTCCCATCTCCTTGCACTTGAAACATTGAAGTGTAGTAGGTTCATTCTGTGTATCCCTTCCTTTGTTTGCATCATTAGACATCTTCTTCCCATCATCGCGGCATTCAAATGCCCGATGACCTTCCTTTCCACATTTAAAACATTTACTTCTCCCTTTAAGACAACTCCCTCCATGTTTCTTTCCACACTTTGAGCATAAGGGAAAGCTCATCTTATTTTCAGTGTGCTCTTTAGATTTTTTTTGAATTCCATTTTCCTTTTCTTATCAAACCCATATGATTGATGGGTTACTCCAATCTCCATCTCAACTTTGAGAGCACATCGAACGATTTCCTCGTAGCTATTGAAGTCCCTTATGGCTAAGGCCCTTCGAAGACTTGGTTTTAAGCCACTAAAGAATCGATCGATCTTACTCTCAGGTTGGATAATAATACCAGAAGCGTACCTTGCAATTCTTGTAAAATTTGCTTCATAGGTACCAACAGATTCATCATCCTTTTGCTTCATTTCAAGAAACTCTTTCTCGATCTTTGTTCAGAGAATACGAGGGAAGTACTTATTGAAAAATAAGTTCTTGAACTCGTCCCATTCCATGGACTCAATTTCATCCCTTTCCCTCGTATTCTTAATAAGATTCCACCATTGATCAGAATCACCTTCCAAATGATACACTGCTAAGATGACTTTATCATGCTCAGAACATTGAAGAACTGAAAATATATTTTCAGTAGTACTAATCCTTTGTTCAGCAACTAATGGATCAGTAGACCCGCTGAATGAAGGTGGACGTTGTCTCATGAAGGATTCAATATAATGTTGCTCCTTCCTTTGCTCGTTTGGAAGTCCTGCATGATTCATAGCTTGAGAAAGTTGGGTGATCATGGCTATAAGATTTTTCATTCCCGCTCTCATAACGTTTGGTTGCTTAGGGGGACAATCATTGCATTGCCCATCGCATTCCGCATTAACACGGTTCTTTTGGGTTCCATTAATTGACTAAAACCAAGAATAATAGTGTGAGCAACACTAATTATAATAGGAAAACCACATAATCAAGAATAAAATTTCACACTTAAGGTCTTATCCTAGGTTATTCATGGCCATTTCTAAAACACTAAGATTGTGTTCTATGCTTAGACTTATCCTTAGGGTTCTTACTATGGCTTTCACATCCATGTTTCCAAAGGTTGACTATACCTTTCCTCTGATACCAACTATAAAGACCCATACTTTACATACATTTTTATTACTTCAGAATTGAAGCACACTTATTAAAACATATAACAAAACCAAGAAAGGACCGTATAGGTATATTGTCTTTAGAAACTGGGAAACATAAACAACTAGTTCATAAAGAATCTACTTTGCCTCCCATTTATTTCATCATATCTATAGTCCCTTTTTGGCATACTCTACTTAATAACCTTCTTTCTGAACTAGGGAAATAAAACATACAAAAGGGTGAGCTCAAATGCTCAGTAAGGGTAAACAAAAGAAATATCAATGACATCATATTCATAAGAACATAACATTTTGGAAATCTTAACCTGCAAAAGGGTGCATAATTTCATAACATGGGATAAATCATAGTAGTGAAATGAAATCCCAATAATCATAACTTAAAACATGAAACTTTGTGTCATACACACATAATCATAGAGAATCATTTCTTATTAGTCAAGACTCATTGCCAATACTATCTTAGTGGACAAAGTCCATTTCTGAACCGAGTCACCCTCGTTTCAGTCCTGTTTCACTGAACCGGTATAACCTACCGTTCCAGCCATGTCTATCTCATGAGATATAAAATCTTTACCCAATGCATTGGAGGGAGATATAGGTCCCACCCATCTCATAATGATACCATTCTTATGTGTGCCACAAAATCATAAACCATACATCATAGCATAATCTATGTAATAAAAATGGGATTCTTAAACATCGTGACAGCATAAAACAATTCATATAAGATAAAGGAATTCATAAAAATAAATCCATCACAAAATAATAAAATCGATATAATAATAGGGATAGAAACAGAACCTTATATTATCTTAGATGGAAAATAATTTTGATAAAATATTTGAACTCCATTCTTGAGGAAAATATCCTTTCTACTTCAAAAACACTTTTCCTTTCTTAACATGTCGTACAATTATAAACTAAAAGAAGTTGATTAAAAATAAACTTGAAAACTTGTAAAGGAATCTTCTTGGAAATAATGTTTTAAATATCCATTCATGCCGTATAAGTTAAAAAAAATTCTTCGTACTTTTGTCAGAAAAGTCAAAAAGTACCTCGTACGAAAAACAACAAAAGATTCCTTTCATATCCGTTACTAAAAACTGACCGAAGGGTAAAATTGGATTTAAACAATTTTAGGTGGATGTAAATAATATTAAAAATTGAGGAAACATGGATGTGGATGATAAAATACACCCCAGTAAATACCAATGTACAAACAATCTCGGATAAAAATGAGATTGTGATATTTCCCTTACCTTAGGTCCGATATGCTTTGTACGTGTCTGATCCTCCTGTATAATGATTTAAATAATGTTATTGACTTATTCCAGAATCATACTTATTTTTATGATATCATATTTGATCATATTCTTAGCTTCTTAGTAGTAATATTTCATTGCTACTTGTTATTCAGGTGTTTATAACTTTTTGATCTTATGCGTGTTTTGTGGAATAAATTCTTATTCTTCTCTTTAGGTTATAGATACCTCATTTCCATAATGTTATTAGTGGAATATATATTATATGAATTCATTCAATTCATTTATATAATCATTCTGAAATGAATATCAGGTAGAACGAGTCGCATCACATCGTGGAGGTGGTATTCCGTACGTACGCACGAGTGATAATATCGTTCCTATGATAGTGGAATTGTATTGGAGTGTATGTATACTATTTCAGAATTAGTATCACTTTATAATAGTCATATATATTCATTATTTACACCATTATACCCATCCAAGTAAGGTGGTGGTGGAAAATAGATTTCACCACGGCATGGAGACGGTATTCCGTACGTACGCACGCGCGGTGATTTCTTTTTCCGTAGGATGGATAGATGGTGAAATAGGGTTGTTTCATACTTATAATAACATATCAGTATATGAGTGATACGGAAGTTATTACTTTATAATGAAACAACTAAATAAGAAGAAGTGGAAGAAGAAATAAAGATGAAAGAATCGGTAACGGACATTACCTCTTCTTTGAAATGCTTCTTTGAGACCTCCTTTTAGGGCACTAAAATAGGTCTTTGAAGAAGACCAGAACCTATAGGATGTTTCTAGGGAAGTGGAGAGAAGAAATTGGCAGGGGTTGGCCGAGTTTGAAGGCTCAAAATGGTGTGAGGAAGAGGGGGAGGAGGTGCCCTTTTATAAGGGAGGAGAGGGGCTCCTTTGGAAAAACTAAAAATATTATTTTATTATAAAGTCAAGTTCGGTATTAAATAGCTACAAATAGATTTATTTCGAAGCTAAGGTGGGGATGGGTAAAAATCCTCTCATCCAATAGAATTTAGACAAGTTTAGGTTCCTATTTTAACCTTATCATTTAGATTTAACATTAAGTTAAATAATTTTACTTTTATTGTGTCTTCTTGTGTTCTTATACTATAAGGTTAATAAACTTACTATAAGCAGCCAAAAAAACCCAAAGTTGTTTATTATTAATATATATAACCTTATCTAAGTCATTTGTCCGAACCTTAGATTTTTAGGAATAAAATAACAATTACTAATATAATATTTCTTTTAAAAACTATTTTATGTCAATTTTGACACTATTTAGTAATTAATTTTTGTGAAAATAATAACAGAATTATTAGTTCAAACAAAGTTAATTAAATAAATACTAACATGTCATATTAATCTAGAAAATTAGTGTAATTCATAAAAAGTGTCAAATTACATTTATTTTGGTGTTTATAACATCAATTATGTCAATATTTCATTAATAAGATAATTACTGCATCATCTTTGTGTCATAAATAAATTAAATTATTTAATGTTTAAAAATTACAAATAAAATACCATTATGTAGGAAATATTTTTAGATTTCTAATGAATATTTATAGTCGAATTTATCTTATGTATAACCCCATATTAAAAATGATTTACTTATTAAACTTTGATTTTAACTATTTTAACCCTTCTTTAAATAAATTAATAATAAATGTCCTAATCTAATCCAAGTGGGCCTAAATGGTCATATTTTATTCCAAAGGTTGTTTTTGGTCGAATTACACTTATCCAATAGAATTAGGACATGTGTTAGGGTAATAATAATATCATTCTTACCCTTAATTACCCTATTTACTTTTAACCGTGGTAAAAAAATGTAAAAAGTTACTATTCACCAAAAATTATTTTCATCTCATTGAACCACATTTTAGTCCTTGATATTAACCGTGTCTCTTGGAGTTTTGAAATTCCACTCATAGAAGCGGTAAAGTTAAGTTTTATGAAAAATTCAGTTTTTTAAACTACCACTTAGTGGTTTCACTATTCATCAAAAATTGAAAGTTTTCAGAAAAATACCAAAATTTCACCCTAGGATAATTTTGATATTTCGAATCCAACAATGATGTCCATTTTGAAAAATAAAATTTATAAAATTTCAAAAAGTGGTTATTACTATTCATAACGGCAGGTTTTAATAATATTTTATTAGCATATCATTGTTTAGTGAAACTCGATATTGCGTACGACGCAAGCTATCGAGGAAGGTTGTGATTTCTTGTAAAACATGCCAAGCAAGTGTTGTGTGTAGAAAAAGATTCCTTTGATGATTTATATAACATAAAATTCTCGGGTGTTACATTCTACCCCCTTAAAATGAATTTCACCCTCAAAATTCGTCACTTTGTAACAAACAGATGAGGATACCTCTCCCTCATCATATCCTCAAGCTCCCATGTAGCTTCTTCTAATTGGTTGTTCCTCCATAAAACTTTCACCAATCGAGTGGTCTTGTTTCGTAGGACTTTTTCGCTACGATCCAGAATCTCTATCGATTGTTCTTCATAAGAAAGATCTTGCTCCAGCGGTACAACTTCTGAGCTGAGTACATGTGAAGGATCAGGTATGTACTTTCTCAGGAGAGATACATGGAACACATCGTGAACTTGAGAGAGATTCGGTGGAAGTGCCAATCGATAAGCTACCTTCCCAACACGATCCAGTATTTCTAAAGCACCGATATATCTAGGGCTCAACTTCCCCTTCTTTCCAAATCTCATAACCCTCTTCCAGGGAGATATTCGTAAGAACACTTTATCACCCACTTCAAACTCTAGGTCTTTTCTTCGGTTGTCGGCATAAATTTTCTGTCGACTCTGAGCTGCTCTTATGTGTTGTTGAATAGATCTGACCTTTTCTACCATTTCATCAATGAGATCGGGTCCTAATAGCTTTCTTTCCCCAAATTCATCCCAGCAAGTTGGAGTCATGCATTTCTTTCCATAGAGAGATTCATAAGGAGTCATCTGAATACTGGAGTGAAAGCTATTATTATAAGAAAATTCTACCAAAGGTATGTGTTGATCCCAACAACCTTTGAAATCCATAGAGCAAGCTCTCAACATATCTTCTAGAGTTTGAATTGTTCTCTCAGACTGACCGTCTATCTGAGGATGATAAGCAGTGCTGAAACTCAACTCTGTATCCAGAGTATGCTGAAGACTTCGCCAGAACTTCGAGGTAAATCTCGGATCCCGATCAGATATAATAGAAAGTGGTACTCCATGCAATCTTACCACTTCCTTTACATATATCCTGGCAAGTTGATCCAGAGAGAAATCCTCTCTAATAGCAATGAAGTGTGCAGACTTTGTAAGACGATCAACTATGACCCAGATAGCATTATTTCCTTTGGATGTTTTAGGAAGTCCTGTGACAAGTCCATAGTGATGTTTTCCCATTTCCATTCGGGTATGGGTAATGGTTGTAACATCCCCTTAGACTTCTGTCTCTCAGCTTTAACTTGTTGACAAACCAAGCATCGAGAGACATATTCAGCAACATCTCTTTTCATGCCATCCCACCAGAAGTATTCTTTCAGGTCCCTATACATCTTCGTGCTTCCAGGATGAATAGAGAATAAAGAACTATGAGCCTCATCCAACAGCCCCTTCTTTAATTCGGGGATGGGAGGAACACAAACCCGATTCCTGAACTTTATTATCCCATCACAATCATGGTTGAATTCAGGAACATTTCTCACCTTCTCTTGTAACTCGACATCTTCTTTCTGTGCCTCTTTAATCTTCACATGTATAGATGGTTGAACATTCATTTGAGAAAAATATGATTTTTCCCCTTTCATTATAATTCCAAGATCCATCCTTTGTAAATCCATAAATATTGGATCTTTTGTGATCCTCATCATGGATAAACTAGCATGGTCTTGTCGACTTAATGCATCTTCCACCTTGTTTTCTTTCCCAGAGTGGTAATGGATTGAGCAGTCGTAATCCTTAATCAGCTCCAACCATCTTCTTTGGCGCATATTCAGCTCCTTTTGTGTGAAAATATACTTTAAACTTTTATGATCAGTATAAATATCACACCATTCACCATAAAGGTAATGCCTCCAAATCTTTAATGCAAAGATTACCGCAGCTAACTCCAAATCATGAGTTGGGTAATTTTGCTCATGTATTTTCAACTGTTGTGAGGCATAAGCTATCACCATATCATTTTGAATAAGAACACACCCCAATCCCTTCTTGGATGCATCACTGTAGATCACAAACCTTTCTCCACTACAAGGCAGTGTGAGCATAGGTGCACTGGATAACCTTCTTTTCAACTCTTTGAAATTCACTTCACATTCTTCCGTCCAAACAAACTTAACTCCTTTCCGAGTCAACTTGGTGAGTGGATTAGATAATCGTGAAAAATCTTTCACAAAACGTCGATAATATCTAGCCAAACCAAGAAAACATCGGATCACAGTTACTGTTGTTGGTCTCAACCATCTTTTGATAACCTCTGTTTTTGCTGGATCCATAGATATCCCCTCTTTTGAGATTATGTGACCCAAAAATGCAACTTTTTGAAGCCAAAATTCACACTTTGTAAATTTGGCATAAAGTTTCTCCTTTATCAGGGACTTCAATATAATTCTCAAGTGATCTTTATGTTCTTCCTTGATCTTTGAATAGACAAGAATATCGTCTATAAAGTCTACCACAAATTGATCAAGATAGTCTCTAAAGACACTATTCATTAGATCCATGAAGATAGCAGGGGCATTAGTAAGACCAAATGGCATCACTATAAATTCATAGTGTCAATAACTTGTACGGAAAGCCGTCTTTGGTATATCCTCCCTTTTGACCCTTAATTGATGATACCCTGAATGAAGATCAATCTTGGAAAAGTATTGAGCTCCGCGTAGTTGGTCAAATAGGTCATCAATGCACGGGAGAGGATATTTTTTCTTAATAGTGATCTTGTTAAGTTCTCGATAATCAATGCAGAGTCTCATTGATCCATCTTTCTTCTTAACAAACAGAACATGTGCTCCCCAAGGTGACGCACTAGGGCGTATGAACCCCTTATCAAGATTCTCTTGGAGTTGCTTCTTCAATTCCTGCAACTCAATTGGGGCCATTCTATAAGGTGTCTTTGAAATAGGCAAAGCACCTGGTACGAGTTCTATTGAAAAATCAACTTCACGATTTTGTGGAAGACCCGTTAATTCCTCCGGAAAGACATCATCAAACTCCCATACAATGGGCATATTCTTAATCGTGAGTTTCTCACCAACCATTTGAGATAAATAAACTTCATATAGTGGAATCAATACCCATAAAATGGAAGAAATTTCCACTGGAAGGTTATGTTCATCCTTGCATCGATAGACGATCATAGATTGATCTGGAATATGAAATGTGACTTACCTTATTTGGCAATTGATATGAGCTCCATGTAGAGAAAGACAATCCATGCCAAGAATCACATCAAATTCCAATATAGGAAGGATCACAAGATTTGCAGGAAGCACTTTCCCACAAACTTCAATCGGAGAAGAATTATAAACTTTTGATGCAACTGTTGTTCCATTAGGTGTTGTCACAGCTAACTCAACATCTAATTGTTGAGGTAATACGGTAATACCCTTATAAAATTCTTCAGAAATAAAGGAGTGGGTGCATACAGAATAAAATAAAACATTTGCTACTTTAGAGTGGATGGTAAGTGTACCTTTCACCACATCGTTATCATACTCCACTTCGCTGATAGAAATTGCATGTGACTTTCCTTTGTCTTTAGCCTTAAGAGTTTGTTGACGTCGACCATCATCATCAACCCTTGGATTAGGGCATTTATTGGCATAATGTCCCATATCCTTGCACTAGAAACATTGAAGTGTAGTAGGTTCATTCTGTGTATCCCTTCCTTTGTCTGCATCATTAGACATCTTCTTCCCATCATCGTAGCATTCAAATTCCCGATGACCTTCCTTTCCACATTTGAAACATTTACTTGTCCCTTTAAGACAACTCCCTCCATGTTTCTTTCCACACTTTGAGCATAAGGGAAAGCTCGTATTCTTTTCAGTGTTATCTTTATATTTTCCTTTGAATTCCATTTTCCTCTTCTTATCAAACCCATATGACTGATGGGTTACTCCAATATCCATCTCAACTTTGAGAGCACATCAAATGATTTCCTCGTAGCTATTGAAGTCCCTTATGGCTAAGGCCTTTCGAAGACTTGGTTTTAAGCCACTAAAGAATCGATCGATCTTACTCTTAGGTTAGATAATAATACCAGAAGTGTACCTTGCAAGTCTTGTAAAATTTGCTTTATAGATACCAACAGATTCAACATCCTTTTGCTTCAGTTCAAGAAACTCTTTCTCCATCTTTGTTCGGATAATACGAGGGAAGTACTTATTGAAAAATAAGTTCTTGAACTCGTCCCATTCCATGGACTCAATTTCATCCCTTTGCCTCGTATTCTTAATAAGATTCCACCATTGATCAGCATCACCTTCCAAACGATACACTACTAAGATGACTATATCATGCTCAGAACATTGAAGAACTGAAAATATCTTTTCAGTAGTACTAATCCATTGTTCAGCAACTAATGGATCAGTAGACCCGCTGAATGAAGGTGGACGCTGTCTCATGAAGGATTCAACATAATGTTTCTCCTTCCTTTGCTCGTTTGGAAGTCCTGCATGATTCATAGCTTGAGAAAGTTGGGTGAGCATGGCTAAAAGATTTTTCATTCCAGCTCCCATAACATTTGGTTGCTCAGGGGGACAATCATTGCATTGCCCGTCGTATTCCGCATTAACACGGTTCCTTCGGGTTCCAGCCATTGACTAAAACCAAGAAGAATAGTGTGAGCAACACTAATTATAATAGGAAAACCACATAATCAAGAATAAAATTTCACACTTAAGGTCTTATCCTAGGTTATTCATGGCCATTTCTAAAACACTAAGATTGTGTTCTATGCATATACTTATCCGTAGGGTTCTTACTAAGGATTTCATATCCTAGTTTCCAAAGGTTGACTATACCTTTCCTCTGATACCAACTATAACGAATCATACTTTACATACATTGTTATTACTTCATAATTGAAGCACACTTATTACAACATATAGCAAAACCAAGAAAGGACCGTATAGGTATAGTGTCTTTAAAAACTGGGAAACATAAACAACTGGTTCATAAAGCATCTACTTTGCCTCCCATTTATTTCATCATATCTAGAGTCCCTTTTTGGCATACTATACTTAATAACCTTCTTCCTGACCTGGGGGAATAAAACATACAAAAGGGTGAGCTCAAATGCTCAGTAAGGGTAAACAAAAGAAATATCAATCACAGCATATTCATAAGAACATAACATTTTGGAAATCTTAACCTGCAAAAGGGAGCATAATTTCATAACATGGGATAAATCATAGTAGTGAAATGAAATCCCAATAATCATAACTTAAAACATGAAACTTTGTGGCATACACACATAATCATAGAGAATCATTTCTTGTTAGTCAAGACTCATTGCCAAGACTATCTTAGTGGACAAAGTCCATTTCTGAACCGACTCACCCTCGTTTCAGTCCTCTTTCACTGAACCGGTATAACCTACCGTTCCATCCATGTCTATCTCATGAGAAATAAAATCTTTACCCAATGCATTGGAGGGAGATATAGGTCCCACCCATCTCTTAATGATACCATTCTTATGTGTGCCACAAAATCATAAACCATACATCATAGCATAATCCATGTAATAAAAATGGGATTCTTAAACATCATGACATCATAAAACAATTCATATAAGATAAAGGAATTCATAAAAATAATTCCATCACAACATAATCAAATCAATGTAATAATAGGGATAGAAATAGAACCCTATATTATCTTAGATGGAAAATAATTTTGATAAAATACTTGAACTCCATTCTTGAGGAAAATATCATTTCTACTTCAAAAACATTTTTCCTTTCTTAACATGTCGTACAATTATAAACTAAAAGAAGTTGATTAAAAATGAACTTGAAAACTTTTAAAGGAAGCTTCTTGGAAATAATGTTTTAAAAATCCATTCATGCTGTATAAGTTAAAAAAAGCATTCTTCGTACTTTTGTCAGAAAAGTTAAAAAGTACCTCGTACGAAAAATGACAAAATATTCCTTTCATATCCGTTACTAAAAACTCACCGAAGGGTAAAATTGGATTTAAACAATTGTAGGTGGATGGAAATAATATTACATATTGAGGAAACATGGATGTGGATGATAAAATACACCCCAGTAAATACCAAAGTACAAACAATCTCGGATAAAAATAAGATTGTAATATTTCCCTTACCTTAGGTCCGATATGCTTTGTACGTGTCCGAACCTCCTGTATAATGATTTAAATAATGTTATTTACTTATTCCAGAATCATACTTATTTTTATGATATCATATTTGGTCATATTCTTAGCTTCTTAGTAGTAATATTTCATTGCTACTTGTTATTCGGGTGTTTATAACTTTTTGTTCTTATGCGTGTTTTGTCGAATAAATTCTTATTCTTATCTTTAGGTTATAGATACCTCATTTCTAGAATGGTATTAGTGTAATATATATCATATTCATTCATTCAATTCATTTATATAATCATTATGAAATGAAGATCATGTAGAACGAGTCGCATCCCATCGTGGAGGCGATATTCCGTACGTATGCACGAGTGATGATATCATTCCTATGATCATGGAATTGTATTGGAGTGTATGTATACTATTTCAGAATTAGTATAAATTTATAATAGTAATATATAGTCATTATTTACACCATTATACCCATCCATGTAAGGTGGTGGTAGAAAATAGATTTCACCACGGTGTGGAGACGGTATTCCGTACGTACGCACGCGCGGTGATTTCTTTTTCCGTAGGATGGATAGATGGTGAAATAGGGTTGTTTCATACTTATAATAACATATCAGTATATGAGTGATACTTATGTTATTACTTTATAATGAAACAACTAAAGAAGAAGAAGTGGAAGAAGAAATAAAGATGAAAGAATCGGTAACGGACATTACCTCTTCTTTGAAGTGCTTCTTTGAGACCTCCTTTTAGGGCACCAAAATATGTCTTTTAAGAAGACAATAACCTCTAGGATGTTTCTAGGGAAGTGAATAGAAGCAATTTTCAGGGTGTGGCCGAGATTGAAGGCTCAAAGTGGTGTGAGGAAGAGGGGGAGGAGGTGCCCTTTTATAAGGGAGGAGAGGGGCTCCTTTGGAAAAACTAAAAATATTATTTTATTATAAAGTCAAGTTCGGTTTTAAATAGCTCCAAATTGATTTATTTTGAAGCTAAGGTGGGGATGGGTCTAAATCCTCTCATCAAATAGAATTTAGACAAGTTTAGGTTCCTATTTTAACCTTATCATTTAGATTTAACATTAAGTTAAATAATTTTACTTTTACCGTGTCTTCTTGTGTTCTTATACTATAAGGTTAATAAACTTACTATAAGCAGCCAAACGAACCCCAAGTTATTTATTATTAATATATATAACCTTATATAAGTAATTTTTCTGAACCTTAGATTTTTAGGAATAAAATAACAATTACTAATATAATATTTGTTTTAAAAACTATTTTATGTCAATTTTGACACTACTTAGTAATTAATTTTTGTGAACATCATAACAGAATTATTAGTTCTAAAAAATTTAATTAAATCCATAATAATATGTCATATTAATCTAGAAAATTATTGTAATTCATAAAAAGTGTCAAATTACATTTATTTTTGTGTTTATAACATCAATTATGTCAATATTTCATTAATAAGATAATTACTGCATGATCATTGTGTCATAAATATATTAAATTATTTAATGTCTAAAAACTACAAATAAAATACAATTATGTAGGAAATCGTTTTATCTTTCTAATGAATATTTATAGTCGAATTTATATTATGTATAACCCCAGATTAAAAATGATTTACTTATTAAACTTTGATTTTAACTATTTTAACCCTTCTTTAAATAAATTAATAATAAATGTCCTAATCTAATCCAAGTGGGCCTAAATGGTCATATTTTATTCTTAAGGTTGTTTTTGGTAGAATTACACTTATCCAATAGAATTATTACATGTGTTAGGGTAATAATAATATCATTTTTACTCTTAATTACCCTATTTACTTTTAACCGTGGTAAAAAAAGTAAAAAGTTATTATTCACCAAAAATTATTTTCATCTCATTTAACCACATTTTAGTCCTTGATATTAACCGTGTGTCTCGGATTTTTGAAATTCCACTCACAGAAGCGGTAATGTTAAGTTTTAT
Organism: Viscum album; assembly: GCA_963277665.1. NCBI lineage: Eukaryota > Viridiplantae > Streptophyta > Magnoliopsida > Santalales > Viscaceae > Viscum > Viscum album. The sequence goes on along the minus strand of OY728162.1, from coordinate 1,275,154,296 downwards.
GAAAAATTCAGTTTTTTAAACTACCACTTAGTGGTTTCACTATTCATCAAAAATTGAAAGTTTTCAGAAAAATATCAAAATTTCACCCTAGGATAATTTCGATATTCCGAATCCAAAAATGAAGTCCATTTTCAAAAATAAAATTTATAAAATTTTAAAAAGTGGTTATAAATATTCATAACGGCTAGTTTTAAAAATATTTTATTAGCATATCATTGTTTAGTGAAACTCGGTATTGCGTACGACGCAAGCTATCAAGGAAGGTTGCGATTTCGTGTAAAACAAGCCAAGCAAGTTTTGTGTGTAGAAAAAGATTTCTTTGATGATTTATATAACATAAAAGTCTCGGGTGTTACAATTTCGCAATCCCCACTTAAAAACATACTAACAAAGCTGGCCATGTTTTGATGCATGTTTTCAGTTTTTTGGTATTGGGGGTTCAATTATCATGGAATTCATGAAACAGTGAATTAGGTGGTTGCTTTCATAGAGGAAACTAGCATGATAAAATCTCAAATTTATTTTATAGAGTGCGTGGCTCCTCTCTTCATTGCCATAAAAATACGTATGAATGAATATTCCAAGAATGTTGGGGAACAATTGAAGGTACTGGGCAAACTCATAAAGAAGATGTCCTTAGTGAAGCAGCATAGTCATGAAATGGAGTAGTGGAGTAAATTACTGGAGTGACTTAAATATGAAAGGGTGTGTTACAAGGAAGCATTTTATGAGGTGAAGAGACTAGTGGAAGTGGGGAAAAGGATGTAATTTACGCAATGAAGGAGGTAAAGGAATTTCATGCGGGTGTAAAATCTGAGATGGAAACTTTTCCAAAACTCCATCGAGAAATCAAAAAATCAAAGAGAACATTGATATAATTTTTTAAATATGCTGAACATATTCTATAATAATTATTCCCTACTCATATGGAGAGGATCCATGTCATGGATTCCCTTATTATATTTATTTAAAGAAAACACCTTGTTCTTCAGCACTTCTCCTTCATCTTTTCATGCAATGTAAATCAATTGTAATTGGATACATTTTTTATGATATACTTCACCTGATATGGAATTGAATCTTGATCCTGGATAGTTAAATTGAAATAATAAAAGTGTAATCTCATTTTTCCTAAGCTGAGGGACCCAGTGAGCATAGTTTGAATATGTATAGGGCTACATAGAAATCCTTGAAAACTATTCATCTTTTCCATTACCACCCTAATTTTTTCCTAAATAAGATTTGGTGTGGGCTTAGCGGGTATAACCTAACTTTTTCTTAGGACCCCTTTGTGGGTTTTCAACCTAACAAGATTTTTGTCTCTTTAGATTTTTTTTTTGTTCCTTATATTTTCTAAACCATATAGAGAATATGTTTAGAAAGCTAGTACTCAACTTTTGTCTAGGATTCCCTTTACGGGTTCTTATCCTGGAGAGTTTTGTCTCTTATTCATGGGCAGTTTAAAGTTTTGCAAACTAGACTATCGTTACTGATGGTTTAGATTGAACATATTTAAACAAGACTAATTATTCAGATCAAAATGTTTGGACCATGATTTGTAGGGGAAGGGACCCAATTTAGGACTCATTGACCAAGGTTGTCCCAATGTCTTTTAGACATAAATGAGGTATTTTTCTCGACCCTACTTTTGTGGCTTCTGGATACAGGATATGATATGGGGAATGGAATCCACGGGTAATAAAAAAGTAGTGAAATCCTCTCCTGAGGATTAATTTTCCTTTTGTTGATAGGAATTTTTTGGGGGGAAACATATGCAGATTCATCAGGGAATTATGCATATAATAAGACAAAGGTGTCCTCAAAACACTGGTCATCCATTTCTAATGGCCAAAATATTTTATGGGAATTTGAATTCATTTTAGGGTTGAAGACCATAGTGATTGGCCTATATAGGTAATGAATTTTGAAATTAGTATGGGAATTTTCATTGGATTTGGAAGGGAATGACAGTTCTACATGGATTGGACTAGTGTAAAGGAGGGTTGAAACATGGTGAAATTTAGCATCATACAACTGGTACATTTGATACTTATTCTTTAAAGTCACCATACTATGGCCAATAAGGGGGTAAATGGATCATTCTTTCCATGGTATTCTGACCAGAAATTTTCTTTCATGTTCAATAATGAAAGGGGGGAGAGGATGTAAACTGTAATCTAGGGGTTTCCAAAACCAAGAGTGAGGTGGGTTGTAAACTTCGTAAGAGAGTGAATAGGTAGAAAAATCCCATCCTAAGAATGAATTTTCCTTTGGTTGATAGGATTCCTCTATGGGAAACTTATGAAGAGTCTTCGGGGCATTGTGTGAATAGTCAAAAAAAGGTGTACTCATTACACTGGTTGTCCATTTCATATGGCCATAGATGGTTTTGGGGATTCATACATTTCTGAACACGGAGTAAGGTTTCGGAAGGGGGGTTCCCAAACATGAAAGGGGGAACTTTAGGCTGATATTTCTATGTAATGGATGGAGGTATACTTCCCATACTGGTGTGAGGAGGTTCCATATATAGGTATGACCCTTACGTAGGAAAGGAGGGGAAAATTTTTTTCATGGATGGACATGAGATATGTGATTTGGGAATAAATATGTTTCCTATGATGATGTGAATCATACCAGACATAGTTCTTTTAATGTTTAAAGTTTATCCATATACAGATCTAGTTCATGCATATGAATGGCGAATTTGTGTCTAGCATATGAGCTCAACAATGAGGCATGATACATGCCGAACTTTCCCATGTGGATTTATATCGTGAATAGGAAAATATATTATTTGTTTTGTTTGGACCCAAGAGTGAGAATGGGGTATCAATAATCATGAAGTATTAATGTCATTTGATTAGGAAATTGATATAGAATCCCTAAGTAATGGGAGGATAACCAGGCTGAGTTTTCCTATCATGTTTGAGCCATGAATAGGAAGAAATGTGTAAACCACAGATCTAAGGTCTCTTGGATCAGGAGAAATGATATGGAGCTTATGATCCATTTAGCATATGAAAGAAAAAAACATCTCCTGAGGATGGATTTTCCTTTGTTTGACAGGTCTTTTCTATGAGAAACTTATGCAGAGTCGTTGGAGCATTGTGTTCATAGTCAAACAAAGGTGTTCCTAGAACATCGGTCTTCCATTTTCAATGACCTGGTAGGCTCGTGAAGATCGAAAATCACTTGATGAATGGACTTTGATGGATGGAATGAATCTATCTTAACATATTAGAAACATCTATGTCCTGATTACCCATGGAATTTGGAACCTCCCTACATAGATATGAGTCATATGTAGGGTGAATAATTTTCATTCATTTGTTGGTGATAGACCCGGGTTTTGAAGATCCGGGTGAAACAACATCTCTAGAAATGATAAGAACCAGACTGGGCATTGTTATTGAGATTTGAATCCCTACAGAGGTACTTCCCATATGTAGGGGGAATTGTTTATATTTTTTTCTTTTGGGGTGGTGGTTGAGGCTTGAATTTATTATCTCGGCATCACTACATATCATGTGTGAACAAAAAATCAAGCCATACAGAGTGCTTGAAATACCTTTCAGTTTAATATCATGGGGCTAGGACCCTGGTTTCCCACCTATGAAGGGAAGAATCCTGACGTTCCTCTTATGGTTGAACCTACAGGGCCAACTATGTGAATTAATTTTCCATCTCTTTTTTGGGAATCCATTTACGAGGTCCCAAAGCCCACGTGAGCTGTGCTCGATGTGATAAAAAAGGGGAAGGAAGGGTTAAATACCCAACCTAGGGATAGAGTAATCAAGGAGGGGGGAATTTTATATTTGATATGTTGTTGTGTAGTTTATCATCGTATCACAAGGATATTTTATCAAAACATCTAACGCTGTATGATTAGGAAAATTTTCGTATGGTTTAGTTTCATGTGGAAAGGATGTAGATACCATGAAGTTTATTATCATGTGGTGAGGATGTGGATGAATATAGATATTGTGGATCCAAGTAGTTTAATGTGTTGTGGGAAGGATATTGGAAGCAAAATTTAATGTCATGTTGTAGGGATGAATTTTTATAGAAATACGGAGTAAGTATGTACGAATCAAGAAGGGATATTCTAGATTTACTTGGACATGAGCAGGGATAGAAATTATAAACAACGATTTTAGGGGCCCTTATATTAGGAGGAATGATATGGGGCTTGGGATTTAATGGGAGTATAGAGGTAAGAATAACCTCTCCCAAGGATGAATTTTCCTTTGGTTGATAGGCCTATTCTGTGGGAAACTTATGGAGTGACATTGGGGCATTGTATTGATAGTCAAACAAAGGTGGTTGTGGGACACTGACCCTCCTTTTATGATGGTCATGGATTATTATAGGGATCTGATATTTCTCAGGACATGGAGTTTGATGAATGAAAAAGGGATATTCGAGTATGTGAGAAATATACAGACCAGGATTAGTTGTGAGGTATGTAATCCCTTACATAGATCTAACTTGTATGTAGAGGTCATGATCTTCATACTAATATTTATTGTAGGAATCAAGGTCTGTAATCATCTGCATCGATTTTCATTTTATGGGTAGGAGATTGGGGGTTTGTTTTTATTTTTACAAGGATGGACTCGGGAATGGGTTTTGGGATTCACTACATAGCTCATTATATTGAGAATACATCCATACATAGTTCTTGAGGTACCTTATAGTTTAACTTCATGTTGTTAGGACATTGGCTTATAGTGGATTGATACTTCTGGGGGAGTTTACTGATTAAACTCTTAATCCCAAGTAAGTTGTTCTAAATGTATTAAACATGGGCCAGTAAAAGATTCATCTACCACACATCAGAAATATGATTAAGCATGGAGAAATTTCACCTTTTATCCTTTGTTGTAGCTAGGCTTGTGTTTGGAGACCTGGGTATTACTACATACCATATGTCAATAGGAATCAATCAGGGCATAGTTCTATGAATTTCCCCAACACAATTTAGATGCCTACTTAGGGAAGCGTCAATTTTTGTATTGGATAGAGGGTGGAATAGGATATCGAATCTGGGTGTCACTACGTATCTTGTGGGGGAATAAATCCAGCCACATGTAGTTCTAGAAGTATGCTCCCAATACTGGTTTGACCCGTGCATAGGGAGGGGACATCTTTTTTGAATGGCAGCTTGACCAGGATGTATAATTTTTGTTTCACTACATATCATATGAGGTAAGGAATCACATCACATGTAGTTCTATAAATATTCTCCCTGCATAGGCTTGGTCTATATGTAGGGGTAGGGGGTCATTTTTAAACCATTCTTTCAATGTAATAGTTCTTTCATGTACCTTTACTCTTTGTTCTTGTCAGGAAAGCCATTACCACTATTCCGAAGCCCACATGAGCTATTCTTGGTGTGATTAACAAGGTATAATAGAGACTTCTCTCTCAATGTAGAGGTAGTTGATGGTACAAGAGAAGTATTTCGTATCATGTGGTGGATGAGCCAAGATCTAGGATCGAGGTGTCTCTACATATCATGTTGAAAGAAGGGAATAAAGTCATATATATTTTTTGAGAAAGAGATTTCATTATGTGGATATGACTCTCACACAGGAACATGGGATTTTTTTTTACCACACAAATTTGACTCAAGTACGACAAATCATTAGTTGGAACACAATTATCCCATGCAGTTTAATTTTATGTGGTTATGGAAATTTGACCATGTATTTTAATATCCTAAGACAAGAAAAATGATTTCCAACATGAAGGGGGAAGGCATGTTACATCTTTCATTTTAACATCTTGCGATAATGACATTTATATCCATTCAGTTTAATGTCATGCAGATAGGACACTTTACCTCATAGTTTAACATCACGCAGTCGGGACGTATCATCATTCCATTTTTTTCATGTGATCATGATGTTTATCTTTTGGTTAAATAAAATATTTCATCAAGAACCTTTCATTGGTGGGAGCTATAGTGATATTTCCATCCATTGAAATTAAGGTATATCCTCCATTGGAGTAGACCTTGTGTATGACATATGGTCCTTACCATTTTGAAGCTAATTTTGGGGGTTTCTTTCTAAGTATCATCAGAGTTCTTTGGACTGGCACCAATTCTCCTTGGAGAAAGAACTGAAGCCAAACCATTTTGGTGAAGGTCTATACAATTTGGTTTTGGTAAACTTCCAAATGGTTCAAAGTGTCCAATCCTTCTCATCCAGTACCTCCAAATCATCGAGCCATATTTTGGATCACGTGTCTATAGATAGTTGATCAAAGATAGAAATGTGGATTGATAGTAGTTGAACTTCAATAGGTAGAAATTCCTATGTCCCATACACTAATGAGTATGGGGTTTCTTGAGTGGTAGTGCAGTTTGTGGTCCATTAATCCCATAGATCATGGAGGATATTTTCCGGACATGATTTCTTGTCCTTATCTACCATCTTCTTGAGTATATTGGATAGGGTTATATTAAAGTCCTCTATTTGTATGTTGTCTATTGTATGGTAGTAGGATGATCCATTTTCCTTGATACCATACTCCTGATATAATTTTTTCAACTTAGTAGAGTAAAAATTGGTACCTTGGTTCATATGTATTGTATGAGGGGCACCAAATGTGGTGATAATATTGGATTTCATAAAGATGATAGTTTTTCTTGCCTTGACCTATTTAAGGGGTAGAGCTTCTGCCCATTTGGAAATGAAGTTGGTTGCTGTGAAAACACACTTTAATTGTTTGGTCATAGCTTGAGGATCGGTCCCATAACATCCATTACTCATATGGAAAATGGCCAGGAGTATACGGTTGTGTGATGTAACTCTTTTGGTTTATGGATAAAATTGGGCTGAACTTGGCAGGAATGAAACTTCTTGGTGAATTTTGTGTAATCCTACATCATGTTGGGCCAATAGTATCCAAACTATCAAATTTGATGAGAAATATTGGATGTTACTTATTGTACACCACATGTTTTGGTATGAACTTCCTTCATGAAAGAAGTAATATCTTCTCCATCATTGCACCTGAGAAGGACCCCATTGAGGCATCTCTTATAGACGTCCTTTTTTGTTTTGTGTCATCGTATAGAGAAATGTTTATTCCCCATCTTCGTATTTTCTCCCTTCCATCCCAACACTCCCTTTTAGAGGTGATTTGAAGTGGGATTCATCCAGCCGGTGGTAGGACCAAACAGCTTAGGGAGGAGACTGATCTCATCAATATTTTCTATGTTGGCCTAAATTAATGGTAAGACCATCCAATAGTTGGAAATTTTGATGATCTTTTCATTATGGTCCGGATCAGCCAAATCTATGGATACATTTTCCAACACATCTACCTATGCATTTTGTGACCAAGGGAAATGATTTAATTTCTAATCTGATGGGAATTCAGCCATCAGCTCTCATACATGGTTCATTAAAGGTATTATATCCTCCTTGAACTTATAGTCACCATTGACTTACTTGATGACCAGTTTTGAGTCACCTTTTATCCTCGAGAATTATCCATTCACTTGATGTGCTAGATCTAGGCCTATAATGAGGGTTTAGTACTCTGCTTCATTGTTTTTTCACCCCTCTAATAGCAGGAAGGAGTAGGGAATGACTACCTTTTCTGGAGATATGAAAAAGAATCTCATCCCCTCTTTATTGATCTTGGGGTATTACATCCTTTTTATTGACCAGCATCTGGATGAACCATAAAAATGTATATCACATGTTTGGGAGTCCTCTTGAATATAGAAAACCTCATCATCAAGTAGTTTAGAATCTAATAAATTTATGTCAACAGAGGTGTGTTCTTCTAAGAAATATGATAATGCCTATACTTTAAAGAATTTATAAGGTATGAACTATATGTTTAATTGATTCGAGATGACTAAACATTTTAATAGATGTCTTTTCAGCATTGGATAGTTGAGAATATACTTTAGAGGGTTTTTGTGTGAGACCCAGTGGACCTCGTGGTGCAGTAGATAGAGTTTCATCTTCTGGACTACAAAGATAAGGTCTAAATATCTCTTCTCGATATTATAATAACAATTATCATCATCAATCATTGTTTTCATGAGATAATAGAGAATAGTATCACTACAGACATCATTATTTTGTGTGAGGAAGGTGCAAAGGGATCTCTCTAAGGTAGTAACATACAAAATGAGTGGTTTTTCCTTCTACATGTGGAATTAGAACTAGTGGGGTTAACAGATATTTCTTGAGACTGTAAAATACTTCCTAAAAATCATTAATACAATTATATGTGACCCCTTTTTTCATCAACCTGGTGAAGGGAAAAACATTTTAATGCAAGGTTTTCTTTGAAGCACTGAATTTAGGATAAATTTCCTTGAAGTCATCATAATGCAGTGAGGTTGTTAGGAGTTTACATGATAGTGATGTACCTTGTATTATCAGAGTCAAATTCGATTCCATGGGGGTGTACAATGAAACTAAGGAATTTCCCAATGGTAACACCGAAAGAACATTTTAAGGGGTTCATTTTTAGATTGTGTTGTCACAGTTTGATTTAGAAGGTTTCAAAATTTTCCAAGGGGTTTGAGTGTTTTTGTGATTTAACCACCACATCATCAACATATTATTTGATTAATCTTCCCATGAAAGGTTTAAAAATGTTATCCATGGCATGTTGGTATGTGGTTATGACATTTTTCAAACCATATGGAATTACCATGTAGAAATATTTTGTTGAGATTCCCTAGAGACAGTGGATTTATATCTTTTCAGTCTATTCGAATTTGGTTATATATGGAATAGACATCCATGAAGGAGAGATCCTGATATCTGGAAGTTGCATCGATAAACAATTAAATGATCTAGACTGGGATTTCATCTTTTGGGTAGTGCCAATTGAGATCCCTAAAATCGATGAAAACCTTGATTTGTCCGTTCTTTTTTTAACAAGGGAAATGTTTTCTAGAAAAAAAAAGGAGATATTAGACCTCATGAATGAAGATTTATTTGATGATATTGTCGAATTTGGACCCTATTTTGGCAGCATGTATCAGGTGTATCCTTATAGAGGCTTTCCTATAGCCACGATGGGATTTTGGATAGCCCAGGTCATGAGTGGCCACCTCAGGATCGAGGCATGGTATTTTTGTATAGTTCCCTGAAAAAAACTTCAATTATTCCTTAAGAAGGAGGAGTATACTTCTTACTATTCAGAATAAATTTCTTCACTAATCAGGGTGTGCCACAGGTCTTCTTCATTACATAAGTTTATTCGCCTGAGTTCATCGATAGTGGTGGAGACACCCTCCTCAAATACTTGAGGGGAGTCCCTAAGGCCTTCTTCTTCTTCCTATTCTACATCATCCTCATTGTATTCCTCTTTTTATAGGGAAATAATTGTTAATATGACCTCTATGGAGTTGATACACGAGTCAAAATTTTAGCATTCAGAGGTTAGGGTGACATCTTCTAACCCTACTAACAGTGAGGAATTTTTTTGAGAGAATAGAGTGATGGAATGACATGTGTCTTATTTGTTTTCTAACTTAGTGGGTGAGGTAGGTATTATCTAAAGCCCTGAATATGGATTTAGGCGATTTCTATTTGATCGTTCTCTATTTTTTTTGGGTCCATTGGATGTTTGTTCACTATTAGGCTCATCAGTAATTACTGAAATCATGAGAAATGTCAAGTACACGTCCGAATTCAGACTCATAAGCTCCACCTGATTGATGGGAAGTGTGTTTTCTTCACTGATCTACCAGAAAGGGCCATCATGGACCATTTAAAACACATTTGGGGAAGTCACTGAATCAATACCATTGATTGAAGGTTACTTACCTTTATTCTTAATGAACCCTACATCAATATAGTATAACTCAAATTATTTAAATGGTGCCTTATCATCATGAAATGTTCCACTATTTCCATTAGTGAAATACTTCACACATTGATTGTATGATTAGTGAATCTATGTGTGATGATGTAACCAGGGCCTTCCTATCAGGATGGTGAAGGTTGTGTTTTTTCAGACCTCTATAAATTTGGAGTTGGACATGGGGTTTCAAAATCAATTTTTGATCTTGATCTGGCCGAATGACTTCTGTTCACTTTTATCATACCTCGGTAGGGTTGTGGAAGATGATGGGAGGTTATCTTCATTGTATTCCATCTAAAGAAGTATCCATTATAGGATCATATTTACTCTAGAGACATCATTAATGAAGAATTTTTGGATATTCACATAATTTATCTCGTTAGAAACATATAAGGGTTTGTTGTGTTGCTTCATAATGGTGTCTTCACCTCAATCCATGAAAGATATAATATCATGGAATTCTGCTGGATCGGTCTTCATCCAATAGACTTAAGTAGTGGACACCTCAGCTTAAAACTCCTAGGGGATTATCAAAGATTCTATAAGCACTTATCTGAGATCTTTTTATAAATTTAGGGCCTCTAGGATTGACAACTTTGGTGGTATTGAAGCCAATTGTTTCATAATTTCATATTTACGATCTACAGTCTGGTGGTTCCCAACATGGGGATTCTCTTTCACATGTGATTTAGGGACTTGGGCATTGGATGAAGATGGACCTGTCCCCGAGACAGACGCTAGTGGTGCTTCTCTACTTTGTGGGTTTAGTCGAGCAGGTCGACCCACGTGCCATGGGTGATTAGAAATTTATTCCTATTCTGATGGATATTACATGATGATTATGATATAATTTCTTCTATAAGGGGAATAGTAATTTTCCTATTTCTGTTGGGTTTTCCAAATTTCTCTTATGTGAGCTTCTTCGACACTGACGGTTTGAGATATGTTGTGGCCAAAAATTTGGTTTCTACCATGGTTGTGTCTTACCTTCCTGGGTATCCTTGGATTATGTGGTGTCTTCCTTTGATTCTCCGATTGGTTGTAGGGTACTCAATTTAAAATCCATATTCTTCATCAGAAAATGGGTCCATTAGTTGGATGACATTAATGGAGGAAAAAATCAATTCCTCATCAGATGATGAGTATGCCTGATTGACTTCCTCTGGTGACACCATTTGGTGGGGAAGTGCTCATTCATTCATATATGATGACATAAAAATCTGATAGTGTCAAAAGTAAATTTTTCCTTTGTGTAGTTTTTTCTTCTTTTATTTTCTCTCTGGATTTCTAGGTGGACTTCTTTTTGGACACTCAAACCTTATGGGATTGTGAGGACGAGGATGTCGGTTGGTTTGCATCAAAATATGCTGAATGCATTGTCGGTTGCTTCAACTGCTCTGAGAGAATTCCATGGGCTCAGTTGACTATTTTCTGAGTCATCCAACTATCAAACTTCTATTTCCTTTTTCTAACAATATTTTTCCACTCCCATCCTTCATCCGGGTTAGTGGTGGAAACATATGCCACTTGTGTTGGTGGTGGTCCTAATTTGACTTTCCTAGAATCAATCATTCTTTATAGGAGGTACAATGAGACAAAACACTCTTAAATGGTGTTTCTAAGTATCTAGTGGAAGGGATAATAATCTGACTGGTCATAGAGACCTGCTTCATAATCCCTTCTTGACTCTGGTATCTGAAACATGTTTTAGTTCATGGTTGCTGTAAAGTAGTCACAGACTTGGTCATCTCATAATGAATAAATTTTATTCCTTAGTTCCTTGAATTGATCTTTCCTAGGTCTCATCCACTCATATTTATGAGGTTGAGGCTATTTTTGACATCCAAGGGGCCCTACACGATTTGGTGTGGGCCTTGGAGTTAGGGATGGTGTAGGGTTTGCTTAAGCGTAACAGGTGCCACATTAGCTCTTCCCATTTTTTTCATGGGGTCGGTGGGGTTTATCAACACTTGAGATCATTATGTAGTAAGGAATCATCTATAATTTGAGAAAAGAAATAAAAATAACAAAACCCAATCATATATTTTAATGATATTAGTGGCATTCACAGCTCTTCATGGAGGATATCGCTGCACATAGCAAGCATCTCATCTGGGGGTAGCGGTCAGTTCAGAGAGTAGGTCAGACCATTCCATCTTGCAATGAAATATGATAATATTTAATTATAATAATATTTATAGATCATAAGGTCACTGAGTGTTGTTTTTGTAAATTTTAACTGAACTGCAAAAGGAAATATTACCGGAGACGCTCCAATCCTGTTATTGACTGAGTTGGAAAACAGGTATATAATAAAAAGACTAAACCATGTAGTGTTAACATAAAGTGTCCAAGTTTCACTAATTCTTGATTCTCTGGGGTCCCCATCATGGTATCATGATAAGATACATAATGAATAAGATTTTATTTGGGGTCACCAAATCTATTAAATATTGGGAATATGGGGTTCCCGAAATTTGGTGGTGGAGAAATGTTACTAACCCAGTTATGGTAGGATTTATGTTCTAGTTGTATCAGACCACGTCATCCTTCCTTGGATTCTAATCAAGATTCCAATCACTCGATCGTATTTATGTTCCCTTGATGTGAATCTAGTTGAATATGATCATGGTCGGCCATAGAAGGGGAAAAATTGGTTGTCTCAGCACTACTATCACTTGAGGTGGATACTTGGTCGGGGAAGCCTTTATGGATTTTCTAGAATTCATTCTAATTGTTTCCTCAAATGAGGTAAATCTTGATATCCTTTTGGAATTGGTTTCAGGTAGACTGACGATCTCGGTGCTTCCTTAGACAAACTTCCCAGACATTCTTCATTTTTTTGGGATGAGCCCTTATGGAAGAGGCACACTTGCTGGAAGGGTATGATCAGGCTTAACCTAGGGAACACATCCCAAAAGATGAATTCTTCATATCATATCATAATTGATTCACCATAACTCTTTCATTTTTCCTCCTACCTAGAGAATCTCTCTATGAGCATTAGGGACTCATTCTCATTAGGGGAGGAAGGTTGTATGAAACCTTTTTTTATTCTTCTTGTTTTTTGTGGATTCTAAAAGGGGATAATGAGGGATTGACTAAGGGATCACTCAAATTTAGGATATCCCTCTAGTTACATTTATGTACATCTCCAGGTTCGGGGCTGATCAGATCTTGGGTGGAACCATACTCTCCATGTTCATCTATATTTACATCATTTTTGGCATGTTCCATAGGATTTATTTCCAATATGTTCCCTGATTCATAACACATGGTGGATTCTATACCAGTGTCTGAAGGGTATGAGAGTTTTTTAATCATTTACTAGATTTTATCCTTCCATTATGATATCTTATTTGAGTTTCTTGGAAAAGGATAACTTAGAGGTAACCCTTATATGACCTTTTTATATGCCTCCCTTGAGGGGGAAATAAATCATGTGATAAGAAAGAATGTGTGACCTCTCTATTCATTTCCATCCCTAGGCGGTAAAAGACTAACATCCGTTGGGTGGGAAGTTGAGTTAAAGATTCCCCTAGCCATGTGGTCTAGGGTTACTCCCATTCCTTCTTTATTGTGCCTTTGTCTATATTTTTCAGTCTTAAGAGAACATTTTTTGTTAAAAATTCCCCTACCCTGTGGGCTAGAGCTGATCTCATAATGCGTTCATCTCTTCTACTATTTCCACTTTCACGACCTCACGAATTCCCATTTGAGTGTGACCCAGATAAGGTTTCGGGTATGAACGTGTATTATTTTCTTATGAGGACATGGGAATTTCTTGATGATTGGATTTACTTAGGTGATAATACCTCTATATATTCTCAATTTCCCAATACAAGAGTTTTTCAATGGCTCGATCTCATTAGTCCTGACTCTTTTGAGACATATTCACAGTCAGTTATTAATGAGAATGTAGCCTTTCTTGAACAAGTATTTCATTTGATCATTTTCTTGGGATAATGAAATTATAGGATATCATTTCTAATGGGTAAAGTTGGATGGGGAGTGGGGTGAAGTGAAATGCTCCATGATTTCCCCAATCATAAATATAAACACAAAACAATGCACCATCAATAAGGAAACAAAACTTGTGCATCTAGTGGAGGTAGAAAAGTTTGAGATCTTTCTTCCACCACTCAGAGTTTGGTATTCATGCTGATGGAATAGATTATAGGTCAATTTGATGGTGAATATATCCTAATATATTGACATGGCCTACATTCCCTTCACAGGGTAAATACTATGCATTCAGAGGTTGTACAGTTTTCCAGATATGAATATGAATGTTATGTATTCATTCCTCTGATAACTCTCTCATTATGTCAAACTGAGAAGTGGTTGTGGGCCAAAACATTACCGGTTTTTCATCCTTTTTTAACATTCTTCTCATGAAAACATATCATTTTTATCATTTTCAAAAGACTCATATTCTTGTTCTTCACAACTTTTTTTCTTCTTAATGATTTCATCCCCAACATTGGGGCTAGTAGGAATCTCATCAATATATGAATGGAAAGGGTGTGTCATGGGAGATAAGTGTGGCCCTGGACTATTTTCTGACTAATAAAGGATGGATCTTGTCATAGACTTAGTATCTAAAATGTCTGAATTAATCTTTCTAAGAACCTTAGAATCTGGGGGCTTTATCATGTATGGCTTGGCAAGGGGAAGACCTTCCTACTGGTGTGAATTTTGACTAGGTAGAGGTCCTACATAACTAATTCTGTGGTGGTGAGGAATACCATCATGACTTAATGTCTAAACACAGGGATAATATATATGGTTTATAACATGGGGTGGACCTTCAGTAAATACTTTAGCAATGGGAGGACCTTCATGCTACTTTATGTCACTATAAGTTTTGTCTTTACAACGACTTCCATCATTGTGAGGACTATCATCATAGCTGATTTCCATATGGAGGGAGAATATTTGTAGTACATATCCTAAGGAGGACCTCCATGATGGTCTTGAACAAAGGGATGACCTTCTTACTTCTTGATTTCTTTGTGGGGAGGGCCTTTTTAGTGACTTCCATCATGTATTGGAATACCATCATAGCTTCACATCCTACTACTGAGAGAATTTCCCTGGCATATACCCTAGGGAGGACCATCTGGGTGGATGACAGTAAGGGGAGGACCTTCCTACTATCTGATCTTATAGTAATGTGGAGGGATACTGTGACACTAATCAATAGATATGTTCTTGTGGTCAATAATTTCATTCCCATGAAGTAAACCTGCTTGTGTTCTCTGAGAAGGACCTTTATAACTGATGGAAAAAAAATGTGGGGAGCACCTTCGCAATTGTTAGTGCAACTGTGATAATTTTGTAATGGGTAGACAAGATCTTGAGCCTCTATTGATAGGTTCTTGATGTCATCAATAACTCTAGCTTCCAGTAGTGCAAGATCATGAATGTACTTTTTATTTTCTAGTTTCCTTTGGGGAATTTCATTTTTGGGTGCTCTCTTAAAGGAAATTGGGGTCATCTATTATTGGAAACAGATTTCATATTCGGGTTTTGTTTGGTTGGTTTCTATGATGTAATCAGGATACGCCGATGGGAATCTTGAGTTCTCATAGGGATATATTCCTACCCTAGAGCATCCACCATGGTGGACTGGTGTCCCCCAGTTGGAATAGGTGTTTTTTCCCGATTTGGTTGCCCTTGTATCATAGAATATGTCCATTGTCCCTTCTGTACATAAGAGGGATGTAGGTCTACTCTATAATGACTATCTTATGTTGTGGATGAGTCACCCCACTTGGAGAGATGTAGTTGTGGTCTTGAATCTTTTCAATTTCTTCTGAAGAGGTCATGTATTGACAAGTCTAGAGGTTATGATCAGGAAGTGTTGTCTAGTCCTCCATTATTTCTAGGATGTTTTGAGATACATATTTCGATAGAATAGGGATATATTCACATTCCTATGTTAGATCAAGAGTTTGTGTGTCTTCTAGTTCTCCATATTTTTTTAGGGGGTATTGGCAGTTCTCTAGTGTTGGGGTATAGGAACGATTTTGCCCCTAATTTATTGCTAGGATACATCAGAAGCTTTCTCTAGTTTCCATCATGTTTGGATAATGGGATTCATATTTGAGATCATGAATTTGAGTCTTCTCATTTTATATTGTATATGTTTGATGAGTTTGATTTTCATCCTTATGAATTCAACTCTACTTGTATTTGAATGCCACCATTTTTGACTGATGGGTTTGATATGAGGGGGCAATAATTTGATTCTTCTCGTACTTTATTTCCACCATATTTGACTGATGGGCTTCGTATTCTTTAACAGGGATATGTGTCTGCCTGTAGTTTTCCTAACTATATAGATGAAGGTCTTAGTGTGCATCAGTAAGGATTTTCTCTTGCCTATAATTTGACACCCTATTCGCACAGAGGCCTTGGCGATAATTAGTAATACATTTCTCTTTCTTGTAATACGTCGCAGTATTTTCATAGAGGGATTTAGAAGAGGGAGGAGGAATGTATTCATGCCTATAGTTTTCTATGATATTTTCATGGTGTATCTCTTCCTTAGGAACCAGGGTGATAAAATCATCCCTATTTTAAGTTTGTTTCCCAAGGAGGGAGGCCTGAGGGCATGGGTTTTTTGAACCTTAGCAAGATCCCTCAGTGTGATATCTTCCTCAGCATGAGGATACTGGGTCACACAGCATTGGAAAATATGTCTTCCAACTGGGGCCCTTGAGTGGTACCCAAGTGCTGTAGGTATGAATTCATCGGTGATGGATTCATCTACCACCCTAAGAAAAGGGAGGAACTCTTTATCACTCTTCAGGGATAGGCTCCTGAAATGGTTGGAGATGGCCAGAGGAGCCGCCCATTGTTGGACCTCCAGCCTCTAACGAATGGGTGGTTCGATGGGATTCAAGCCTTTGAGAGCCTTCCTTGCTGTCTCTAGGGTGCGGAGAGTAGCTTTTTTATGTTACACCCTAATCATCACAATTGAGACCCAGTTTTGAAGATGTTATGAGGAAGATGGGGTCATGTTATTCATTGAGGACTCCACCACCTTTGCAGTCACTAACACGCATGTCTGAGAAAACTGTTGAGCTTCCATTGGAATAAAGGAAACTCTATGAATTAACTACAATATATGTGACAAGAACAAAGCAACACCATCAAAGTATAATCTCATGACCAACTGTATAATTTATGATCTCTCGTGGACCACTTCCTTTTTGGATGAGAAAGGGGTTTGAGTTGGGGTAGCACTACCACCCTGGTTAAGGATTCGCGTCGAGTTCACCATTATTGTTTCGACTTGAAGACGTGTATTGTAATTGGAATAAAATGGTCCAATAGGGACTATGTAGTATATCCTTTTTATCTTATGAAGGAGGTTCCATAGTTAAGTGTTTCACATTGGACTCATCACATTATTTTGACCCAAAGTGTATTGGGTCCAATGAGTGATTGCAGGGAGGTTATGTTTTTGTGAAATCACTCCATGTTGGGTACAATTTACTCAGATGGTCTATAATGGATTTATTCACATATCTTGAAACAACCAAAGGCTCAAACATCCATGATTCAAGGACCTACTTTCCAAATTCAAGTGTTTGTTTGATGATTTGGCCAATGATATTTAAGAAATCACATTGGTCAAGAGTATGGGAACTCAGGCTCATCACACCCTTTTGAGAGTAACTATTGCCTATTATGGGACTCTATTATAGATTTAATCCATGTTCATATTTTTGTGAATCATGGGTTTATTCCCAATATTGTGTCTAAGGATTACCAGTAGTTCTTAAGATGAATCATAAATATTCAAGGGAATGGAATCTCTTGTGTGTATCTGAGGTTCTCCCTCTCATATGAAATTTTTATATCTCCGATGTTCTTCATCAACTTTACACTTTTTTGGAAAAATAAAGAATCCCTTGGCCTCTTATTAATACAACAATGGTTTAATCTGTGTGATGAGGTGCTCTAGTGCTGATCTTCATCCAGGGGGGACAAGATTTGTTTGGATGTCAAGATTGGACCCATGATATGGGCTTCCTACATATCTTCATGAGAGAAATTAGAGATCACGTAGTTTAGTGCCACTTAACTGGAAGCATCACCTTTTAGAGTGATGTGATAAGGACCCAACCATGCAGTTTAATTTCATGCGGAAAGGACGTCTATGAAGAATATGCCTAGTCAAGATTAAATGTGGGACTTACACCAAAGCGTCGCAAGGGACCCATAAGAGATGTATTCTATTGGGTGGATGTGACCATAATGGGGATGTGGCTCAGAGAAAATTATAGTTGCTCTGGGATCTATGTTTGGCCCTAAAGAAGACTTCCTATGTACCCTAATTTTTTGGGAATCAAATCATGCATAGATCAGTGCCTTGTACAGTTTGACTTCTTTTCATTAGGACGATAGTGATCTGATGTGAAAATGATGATGTCGAGCTTAAACCTTTGGGAGGATTCCAACGTATCTTAAATAATTGGGAATCAAATTCCACAAATTTCCAAAATATGGGACTTACACATTAAAGAAAACCATTTTAGGGGGCATGATTAGGGATTACACCAAATTGGAGGCACTTTTACCTCTAGTTGGGACTTATATCTGTGGAGAATGCCCATTATTATCAGTCCTCAGATAGGTGTCCTAAATATCCTAGTTAGGGTAGGAATCAAAGTTTTTTAGTTTAACTAGTTGAGTGAATTGTGCAGATTCCATGATCTCCACTAATCTTTAATCCCATGTGAGTCATGCTTAGTGTGAGAAACAAGCAGAAGTGGTAGATCTGGAAAATCACGAACTTTACCCTCTCTGCTGGTGAAAAAGGAGGAGGACAATGATAGAAGAGGTTGGGGATACAAAATGTAACTAAATAAAGGCTAGGGGATTACCTTAAATGGAGTGCCCTAATATTGGTTTTGGGAAAGGGGAGGAGCATGATTTCTTTTCAAAGGGAAAATAATGTGTGATTTTCCATTATTTATCATTTCCCCTCATCGAAGGGAAAGGCCAGTGATTACCCTTAATCCATAGAATGGGGAGGTACATGTGAGAATCCTGAGTTTAGAACCTATATTACCATGGGAATGTAAACATAGGATCATTCTGTGGGGTCCACCTTATTATAAAGATTACCCACGTGACCCCGCTTACCATGGGTATATAAAATTAGAATGACGTGATGATATGCCTGATGGTTTTATCATACAAGTCTAGTGGATTTGGAAAAGGATTTTTTATAGTTCCACTGGGTTGTTTCTCATAGAGGATATGGATAATGTGGTGGAAATAGATGGAAATGATTGAAGCAAAATGGCGGAACACCTGAGAATACCCCGTTTCACGTGCCATATCTTTATATTGTATAGGGTTTCCCCACATAGCATGTAGCTATATGGTTTAAGGGTTCGCTCTTGTATCATTATGGTGGTAGGACCTAGATTCAATTCACATGGCATTTTTCTACACAGAACCAGGTTCCATCTATGTAGCATTTTTTTAAGCGGCATTGAGTTCTGTCTGTATAGCATGATGCTACACAGGGCTGGGATCCATCAATGTCGCAATTTTCTATGAAGTACAAGTTTCCATCCATATAGGATATTTCTATGTGGGATACCATATTGAAGAAAGTGCATTGGTTCTATGATTCATGGGAAATTCATCTACGATGGAATATGGGTTCACATTCTTCCAATTAATATTACATTTCTACCTTCAATTCTATGTGGAAGGTTATACCTATAGGGAATCATCGAAAGAGTCCATATTTGGTAGTTATCTCTTCTTCCATTCCTTTATAGATCGATATCCTCTATAGTATTCTCTGAAAATCATCCACTTCTTATCCCCCCCCCCTTAAGATCCTTTTTTTGGAGAGCCGGAAGAACTAGATCAGTGGGCCACACAATGTATTTTGTAGAATCCCAAGGAAGAAACCCAACCACGGATGACTCTGTCAATGGGGCACAAATTTTTCATCTTTGGATGTTAAAATTACCCCTAGTTACCATGAGAAACTTTTTTGTGCTTATGGGAATCCTCTGGTTCCACCTCACCCATGAACCAATTGAGTTCATGGGGGGAATCGTATGTGGGTAGTATATCTCCACCTCCTTCCCACAAGTGATTTCATTTTTGAGGGAATGATGCTAGTGTAACCATCCCATGAACTAGTTATTTTACAGATGCTTCACAAAACTGCAGACCTGCATTCAAAGTGGCATTCTAGAAAGGATTTTTGCTTCATAGTTCCTATTTCATCTGTTTCCAAATTTGAATTCACTAACCTTATTCTTTAATTCTTCATTCAATTCATTTCCCATTGTCAACTCCCCGAGAGTATTTTATTTACCTTTAAAAAGTTTTTTTAGGATCCAAGTGTACCTTATTCACAAATGGGACACTCTAAAGTTGATTTATTGTTATACCTAGACAATTTTTTATAAAAAATATAGTATTTAATAATCTTATAAAATATGGATTTCAATATGAAATATTCATATTTTTAATCGGCATACAACATAACAACCAAATAACGCATTTATTTTAAAATATTTGATCATTGGATCCGAATAAACATCAATATCATTACCCAGTTACTTAGATACTGATATTAAAAAAAGACAACATAATGTATCCTCTAGTTATGTATGACCACACTATAACTTTATAATTTACGAACATAAATTTCCATGTTCTGTGAGAGATTATTTATAAACCATGAGGATTCACTCTATATGTAAATATAAAAGGATGAAGGCTTCTTGGATCTTTTCTAAATTTAGGACACTCTTGATCAATTTTATTCCACTAAGGAGAGTCTTCTGTGTGATGTAGTTTCCCATTTTAATTTCTAGAATCTGCATGAAACATCAATTTCCATACATTATCCTCACTTCTATATTGGAACATAAATGTTGGAATGAATGGAAATTATCATAAAACATTCGAAGTATTGATTCGTCTTTCTTGTTTTAAGACACACCACACTTCGGGAAATTTTTAAGTGATTCATGGTCTTTATGAGATAATATACTGCTGAATTAGAATTTATTCTTTAATATATCATACCCATTGAACATAATTTTTTTTTAAAATCATATGTTTGGAACGTTAACTCATTATATTATTGTAAAATAACATTCAAGAGGGAAAATGGTTCAATAAAACTGGTGTCACTCCATCCATTTTAGGTTTTACATTATATAGTTTTAGTATAACTGATAATTTTGTATATTTAGTACATACACCATACAATGGAGTCCTTGAAAAATCCTTAACTTATAAAATAGTTTAAGAAAAATATAAGTTCATCTTAAACTGTTGTAGTCATTTCATCAATATGGTCATCATCATCATTCATAACTATAATCATGTCCTGAATACGGTCTTCACTATTTTTCACACTATTAATCATATAAGATGATCTATAAAAGGTACTATTATCCTAGTCACTAGATATATTTAGTTCTTCCCAATGTTTAGTCCAACATTTAGAACTTAGATCTATTCTCTGATAGATCAGGTGTTCTTCTAACTCGTCTAGACTAATTAGTTCTGAATAAAAACAATGTAATAAAAGACAATGGATTTGGGAAGGGTTATATGAATTATATTTTTCAGACATCATAAAATCTTTCTCCTAATCCTCATACTCTTTTTTAATATGATTGAAATCCATCCATTTTCTATTCATATCCATACTATTTGATTCAGTAATATTCATATTTTAACAAATAAATAAATACAAAGAAAGTATGAGCTTAGAACCCTAAAAGACTATTATTTATATATACACACATATAATTATCCAATTTTACATAAAGATTAATTTCATAAAAAAATTAGAACATATAATGTCTAAGGATTATATGAATTTAAATTATTATGAAAATTGTTTTTTATTATAAGGAGTCACATGTCATAAATAATTTATTTTTTTAAAATGGATTCATCAAGGGAAATAATTCACTCCCTTACAATATCAATGTTTATAAGAAACATATTGATTTCCATAATTGGATATGTATTAGGGTGTATGCAGTAAAAAATCACTACAAGAACATAAATAAAAAAATTATTTTTTAAAAACAAATCATTAGTATTTGAAAAAAATTAATCACATCGATTATGGTTATTATATTTAGAAATTGTAGAAATATGTCTTATTCTAATTATTCTCTTAGTAAATGAATATTAGGAAACATTCAAAATTTATTTATCCCAAATTTTAAATTTAGTCACCCCTAGACACTAGAGTATTAGAATGATCTTGTATAGTTTTTTTTTTTGAGGTTTGATTTTTCAAGAACAACTGACCTTGTTACAATAGACCTATAAATCTACAATAACATGAGTGTAGTGTTATGAAGAGGTTATGATAGGGTTATTTTATAAATAGGGTGAAGGATTTTATCAATGATTACTGAGAAGAACTGATAAAGGTATATTTTATCAGTGCTAATAATATAAGTATTGATAAAACTTATTTTTTTAGCACTTTCTTAGCATTGATAAATCATAAAATTTTATTCTCTTCCAATAGTTAGAGTTTCCTCCTAGGGTTTTCCCAAGTTTTTATTTCTCTAATTTTTTTCTAGGTTTGGAATTCCTTTAGTGGGGATTCTTCTTCTACGTGTCTTCTCTAGATTTCCCTCTATTTAGATTAACTATGATGTTTTCGTTATGGTCACATCAAGTAATGGGGATTCTCATTTGTTGATGTGCTTCTACAATCCTCTTCATAATCATCTCATAGTTTACCAACTATATTGATTGAGTCATGTCGCTATGGGGTTAGATCGAATCAACCATTAGAAAAATCTTATATTGGAAAACAAGTAGAGAGTGACGGTCTCTACCACGAAGGATGAGGAAACATTCCTATCACATCAAATAGATCTATTGATCATCTTAAAATTTATTTTTAAAAGGGCCTTCAATATGGGAACCTTAAAAAATATTTGAAAACATGTGGAATTTACAAGATGGTGTATCCATTAGAGATGTTGGTAAGGGATTATTAATATTTGAATTATTTAATGAAAGAGAAAAAGAAGGTTATCAAAGGATGGTTGTGGTTTTTCTCAATCATATTATTCTTATGAATGATATAAAATATGGGGGAGATATACAAAAAAATATGATCCAAAACTCCATTCTAGATATGGGTTAAAATAATTCTATTCTTTGGTAGAACGGAGTGAGTTATGTATGAGATCAGAGACCTCATCAGAGACTTTTTGGACTGGGATTGATATGATCCTATATAATGGGAGTCGGTAGTGTGTGTTAGAGTATTGGTTGATATTGTGCTTCCATTTCTGAGGCGCCTATTTTTATCGAAAGAAGAATCAAATTTGTGGCTATATTTTGAATTTTAAAAGCTACCAATATTCTACTTTTTTTGGGGTGTATTGGGAACATTTATGGAGATTGTGGTGCCAAAATGTAGGAACAATAAGGATCCATTATCATGAAATATGGTCCTTGGCTCCTTTCAAAATATTCTGAAACATCCTTCATTTCTACGTTTCAAAAATAGAAGGATCATGATAGGCTTGTGAAGACCCTGGATAAGAAATCCATTCAAAAACACAATATTCTCATCAGATTGGTACTGTTGGCTTCCTTTATTGGTGTGAAATATGTTCTTTGGGTGAAATATATGGATTTTCAATTCAATGAAGTGTGTTTGGGTGATTATAATCATAAGGGTGTCGAATATGCTAAGATCCCCATATAAAAGGTGGTCATCCCATTGTGTTCTTTTGTAGTAATAGAGGGTACGATGTTACCACCACTCATCCCAAATCAATTTTACTTAGAACTTCTATATAAGGAACCCAATATGGTGAGAGAGGCTCCACTTTACCCTTCTATTCAGGGGGGATTTTGTGTCTTCTATTGCTGGCTCAAAAAAATATCAAGAATCAAAGAGAAAGTTGAGAGCTGAGAATGGGAATAGTAGTAGTACCAGCACTTGTGAAATCAGCAGACCTAAAAGGTTCCTGGCTGACTCAAAAATTAATGAGAGATACTCTAAAATATGTAAATTGGTGATCGAAGGATCTTTCCTTGAAATTTTAGTGTAAGAGGCTGGTCTGAACCATCCCCACCTATCCCCATGAAAGTCCTATTTCAGAACTATTTTCATCTTGGAAACCAATGTTTAGTTTGTATGTTCCATCGTCGCTTCCCAAAAAGTATCCCAGATATGGGTTTTCTATCTGAAACCATAATAGAAAAAAAAGTACATGGATTCCAACACTAAAAATGATGTCTTTGATGGTTGTTTATTGGTCTCTCAAAAAGGTCATGTGGGGGGACTCATCCTACCTTGGAGGGAATATGTGGATATGGGAGTTAAAAACATCTCTTCTAATCAAATTGGTGTGGTCACTCATCAATGTGATACACTACCATGGGGTTTCATGGATTTTTATGGTTGGACCTCCCAAAGAGATAGATGTAAATCATGGAAGTCGATCAAAACCCTCTAATAGATTCTCCTGAGACCCATCCTTATGGGGGTGACTTAAAATAAATTTTATTCTATAAATAGAAAAATGGGGGGTTTGAATTGAGATTATGCTCCTATGAGGGATTTACAATAGGCAACTCAGCTATCAGGGCTCTCAGACTTGGGATATTTTGTTAACCCCTTTACATGGTTTTAGGGGATTTCTGAACAAAACTGTATCTCTAAGAGGTTGTATATATTTTTTTATTAGAGAACTGGATTATCCATTTCAATTGTTTTTAAGTGTCTCATATTGTCCCTACAACATCGGACCATTTTTCTATCCTTATTAACACTTTGATTGCATCCGAGAAAATTATGCATGAAAGTATTTTCAAATTTTAGTGATTTAGGGTGGAAGGTAAGGATTGGAAAGAGGTTTTTCACTCATGTTAGAAGATTGGGGAACCAGAAATTAGGAAAAATATCCATCGAGAAGCTTTTATGTTAAAATGTTAGAGTGATTTCAAATTCTGAAAACCTGATTTACAATGTGATGCTATGGAAAGAAAGTTGAATGCCTTGTATTCTTGTCCCCCTACTGATTCTATTTTATCTTCCATCCCATGTTTGGAAGTGGAACATGATATTGACCTCATAATTTAAGAATGTTATAGGAATATATGCACCCGTGAGTCCCACATCACTAAGGGTGACTACAATGACCTCTTTTTTCATCTGAAATATTTTATCAGAAGATAAAAGAACAACATCTCATGTATTACTAATTCTGAGGGTAGATCTATTTCAGGCATGAAATGGATCCATAATATTATCAATCACTTTTATTAGGATCTCTTTATGTCATGTTATTTGTTTATTCAAAAAGATATTAAGGCTTGTATTGACCTAGTGATTATCAAAATGATGAATTTATAACATGTTTTAGATTTTTCTAATGATGATATTTTGGTGGCACTAATGAAAATTCACCCAGAAAAAGAACCTAGGATTGATGGGTTCCATGCCTTGTTCTTAAATAAATATTGTAATATCATTAGACCTAATGTGGTGGAACTCATGAAAGATATATGGTTGGAAAAATATAATGTTCATACCCTTAATGAAACCATTATTGTTCTCATTCTGAAAATCAAAAAAACCACCTTGGTCTCATACTTTAGGCCAATCATTCTTTTCAATGTGACCTATAAAATATTTTCAAAAATTTTGGTCTATCTCTCCAACCGCAAATTCCATTCATTATCTCTAAAAACCAAATTTATTTTGTCCACAATAGACTTATCTTTTATAATTCAATTATTGCACATAACGTGTTTCATTCCATGAAAATGAGATCTGTCTCTAAAAGAGGTGTTGTAGCAAAGAAACATGACATGAATAAGGTGTATGACAGAGTTTAATGGTTGTTTCTCTATATAGTCATGAGAAAATTGGGTTTCTCCTCCAAGTGGATGGATTTCATCATGTTTTTCATTTAATCAATTTATTTTAGGATAAAAATAAACATTGGCCAATGACAGATCTTTTCCCCTTCTAAAGGTCTTCAATAGGGTGACCCTCTCTCCATATTCCTCTTTATTATGGTTTCTAATGTTTTTTAAAAGATTTTATCTATGGAATCTAGGGATAATCTGGTGCATGGGGTGAAGTCCTATCAGTAAGGTCATCCTATTACCCAACTTTTCTATCTAGAATATAGTTGTCTCTTTTTAGTTACTTTGGAATAATGTGATATTATTCATCTTATTATCCATAAATATGAGATTTCTTATTTTTAGTTTATCAAAATTGCTAAATATGTCTCTCCTTTAGCTCTAGAGTTCCTTTGAGTAAGAAGGATGAAATCCACACCGCTTCTATATGGGTGGTTGAAAAACACCAAAAAAATATCATGTTTTCTAATTTCTTTCAGCACTAAAAAAAAGATGTTTTCTAGTTTCATGAATAGGGTTGCAAAGAAGAATCAATGGTGGGCCAGTAAAAGGGTCACTAAGTAAGGTATGGATATCCTCATCAAACCAATGGCCCAAGATACCCCGACCTATGTGATATCCCTCTTCAAGTGGTATGGTTATTTTATTGACCAATTACATGACACTAGAATACTTATGGTGTGGTATGAACAATGGACGGAACAAGACCCATTATATAACATGGGTTAAGCTCTATTTCTCTATGGCTTGCAGTGGTATCGGTTTCGGTTATTTGAGACTTCTAAATGATGACCTCCTAACCAAATAGGGATGATTTATTCTAGAGAATCCTTTATTGCAATGTGCTTGGGTTCTCAGTGCTAAATATATTTTTCACTCAGAATTCAGAGGTTCCTGTCTTGGAATGCACAAGAGCTTCATATAGAGGATTTTATGGGGGACTCATGATCTTATCAATAAAGGGATATACTAGAGTGTTGTTGAAGATTCTAATGTGGATATCTATAATGACCCATGGTTGGTGTATAGTTATAGATCCATGGAAATGTTGTCATTTTTATTAGGCATTGAAAATAAAAAGGTGAATATTTTGTTTAATGATAATGGAATAAAATGGAATACTAAATTACGAAATGAGTGGTTTAATGATCATGATTGGAACATCATTCTGAGTATTCCAGTGGAAGGGGAGATGGGAGTCGACCGGATCTACTGGAGTAGTACTCCCTCAATCACATATTTAGTGAGGTCTAGTTATTCCATGGCACTTCATTCCTCATAGTCGAATTCAATGATAACATGGAAAAATCTATTGTGCCTTTTGATTCCACCCCCCCCCCCCCCCCCCCCGCCCGCTGAAGCTCTTTATTTTTTGTGGAAGTCATGCACTAGCAACTACCCCTATTTTGATGTTCCTCACTGATCTCCATGCTATAGAAGACCAGTATTTCCCAATATATAGGGTGTATTTTAAAACATATTTTTACTCTATTTTTGAATGCCCAGGAGTCGTGTTGATTTGGTTTGCGTGGAACGAGCTGGCTGGTTTTTTTATAGATTTATCGTATTGATTCTCAAATATTCTTTTGAAATAGACTTCAACCCTGTCAATGACTTGTATTAATATCTTATGAACTATGGCATGGATGATTTGGGTTTGGAGAAAAAATGTTGTTTTTATTCATCTAATCAGACCAAATCCTTTTGGTTCGGGCAGGCTATCTTTTGGTTTCCCACATGGAATCATCATGATCTTCCAGCTGCAGGCATTGAATGGAAGTCTAGATCTTCCTCTTGGAATCCACCACAAATCAAGATGATGAAGATTAATGTTGATGCATCCATATTTGATGGAACATTCTCAGGTGTGGGAGTGATCATTCATGACTCTTTGGGTTTAACCATCTTTGCATGCCACATGTCTTCTTACATTAGGTGGAGCCCCTCCTGTGGCTAAATCCCAAGCAATCATTACTGCTATGGAATTTTTTTTGGATAGAGGATGGAGTTCCATTATCATCGAGTCATAATGCCTTATGGTTCTTAACTTCATTTCATCTCCGATGATCAACCTTTAATATTTTGGTTAGTTGGTGGGGAAGATCTCTTCTTTATGCGAGTTTTTCCCTTTTTTCTCTTTCTCATTCATCAAAATAAAAGGAAATGAGGCAGCTCACTATTTGGCCACCTATGGTCTTTCAGGAAAATCATCTATTCGGTTTCTTGATGTCCTTATATTGTTGAACTCTGTCACCTTGTCTCACCTTCAATCCACTTCTTAATGATTATTTTCCCTTCAAAAGAATAAATAAATAAATCATAAATTTTATAAGCGCTAAAAAACACTAACAAAAGTAGTATTTTCATCAGTTATGTTTTAGCACTGATAAAATAGACTTTTATCATTGCTTAAACCAGCATTGAAAAAATATTACAAGATGATAGAAAATAAATAATTACATGATATTAATTAAATAAATAATACGATTTTTAAAAATTAAATATACAAACTTTTTAAAATATAAAATTATTAAAAAATAAATTTCAATGAATTAAATATATAAATTACAAAAATCTTGAAAATACTAAAACATAATAATTATATATATATGAAAATTAATATAAAAATTTAATAAATTCCGAAAATAGTAAAAATTGATAAATAATATTGAATAAATGAATATTATAAATGAATAAAAAAATTAGAATAAATCCCAAAAATATTAAAAAAATGAATTCATAACATTAACTACATAACATACAAACCCATAAAATTTAAATAAAATAAATAAATAAATAATTACTATTATGTAAATAATATTATTATTAAAAATGAAAAAAATTAACTATTTATAGTACAAAATTATTAAAAAATTTCATTTAAATAACTTAATTGTATAAATTTCAAACATATTAAAAATGATAAAACTTAATAACAAATGAAAATTTGTTATTCTTATAAATTACAAGAATATTGAAAATATTAAAACAGAATAAATAAGTTTATACGAATAAATATTGGAAAATGATTAAATTCCCAAAAAAATATAAAAAATAATAAATATAAAAAATGAAAATATAATTTTAAATGAAAGAATATTAATAATGTATAAATACAATTTTATAGATAAAAAACTATTTAAAAATGAATTCATAAGATTAATTACATGAATTGTAAACACATAAAAAATGAGGAATATATTAAAAAAATTAAATAAATAAATTATTTAAATTTTATACATTTAAAAAATATGAAAACATAATAAATATAATTAAATAAATTACAAAAATATTTAAAAAATTGTGTTTAGTGCATTAATTACGTGTATTTTGGATGCATTAAAATGAATAAAAATGAATAAATAGAAAATGTTAATTATATTAATAACTTATTATTGAAAATGAATTATATTGACTATAGAAATATATTAAAATTAAAATGCATTTACAAGAATCAGTTATATAAATTTAAAACAAATTAGAAATATAAAAACATAATAAACAAAAATGAATAAATATTAATTATATAAATTTAAAACGTATTGAAAATATTAAAACATAATATATATATATATATAATTTAAAAATTTTATAACTTCTAAAAATATTAAAATTGAAAAAAAAATTATATTAAATAAAATAATATAAAATATGAATAAATAACATTAAATAAATAAAAAATATATATATTTTAAAAAAGTGAATTCATAACATTAATTACACGAATTGAAAACACATAAAAATTAATAAATAGATAATAAAACTATTACTAGTTATTTATGTATGCGTTGTATTGATTATATATAAAAATATAATTAACTATTAAAATTAATAATTTTTAATAAAAATTAAAAATATTATTATTTATTAAAATGTATAAATAACTATAAAAATTGAATATATAACAAAAAAATAAATGAATATATATTAAAAATGAATAAATTTAAGAAATAAATAAATGTCATAAAATACTAAAAATAGGGAAATATTAAAAAAGGATAAATATAATTAAATAAGTAAACAGACATACATGTACACACTAACATACACATAAACATACATGTATACATACATACACATACATATACATATATACGTACGCATTCACATACCTACACACACACACTTACACATACACACACATGTAAATTCATCTATATACGCATACATGTATATCTACATATACACATAGATATAATTACATACACATATATGCACAGACATATACTTACATATGCATATATAAACATACTACATAAATATTCATACACACACACATATATATACATACATACACATGGACATGCATACACAAACACGTACACATACATCAACATAATCACATACACTTACATGTACATATACGTACACATGTATGTACATTGAAGTTATCATTAGATAGTGATTCTAGTGTTTTATGAAACTAGATTTTATTGGATAGGGGGCTTTCACATTATCTTATATCTATACTATTGGATGGAGGTGATGATTCTGAGACAAATCGTGGATCAGTGATGAATGGACCTTAGAGATTTGGTTCCATTGGTTGGTTGAATGGGATTCAAAAATACACTAAAAATAGTGATTTTAGGGATTTGATGGAACTGATTGAGGGTGACAATCCATGGTTAAACTCAATAGCAGGGCTGGAAGAGGTAGATCGGTGGTTATAGGTGGTGGTGGTTGAGGATAATTGTGTGTGTCACCCCTCTATGGCTACGGTAGGGAGACAATATGTGGAAGTCTAGATTGATATGGGTGATGTGAGTGAGACAATGGATAATGACGCTCAGGGTGACCATGATGCGGACAGGGGATCTAGTTTTGGTAACCTTTTTTATCAGTTTAAGGATTTGGATTCTAATCATATTCGGAAGAAGGAAAACATTGCTCGCATCATTTTCAATGAGGATGTCATCATAGAGTGGATGAAACATGGTAATCATTCTGTTATTTCCAATTTTATTCATCCTTCTAGTTATAATCCGTGGAATATGGATGATCTTTTCCATCATTTATGCTCTATTTTGGGCTTTATGTCCTATAGGTGTATCTCATTGGGCATGGAATATCACATCTGGTTTCCATTCTAAGGAGTTGAAGGTGAAGGCATGGGGGTTTGGGTCAATTTCATTCAAGTCACGCTATCTTCGCAGTCAATAATAGAATTACAAATTCAATCCCTTTGATAATAATAATTCTTATGTTCATGTCTAGGTAATAATTTATAGTCTTAATTAGATCTTTTATAAGTGAATAATATTTTATGATATTTCTGTTTTTATTGGTGTTTCAATTAAAATTGATAAAGATAATGAAAAAAATCAATTTTGGTCATTATCCATGTGTATTAGTGGATATTGATCACTCCTCAACTCTTGTTGACATTGTCTATATATCATTTCTTAAGGATTAATTATCTTTGAGAATTTTGTATGAAAAGGTCCCAGATTTTTGTTTTTATTGTATGGTTATTGGTCATAAGTGATCCAAATATAGGAGTAATGTTTCTTGTGGACACTATCATATGAGTCGACATTTGGAAAAGGATTGTTGCAAGAATGTAAATGTAGTTCATCCAAATGATGTGGGGAGATGGGGTCAGGGTAATGTTGCTAAATAGGCTCTAAGTTCCTCTCAACCTGATTATGTCATCAGAAGACATGATTTGGGTCATGAGAACCCTGTTGATTAGTCTTCATGTCTTGGTAATCCTTCTGGACAGGCTTAGGGTGTTTATCAACCTCTGAGGTAGACTTCTCTTGATATCCCTGAATCTTTAGTGCAGACTCATGATGTGCAGTTGTATGATTCTAGGTATTGTTCACATATTCTTCCAAATGCCTCTAAATATGGTCCTACAAATGTGGCCGGCCTTCAGGTTATTTCCCAATGTGTTGTTATAATGGTTTCCCCTCACAACATACCAGGAAAGACTGTAGTGTGTAGCCACTAGCTACAGACTTCTCAGGACATTTTCCACATGAATATTGTGTTCAATGGAGCATGGATAATTATCAAGTGATTCTGAATGTTTTTAGATGTTCCAAACATCCTAGTAAATGGATTATTGACTCAGATGATAGAAGTAAAAAAGGAGTGTCAAATGGTTTTTTTGGACACCACTCATCTCAGATCTATGAGCAATGGTGATATTGTTTATTTTAAAGATTTCGTTTTAATGGGAAAGAGGAAAATGGTCAGTAATGAAGGACTAACTCTGAATCCTCCAAAAAGAAGTCCATAATTAGATTATTCGAATGTTCTAAGAAATTTTTCTACCATATCTTCCACGGAATCATTGATCAACCTCACTACGGAGAAAGAAAGGTCGAAGGTTGTGATTCTTGGTATTCTTAATCAAAGAAATTCAAAGTTTGAGTGTGAAACTTACGATGATGTGGATCAATCTGAATATTATTATGGAAAGGATCTTGGTTTTTTTATCAGTAATCCACTTTTCTAGATGAGGAAATGTCTCTTTGTAAGACCTCATCCTCTATTTTTCTTGCATGTCTTCTTTTTCTTTAAATTTTAATTTAATGTGAGGGTCTTCTATTTCTGGATTAACCGTTTTTTGTATACATATACCCAATAATCATACACATACACAAAACATAAATATGCATACCACACATATATACATGCACATACAGACATACACATACGCCGACATAAAACCACCTTCATACATATACATACAAATATGTGTATGTATATTTTAAATTATTAAATATAAATATAAATATATAAATTCAAATCTAAATCACATATTTAAATAGATATATTAATTTATATAATTTTATAACTATTTAAATAAAATTTAAATATATCATATTTATATTAACTATGTTTACATTTTTTTTACCAATGTATATAAATATACTATTAAACATTTTTATTGATTAATACAAATTTGATGATTATATTTATATATATATATTTATAAAAATAATATTTATGGTAATTATTCATAAAAATTTACAAAAATAATATTCATATATTATATTTACATCTGTATACTTATTGTAATATAAATATTATATATAGATATACTATTCATTGTTCCTTTTATAAGTGTTATTTTCATGTTGTTAAAGATTAATATTTTAGCAGCGCTCAGAAAGTCACTGATAAAGTAACACCTTTATCATCGCTAAGAAAAACACTAATAAAAGTTACCCTTATCAATACTTTGAGCCATCACTATTAAAATCCCCCTATCATTGTTTTTTTAGAATTGATAAAATTCTATGATGAATATCACATGATATGTTGGCAGAGAGAATAAAAAATAATGAGTGTTTAATGTGTAATAGATGTTGACAAACACCACATGAAGTAAGACAGCATCAAATGAAGGTGTCTTCTGTGTTGGGCCTTAGACTAATCGATAAAGGGAAAGTGTCAAACTATTGACTATTCATTTGTAAAAAAATTATTGTTTATGAAAACTACAAATGAAAATTCTGAACTATAAAAAACCTAATTACTAAAATTAAATGAATATTCTATGGTTTGTTTATGCCCCACAAGAACAAGAAAATGAATGTAAGGATTTGTCAGAGTGAGGCTTTGAAAAAGAGGCCTTAGGAACTCTTCAATTCATATGCGGTTAAATTTTCCAACATGGGTAGGATTGACACCATTATATTTGAATAGGCACAAAAAAGTCAAATGGTCTTCATTATGCACTCCACGTTCGGTCATGCACTGATAAACTAGGAGAAATAGAGTGTCAAGATTTCATAAATGGGAGAAAAATACAATAAAATATTTGATAATGACTTATTATAAAAAGGAAAATTATATTCATTGTTCATATACCACTTATACAAATAGTGGTCACCCATGGTAACTTTTGGTCCTGCATTATTGGTTGTAGTGATCATCATTTGATATATAATTCATTTTAAAACGATTAAAAAAACTAATCTCTGAGTGATATTTTTAAAAAACCAAACAAAATAATCCAAAAATTCAGAAGTTCTATAATATATATAATTTTATAATCTACCAAATAATCTCATCCTACCGTTTTTCAAGATCTGGACCCATCATTTCAGACAACCAAAAATAATAATAAAATTATTAGAGTAAAAAAATAAAAAAATAATAGTATTTATAAACTATTAGATTATTTAAATTAAAATTTATTACAATAAAAAAATTATTTGAATTTTATTTTCTACGTATTACTAATTTCTTATCATTTTTAAATTTAAAATATTTTATTTCGTAAATATTGTTGGGGAAAATCAAGATTCCTTGTAGAATATTTTATGTAGAATATGACTGAGAAATCTGGAAAAATATAGAACCCATATAAAGTATAATAAATAAATCATCATGTGGTATTTCTAATGTGGATAATGTCTCAGATGTAGAGGTTTAAAACCAGTTAGGAAAATTGAAAAATTCTCCTAATAAATCAAAGAGTGAAAAACTCAAGTAAATTCCCAAACTTGACAGGGTAGAAAAGCTGTGTCAAATACATACCTTGATACACATATGTCTTCTCTCTGAAAATCATATCTGATGTTTTTGTATATTAAATATATTCATGCATTTAAAAATCCAAAGTGTATATTTTTGAGTTTTTATGTTCCATTTATTTTGATAATTAAAATTCTATTCAATATGCTTTCTATTTTATGTCTCTTATACAGTTGTCAATTAGGAACCGCCCAAGCCATCCCCACCATCCATGCATCTGGCATCAATTATTTCTCTACCTCCTTTATCATTTTAAGGTTTTATTTAATTTTAATGCCTTTCCTTCCTCCCAAAACAAAGCATTGCAATTAGGGATTTTAGAGACCCCATTTTTTACCATCAAAGATAGCAGCACCTCTCATAGAGTTTGACACTCCTTTTTTATTGGTGACTTTATTTGGATCTTCCCTAATAGAGAGAGAGGTTGAGTGTCTTCCTTTCTATGGTTCACAAAAATGTAGAGCCACGATAGATTTTCCCTACTAAGGAGAATTAGATAGGGGATACACATGGTTGTGGGTTCCTTGGATGCTCATAATTCACTGAGAAGAAGGATGTGAAAAAGGTTCTGGGAGATGTAGAGAGGAGATACCAGCAAGAATCCTTATTCACTAGAGGTGAAATATCAAAGGTATATAGTGGTACTGATAGTTATTTATTGTTCTCGAACCTGGGGGATGTGTATCCTCAACAGTGTCGGATCTAGATAGAAACTAGGAATCTAGTCATCGTCAGTGAATCTGCACATTAACCATGCATCTATACATCTTCTACATATATTGACCATAGAGGAGATTATTGAGATTTTAATTCCTCAACCATGATTTTAGAGGATCTTTGTGGTATTCTTCCATGAAAAAGGTGAGACTGAGCCCTATTATATGGTGGTTTTAGTCAGGTTTATAGTTTTTTTTGTTTTTTTGTTATTTATGTAATCATTTCACCTATTATTTATTTTTTTCTTTTGTCTCTTGAATGTTTGTGTCTCTTCTTGGTTCCTTGTGTCTTGGTGTCTGTTTGTCCTTTTACTCTTTATTACTTTTTCATAATGGAAAACCCACTGATGATCATGCTCTGTAAAAGTAGGCCAATGGTCGAATCACATAAATTCTCAGTGTCCCTTTACGTCTTTCCTTTTCTGATTATATTTCAATTGGTGACACATTGTTGGAACATTTCTCACTTCTTGAATATTAATTCAAATCTAGATTCTTGTAATGTTTCAGGTTTTTAATTTATTTTTCTCAAATATAAGTTATTTTGGGGATGTTTTATTCTCCAGATTATACCATTGACACTTCTCTTTATTTCTTTCTTTCGGTCAAACCTTTTTTCAATTTGTCTTTTAGTTATGGAAATGTGTATGCTAATATAGAAATTTGTATTCTCATTGTCTCGATTCTATTTATCAAGACTATTTATGTACAAAATATTTTATGTTGTAATGAGAATTACATTTCAATCTTTGAATGTTGTAATTTCCACTACTATGTGAGTTAGTCCACTCCTGTGTGTGTTATATTCACTCTTGGATTGTGTATTGACCATTATCCAGTGTACGTGATTTTTTCACTACTGCTGAATTCATTTGATTTATTCCTTATAGTTGGAATGCAATGTCAACATGATTTTTGCTAATAAGTTTTCATGTAATATATTTTAGAATAAACATCATTTTTACATTTTTGGATTTTAACAAACCAAAACACCCAATATATCCTAGGATATTGTGTGGGGAGAATCTATCGCGTATGGGAGTCCTCTGCGACATCATATCAATCAAAACACAATTCTCGAAAATCCATCTAATTAAAAATCTCACACTTCTATCGATAATGATCCTCTATGTCATGGATCTTAATCAAGTCATTCATCAACTTCTCACAATCTTCCAACACTTGAAGGATGGAGGATCACATATAAGATAGGATGGTAAATTCCTCTTATAAACAATGGGTCTTAGGATGGAAACCCATAAGGGATTATGTTTTGATCTTCAAAGACATAGGGTTGGAGGAGAATGATCCTAATGAGTGGCCTTAGAGGCATGGTTAAGCCTAGGTGTGATATAATGTGGAGTATTCCCCAAACTTGTTTTTCAAAAATAATAGTGTCTTGTTTTGGAGAATGTGGATTCATGGTGACTTCTGTAATTTTTTTAATGATAATACTGATCAAGTGGAAAGTCAAAATTATGATAAAATGGTGGTGCAAGATAGTTGGATCTGGTAGATTATTGTTTAAGGGGATGAAAATTGTGTGGTCTTTATTTTGAGGGGATGATTATTGGGTGTATACTCAAGTACCAAATCAAATTATCTAAAGTAATGTGGATAAAAATAAGATTAGAAGGTAAATTCCTATGATCACCCAAGGGTTTTCAGATAGAACCCTAGAGGGGCATATGTGTTGGGACTGGAGGACCTAGGGCAGGAGGAAAATGACCTTGAAAGGAAAATCTCACCCTTCTGTCGACAAACTGACACTACATTGGGGATCTTTATCTGCACATGAATCATCTTGCACTATCATGTGAAACATGAAGGATTTTTTTTCTCTCCCATGATCTCACCATCATGATGTACTTACGATCATCAGCAGGGAAAAACACCCTCCATCCTATCACACTTAGAGGATGTTTCTCTCTCATGATATCTCCATCATGTAGCGATGATCATCAACCAGGACACTCCACCCAATCACTACTATCATTAATATTTTCGATACATGGCCCTAAGCATCAATCTTTTTTTTGTTTATTCACACCAATTACATGTCGATGCACTGCACATGCTTCCACAAATACGGTAGGAACCTTCATGATCTTAGCGGACTACATTTTGAACACCATTCAAGAACTTTTTCATCAATATAAGTTAATATCCTATTAACAAAATGTGAAACTTCATACTCCTATATAGACACAAAGTCCAATTCTTAAATTAATGAGGATATTTTATCTTTTTAATCCATTAATATTGAGAATAAATATTCATTATTATTTAGATAAAATCCTCTATTAATGTAGAGATAAATCTCTCCATTAATCAATTTCTATCTCCCTGATAAATGTTCTTAATCCTAGTAAATATGAGTGAAACACACATAAGATTAATTTTTCATTTTCTTATACATGCCACAAATAATTTAAAGATATTTTCCCTCTAATTTCCCATCAATAAAATATCACTTTCCATGGTTTTGACAGCTAAATATATGTTTTTTTGTTTTAAAACAAAAAAATATATTTTTTCAATCATACTAGAAAAATGATGACATTGATTAACACACCTTTAATTCAAATATTTAAAAAATACATCTATGGATTTTTCAATATAACATTATGACAATTAGATCCTTTTTCATCATTTTAACCCCCAAAAACATATTTTTAATGAAACTAATTCTTTAAGAACTATTTATTCATTTATTAAAAGAATACTACATGTAGGATTAACGTTTTCTCTTCTCATACATGTCAAAAATAATTCGAAAACATTTATCCTATGACCTAAAAACAATACAAGGTTATTTGAAATGGTTTTATCTGAAACAAACATGTGTTAATATTTTAAACCACTATAAATTTTCTTCTAATATTCTTGGGAAAAAAATTGGATTGATGTTATGTCAGTTTCTACATTTTAAAATTTTAATAAAATTTTTTTTTACTATGATTTCATAGAAATTAAAGGATGTTTGATTTAATTTGACCCCAAAACACACGTTTTTAAAGAATCTCAATTCCTCAAAAAACATATTATTCAATAAATATAGGCACATCATGGATCATTTTTGTATTATGTCTTCTCGAATTTGTCATAAATAATTCCAACACATTTTCATTAGGATTTAATGCCAATATGAGTTCATTGTCTATAGTTTTCACTGTTACACTAATGTTTTAATGATTTAAAAGACTAAAAATTATTTTTCATTCATCCCATGAAAATAAAATCACAGATTGTCATGGAATTAGTTCCAAAATTTTAAAAATATTTATATGGTTATTATCCTAGGATTTCACATTAATAGGAGGTTGTTTATTCATTTTTGAACTCTTGTCACGCATTTCTAAAGGTTGCTGGTTCTTTAAGAACTATTTATTTAGCCCGTCCAAGCACTCTGCTGGATAGATTGAGGTTTAATCTCCTTGTACATGTCAAAAATAATTCCAAGATATTTCCATTAATATTTTACAACAATATGAGATCTTTTTATATGGTTTTAACCATTACATGTGCACATTAGTGATTTAAAACACTAAACAACATTTTTAGACATCTTGGGAAAAATAAAACATAGATTAATGTGTTGTTAGTTCCTATATTTAAAAAACTAAAATATGGTTTTTTCCAGTGATTTTATAGTAATATAAGTCCATTTTCATAGTTTTCGACCCTTAAAGAATGTTTTGAAGGATTTTTAATTCTTTAAGAACTACTTATTTAGTAATCTTGAGCACACTGCATGTTGGATTGAGTTGTATTCCAATAATACACTTAAAAAATATTTTAATTATAATTTTCTAATGATTTCATGTCAATATGAGGTCATTTTCAAGTAAATTCACCGTTTCATCCATATTGATGTTGTTTAAAACACCAAAAAATATATTTTCAATCACCCTGGTAAAAAAAAATGTTGGATTGATGCGTCATCAGTTCCAACATTTCATAAATTATTATAATTTCATTGATATTATAATCCTCTAAAAAACCTAGGATTTTTTCTTGGTTGTGAACCTCTTACACATGTACCTATAAAACTTCAATTCTTTAGTAACAACATATTTAGTCATTTTGACCGCACTGTATATCATATTGATGTTTCATCTACTCCTACAAATAAAAAACTAATTCCATGATAGGTTTTCTATGATTTTACATCAATATGGAGTTTTTGATATGAATTTTACTGTTACATGCATATTTTAGTGTTTTAAAACAATGAAAGGGCATTTGCGTTATTCCCAAGAAAAAAATATCTCATATTTACATGTTGTTAGTTCCTATATTTTAAAAATCCATCTTTGATTTTTATGATATGAATTCATGGAAAAATCTCTTTTATTTAGTTTTAACCCCATGACACATGTTTTTGAAGACTTCCAATTCTTTAAGAACTACTTATTCCGCCAGTCTAAGAATTACACACGTCTGATTAAAATGTCATCTATTTGTATACATTCAAGATAATTTGAATATAGTATTCCTATTATTTTATTTCAATCGTATGTTGTTTTATATGGTTTTGATTGTTACATGTAGATCAAAATGTTTTAAAGAACATAAATAGTTTTTTTAACCTCTCAGGAAAAAGATTACTCAGATTGACACACCTCTAGTTCATATATTTATCTCATTAATATTTAGTTGGTCTCCTATGATTTGATGACAATTAGAATCTATTTTCACGGTGTCTACACCCACACACATGTTTTTAAATACAAAAAATTCTCTATGAATAGCTTATTCAGTTAGTATGAGAACCCCACAAGTCATATTTACATATATTCTTCCCATTCACATCAAAAATAATTTAAATTAAGCCTTCTTATTATTTTAAATCAATCTTAGATTATTTACTATTGTTTTTAAGTTATAAAAATGTTTTGTTTTTTAAAACTCTAAAACGGTGGTTTTGTTCATCCAAGGAAAAAAATAACTCATATTGACACTCCTTTAATTACAACATTTTTGAAATCATTTTTCTATTATTTTCCTTTTATTTCATGGAAATTGATGGTTTTTTTCTTGTTTTTCATCCCTTAATGATCATTTTAAAATAAATTCCATTATTTAAGAACTTATTATTCAGTTGGTCTTAATGAAATGCATATCAGATTGATGTGGTGTGTGTTCATACACATTTCAAACAATTCAAAGATATTTTTTCATTGAGTTCATCGCAATATGAGATTATTTTCTATATTTTTTTACCATTACATACATTTTTTTAGTTTTTTAAAACACTAAAAGTCATTTTTGGTCATAGTGTGCAAACAAAAACT
The DNA here is from genome assembly GCA_963277665.1 of Viscum album. Classification (NCBI taxonomy): domain Eukaryota; kingdom Viridiplantae; phylum Streptophyta; class Magnoliopsida; order Santalales; family Viscaceae; genus Viscum; species Viscum album. The sequence goes on along the minus strand of OY728162.1, from coordinate 1,275,114,005 downwards.
CAGGTTGATTCACCAATAGGACTTATATTTAAACAAATATATCTACAATGGGGTTTTTATTCTTTCGGAATAGTAAAATAAATTTTCATGGATTCCCCCTAGTATACATTTTTAATGACGGTTAATTATTTAAGAACTGCTTCTTCATTATACCTTGGCACAATACAAGTCATATTGAAATGTAGTTGGTTAGTATAAATTAACAATAATTCCAAGATAATTTTCCTATGATTTACATCAATGCGAGATCATTCACACTGGTATTGATGGTCACATGGTTGTTTTAGCATTTTGAAACATCAAAAATTTCTTTTCTGGTCATCCTAGGAAAAAGACAACTTGAATTGATGCATTGTAAGTTCCTATATTTTACAAATCAATATACGATGGTTGTATTGTGATTTAATAATAATTAGAGGTCCATTACCTATTTTCACCCCTAAATGCATATTTTTAATTATTTTTAATTCATGAAGAACTTATTATTCGGTAATTTTTAGAACACCATAAATTAAATTAACATTCTATCTACTCATATATGTAAAAAATAATTTCAAGACCATTGTACAATTATTTCATTTAAATCTTAGGTCATTCACTATAGCTTTCACCATAACACTTATGTTAATGTGTTTTAAAAAACTAAAAAGGATTTTTCATTTTTCCTGAGGACAATACAACTAATATTGACATGTATTCCATTCCAAAATTTCTGAAATCATTATAAGGTTATTTTTCAATGATTTCAAATAAATCAGAGGTTAATTTTCTTAATTTTATCTCCTAACACATGCTTTTAAAGAACGTAAATTCATTAACTACTAATTCTATCTTATTAAGAACACCATACATAAAATTTATCTTTTATCAACTCTTACACATTAAAAATAATTTAAAGACTGTATTCCTATGATTTATTGTCAATCCAATTTCGTTTTCTATGATTTTGATAATTACATGTGAAATTTAGTCATTTAAAACACTAAAAGTCCATTTTTTTATCATCTCGGGCAAGAGAAAATTAAATTGATGTGTTCTTTATAGTAGTATTTCTAAAATCATTTTAAGGGATTTTACAATGATTTCATTGAAATTATTTGTCATTTTCATGGTCACCTATAATGCACATTTTTAAAGATGATTAATATTTAAGAATTGGTTATTCAATAACTTCAAGAGCATCATACATTTAATTGATATGTTTCCTAATAATACATATAATAATATTTATAAGGAAATTTTCAAATGATTTTTCATCAATATGAGGTTGTTTCTTATGGTTCTAACCATTATACACACGTCTTAGTGTTTTAAACACTAAAATGACATGTTTTTTAACCTGAGTAAATGAATACTCAAATTGGTACACCACCGGTTCCTAATATTAAAAAAAATCGGTTATCCTATGATTTTATGATAATTATAGTCCATTTTCATGGTTATGACCCACTGATTCATGTTTTTAAATACTATAATTTCTTTAAGAACAACTTATTTGATCAGTTTTATTAATCTACAAATCATATTGTCATTCAATTTACATAAATTAATAAAAAATAATTCATATAGAGTTTTTATATAATTTCATAACAATATGATGTAGTTTTATATGATATTGACTGTTATGGACGCATTCTAGTGTTTTAAAACCCAAAAAACTATTATTTGGTCATCCAAAGAGTATAATAACTCAAATTAATGCACCGTAAGTTGATAAATTTTAAAATTACATCAATGATTATTTTTATATGATTTCGTGATAATAATTGGTTGTTTTCTTGGTATTGACCCCCTCACACATGTTTTTAATTACTGTATATTCTTTAAGAATTACTTATTTAATAATTCCAAGCATATCAATTGTTGGATCGATATGTCGTCTACTCATACTTGTCACAAATAATTCAGAAATAAATTTTCTATGATTTCATATCAATTATAGGTTTTTTATTTAGTTTTGACAATTATGCACATGTTTTGGTGTTTTCAAACACTAAAAGGTGTATTTAGTTATATTGGAAGAATGGAAACATAGATTGAAATGGTTTCATTTGATAAATTTAAAAAATTAATATATTTTTGTTTTCCTATGATTTCACAACAATCAAAGGTCATTTTATTTATTTTGACCCCATGACACACATTTTTAAATATTGTCAATTATTTAAAAATAACTAACTTAGTCATTCTAGGCACACCACACATTAGATTGATATTCTATCTACTCATACATGTCACAAATAATTAAAATACAATTTTCCTATGATTTCACATATATATGAGTTCATTTTATATGGTTTTTATCATTACACAGGTGTTTTAGTGTTTTAAAATATTATGAAGGAGTATTCAGTTATCCAAGATGAACAATAACTCAAATTGACACACCTTTTATTTCTACATTTCCAAAATCAACATAAAAATATTTTTTATATTATTTCATGACAATAAAATGTCATTTTCATATTTTTGAACCCTCTTTCATGTTTTTAAAGACTAAAAAATCATTAAAACCCACTTATAAATTCAGTCTGAACTCAACACAGGTTGAATTTATGATTTATCTACGCGTATGAATCACTGATAACTCAAGTAATATTTTTCTCATATTTCATGTCAATTTAAGGACTTTTGTTATAGTTTTGACTATTACATTATTGTTTTAGTTTTTAAAAACACTATGGAATTTTCATTCATCTTGAGAAAAAGAAAACTTATATTTATTCACAATCAGAACCAAAATTTCAAAAATATATATATTATTGTTTTCCAAGGACTTCATGGAAATCATGGAACGTTTTTTGGGGGTTTTCACCTTTGAAACATGTTTTTAAGGATTTTCAATTCTTTAAGAACTACTTATTCAGTAACTTTGATCACACTGAACATCATAATAATGTGTCATCTTCTTTTACAAGTCACAGATAAATCAAAGATAGTTTTTATTTAATTTAAAATAAAATTTATCTATTTTCTATGGTTAAGACTATTACAAACACATTTTAGTGTTTTGAAACACTAAAATGTAATATTTATTCTTCGCTATTGAACAAAAACTTATAGTGGTGAAAATTTATTCTTTCATTTAAAAAAAAATGTTATGATTTTTGTATTATGTTTTCACGGTAATACAAGGTACCTTTTAAACTTGATTCTCATTATATATTTTTTTCGTAAAATAAAATCTATCAACTATTAATACTGAATTTGATCAATTAAATTGTCTTTCAAAGATGATGTTCATATATATATATAATCTTGTAGTCATCCAAATAGTTTTTAGAACTATAATATAACTTCCTTGTAACTTATTTTAAAAATATACAAAAATGGAAAATATAAAGTGTATAAAAATAAATTAAAAGAAAAAGAAATTTTAATTCATCTAATGGTAAGAAAGAAAAAAATTTAAACTATTTTAGTGATTGAGTATTATTAATATACAAGAAAAACATTATATATAGTAAACTACTAAATATGAACATTTTAAAATTTAAATATTCCTAAATTAACAAATTTTTGGATTGAGACTTACAAAAATCACTCATTATTTGACATGTTAAAACCAAATAGGTAGAACCCAAAAATATAAAGGAATGTAGAAAAAACCTTACCAATTAGTAGTGAAATATATTCGCATAGTCATAAGAATAAAATCTATTTGAAACTTAATTACAAATACTGTGGATGAATATCAATAATAATTAAGTGAGTTAGTATACAATTGTTCACTGCCCAAAATATACATTTATTGTTATGAAAAACCTTGGTGTAAGGAAAGCATAAATTTTTGGAAAATGATATGAATAAATGAATATATTTTGGAAAAAAAATTGGAGAAGGGTTTCTTAGAAACATTGAATGGGTTTATTGAGTGGATTGATGCATTAAAAATATATAGTAATTATATACCATAAAAAAGATCCAGAAAAAGTAACCATGTAATTGTAAATCTAGTAACATAAATAAATCAAAACTTTGTATATTAATATATATAAATTTTTTTGAATTAATGTCATCAAAAAATAGGTACTGAGATTTTAGTACAATTTATATTCAAAATTGGCTTGAGGTTAAACATATTAAGATAATTAAATAAATTTAACATGATTTTTTACATTATTCCTTGATTCTATAAATCATATCGAAACCTCCACTATTATGGTAGTCACACACCATGAATGAATATAAATTTATCTTGAAATTTCCTAACTTTAATTTTCATTATATGCATTTAAGAATCCACTAGATTTATATTTATTCAAAATTATTATATATATAAAATAAAAACCAGAAAAATCTATTATTATATATAAAAACCTTAGGTAAATTGAGAATATGCTCATTCGAGTCAACTTTCATGTAGGAATTTGTTGTTGAAATCTATAACTTTTGGTGGAAAGGATTACCAGGTATGTAAACCATAAAAAATAAATGATTTCTTATAAGTCGTGTTATTCCCCAATCAGTTATAAATAGAAAAAAAGGGTTCAAATTTTAATTAATTAACATAAAAATTTTAAATTCCTAAATGTATAAAAGTTTAAGATAATTTAAATCTCTAACAATGAACATATATCACACTTAAAACACTATATATATCTTATATAATAATTTTTATCCCTTTAAAAATCATAAAGTGATTAATTAACATTAATATTGGAATCCTAAATCTAATATTCATTACTTCATTATCTCAAAAAAATAAAATTTATTGACTCAAAGAATTAATAATAAAAAATAAATTAAATCATTTAGATCCATATTTACAAAAGTAACAATGGTAAATACAAATTACCATTCAAAAAACAATTGATTTTACAAACAAAATAATTGGTGATGTTCCATTATTCAAGGGTTAAAATAAATTAATACTATCTATATACATTGGATGAATAAAATTAATATAATATATTATAACAGTTAACCTAAAATATGTCCCCAATGTATTAGCCTTAGAAATATAACTCTAGGATAAAAACATATTATAGAATCTAATATAACAGAATAATCACTAAAGAAATTCAAATGTAATTAATTTTAATTCATCATTTGATATAAATAATGCATGGGGTGAGCTGAGTACTAAGTAAAATAAAATATTCTATAATAAATATTAAAAAATTAAGATATAAATGTGTTGAATAAAATATATTTCATTAAAATTTTAATAGATAGGTTAAAGCAACTGAAAATTGAAAAATATTTTTGAGAATCAATTTGGATAAAAAAATATAAATAATAATTCTAGTCATTTTTTATGAATTCATGGTGATAATATAATTGAATCCTATTGTTTTAGAATCCAAATTAGTAAGATTATTTCTCTATCTTTAATAATATAAAATATATTAATGTTTATCTCAATAGATGTAAATATTACGTTTCATTTCATAAATGTTGCTAGAATAAAGGCCACAAAACTACTAATTTCTAGACAAATAAAATGGAAAATATTTAAAAAAACATTAAATTGAATGGATAAATAATGAAAACTATAATTCTAAAATAATTTCAACAACACAAAAAAATGACAGGAATTCTATGAAGCCTTATGGGTTTCAAATGGACCTAAAATCTTCATATTAAAAATTTTTTAAAAAATCATTACATTTTTTATGATGAAAATAAACATTTAAAAATATGAATATTTATAATATAACATGAATGGAAACTCTCTTAATGTGGTCAAATTTCATGTGTCGTTTCTACTAAACATTATTCAATCAATGAAAAATAACACTGAACATCAACATGATAGAATAATGTGTTTTTAGTGAATTTTTTTTATTTTTAAAACAATTCTACCACACTTTAGATCTAGAAACTATATAAACAACCACTTTAAGATTTATCTTACAAAACCCACATGAAGTAACAATTAGTCTATTTTATAATCTGAACCCTCGGAGGAACTATCCAGGTGGTACATGTGGATATAAAAGAGGATATAAGAAAATAGATGAACTATATACAATTATTAAATCATATTGAGGAGAATGAGATAAATAATATTAATGTACATCAATAAATGATCTGTAAATAATTATTAATTATTGTGTGGCCCCTATCTTTCCACATGAAGGTTTTAGATGTAGCGGAAACGTATGATTCTCAATGACCAAATCGACTTTTTTCATAATAAATAATAATTCAAAGTTGTATGTGACATAGAATTACTTGAACAGAAAATTTAATTAAAGGATTAATTAATAAAATAATTCCAAAAAACACGGGATCTTTACATAAATATTTATAATTAATTTAAGAGATTAAATTACATATGATGAATTATTTCTTCACTGATGAATCTAAAAATGTCTCTATGTCGTACCATCGTTGCATCCTAGGAAACAAGTGAAGATTAACTCTTGTAGTGACCTACACATGAACCAAGAACCTATAAGTATTACTGTAGAAATTGTTAACCGATTTAATGTGTGATTCTAACACTTTATTCATTCCTCTTTGATCTCTATTATAATCACATTGAAGTAATCTCATTGATATCTCTAAAATAAAGCAGGGTGGTGGTGGAGGATCACCCCCTATTCTTGAGAGATTGTTTTGATAGGATCCCTCTAGGGATTGATAGATTCTCTTGATATTATTATGGACAAGAAAAAACATGGTTAGATCTTTATTTTTAAATAATATAATTAGTTTTACGTAGTTATAGGGTTAGAAAATAGTAATTCCATATGCGCTATTATTATTTCCTTAATCCTTGCTGAACCCTATGTCTATAATGATAATTTTATCATTATTTGTTATCCTTATTAAAAAATAGAAAATTAATTAAATATTATTTCTTGAATGTTTTTTGAAATTTATTCAAAAAATATGTAATATATAAAATTTTTCACTAGACCTTCAACTTCTATTTAATAGTCCCACATAATATTTATTGGTCCTTGAATAATAAATGTTTATTTTAAAAATAAATATCACTGTATAATTTTCTAATAAATAATTAAATAATATATTCACTAAATAGAAAATAAATATTTATTAATTATCCTGCTTATAAATAATATCTTGAATAAATAGTGACTCAATATGTGCGATCAATAAAATATGAATAATAATTAAACCACATATGAGAATAATATTCATTCAAATTTTTAAATAATAATAATAATTTTTAATTGATATTCTAGATACACTTAGTTTGTGAACCTCTAGGACCGTTTCCTGATGGGATTTAAAAGACCTACCTAATGGTCATGGTTAGTGTTATGTAACATATTAAGGCTCCCATAAATAAATAAGTTAAATATTGTAATGACATATAACCTTATGCAAATTCTTAATGTGTAATATAGTCATTTTATCCCCATATCTATATTCATGAAGATTTCTTGTTGTTTCCATCAACCTATGTGCTTGATATCTCTTTCTTTGAGTTTCCAGAAATGAACTTGTTTATCATCATCATGTCCATGGATTTAATTAGGCTATTTCATTCTCATTAAAGGTCCCAAGCTATCAAAATCCGTTAAAAAGTAGAAGTGATAAATCCTCTCTCTCATTGTTCATTAACGTAATATAATTCATAACACACTAAACATATCCTACTTCATCTCGAACATATATCATCATAGTTTTCATCAATAAATCAAATAACCAAACTCATAATATTCATTAATAATAATCATAGATCCATAGGACCACTACAAATATCCAAAAATAGAAACATCCAATGAAACTTGTACATGTGGATTTCATACTGGAGGGTCTTATTATAATAACATTCTTCACTATAAATTATCAAGGTAAAACACTCTATGAAATTAAATTAAAGGTCTATGGGTCTCTACAACTAATAACCATTTTCATTTCCATCCCATCAAATGATATTATCTTATTATAGTATATTTATTTAAGAATAGTTTCATGGAACTTATAGGTTATCATACTAGTGGGGAATATCTATAACCTTTCAGTGTGAATGATACTCTTTAGATATTATCAGATACTATGTCACACATAAATATAGTCATAATGCGTTAATAAGTGTATTAATATTCAAAAAAATAAACATAGGTAATCATAACATTCATAGAAATTTATCTAGGGTAATAACACTAATAATGGATACATAATGGGGTCTGTAGCACCCTGTATATAGACAGGTAGGCCACTAGTTACTCAGTGGTGGATACTAGTTATTTTTTGGCATCTATATTGGTGGTCAAAGCTTGCACTGAGGATTTCCCCACTTTCCTTGACGATAACTCTGATAACTCCTATAACTCAATTACACCCTGAGGACCATGGCGGAATATATGGAGGATATAAATGGGCCTTTGAGGGGGATTAGGAATTACATTAAAGTTTAAATAACTTCAATGAACTTCATTGTTATATAGTGAAATCTAGTCAATCTAATGACCATTGGTGAAAACGTTGTTTCTTTAGTTCCACCTCTTGAGATCTCATTGTGCATATTTCTTCAAACACTTTTATCTCATATATTTTTCTCTCTCCTTCACTCAATTTTATATTATCCATAATTATAGGTAATTTATAATGTTTTTTAAAGGGTTTCTTCCTAATAAAAACTCCATTTTATATCTTTTTATGTTAATGGTAACCGTTAAAACCAAATTCTGGTTTCTGGTTTCTTGGATACTACAAAATTCAAGGATTTGGGATCATTTGTAGTTTTTTGTCTACCACTTAAGTTAAGGTCTATTAACTTATAAACCCTAAATCAATTGCGGTAAGATATGTAGGTGCTCATAAATAGCCTGCATCGGTTATTTGGTTCCCTACCTCATCCAATGTAAATTTATATTTTATTTTAAAAAGATCCCACTTGGGGTAAATCATTAGACCTCACAAAATAAACAAGACACTGTAGAAAAAAAACAAAAATACCAATACAAAATCATACCTCACTGGATAGGTTACCCAGCTGGATCAGCCCAGTACTTCCATGCTAAGTCTTTGATGTCGGTATCTCGGTGTGAGGTGACCAAACCCTATAACGTGATTGCAATAGAATCCATCAACTCCAGAAATGAGTCCATATCAACCAGTGTGACAAAATCCAGGAACAAGACATCAAGTTGAGATGTGTACCATGTCATCTGTTCTATGCTGAGATTCTCTGGATACCTCTCCTTCTCAAGTCTCTCCCACTCCTCCACTGTCATTGAATCGTCCCCAATTCTTGACCTATAGATCTCTTCTTTTGTAGCCTTCCAAAAAATATTGAACGCCGCTATCATCTTTCCATTAAAAACCAGGGGTCTCATGGTATTTCCCTTCTGATCACCCAAAGATACACCCACCTCCAAGGGGAGGGAGTCTGAGAGAGATTTTGAAGTAAAGGTTCCCTCACCACTTTGGCTCATGGATCCCCGTGAAGTCTGCTCTAGTCAGCATTGGTTTAGGAAGGTAGGAATAGTCTTTCCTTTTCTTTGTCTTCTTATTTGCAGGTGCTGGAAAGTCCCCATAATCCCAAAAGTATTTTTTCCTTTTCTACCAGCCTATGTGAAAATATCCTTCAACTAGGATATCTGATTCCCAGTCAGAAGCCGAAGTATATACTTCATCAATCTCTCTTCCATTAATAAAAAACTTTTCGGGAGAAGAAATCTTGTCCATCACCTGACTTTCATCAACACCTCCAACTTGCTTCATCTTCTTTTTGGGTCTCACTGATATCCAACCATTGTCTTCTTTGGAGTTAGGTATAACCTCTCCAATAGGCCCGAATCAGTTTAACTATTCCACTAGGGTCCCCTCTACTCCTGGTTCTATATTAGGACATACATTTTCTTTGCCTTTGTTTCCCTGTTTATTGGGAGGGATTAACACCTCCCCTTGGGAGTTTCTTATCTCACCCATAACTATTGGCACATCATCCATACATGTAGTCCTCGCTTAAGAATTCATATTCTTAGACTGCCCATCTTTTCCTCCCACGTCTGTTACCTGCCCATCTATTGGAATCGTTTTCTTATTGACCAACACTTCACTATCATGGAGATCACTACTCACAAGAGGGTTGGGGTCTCCCCACGAACCAAAAATGGAACTCAGGATAAATTTCAGTTATAGAGATATGGGTGTTCAGTTGGGAAGCACCCGAGGTATCCCCAACCTCACTGACAGGCCAACCTCGCTGCACTTCCTCCATCTGGTATGCGGCCTAGGGATTACTGCAAACCACTTTGCAGCACACAGAAGAATTTTGTCCTTCCCGGAAGCATCATTCACATAAAATAGGATGCTCTTCATAAATAACATGTTTCCCTAACTATTATTGAAATCCCTTATCAAATTGTGTACCTTGTCTTATATTTACTTTTAATATATTTTAATTTTTAATGTCTTATAAATCACTTAATATTTTAACTTATACAATTAAATATTTCATTTATTCAATATATATTATTTCTAAAACATTTATAATTTTTTCTTCCTATATTATTATCAATTATATTTCATTTAATCTATCCTTAAACTTGTTATTCTTCGAATTTTGAATTCCTTTTAATCCTTTAAGGTTATTGTTTTTTTTTAATTTATAAAATAAAATTCCTCTCCTATCTTGTAATATTACTCCAACCAACATAATGTACACAATTGATTTCATATAATGAAATATATTTTTTATTTTTGTTGTATTATAAATTGGGAATAGTAGCCAAGATGGTTATTTTTCTATGATACTCGACACTTTTTAAAGTGATAATAAATGCCAAATAATTTAGTGGAATATTTTGTTTTAATAATAAATATATCTTATAGGACTATAAAATTTATTTTGGGTAGACAAAATATATTCAATAATGTATACATGAGATTTAATAGTGCTACAAATAGCCTTCATAAACGCAAAAAATATATATGATGTTGTAAGAATCTTTTAAAGTCGATGAATTTTATCAGCACTAATAAAATATCCCTTCATCAGTGCTAAAAACACACTTTGAGTCATATATAGAACACCATGTTTCAGATTAATTTTTGTACCTTATTCACAAAATAAAAACCCTTGAGTTCCATTAATGTAATATCGAAACAAAATTTCATAAGGAGGAATGTAATTTATCATCCCAGAAAACATGTCTCTCAAGGTGAAATATTCATCTCTATAAGAATCTTATAATGTAACCCCTGAATCCCACCTCAATAGAAAATCTCTAATCAATGGATTCAAATAAACATCAATATCATTACACAATTTTATTTTTATTAATATAATAAGAGACAATATAATGTATTTTCACTTCATGCATAACAACGGTAGAAAGTTATAATTTACCAATATAGTCAACCATGCACTATGAGTGACTCTTTATAAACTAAAAGGATTCACTCCATCTCTAGATAGCTCAAGGTGAAGCTTTATCGGCTCATTTCAAAATTCGGGATACCCGTGATAAATTTTCTTCCACTTAGGAGATACTTCTAGGTAACTAAGTTTCCCATATTGATTTATAGTTTCAATATTCCATGTTAATTGCCTTATAGTCTCCTTACTTTCATATAGGCTCATAAAATATGTAATGATTGGAAAGTCTCATAAATTTTTTTGGAAGGACTCAATTCATCTTTCATGTATTGGGACACACAACATTTTGATAACTTTTTAAGTGATTTTTGGTTCTTAAAATAAAATATAAAGTCGTTTGGATAGGTATTAATTCACTCAAAGATCATACCCATTAGTATAGGATTCATTTTTCATCAAAATTTTGAAAAGGAATATCATTATATTTTGTTATCATATCATTCAAGAGAGAATTTAGTTCAATCAAGATGGGGTTACTCCACCCATCTCCTTCTTTTACATTATACGGCCTTAGTATGACTGATAATGTTGTATATTTAGTACATCTTGCATGCATTTTTCCACAACTATTAAACTTTTGAAATAGTTTTAGAAAATCAAAAAGTTTAACTTCTACTATAATTGGCAATTCCTCAATAAAATCTTCATCATCATTCACACATATAATCATATCCTTGATAGAGTATTCATTATTGTTCAAACTTGTAAAAGTATCATATGATCCATAAAATGAAATCACTACTACAAAACATGCCTATAACAGCGCTGGCATTTATCAGCACTAGAAAAATTATCTGATAATGTACATCATTATCAGCAAAAAAACCACTGATAAAGGGAACCATTTATTGGTTCTTTTTTTAGCACTGATAAATGTAACCGTTATCAGCGCATTATTTTAGTGTTGATAAAGGAAACCTTTAACAATAATTTATTTTTAGCATTGATAAAAGGTGCCCTTTATCGGTGTGTTTTTAGCAATAATAAAATTTTCTCTTTATTAATGTTTTTTTATCGCTGATAAAGGTCCATACTAAAATGAAAAATTTTAAAAATAAAAATAAAATTAGTAAATTAAAAAAATTGAAACATTTTATTAACTAAATAATTTTTGTTAAAAATGAAAAAATTAAATATATATATATATAATAAATATTAATAAATATTTTATATTAAATATAGATATATAAATTTAATAAGTATAATATATATAAAATGTTAATTAAAATCATATTAATGTCTTGATCATTTTTAATGTTGTTTGATTTTTCAATTTAACCTATATCAAATGTCGTGTGTTGAATTTATTTCACGTACATATATATATATATATATATATATATATATATATATATATCAGTGTGTGTGTTAATGCATTTTTATACACAAACTCACACACAAATATATTTATGCAATACATAGAAACACATACACCTAATATTTATCTAATTTATTCAAATTTTAGTATATTTTAGAATTTCATTATAACATGATACATTTAATATATATTATATTTCTAATCAGTAAATTTTATTTTGTTTTTTTTAATATAATATTTAGTGTGATCATTTTTAATGTTTTTTATTTTTTATTTTATTTTTGAATTTGGTCATTTTCTATTATTTATATAAATATATTTATTTACTAGGTTTTAGTATTTTCAATATGTATGCATCCACTTCAATATATATATATATATATGTTTAATTACATATTTTTAATTAATAAAACTTATCCATAAATTCAATATTTTTAAAGTCTACTCATTTTGAATTATTCAATTTCCCTCATTTTTTAAATGCATGTAATTAAGATTATATATCTATTAATAATGTTGAAATTTTATGTTTAAATAAATATTTATAATTAAACATTTACCAATAAATATATCAATAAGTTTATATTTATTATATTTATAATTATTATAAATAAATTATTATTATTTTAAAGTAAGTTTTTATTTAATATAAATAAATATTCATATATATTTAAATAATTATAAAATTATAACAAATTTATTTAAATAATTATAATTATAAAATTTTTATCAGTGCTTTTTTAACACTGTTAAAAGACATATTTATCAACCCTAAAATGTTAGCACTAATAAATATGCCTTTTATCAGCGCATTTTTAGTGCTGATAAAGCTTGAGATTTATCAATGATAAAAACTGTCAATAAATATTCATTTTTTCAGTGCTTATAAATTTAGTGCTGATAAAAGAGATCTTTGTCAGTGCTTTTCTGAATGCATTGTTAAAAGCATCCCGGGTCTATTTAAAAAACCCTAACCAGGACTTAGTCACTCGTGATTTTCAAGATCTCGCAAAACTCCTATGATGTCGGTGCGACTCCTTTATGTTCCATCAGATTAATCAAGGCTATAATCTAATATATGTTATTTTCTAATCTTCTTCTATTATTTTTTGATGTTTTTGGTTCCTTGTTTGGCATTTTTTCACTATTCTTAAACAAGACGAAGCCTATATCACTTCTCGTCGCTACTGAAATAAAATTATTGTGGTTCAATTTCATCATTTTTCTCCTTTCATATGTATTTGAGTGTCTAACCCATTTTTCCGTAGAGACACACATAAATGGTTTACTCTCCTCTCAACACTAACAAGGATACCTATCATCCCCTCTCAGTTTTCTCTCCATTTGAATAATATAGGGTTCCAAAATCTAAGTATTTTCTAAAATTGAATTCATCGTATATACTACATTATAGATTCTAAAGGCCTCATTATGATGGTTTTTTAGGATTAGGGGATACCAGTTTGTGTCACTCATTTATGGGTAATGAATATATAAGAGATAAGGTAAGTGTAAAAAACATTAAATCATGTTTTGTGGATTTTGGTTATTCATGTAAATTGTTAAAATATGAAATGGATTATTTAGATTTATGATTTTGATGAATAATTTTTTATTGAATTCAAAAAATTATTGAATTAATTAGTCAAATTCCAAAAAAAATTATGGATGCATGTTCTAAGAGTTTTTTTTTAACTAATTAGAGATTATTGTTAAACTATAATCATGGGTTACAAAGAGTGATGTGGAATTTCTTTTCTGAGAAAAGTATGCTCAAATATTTTTTAAAAACATTTCTAGATTGGGTATAGTTGATAAATCATTGGGTAAATGGACATAGAAATACACAACAAAATATAAAGAGTGTATTTCCCAAAAGTAAGTGAGTTATTCATGGTTGGATAGTTCATCAAGAAACCTATGAGATATTTTTTATTAATAGATTTACTAATCATAATATAGGGATAATTAATTCATAGGATAAGAAAATAATTTTAAAAGTCATCTAATATGGTGAATAACAGTAGAGATAACAAAAATTTATTAAATTTTACTTTTTATGGTTCAGATATTTCTTACCTATAACTTTTGTAATTTTTTATCCATGTCCAAAGTTCATAAAATAGAGATATCATATTTTCTGGTATCCTTGAATCATAAATGGAAATTTGAACATATATATACTTTTATTAGAGGCGACAACATATAACAAACATAGTTTTTGGTGGGGCATTAAGTATATGATATTTTATGATTGAATTTGGATACTTCCCCCAAATGGTTTCTCATAAATTATAAATCATATAGAGAATAATATATGGATTAAAACAGTTATTGAAACATTCAATGAAACAAGTACTCTGACATGATGAAGTTATCAGTTTCTATGAGATGGTGGCCAACGCTCAAGGAAATATTTATTAAATGTAGAGTCCCTATTAAGGGATATGACCACCCTATTGTAATTAACCCTTTATTTTATTCCATATCCAAACCACGCTTCTTCTTTTATCACTATTTATCATTATGTTAAGGCACTGGTACTCCTTCAGTGATTAAGTGTCCTCAAGAATATTTCTGTGATTCAAGGATAGAGTAATCTCCTCAAAGTATATACTACTTTGTTGCAGGGATACCTCTCCCTTATAATATATTTTATAAACAATGATATCATTATTAGTCGTAATGTAAGACATTCCTAGAGGTAATTATAGATCTACTTAAATTTATGTGGTATAATTTTCAATGATGGGAATTATCTAGGGTTACACTAAGATTTTATTGTAGTGTATCTTAATAATAAATTTAGTATTTCATTTAATATATTCATATCATTTATAAGAGTAAAAAAATCTAGATCAATACTAAGCATAAGTTGAAAAATTCACTCTTTTAAGGGATGTATGTTATTGGAGAGATCTTATGGTGGATTAAAAAATATCCAAAATTGGAAGGTGGGGAATTCTTGATTACACATAAGTGATGTCCAATGTAGCTGTGGTGATATTAATTTCTTCAATACCATTAGAGTGGAGGTATTCCAATTCTACATCAATTACAGAGACTTTTTTGGTGATTCCATTAGTGTAAGATCCTAGCATAATTTAAGCCTTAAATGCTTGACTATCTTCCATATCATGATGATGGATTGGAATCCCTCTTTAAAAATATCCTTCCATAATTGTGGTTCTAAATTTTATTGATGACATACCTCTCGAATAGTGATGTGAAGAAGTCTAGCTAGAAATAAGGAATGAGTAGCCTCAAATCCATCATCATGAGATGGAAGGAAATCATGCATCTGATGAAGGGTTGAATAAAGGTAGTAAAGGTTATTTGTACTATAGTATTGAAGTATTATATCTCTATTAAAGACTGTAATAATTTTCATGAAATATGCATGAAATTGTGGACTTTTATTCATTAAGTGTATTTCATTGTTGTTATTCAATACAAATTAAATGTTTTCCTACTCATACAAACAAAGACTTTTCAACATGATTATGTTTCGAATTATGAGAAAGAATAGACTATTGACGATGAAACTATGGAATTGTTTGGGGATCAAGGTCATGTTGATGAAAAAACAAAAAAACCAATAATTATGTAATGCCACAGTTTTGAATAAAAATATCAAGAAAGAAGTTAGGGTATAAAATTTGAGGTTAGTTGGAATCAACGCATCTAGCCTATTAACCCCAACAATTCAATGTTCATTAGCTATCATGGGTACACAATGAAGATGAATGTGTTGATTGATATTTACTCATGGCATGACATCCAACCTATAATGAAGGAAATACTTTGGTATGATATAATGATAATGTTAAAAAAAATTCTCTATTTTACTAAAACATTATATAATAAAACATTGATTTTGTTTTCATTATTTATTATAGGCTTTATTTATTTTAGAATATTGTCATAAGAAATTTTTCTTAATGGTCACTAGAAGATCCCATAGAGGCCTCCAGACTCTTATGAAGAAGTTACATCTTGGGGATATATAGGGGAAAATAAGTCTTCACCCACCACATATTTATGTAGACATTATAAAGTAGGAAACATGGACTACATTCATAACTCACCACAATGAGAAATCATTTCAGGTGCATTTCGGTTGATAATATATTATTTTAAATGATTTAGTTTTTGCAACTTGATTCAAAATTGATAATTTATGAAACATCAAAAGAGTTCTGAAAATAAAGAATTTACATAAAAACTAGTGTACCCCTATCGCAAAAAAAGGATGGGGTATTCTTCATTAGAGAATAAATTGGTATGTATTTTAAATAAACAATAATTGTTTAATTATGTGATATGAAACATCATATGTTCCTTCATTTATATATATATTGATGAATTAAAATATGAATCCACTTCCATCCCACATCATGTGTTATGGAAGGAGGCTCGTGTAAATAAGGATGGTATATTAATTGATGAAAATAAAAAAGAAATATGGGAAGCATGTGTAAGTATGATATAATTTTAATTCATTGTGATTTATAACAATATTACATTAAAATAAATATGTTTATATTATTTTATATGGTTTATACATAAGAATCAACAATAACTGTACTATAAGAAAAGAAACTTTCAATATCCTTGAAGTGGCCCGAATAATATGGTTGTGTTAGAGGATTAGGTTTTGGAGTATCTCCTTGAAAATATTTTGAGAAGATAAAACCACATGAAGATACATATAATATAATGAGATGAATGCAGATAGAAATACAATAATTTCAAGATATCATTTTGTGTTTTGTTTTGGCATACCATTGTATAAGAAAGGATCAAAGTGAACTAGTGGTGAAGCAAAGATCCTCACATGAACCAAATGATCCAACTATCTTTGAGGCTAGTCATTCTCCCCAAACACAGACATTACTTGAGGTAATCAATTTTTTCATTACTCTTTCCCCACAATTTGTATCAGAAAACGTTTGATAATTTTATATTACTAAAATTTTGTAGGGCATAGTTGTATGTGATTTTTATCTATTAACACCCATGTACTGCCATGTTACGATGGGTACAACGTATAATATCTCAGTCGACTAGCTACACAAAAAAACCCCTCCCAAAAAATCACATGAGAGTGGGGATTGAGGTAGCTTATGATCCAACTACTGAGTTGCACTTACCACTTGATGGTCTAAAAATTAAAACGATTGAAGCATCAAATGGATATTTCATAACATGGTCATATAATCTTATAAATATACATGAGGTATGTATTTAAAAATATTCTTATGAAAAACATTTAATAGTTTATGAAAAAAGGTCTGAAGTGGGGTTGATATTACATATGGATAATTCAGTGGAGAAATGAAAGGTCGAATCAAGAAAATCTAGTGAATCAACCTAGAAAACAACATGACCTTCCGAGAGTACCTTCTCCCAACTAGTTTGAGAGTAATATTTATTATCCTTACAACTTCATGGATAGATCACATTTAAAGATAAAAATATGTCTTACATTGAATATGAAGAACAAATAATTGGATATTTATTAATAGATGGAATAGATACTAAAATCTAAATGATATTATCAAGCATGAATGGTTGGGCATCTCAGTTGTGAATACATACATAAGGTACATTTTCATAATATGTCTGTACAAATAGTGATCTAAATATGTTTATTAATGTTAATATCAATTCATATTTTGTATAGGAATTTGTATTACAATAACATAAATGGAATATCATGAAAAGAAAGACATTGATTCATTAATACCTGTATCTTTTCTACACTATAAATTACCTTGAATGAGGAAGAAATTAACAAGAAAAAAAGGCGAGTTACTCAAAGCGTTTAATAAAAAAGAATCAAATGATCAACTCTTTTTAATCCCTACACATAAAGGGTAAATCGTCATGATTTAGTCACATAAAATATATTTTAAAATTTTTCATTACTTAATTGTTTTTGTTTTTTTAGGAAGCACTAGATGCTGATAACAATCAATATAGACACCCCGAATATTTATTTTTTGGATTCAATGTTGGGATTTCCAACCAACTGACCACACATGATGTGTATGTGAATATGTAATACACTACAACCAAAATTTTGTAGATAAACTTAAAATTATATGTTTGATATGTTTTTTAATGAGAATTTTTTTTGATAGGGTGGTCGTTAAAGACATGCTAGATCGTAGCATGAAGTCAGTGTTAAAAAATATAAATCCTGTGAATTGCTAAAAATAGAAACAAATTAAGGTATATATAGTCATATTTATCTATTAAAAATTTTCAAAATAATTTAGTTATTTTGTTCAATTTTTTTTAGTGTCTGAAATAAGATAATCCAATCGATTGTGGATATTATTTTTTCAAATTTATGATATAAATACTAAATCATGAAAAGACCAAGATCCCCGAATAGGTAATTTCCAAAGGTAATTAGAATTTCATTAAATATATTTCATAATCATTTTTTGTCTATATTTTCTCAGTACTATCAATATTCCCAATGAAAGAGTCACTCAAAAGAATAAATCAATTTGTTTATAGACGAATGGGCATCATACTTTTTTTCATAATGTAGGATGATAAAAAAATTTGGTGATTTCCTTATATGATTGTGATCTAGTATGAGTTATGACCTTCAAAAGATATTTGGGGTGTTAATAATTACTGTCAAAATGCTTATATATTATTTTTGATCTCTTTCTCAAGGAGAAGAGTAATAGTGGAAATCAATTTTTTTAGAATCAATAACCTAAAATCAATAAAATTGTTATAAAATCATGGAGGAGTTGGTAGAGGCAGAGGCGAAGGTAGAGGTGGAGGCGAAGGAAGAGTTAGAGTCAGAGGCCGGTGTAGAGGAGGAGGTAGAGGCAAATATCATGGTGGAGACTGAGGTGGAGGAGGATAGAAAGTAATGGAATGAAAACAATAAAATTTTTGGGCAATGAAATATAATAAAGATCATACCATGATTGTGTTTGAGAACAATTTTTTAAAAATTTCACACAACACTTGTCACTTAATATTAGAGTCATTATGTGTCTTTCCTATTTAAAATGAAATTGTAGTAAAAAACACATCTAGAAAACTCAAAACTAAGAAAACAAATTCAGTTTGTTTTGGTACTTTATAAAAATGATCCATAAATCATTTTTGATGTGTAGGGATCATCTACACCTCCATCTAACGTACTGTGTGACCAGGATGACTCCAAATCTATATTATCAGTATCAAATTGAAATTTTAATACAATATAGTGTCACTCACTAAAATCTGAGAAAACACATTCATATTTTTTTGATAATTTGGGAAAAAGATTCATAATTCATTTTTGATGTGTATGAATTAGTCTCACGTAAAACCCACATAAGATGCCACCTGTATGCCTCAAAGTATGTGTTTCTAGTTTCAAATGACATTCTAATAAAAAACACACATGGAATACTCAAAAATGAGGAAACATATTTTTATTGTTTTTATACTTTAAGAAAATTATCCATGACTCATTTAGTACATTTATCATTCAATTGTGCCTTAATTCGACACACGGTGTGACCGGTATGACTCCAAGTGCATCTTTTTTATTCAAAATTCACATTAATTTTAGTATGAAAATAAATTGATATAATAAAAACCTATAAGATTCATTAAGATTATTTTATTACTTTAGTATAATAACCCATATGTTATTTTTGAGGTCTAGGGATCACCGTCAGCTCAATATGATGCACGGTGTGACCGGTATGGCTCCAAGTGTTTGTTATTAGTTTAAAATTGATATTTTAATAAAAAAAATGTTTCACTCACTGAAAAATATGAAACACTCTCAAATTATATTAATATTTTGGTAAAATGATTCATAATTTATTTATGATGTGTATGAATCAGTATAATGTCAAACTAACACATGATACCTACTGTATGGCTCAAATTGTGTGTTTCCAGTTTAAAATGGCATTTTTGCAACAAAACACATGTGGCATACTCAAAACTTAGGAAAAAAATTCATATTGTTTTTATATATTATTAAAATTATCCAAGAGTCGTTTGGGATGTTTATCATTCAGTTGCGGCTCAATCCGATGCATTGTGTGACCAGTGTGTCTCTAAGTGCGTCTTTTTTAATCAAAATTGACATTAATTTTCGTGAAATAAAAAAAAATGACATACTCAAAACTGAGAAAAAACATTCATATTATTTTGGTACTTTAGGAAAATGAACTATACAACATTGTTTATGTTTAGGGATCACCCTCACTTCACTCTGATGCCCAATGTGGCCGATATGACTCGATGTGTCTGCTATCAATTTAAAATTGGCATTTAATACAAACAAGTGTCACTCACTAAAAATGGAGAAAAAATTCTCGGATTGTATCAATAATTTTGTAAAATTATTCATAATTTATTCTTGATGTGTATGAATCAGTCTCATGTCAATCCAACACATGATTCAACCTTTATGGTTCAAAGTGTGTGTTTCCATTTCAAAGTGACATTTTAGTAAAAACATGCACGGTGTACTCAAGTCTAAGGAAACTCATTCTGATTGTTTTGATACCTTAGGAAAATGTTCCATGAGTAATTTGGGACGTGTATCATTCAGTATATCCTCAATATGACGCATGGTGTGACCGGTATGACTCAAAGTGTGCCTTTTTTATTCAAAATTGACATTAATTTTATTGAAAAAAACTGACATACTCACAACTGAGAAATCACATTTGGATTGTTTTGGTACTTTAATAAAATGATCCATATGTAATTTCTGAAGTATAGGGATTAGACGCACCTCAATACAATGCACGGTGTGACCGATATGACTCCATGTGTGTCTTTTTATTCAAAACTAACAGTAATTTTAATCAAAAAATACAACTGAAATACTCAAAACAAATAAAATGCATTCCAGTTCTTTTGGTACTTTAGGATAACTATCCATAAGTTATTTTTTATGTGTAGGAATTAGTCACACCATAATTAAAGTCACGGTGTGATCAATATGACTCCAAGTGTGTACTTTTATTCAAAATGTACATAAATTTTAGTAAAAAAAATTGACATACTCTATAATAGTTTTTTTCTTGTATTTATGTTAGAAATTTTATTTCATTTAAATTTAGTATTTTATCTTATTTTTGAAATTTTTGTTGTTGTTTCTATTGATGTCGTGTGCTGTTGCAACACACTTTTATATGATACAGTGTTCTGTATCATTACACTAAAGTTTTTACATTTATCGACGCTACTAAATGCACTGATAAAGCTACCCTTTATCAGTGCTTTAAAAAGAACTGATAAAAGATACCATTATTGGTGCGTATATAGGCCCTGATAAATTCTATCTTTATAATTGTATTAAATAGCACTAATAAATCATACTTTTATCAGCAAAAATAAAAAAACTTGCTAAAGCATACTTTTATCAGCATAAATGAAAGCGCTGATAAATCATACTTTTATCAGTAATTTTTAAAGCACTTATAAAATGTCTATTTATAAGCGATAAATAAAAGTGTAGATAAATGGGGTATTTTATCAGCACTTTTAAAAGTTCTGATAAATAAACCCCTTATCAGTAATGAACAAAGCCATGAACTTTTATCCTCTCTAAGGCAGTCATCACTTTTCTAGCACTGATAAAGGTCGATTCTAGCACTGTTAAAGGTGTGTTTTGTATTTGTGAGTGTTATCCCATTCACTAGATACATTAATATCTTCCACGGGTTTAGTCCAAAATTTATAACATTCATCTATTCTATGATATATCAAGTGTTCTCCCAAATCTTCTGGACTAATTAGTCTTGAATAGAAACAACATAAACATTAAAAAAGGATTTGAGAATGGTCATATGCATGATATTTTGCAAAGTTGATGAATTATTTCACATATTTATCTTACTCTTTTGTCATACGATTGACATTTTCCATTTTAAATTCATATCCATCCAATTTGATTCAGTAATATTCATATTTAAATAAATAAATAAATCCACAGAAAGTATGATCTTAAAACCCTAAAAGAAAATTATTTATATATACACACATATAGTCATTATGTTTGATATAAATTTTCATTTCATTAAAACTAATTAAATAATATAAATACCAAGAATTAAATGAATTTTATGTATTTTAATTTTTTTTACAAGTCGTCACATATCATAAATCATTATTTTTTGAAATGGATTCATTGTGGGGGATAATTCACTCTCTATCACTATCAATGTCAACAATAAACCTATGGATTTCTAAAACTACATAATTATTAGTCTATATATAATATTATTTCACTATTAAAACATATATGAACACAAATTGTTTATTTTTCACAAATAATATAAAGTGTTTGAAACAAAGTAATTACATCGATTATGGTTATTACATTTTTAAATTGATTAAAGATATCATATTAAAATTCATCACTTGGTAAAAGAATATTAAGAAAAATTCTAATATTATTGATCCTATATTTTAATTTTAATCACCCCACACACACTATAGTATTAGACTGATCCTACGAAGGTTTTTAACTGGAGAAGAATATTTTTTAGTAATCTAAAGGGAATAGTCCAAAACAATATTTATTATATGGAACTCCCCCCCCCCCACACACACACACTACTTCCAAATGCATGCTATAAGGCACCCCATTGCCTACATCCCACTTATAATATGCTCTCCCGGGCTTATCCCTAGAGAGAAAGACTGACTGAGATTCCATAAAAACAATTTTGGAATATCGTAACATTTGTTTTGAGGTTCGAATTGTCCAAAACGATCGACTTCGGCTCTAAAAGACCTCCGGTTTTACGAGGGCTTGAGTATGGTGTGAGAAAGATGTGATGCTAGGGTCATTTTATAGTGAGAGAAGGTTTATATCAACACTCACTGAGAAATACTAATAAAAGTGTATTTTATGAGTGCTAAAAATATAAGCACTAGCAAACACTACTTTTATGAGCACTTTCTTAGCACTGATAAGTCATGAAAATTATCAGTGCTACACTAAAAAAATTAGTTATCGTGAGCACTTATGTTTTAGCATTGATAAAATAAAATTTTATCCTTACTTTAACTAGAGTTGAAAAATGTAAAAAATTGAATTAAAATGATTAAAAAATTAATATTAATTATATAAATAAAAAAATTATTAAAGATGAAATATTCTATTTATTTAAATTAAAAAAATATTAACAAAATGCATTTAAGTGAATTAAATTTATAAATTATTGACATATTGAAGTATTGAAACATTAAAAAATACGCATAAATAAATATAAAAATTAATAAATAATATTTAATAATTCAATATTAAAAAATAAAAATAAAATTGACTAAATTACAGTAATGTTGAATTAAATTGAATTCATAACATTAATTGTATACCTTACAAACACATAAAAACAAAAAAAAAGGATAAATAAATAATATTTATTATTTAAATAATAAATTTTTCAAATATGAATAAAATTAACTACTTATATTAAAAACTATAAAAAATGAATTTAAATAAATTAATTATATAAATTTCAAACATATTAAAAATGTTAAAACTTATTAAATAAAATTGAATAAATATTATTCAAATAAATTATAAACATATTGAAAATATTAAAAAAATTAAATAAATATCTATAAATAAATATTAGAAAATGATTAAATTCCAAAAAAACTGTAAATATTAATAAATATTAAAAGTAAATGTATTTATTTAATTTAAATAATATTAAAAATGAATAAATAAAATTAAATAGATAGACAAACTATTTTAAAAAATTAATTCGTAAGATTAATTACATGAATTGTAAACAAATACAAAAAATGAACAAAATTAGAAAAAAAGATTTAAATGAATTAATTATATAAATTTAAAACATTTTATAAAAATTAAAAAATAATAAATAAAATTGAAAAAATATTAATCATATAATTAAAAATTTAGGCAAAATATTAAAACATAGTAAATAATTATATATGAATAAATGTTAAAAATGAATAAATTCTAAAAAAATTAAAAATTTGCAAATATTAAAAAATAAATAAAAATTATCAAATGAATGTATATTAAAAATGAAAAAATAAAATTGAATAAATTATAAACATATTAAAAAAAATTAAATTCATAACATTAGTTACAAGAATTATTAACACATAAAAATGATTAAAAATGAATAAATAGATTATGTTAATTATATAAAAAATAAAATTATTGAAAACGAATTATATTAACTATAAAAAGAATATTAAAATTCAAATTCATTTATTGGAATCATTTCTATAAATTCTAAGCATATTAAAAATATGGAAACTAAAAATATTAAAATGAATAAATATTAATCATATAAATTACAAACATATTGAATTTATTAAAACATAGTAAATAAATATGTATAAAATTTTAAAAATGGTTAAATTTGAGAAAATATTAAAAAGTAGTAAATATCGTAAATAAATAAAAAATATTAGATGAAATATTATAAAATATAATTAAATAAAAATAAATAAATTACCAAAATATTTTAAAAAAATTTAATTCATAACTTCAATTACATGAATAGAAAACACATAAAAATGAATAATAATAAATAAATAAATAGTAACATTATTTATAATTATTGATGTATGTGTTGTATTGATTTTATATAAAATATAAAATTAATTATTAGCATTTATTATTTTTAATAATAATTAAAAATGTTATTATTAATTGAATGCATAAATATTTAAAAATATATAAATAACTATCAAAATTCAATGTCTTATAAAAATATAAAATGAATATATATTATAACAAAATAAATATTAAAAATGAATAAATTACAAAAAATACTAAAAATATGGAATTATTAAAAATGAATAAATAATATGAAACCAATAAATAGACAGATGTTCACACATACACACACATAAACATACATGAATTGTTACATACACGTACATGTACACATATACACACGTATAGATACACATACTCATACACATACACATACACATAAACATACACATACACATACACATACACATACACATACACATACACATACATACAATTACAAACACATGCACGCACATACATATAAAACATATTCATGCATACACATAATACATAAAAATACATACACATACACATAAACACATATATACACATAGAAATACATGTACATATACATACACATACACATACACACATACACATACCTAAACACATACACATACACATACACATAAACATACATATACATATACACATACACATACTCTAAGATCCTAACCTTTTATGAAGATGTATCAAGCTCGTTTTCAGGAAATATTTTTTCTTGTCTTTGTTATACATTGGTGGATACAGGTCTTGGTTGTGGTTAGATGAGTTTTTTAAGTTTTTGGAGGTTGTATAGGTAGTGCAGGTTTGGCGCATGATTTTCCCAAACCATGCCCCTGACCCAGTAAACTGTGAAAACCCAAACAAAGAGAATTTGTATAGTTGGTGAATGGTTCGTCAAATCGTGTGATCCATTAGTAGAAACTCTAAACCCCTAAGATTAGGCGCATGGTTGGTAAAATTGTACGCCCCTACCCAGGAAACCATTCACATGGGATTAATTTCTCTGAAAAATTATTTTAAAATTCTCAAACCCCCTGTTATTGACCTCAATTTTCCATGGCGCATCCCTAAAGTTATTCCTTCATTTTGGGAGCTCCAGAACAGATTCCAAGGCTCCTAGAACTATTTTCTTAAAGAATCAAAGATCTGATTGAAGGATTAGAACCTCTTTTAGAATGTAATATCTTCTTATTTGGTTTCCTCTCTCTTTCATCTCGATTCATAAATGAAGAGGAATGTTTTTTCCATTGTCATTGGTTTGGTTCTAGGTTTTGATGGTTATGTTCTGTTGGATCTTGATCTTAGGTTTTAGGTTCTAAATATTCTGCTTCATTGTGATCTGGGTTCCTCCACTTCAAATTTGGGTTTTCTATTTGGTGAACGTATGTCAACAACCCTAATTTAGGTGGTCTAATTGTCAATTCACATGTTATTTATTATAATTTATTATATTTAATTGAGAAATTTCAATTTCTATGTTGGGAATTTAAATTTTAAATTAATTTTATTAAATTAATTTTCATGTTATAATGAAATAGGTTGAAATTTAGAAATTAACTAAACATTATGAAATTGATGATTAATGTGATTATGATTTGATTGATAATGGTAATTAAGGGATGGTTGAATTAACCATGAATGGTTAATGGTTTATATGATTAAATTTTTGTAATGGTTTGATAGTGAATTATTCATATAATTACATTTGATTAAAGTAAACAACCATGATTTTTTTTGAAAAATTGAATTGGTGAATCATGATGTGAATTTGATAAAAAGGGTTAATGATTATTAACCTTGATAAATGTGATATATGTGATTGATTGATAAACAAATATGGGATAAGGATGGATACCCTAAATACCCATATGTGATTGTTTGATAAATGGGCATGGCACACAGATCAATGATCCAAATACACAAATGTGATTTATTTATAAATGATGTGTGAGACAAGGAATGATTATACAAATACTCATGGGGTTATAGACATGTCATTCTTGGCCCAACACATCTTCATTGGATCGGAGTTCCAAGTAGCCGTAATGTTGAATTAGAATTAAATGACTGATAAAATCCAATATATAATGAATTATGATTCCATATAATTTTTGGTTCAGTCTCCGGCACTAGACAAAGTAGGTATTGATGGTTCAGGTTTCATCATGAACCTATAAAAATTATGTGGTTAATTAAAGAAAAATAAAATATGATAAGTGTTTACATTATTCTAATTTACTCTTTATACAACTACATACATTATTATAGAATGGATATTGTTTTAGACACTGTTATTAGTGGAATACTTAGTTTTACTCGCACCCCAATTAGACTTCTTGATCAGTACCTGAATAGATTTCGTTTTTACAGGACATGATAAGAGAAAGATTCATGTGTTAGATGGATGAGTTGTGATAAAGCTGAGATGAGGGAATGGGAGATGGTGTCGGGACATGATTGGAAGGTGTTTTTGTGTATTTATTTTGGTTTTTTCATACAGACACTTGAAACAAATCATTAATGACATATCTACTACTTTAGTTTTGATCTAGTTTCCTTATTTTAGTTTATAATGTGATATTTGTCTGTATTGGTTATATAATTTGGTCATCATTTATTTATTTTTATTGTTGTTCTACTTTGATAAAGAGGTTATAGTCTCCCCATGTTGAATATTTGACCCTCGTTTCTTGTTAGAATCCTCTAGTATATGGGGAGGTGCAGTACAGGTCATGTAACCAACCGGATTGGGGAACTGGTGTGTGGGGTTGGGACGTTAAAAGTGGTATCAAAAGGGTTTTATTTTCTTTTATTTCTCCTTGTCATTTGGGAAAGGTAGAGAGGATAATAGGATGATTCATCCCTCAATAAATAGATCATGCATGGGAGTAGCTAACCCATTTACGGTGGGTAAAACCAAGTACCCAGGGTGGGATTATTGTTGTTGATGTTTTTATTGCGGTTGAATTTTATTTCACCTCGAGTAATACACTTTTTGTGTGATATTATGGTTTATAATATTTAATAATATTTTACTCATGTACTAGTATGAAAAAAAATTAGTATACATGCATCATTTTAGGCACTCGGGATTTATTATGACATGCACCATTTTAGGCGCACACTGAAAAGTAGTTTTTGGGGTGAGTTATTTAAATGAAAATGTTTTTCATTACTTCTGTAATTAAAATTAAAAGGTTACTAATATTAAATTTATAATTTAAAATGATTCTGAATATTTTAAATGAAATTTAAAAATGGGTGTCTAAAGAAAACATGAATTGTCAGAATTTTTACCCTATGTTATCCATCACCAATATGAGGGATGATTGAGGGTAGTGATAGTACCTCAGATTTGACCATATGGTGAGTGATGGGGGATTACTTGTTATAGTTTTATGTTAATACCTGATTTTATTAATATTTTCATGGAATATTGTATACTCCCTTTATTGATTTTATATCAAATGTGCATAATGTGTGTGAAATATTAATATTTTAATACTAAGTATAATTTTTGAACATTTTTTAGAAGTAGTCCAATTGAGTCAGTTTACTGTTTTATTTATACCTCTCCCCATACTTATCCAAATTGTGTGGTTCTTGTTTTATAGGATTCATAATTTAATATAAAAAATTTCATTAGAAGGGATAATGGGCTAAGTCTTCCATTTAAAGGCTCATATGGACCACACAAAGAGGCCTATAGACTTTGTGAAGAAACTGGACCATCCATGAATATTTAATTTTTGAGCTCAATCAAGAAGTCCAAATTCTTTTATTCTCCTCCAAAGTTTTGGGGATAATTAAAGGCGTATTGGATAAAATTTTCAAGGCCCAAATCTAAATAAAAGGGGCCCAACTAATGCTTTGAAACTCATCCCACATTTTAGTCCAAGAATTATAATCAGTACAGTGTTGATGACATGGCTCCTGATCTAGATATCATTTTGAGATGATATTTTTCAGTGTGAAATAGGAGATATAGGCAGATGACTTTGTTGAAGACATCATTCGGGTTTGAAGGCATATTACTATTCAAAAACCCTTTCACATTTTGTACATCAAAAAGATTGGATTGAAATGGAGATATTAAATGTGTTTAATCAATCGGCCATATCTATGGCTACATAGGTCCAAATGACTCAAAATTTTGAGAGAGGTCGACCAACTTTATTATATAAAACTTTTAAGAATGATATATCTCGAGATTCGGATGTCGGAATATCCCACTTGGTGATGCAAGTGGAGGCACATATTGGGAATGAAAACAGTCCACTTTCTTGGGCTATAAATGCATCCCCCTACTCTCCTTCAAGGGGTTTAGCATTTCAGAAGAGAGGAGATCATATTGGAATGACCAAAGACTTGAAAAATTCTTGGGAGGACCTGCCATACTGAAGTTTTCACTTGAGAGACCTTCTCTCCTCTCTTTGTTTTCATTTACTTTTATGTTCTTCATTGTTGTAATTTTGTAAGTCCTTTTTTTGTAATTATGTTTTAATGAAAATTTATTCTTCAATATCTCTTATTCTCATCCACCTTCTATAGTTTAATATTAATGTTCTTAAAATAGTTTAAATTTAGTAGAATCCCCTTCCCTTATTTTTCTTCCTCGTTCAATCAAAAATCTGTTTTTAATTATCATCATTGTTCGTGTGTCTGTGTTCGACGTACCACTCTTTTCTAATCCCTTTCTTTTTCTTCTATTCTTAATTTATCATAATAATTATAATAACCAGACTATTAAACACCCAAATGTATGATTAAATATCTCATTGGGGTGAGTCAAAATTTAGGGATGTTAAGTGATTGAGAGTATTTGCTCGATAAGTATTTTTTAATTTAACATTGTGTATGTTGGATTTAATATGTCATTGATTAAAGACATATTTTGTTTAGAATTTGGTTTCCATGGATTATTGGAACCATAAATACACTACCATAAACAAGTATAGATTGATATTAGAATCCTAGTTAAGTTAAGGCTTGGATTAAAGCTTTAACACTTAGGAATTATAATCGACGTCAACTTGTGAAGTGAGTGTTAATTTAAATGCAATATAAAGAAAACTCAAGGATATCACAAGCTTAACTCCCTAATAATGAACTCACCCCAATATTTATCAATTTGTTAAATCAATTATATTCAATTAATAATTTCAATCAGGATATGCAAAAAAAACCCAAATCAAAATACTATCAACTAAAGTGAAAATGTTTCCACCCAGCAGCCTATTCCCATAAAGTGAAAATGTTTCCACCCAGCAGCCTAATGTTTACCCATTTGGTGCAGTGCAAGTCAAAGGCCCCTCTTCCAAAAGTACATTCACAGTTAATGGTCATAGGTTAAATCATCACCATGAGAGGACACACAATCCTGGATCATCACCATGAGAGGACACACAATCCTGGATCATCATTGACTTCCAATGGATCCCCAACTTCTCCAGTCGACCTACCACTAGATGGAGATGGCGACCTGCCAAATCCAAACCAGGGGGCACCTATTCCCTTTAACTCTCTCTCTCTATCTTCCTCTCTCTGCCTCTTTCTTCTTTTTCCTCTCTCTTTCATTTTTACCACTTTCTTCATCAAACCCTTTTATTTTTCTCTTTCTCTTTTTTGTGGGTGTGTATTTTAAATAACACTAAAAAAATCTAAAAAAATAAAAAAAAAATGTAAAAAAAACCAAAGGATCCATACTTACTCACCTTCAATTTTCAAATTTTGTCCAACCATTTTGGGGAGTCAAAAGACATGGTTTCAACTCAAAAATTTTGTATTTTTATCATGACATTGGATAAATAATTTTGTGTCAAAATTAACAAATTTTGAATGCTCATTTTGTGATTTGGAAAATGCTTTTCTCGAATCGTGAGAAACAACATTTGCTTTCATGACAAGGACACCTATGGACATCTTTTCAAAATGTGTGTTTTTTAACCTCTATTTTTTGATTTTGTGGACCTTCAAGCTGAATTTCCTACTTTAGTGTGCATTAATATGATAGAGGCATTTTTCTGAACCACATGATAATTATAATAGCCAAATAGCCTCCCATTAACCATACATTACTCCTCCTTTTGAAAGCCCCTTCGAGCCTATGAAAACCTTTTCTTTGATAGCCACATTAAAATCCCAATACATTTTCCCACCCAATATCAACATGGATTTTCACTGCATAATTTTTTGAAATTTAAGTTTGGGGGGAATGGATTTTATTGTTTGGGTAACCTATTATTGATTTTCAACGAGTTCTCATCTGCTTGAGGGAAAGAATCCATTTAAGTGTGGGGGAGAGGTTATTAGGTGGGGTTTGGAAATGTATATATGTTCATCATGTACAATTGAAAAGTGTTCTAAAAAATCAAAAACAAAAAAATCAAAACAAAAATAAAAAAATGAAAATAAGAATGGGTTTTGTCTTGGGTAGGTCAAAAATCACTCTTACTCAACCTTTGATATTGTTATAACTATTATAATTAGTGTCGTGAGGAGATCAAACATGGGTTGGGATATGAGTGTGAGATCTTTTCCAAGTTCAACTTTTGAAAAAAGAAAAGAAGAAAAAAAAGAACACTTGCATTATATTCTTATTTCATTGGGAGAAGTTTTGTGGTTTTAAAATATTTCATCATCTCATCCCCTTAAAATTTTCTTCCTCTATGGTTTCTTTCTTTACACAATCATTCCCTTGTAAATATGTTTTTTCATTTCCTTCCATGTTTTATTTCAAAAAAAAATGTGCATTGATTTTTCTATGTTGGTGTTTTAACCCTCTTCTTCTCTATCTTGGACATTATATTCCTACCATCCAATAGCTACAAAAAAACCCCTTAAAAATACCTCTTGATTATTGTGCACTTTGGATAGGTATTTTAAGCTGAGTGCTCTTTCAAACTCTAAGATTTTCACTTTTGGTTGGTGAAAGAGTAAACCTCCACAAATGAATTTTATCATCTTGGGAGGTGTGAGTTTTGAGTGTCCACATTTTCCATTTCTAAATTTGAGCATGAAAAAATGAATTAGTTTTGTAACATTGATTCTATAACAACTTGTGGTGGAATTCAAAATGGAAGAGTGAAATAGTCTAATCCTCCCCTGATTGGAGAAAAAAAATTAATATTTGTTGGTGAATGAAAATGATTTTTTCATATTTTTATATTTATTACACATGAGGACATGCGCAAAACTAAGTGCAGGGGAGTTGATGTTATTAATATTTTCATGGATTATTGTATACTCCCTTTACTGATTTTATATGAAATGTGCAGAATGTGTGTGAAATATTAATATTTTAATACTAAGTATAATTTTTGAGCATTTTTTAGAAGTAGTCCAATTGAGTCAGTTTACTATTTTATTTATAAACCCTACCCTAATGATCCAAATTGTGTTGTTCTTGTTTTTAGGATTCCTAATTCAATATAAAACATTTCATTAGAAGGTATCATGGGCAAATTATTCCATTTTAAGTCCCATATGGACCACATAAGGAGGCCTACAGAATCTGTGAAGAAACTGGACCAGCCAGGAAGATTTAATTACGGGGCTCAATCAGTAAGTCCAAATTATTTTATTCTCCTTCAAAGTTCTCTATATAATTAAAGGAGTATTGGATAAAAATTTCAAGGCCCAACTCTAAAGACAAGTGGCCCAACTAATTATTTTAATATCAGCCCACATTTTTGGCCGTGAATTAAAATCATTATAGTGTTGATGACATGTATCCTGATATAGAAATCATTTGGAGCTGATATTTTTCAGTGTGAAAGAGGAGATATAGGCGCCCGACTTTGTTGAAGACATAATTCGGTTTTGAAATCATCTTTATATTCAAAAACCCTTTCACAATTTATACATAAAAAATAATGGATTGAAATGGACAGATTAAATATGTTTAATAAAAAGGCCATAACTTTGGATACATAGGTCCAAATGACTCAAAATTTTGCGATAGGTCGGAAAACTTTATTATATACAACTTTGAAGAAGGATATATCTCTAGATTATGATTTATGAATAGCTAACTGGGCGATGCAAGTGGGGGGGCATATTGGGAATGAAAACAGTTCACTTCCTTGGGCTATAAATGCATCCCCCTCCTCTCTTTCAAGGGGGTTGGCATTTCAGAAGAGAGGAGATAATATTGGAACGACCAAAGCCTTGTCAAAGGATTGGGAGGACCTTACATACTCATTTTTTCACTTGAGAGACCTTTCCTCCTCTCTTTTTTTCATTTACTTTTAGGTTCTTCATTGTTGTAATTTTGTAAGTCCTTTCTTTTGTAATTCTGTTTTAATGAAAATTTCTTCTTTAATATCTCTTATTCCCATCCAACTTCTGTAGTTTAATATTAATGTTCTTAAAATAGTTTAAATTCAATTTAATCCCTTTCCCTTCTTTTTCTTCCTCATTCAATCGAAAATCCATTTTTAATTATCATCATTGTTCGTGTGTGTGTGTGTTCGACGTACCACTCTTTTATAATCCCTTTCTTTTTATTCTATTCTTAATTTATCATCATAATTATTATAAATAGACTATTAAACACCCAAATGGATGATTAAATATCTCATTGGGGTGAGTCAAAATTTAGTTATTTTAAGTGATTGAGAGTATTTGCTCGATGAGTATTTGTTAATTTAACATTGTGTTTGTTGGACTTAATATGTCATGGATTAATGACATATTTTGTTTAGCATGTGGTTTCCATGGATTATTGGAACCATAAATACACTTCCATAAACAAGTACTGATTAAGATTAGAATCCTAGTTAATTTAGGTCTTGGATTAAATCTTTAACACTTATGAATTCTAATCGACATAAACTTGTGAAGTGGGTGTTAATTTAAATGCAATATAAAGAAAAGCTCAAGGATATCACAAGATTAACTCCATAATAATGAACTCACCCCAATATTTATCAATTTGTTAAATCAATTATAATAAATCAATCATTTCAATTAAGATCTAAAAATAGACCTCCCTAATCCAAATACAATCAACTAAAAATAAATGACTATTACAAAGTATCATCGTCGAGGATTTGACCCGAGTGCTGCTATACACATTAGCAGAGCACCGAAACTTTGATCGGTTGATAGGCAAAAATCGTCTGTGCGTTTCAATACCTATTATGTAAATTTGTTAATGATGTATTATTTTTATAAATATATGTGTTTGTAATTGTATTCCTCTAAGATTATTCTTGTTGAAAGGATGGAAGGAGGACATGGGTAGAAATGGGTCTCGAGTACTAGAACTAGAGGCTATTGTTGTTCCAGGTGAGGAAGTTGAAGAGAAGCTCCATGAGAAAAATTATTAGTTTATGTAGTTTATATAAAGATATCTGGGGGAGGGTTTTGAAGAGTATTTCAGACCATACACCGGATTTCTAGTCGCATTACCCTCTAATATTTACAGGAGGTGGTGGAACAGAGGTAGGTAAGTTCTAGATTGAGTCTATCTAGAGTATCCCTGAAAAATTAAAGAGTTTAGATGAGAATATAATAAAAGTAAATTCTTATATGTTTCATTTTTAGGTGAAGAATTTGTGGTACAACCAGACATGGTTTGGAGAACTTGATAATATGGAGTGGAAGGACTTTCATGAGATGTTCTTATAGCACTTTTACCTTGAGATGCTCATGAAGGAGAGGGAATACGAGTTCATTAGGTTGACCCATGGGAGTATATCCATGATCTACTATGCTAGTTGACTTATTGATTTACAACACTTTATTCCAATTTGGCATGGGATGAGGATACTGTAGAAAAATAGTTTTAGGATGGGATTAAATGTGAGATTAGGTCCAAGGTTAACATATTTAAGATGAAAAAGTTTTCAAAAGTGTTGAATCATACTCTCATTTCTAAGGGGAAACTAAAGGAGGATTTCAATGAGATGAAGGTGGTTTATTCTAGACATCTAGGTGGTATGTCTTCTAAGAGTAGGAAGCATCTATATGATAATGTTAACTATAGAAGTGGAAAGTAGAGTGACTATATAGAAGGGTCAGTTACTCTGGACATGACTAGAGTTCACTACCAATGGTGTGGTAGGTCGGGTCACTTACATATAAAAATCCCCCAAAAACTAGTAGAGTTCCAATATTATATCAAGATGGTTCATGTACAATGGTTTTGTAATAACCCATGATGGGTGAGTAATGATAAAGGATCTAGGTATAATCAAAGTGCTTAAAGGGGGTCTTCTACCTTATATTAGTTTGGCAAATGGAGTTTTACTGGTCATGGTGGTCAAAGAAGTATAGGTGGTACTTCTGGAAAAAGGTTCCTATATATGTAGAGCGGTGCAACTCATGGGACTCATAATATAGTATAGATAATAGGTGAGGTACAGTTACATATAGTTCATCCTGCTCTCATGGATAGAAAGGTTGGACCATCGATAGTTAGAGGTATTATTCTTATAACTTGTATGCTTTATAGTTCCATGTTTGATAGTGGTGTCTCTCATTTATTTATATTTTCACAAATTGTGAACAGTTTGTGCCTAGTGGTGGATTTTTTGAGTGGGTTATTGATAATTGATACACCATTGGGAGTACGGTTGAGAGACCTCTGTTTATGCAAGGGGTGTTCTCTTGAGGTTGGGGATTATCATTTTTTAGGGATCTCTACATCTTTGATATGTCATTATTTTACATTATTTTGGATATGGAATGTTTGTTGTGTACTGATCCCATGTATATTTTTACTATAGGATAGTGACCTTTACATATCCTGAGGGTGACAATTGTGTTCATTGTGGAGAGTAGGATAATCAGGTGGGATGTGTAGGGCCAATTCATTAGCAACTAGGAGATATCACTGTCCAAGTTTCTAGTAGGTTTCTAGATGATGGTGTTTTGAATCAGTATTTTTTTTGGCCCATAGTTCACTGGATCCAAGAAATATTTCTAGAGAAATTATTCAGGTTACCACCTGAGAGGGAAGTATAGTTTGTGATTTAGATAATGTTTGAAGATTATCTGGTTTCTATTCCACCTAATAGAATGGCATCAAAATAGATTTTTTTTTAAAGGTTGGGCCAAAGCCTCAATTTATTATTAAAAAAACATCTTTATTGTGGGTAGAGGGAGACCCATTACATAGCTTGAAGGCCCAAGGCCAAGTGGCCTGAATAAAAGTCTTGAAAGCCCAATGGTTGGCCCAAAGGACCCCTCGGTGAACAGTACTGGAACAGTACTCGGGTTTTTGCAGTCCCTACTACAGTACAGCCACCGCTACAGTACCTGATACAGGTCTTCCACCGCTATAGTATTGTCACTGCTACAGTTCTTCCGCTACTACAGTACCCAGAAAATTGTCCCTGCCCGGATTTCATCCTGGGTCTTTTGGATGCCAAGCAAGAGCCTGTACCACTTGGGTACAAGCTCATTCACATTAAAATAGATTCAATGGATTAAGACTCAACTGGAATAGTTAATGTGTTATGGATTTATCCATCCAAGTACATAACTTTGGGGTTATCCAGTTTTATTTTCAAATAAGTCTTATGGAACCTTGTGCTTATGTATTGATTACTGAAATGTGAACCCGATTACTGTAAAGAATCAGTATCCTCTTATATGTATTGATGATCTCTTTGACTAGTTGAGGGTAGCTTGGATTTTATCGATGATTGACTTGAGATCAAGGTATCATCTGATTGTTATGGGTGCAACAAAAGGGTGCAGAGTTGGGCGATATATTAAAATGTCCTTTAATAATCGTTTCCTGAAACCATGAGGGAGGATATTTCACATAAAATTAATAACAAATTTTTTAAATATTTGAATAAATTAGTTCTTAGTCTTAGTAACACTCTTTATTGGGTAATGTTGATCATTCGAAAAGTCCTTTTTGGATTACCTTCATTATACTGTGAGGATACAAGGATAGAATCCCTCTAGTGGTGATCCCCATGTGCTCTTATGAGCTCCGAGAAACACCACTCGATCTCCAATTTCTAGCATCACAATTCGAAAGTATTTCATTTCCCATTCTTGATTAATCAATATCCAGCCTTGAAGAAATCTCTCTTTCACTTATCATTCTTAAGAGGGATAGAGAAGGAGGATTTTAGAGAGAATTAATTATGTGAAACAATTCTCTTTTCTCAATTTTGGATGCTCTATGCAATAGGCATAGCCTCATATTTATAGAGTTGTGATTTAAGTTAAAATATTATTTAATTGTATACCGAACATTAAATAAAATTTATTACCTTTAATAAATCCCGTGATGCATAATAATAATAATATAATTATTATTTTGTGGTGTTCACTAACTTTCAAAAAAACAAATACTATATAACTGTATTTTTAATTAATATTTGTTAACAGACTCTGTCTTCATCCATTCGAAAAACACTAGCATTTATTGAAAACTAGAATAAATAATTTATTCATAAATAAATATTTTTTTCACAATCTAGTGAATAAATATTTATTAAAATATTCAATAAATAAAATAAATATTTTATTCACAGGTAAAAAAAATATATTTATTTAATTTATGCAATCAATATAATTTGAATAAAATTATTTCTTGGACTTGATAATACTATTTATTCCATTAATGAAAATGAAATATAATTTAGTTGAGATCAACAAAAACACTTACTATGTGACCCTCTATGATTCATTCTCATTAGCATTAGGCAGGCTTGCCTAATGTCCTAGATTATTGTCTAGAAATGGGTCACGGAACCCAAGAGAAAGAAATTGATGTCACAAATTCAATAACCACATACGAATGGTCACTATGTAATATAATTCCTTTGTAATAATATCTCATCAAGTAGGTTGCACATCTCTGTCACCAAATTATATTCTCAATGTTTCTTTATTTGAATATCTAAAATAAACACATTATAACACCATAGACATGGAATTTAATGTGATGGTTCTATTCCAATAAAAGGGATAAGATATCACGTTCAAAAAAGATTGAAGTGGAAAATCCTTCTTTGACTTATTCACTAATGGCATGCCAATCGTGATGCACCCAATGTATAAAACTTCATCGTGAACTATTATGGTCATGGTTTATGTAATAACCCAAAGTACATGAGTTTTGACATGAATTAATAACAATATTAATGCCAAATGATCATCACACACTTGTAGATAAGAATATCTAATGAAATCAAAACATGCATAATTTCTACTAGTAGGTTTATTCTCACAATCTCCCGTCTTGGATATTACTAAGTGTGAACTTCATGAGAAGATGAACCATCTTATTATGATTACTTAAACCTAATATTCTATGTAATATGTTTCCCATCATAGTATGTTATCCAAGTGGAGAATATTATTTGAGAATATTGTCATATAACATAATGGTTCTAATCATAGCATGTAATTGTTATGGCCTTATCAATGTAATGTATACTCTAGGAAATTTTTACATTAGATTCAAGAAGAGAAAAAAAAATATGTAATAAGATGTTTTATTAATATTAATTAAATTGAATATAAAGTTTATAAAAGTAAAAATAGTTGATCCTAGGACACCAACTCCAACAAACTCCCACTTAGACTAGAGCCAACATCCAACAACCTTTAGTCCGCTAGACCTCACAAGATATTGTTATTTCTATCGAGTCTGGGCTTTATTCAAGGGGTCCGCCATGTTATATTTCATATAAATAATTCTCACTATAACTTCACCACTCTGAGAAAAATTCTTTAAGAGGTGATACTTCTGAAGTATGTTCTTCATCTGTTTATGTGACCTTGTCTCTTTTATAAGATCCACCACTACGGTATTATCACAATAGAGTGTGATAAGATATTTACTGTTAGATAACACATCAAACTCTTAGAAGAAGTTTCTAATCCATGCTACTTATTTAACTACCTTATAATCTATAATATACTCAAACTCTACTATATAATCTGCAACCAAAACCTTCTTTGAGCTCTTCCAACTCATAACACCTCCATTCAAGGTGATGATGTATCCAATTTTTGACTTCATGCCATCTTGATTAGTTTGGAAAAAAGAATCTACATATCCTTATATGTCTAGTTCCTCATATCCTCCATAAAATAGGAATATATCTTTAGTACTCCTCATATACTTATTTATATTCTTGACTTCCATCCAATAGAGGTTACATGGATCATCTTGATATCTTCCAATCACACTTAATGTGTAGATTCCATCATTCCGAGTACATAGTATAACATACATGACTGAACCAATCATTGATTCATATCAAAAAATTGTCATTATATTTCATTATTATTGTGTGTGAGGACACATTTTCCTAGAAATGTGAATTCCATGTGATGTTGGAAATAATCCCCTCTTGGATTTTTCCATATGGAATATATTCAGTATCTTGTCAATGTATATAATTTTACTTAGACCGTCCATCCTCTTGGATCTATCATGAAGGATCTTGATACCAAAAATATTTGGTGCCTCTCCCAAGTCCTTCCTATATAATCATTTATTCATCCAATTTTTAATAGACAGTAACGCTAGTATTTAGTTTCAAATGAGTAATATGTCAACAACATATACTATTAAGAATATTATTACACTCCCACTAAACCATTTATGGACACATGGCTTGCATTTATTCTTTATGAAACAAAAATTTCAATATGGACTTTTATAAATGAATTTTACATTACCTAGATTCATTCATTAATCTATAAATGGATCTTTGAAACTTTTATACCCTGTTGGCATCCTTTGAAGTCACAAAACCTTTGAAATGTCTCATATAGAAATCTTCCGGAAGTTTCCCGTTAAGGAAGGCTCTTTTGAAATCCATTTTCCAAATTTCAAAATCATGTAAATCCAAAATGGGATGTATAATTACGATGGATTTTATAATTTCAATTGGTGAAAAGGATTCATCATATTCAATTCCTTGATGATATTTAAACCTATTTGAAACCAGTCACTTCTTATATGTACTGCCTTGTCCATCCATGTCCAGTTTCTTCTTGAATAACCCTTTCCAACCAACAATATTTACATATACTAGAGGTTTTATCAGAATTCATATTTGTTTTGGTACGTGGAATCAATTTCATAATTCATTAATTCTTTCCCATTTCCAAAATTTGTTCCACTTACTACATCCTTGTAGGTTAGAGGATCACTATTATCAAAAAATAATTAATCACCATTCATGGGGACTAAAAAACCACACCATTCTGGTTATCTAACCTCTCTAGTACTGCTATACAATAATTGTGTCTCTAGAAAAATTTCAACTTCAAGGGGCTTTGTGGAATTTTTTTAGGTTCCAAATCTTCTGTATCTTGATTCTAGACTTCATCAAAGTATATCTGACTCCCACTATCTTTTTTAGAGATAAGATCCTCCACCTGAAATTTGGGATGTATGTCAACCATAAACTTTTTTTATGAAGGATTGTATATGTATTATTCCTTTGTTTATTTGGGGTATCCTATAAAAATACACTTTTTTCCTCATGGTAAGATCTTGTTACATGAATAGGCCTTAATAAATTCTCTGCAACCCCTCAAATTGAAGTAAGACAACATGAGTTTCTTTAAATTCCATAATTTTTATGGTATATCATCTGTTTCTTTAGTTTTCATTCATTGTAGTACATATTCAGCTATTTTTAATGTGTATTCCCTAAACTATAATGGAAGGCTCACATGAATCATCATTGATCTCACTATGTTTAGCAAGGTATGATTTCTCTTTTTTCTTACACCATTCAATTGAGGTGTATAAAGAAGATTGAGTTGAGATAAAATCCCAAACTCCTGTAAATAATCAATGAATTATTGATTAATATATTCTCCACCAAGGTCTGAGTGAAGTTTCAGAATCTTCTTACCAAGATGGTTTTCAACTTCATTCTTGTGTTCCTTGAATTTATCAAAATTATGTGACTTTTACGTCATTAAGTAGACGTACATAAAACTACTAAAATCATCAGTAAAAGTAATGAAGTATGATTAACCACCCCTTTCTTTAATAAGAAATGGTCCACACACATTGGTATGAACTAATTCACGAAGCTTTGTAGACATTTCACCTTTCCCACTAAATGGGGGTTTGGTCATTTTTTCATGTAAACATGAATGACATACACCAAGTTTGTTTAGTTAAAAATAATTTTATTATCCATCTTGATGTAATTTAGTCAATAAATTTTCAATTATATAACCTATCTAGTGATTCCAAAGTTTGATGTGGTGTGATTCTGGTGTACTAACATTGTTTTTTATTTCAATTATTTGGTTCATGAAATCCAACATGTAAAAAACATTATTTAATTATGTCTTACCATAAAATTCTATCTTTATAAAAGAAGAAACATTTATTCAAAAATTTGAAAATAAATCCATCCATATAAAGTCTGGTTATAGAAATAATTTTTTTGGTAACTGAAGGCACATAATAACAACCCTTTAAAACCAATATCATTTTGGTCAGCAACATTAGATGGTAGCCCCTAATAGAAATAATAGAAATTTTATCTCCAATGGCTTCTCGAATATCAACATCTCATCAGTCAATATTTTTTAATCAACTTGGTTCCTACATTTTACTACATATGTGAGCACCGCATGTCATATCTAATACCTAATTTTCAGAAACTGATATATTTCACTCAAAACAATTACACCAAAATATTCCCCTTACTTAATTGGATTGGTGCATTTTTTTTTCTAGTGGCCCTTCTTTTCACATGAGAAACATACAGCATCATCTTACCTTTCTTTACCCTTTATCTTCCCCTTCTTGGAAAGTTCATGAAGAATCTTTGGGCTTAATTCTCTTTGCATTCCCTTTCCATTTGTTTATCATAAGGATAGAAGTATTTTTACACTTCGTATCCTTATATACATAAAAAATAGTATTAAGAAGATGTAGCAAATTGTTCTCAATATTTTTCATTTTAAATACAAAAAAATGTTGGAGAATATCTGTGGGAGTGATCCTATAATAAAATCGTCACCCAGTTCTTCTAGAAGTTTAAAACCTATAACCTTTAACTGCTAAATATATTCAATGATCTTGACCATGTGATCCCCAACTGGGGAACCCTCTCTAAGATTTATCTAAAATATCACCTTGTAAATATCAAACCATTAATGTCCAGATCTCTAATGGTAAAGACCATGGAGGTGATCAATAATTCTATATGCAACCATGTTTTTGTGAGACATAATTAGTTCACAAGAAATTGATGAAAGAATCAAACATTGAACATTGACTACATATCTAAAATGTTTTTCATCAATAAATAACTCTTCCTCGCTTGCCTATTTATCTATAGGATATGGAATTTAGGATTCTAGCATGTAAGATTTATGTTCATGGTGTAGAAAAACCCAAAGACATATAAACCACTCTAGGAAGTTACTGCCAGTTATAAAGTTATCTTTTTCCAATATTGATTGTAGGGATAGTGTGGATGATGTACTTTTCATTTTATTCTATAATTAAAAAATAAGATTATTGGAACTTTTATTGATGAAAAAATAACTGAGATATAATAAATTAAATATTTTTATATATATTTATTAAATATCCCACTATTTTATAAACTCTCAATAGCCCTAACCATTAGAATCATAATTTCTAGTTTCTTTGATATTCTAGTATCAAGTATCCTTGATACTTTTCTTAATGATCCATCCTTTGTCCATGAAAACCATAATAAAGTAATTAGGTAGGCAGTCTTGCCAACTATGGACTTTCATTTCTTTGATATGTTGAGTGGATTCCACAATCTTAAAAACCGAAATTGGATTTCCTCAACACTCACCTCAAAATTTGTATTTATCACACCTTGGTCATTAAACTCAATAGAATTTAAATTAAGTCAACCCAACACCTCATGATAACTCCCCAGTAAAAGTAAGTGTCCATACTTTGTCTGTGTACTACACTTAGTTTTTTTATTTCATTCTCTATCATGTAATGGAAGGCTTAGTCTGACATAATATTTAATTGAGGGATTTTAATTTATTATGCATAAATTATATATTATTTTATCCTCTATACAAATTTTTAATATTAAGTGGATGTTACTTAATTAACTAACCATGTTGGATAAAACATTTACACATAATTCATTTATTTAATTTCCATATTTTCATATTAATTCATTTATTTATGTGATCACACCATTGTGTCC
This sequence comes from Viscum album, assembly GCA_963277665.1. Classification (NCBI taxonomy): domain Eukaryota; kingdom Viridiplantae; phylum Streptophyta; class Magnoliopsida; order Santalales; family Viscaceae; genus Viscum; species Viscum album. The sequence continues at coordinate 1,275,070,617 of OY728162.1, read as the reverse complement.
ATAAAATAAATAATTACATAGACAAAAATGATTAATTAATTAAATGAATTGTTCATGAGATTTATATAATCATTAATTTAATGAGTGGACATTAAATAAACCTTTTACCTAGGGTAAACAACTCTTATTTTTAGTCATGGAATGAGTTATATTATTCTATCTATCCACCTGCATATCACTTAGGTTAGAATCAGTATGGTTCCATCTTTAACCACCTCCATGTGCCTTGGGATGCTCCATTAATTACAAATATTTATTACTCGCATGTAGCTGAGGGGAACAAAAAGATTGGTTAAAGGGGATTAGATAAATATTCTTGGACGTGTGGTTCCTACATAATAACGGAGGGAGGGATAACTCACCAACCATCATTTAATTTAATATTAAATAATCACAAACTCATGCAATAAATTATATTAAAACATTCCACACATAAAAAATTCTTGGTCAAGCTCATGAACGGTTATACATTCAATGAATATGCAAAAGTAAATGTCTAGCATTCATATATTTATTCATCTCTTTATTGTTTAAGATAAATGTGTTTTCATTAATTAATTAATTAATTAATTCCCTTTCATCTTTAATGATCATCAGATCTTATTTGGAGATACTCATCATTAATGGAACTCATGGAAAATAAATCGAAGTAACAATAATGATATATTAATTAAAATAAATTAATTGAGAATTTAAAATTATTTAGAACCATAATAAAATTTTTAAACCCACAACGGTGTTCTAATAAATTAAATAATGTTTCAATGTCATAATTTTCAAATATAATTTAACTATAATTTGGTAAATTAATTGTAGAATACATAGCGTGTACATGCAGTTACATTCCATGTACCTCGGTTTCCATATAACCAAGTCACATGCCTAGGGATTCGGTGCATTAACTCAATTGGACTACACGGTGTGTATATGCTAACCACACACCTTGTATCTTCTTGTCATGTGCTAGGTTGGCCCCGTCAACATGCATTGCTCAATAAAATACCACGTGTAATTAATTTCTCGGTGCATCTTGATACAATGCGCATGGGTATACGGTGTGTAATATGACTACACATTGTGTAACCTAGTTCTAACGGTCAATGATTTGGCACTTCCCAATGGAATCTAGAATTATTCTTCATTTTTTATTAAAATTTTAAAAAAATGAAACACTGAATGGACATAATTAATATTCCAATAACAAGTTAATTCAAATCATATTAAAGAATGGATAAATTGAGATAAAAATCCAACCACAATTGCACATAGATCAATAATCAAATAAATAATTATAAACTTAAATGTGACCGCTCTGATACAACTTTATGGTTCCATGTGAAATCAAAGAAAGCGCAGGTGGACGATATATTAAAATTTATTTTAAAAATCGCTGCTCAAAACCCAGAGTGATGATCTTTCTTGTCAAATTTATAATTAATTTATTTAACATTTGATGAAATTAATAATTGTGATTAGAAAATTTATTCACTGGAGAATGTTGGTCGTTGGAAAAAACCCTTTTGGTTTTCCTTTTTTTCATTGTGATGATCCAAGGATTTAATCCCTATAATGGTGATCCACATGTGCTCCTATGATGTCCAAGAAATTCCACTCAATCTCTATGTGCTAGCGTGGTGATTCGAATGTAGTTCATTGATCTTGAAGAAATCTCTCTTTCACTTCTCATTCTTTAAAAGGAGAGAGATATAGGAGTTGAGAGAGAATTCATTATGTGTAACAATTCTGTATTCTCAATTCGGAATACTCTATACAATAGACATAGCTGCATATTTATAGAGTTGGTATTTAAGTGAAAATATAATTTAAGTTCATATCGTCCATTAAATAACATTTAATTCTTTTGATAAATCTCATACCAAATAATAATAATTATATAATTATTATTTTTTTGGTGCGCACCAACTTGTTTGATAATAAATATTATATAAAGGTCTTATTAGTTAATATTTTTTACCAAACTCAGTCTAGGTATGTTTGAACTCCTCTAGAAATTATTGAACAATCAAATTAATATTTTATTCATAAATAATGATTTTATTCACAATCTAGAGAATATATATTTATTAAAATATTTATTAAATAAAATAAATACATTATTCACAAGACGAAAAATAAAAATTTATTTAATTTTTGTGATCAATATAACTTGAATAAAATTATTTGTAAGGAATGAGAATAATATTTATTCTATCAATTAAATACAACTATAATTTAATTGATATCAATAGAAAACCTTAGTGTGTGACCCTCTAGGATTATTTCTCATTGGAATTAGGCGGGCTTTTTTAATTTATAATATTACTATCTAGAAATGGGTCAATGAATCCATGAGAAAGAACTAAATTTCACAATGTCAAAAACCACATATGAATGCCCATTGTGTGATATAATCCCTTTTTCATAATATATCATCCATAAGGTTTCACATCCGTGTCACCAACCTATATGATCGATATGTATTTCTTTAAATATATTAAATAAACATGTCGTTGCACCATGGCCATGGAATTTAATGTGATTGTTATATTCCAATCAGAGGGAAAAGATATCATCTTCAAAAAAGATGGAAGGTAAAAATTCTTCCTTGATTTATTCATTAATGACATATCACTTGTGACACACCAAACATATCCAAATTTTCTATGAACTATTGTCATCATGGTTTGTGAAATAAATCTAAGTGTTAAAGTTATAAAATTCATTAACAATAATCATAAAGTCTAAGGACCATCACACACACTCATAGATAGGAATATATGGTGACACCAAAACATGCAGAATTCCTTCTAGTGGGTCTCTTATTATAATCTCTCATCTTGAAGATTACCAAGTGTGAACTTCAGGATAATAAACCTTGTCTTATTATGAGTAATTTCACCTGATAGATTATGAACTATGTGTCCCATCATAGTATGTTATCCAACTGCATAATATTGTTTGAGAATATCATCCTAGCACATCAAGGATCTCGTCATAGCGGAAAACTACTATGACCTTATCAATGCAACGTATACTATGAAAAATTATTACATTAAATTCATGTAGAACAACAAAAAATATGTAATAAAAAGTTTTTTTAATATTAAATAAAATTAATATACATGTAATCAAAGTAAAAAAAATTGGTCCTAGGTCAATAACTCCAACATCATCAACTCAGAGTTTGACCTTCTGATATACCCCAAACTTCTTTTAGAAGTAGGAATGGCCTAGATGAGTTTGTTTTGATGAATTTCAGGATAAATAATGATCTTGAAGTGTTTATGGCCTTGATGAAGAAATATTCCACTCACATAAGGATCAATTTTTAGTTGTTTTTGTAGATGACATCTTGGTGTACTCTAAAACTCTTGATGATCATGCCAAAAATATTGACATTATTATAATTACACTGAGAGATAATCTACTATATTCCAAGTTGTTTAAGTATAAATTATAGATTGTTCAGTTACATTTTTTGGGTCACGCCATCATAGATGATGGTTTGTCATTTGACCTTGAAAAGGTGCAGGTATTTGTTTCTTGGGAGAGACGCAAGAATGTTATAGATATCCATAGCATTCTAGGGTTAGTAGGCTATTATTGGAGGTTCTTCCAAAACTTTTCCATAATAGAAGCACCACATTTGTGTTTTACCAAGAAGGTAGTTATGTTTGAATGGTACGGGGCATTGAATAATTATTTCCAAGAGTCAAAGAGATGATTGACAACCACAATGATCTTGATCCTACCAGAGCCGGTTGAGGAGTATACAATATTTTTTGACACGTCTGGGGTAGGTATTGATGCAGTTTTGATGTAAGGGGATGAGTTGTGGTATATGGTAATGGAAATTTAGGTCCATGGAATGGAACTACCCAATGAACATCCTCAAGTTAGTAGTAGTAGTTTATGATTTAAAGTGTTGGCAGTATTATCTACTAGGAGAAAATTTTATTGTGTATACTGACCAAAATAGATTGGATAATATATTTTCACATCTGGATTTGAATTTATGAAAGAAAAGGTGGGTTGATTATATGTATTAATTTGATTTTGGGATAGCATATACACCCAGGAAGGGAAATAGTGTTGATTCTTTGAGTAGAAAAACACATTCTCATGTTTTTCAGAAGTCTAAATATGAGTGGAAGATGCTGATATTTCTAGTTGAGATGTGGATTGTGGTTTCTGAAGGCCAATAGTAGATGAAACTCATCTTAGTGTTATTTGAATCTACAATTTTAATGTGGATCACTGATAGGATGTATATGGATATGTTGTGTTTGGTCTTAAGGGGGTTCCTTGAAGGTGGGGGTCATCTTCTTATTGGACTATAGATGGCGGTGAGATCATCTATGTCTGGGTCTGTGTTATTGTGCCTATGAGTATATGAGAGGATTTGATGCATGAATTTAGTACCTTGAAGTGTGTGGTGCATATGGGTTTTACCAAAAACAATTGTGACCTATAATGAAATTATTAGTTGTCGGGCATGAAAAAAGAGATTGTAGGGTTGATGACATGATGTTACACCTTCCAACATGTGAAGGTCGAGAATCATGGACCTAGTGGTTTTCTACAGTCATTTCTCATTATATAATGAGGATTGGATGATGTTACCATGTACTTCATGGTCTTTATCCCAAGGAAGCCTTAAAATAATGACACTATCTGGGTGATTATGGATAGACTAGTGAAATTAGCATATTTGTTGCTTATCAGGGAGACATTCTCAGTGGATCAATTGGGAGATTCATATGTTCGAGAGACATACCATATACATAGGGAGATTTGGAGAATAATTTTAGACCATTACTCATGTTTCACATCATGATTCTAAAAAAGTGAGTAGATGGTGCTTGGTATGCATGTATTCTTTTGTATAACATTCCACCCATGGACAGTTGGGTAGTTGAAATTTACTATACACGTTTTGGAGGATACACTATGGGAGTTTGTCATATACTTTGGTGGGTTTGGGGAGAAGCAGCAAGAACAAGATGTGTTCACCTATAATGATAGTTATCAAGTGACTAATCAGATGGAACCATATGAGACTATTTATGGTAAGCCATGCAGAACACCTCTATATTGGATGCAGGAAGGTGAATCAGAGTTATTAGGACTGAGTATCATGCAAGGGACATCAGAGTAGGCCCAATTTATTTGAAAATGTATGTATACAACTTATAGTAGTCATAATTCATATGTTGATCAAATTTTATTACCCATATAATTTGTTGAGAGTGATCATGTATTCCTTTAAGTATCTCATAGATTATGTCACCATAGGATTCAGAAGCAGGACATGTTGGCGCTAGGTTTTTCATACATTTTGAGATTGTGGAGAGAATTGGGAATATGTCATACTAATTAGATATTACAAATAGGTATATTTATATGCATGTTGTTTTCTATGTGTCATAACTTCAGTGAAATCACCCCCCAATGCTTATCATGTGACTGATGATGATGATGTTGAGCTTGAGACTGATACCTCCTTTGATGAGAATCTGATACATGTTATGGATTGTAGTGAGAAATTGTTGAGAGAAAATACCATTCCAATAGTAATTTTTTTGGAAACATGGTCGTGTTCATGAGGAAACATGGGATAGAGAAAAAAATATGAGGGCTCAGTGGCCTGATATCTTCACCTTGAAATCTTCGAGACACTTCGGAGTACAAATCGAGGGGGAGCTATTTTAAGGTGGGGGGATTTTAAGATCTAGACCTTTTCTAGAGATGTATTGATCTCATTTTAATGTACTCTTTTGTCTTTTTTGGTAAAAATTTGGTTGAGGATTGTAATGTTTTCATTTATGTGTATTTTGGATGTCTTTGGAGGGTGTTCGAATAGTTCACAGTTGGCATATGGTTTTCTCTTACCATGCGCCTAACCCAACAAACCATAAAAACCCAAACAGAGGATATTTTCATAGTTGCGTCACAGTTTTTCAAACCTTCCACCATAATAATAGGAACCATTCACCCCTTATAGGAGGTGAACATTTAATTCACCAAGTTTGGAAAATCGTGCACCCCTACCAAAAAAAACATGCATATGGAATTAATTTTTATGAAAAAAATATTTCTAAATTCCTAAACCAAGAGGTATTGACATCAATTTTCCCTAACTTGTCCCTAGCCTTTTTCATTTATTTTTGGGAGCTTAGGGACAAATTCCAAGGCTCCTAGAACTTTTTACTTGATGAATTAAAGATCTAATTGGAGGATCTACACCTCTTCCAGTATATAAAATCTTCTCATTTGGTTTCCTCTATCTTTCATCTCCCTTCTTGGATGAAGAAGAATTTTTTATTCCCTATAGGTGTTGGTTTAGATCTTGGTTTTAATTTTTAGGTTTCTTTGTATATTGATATTATATTTCAGGTTCTATGTCTTCTCACTATTGTGATCTTGGTTGTTCATCTTTGAATTGAGGTTTTCCATTTGGAAAAAATCTTTCAAGAACCATGATGTAAGAGGTATAATTTTCAATTCCCATAGTCTTGATTATAATTGTGTGTATTTAATTGAGCAATTTAAATTTCTACATTTGGAAATTTTATCCTATATTTAATTGACTAATTGAATGGAAATCTGATAATTAAATGATTAGATCTTGGGAAATTGTATTTGGTAACTGGGGTTATGAAACTAATTATTAATGTGATTATTATTTTATTCATAATAGGAATTAAAGGATGGTTAACTAATCTGGAATGGGTTAATGGTTTATATGATTAAATGTTGATAATGGTTTAATGGTTAATTGGTCATATTATTCCATGTGATTAAAGTAAAGAATCATGATTGTTTTGATAAATATAAATGGTGAAAAATGATTTGTATTGGATGAAAAGAGTTAATGATTATTAACTCAAATAAATATAATATATTTTATATAAGTGATTGATTAATAAAAAAGTGTGGGATAGGGACTTGTGCTTCAAATACCCACATGTGATTGATTGATAAATGATTGTGGGTCACAGAATGATGATCCAAACACCCATATGTGATTGATTGAAAAATGATGTGTGATATTGGGAATAATTCTCCAAATATTCACAGGGTTCTCAGCATGACTTTCTAGGCCCAAGACATTGTAATTTTAGAAGATTTACAAGTAGCCTTAATTTGAAATTGGAATTAAATAATTGAATAAATCCATGATATAATGATTTGTGATTTCATATGATATGTTCTTCAGACTCTGACATGAGCCAAAGTAAGTATTGATGGTTTGGGTGTCATTGTGAACCTAGTAATATTATATGGTTAATTTAAGAATAATGAAATGAGTTAACTATTTACTTTATCATAATATATTCTTTATACAATTGTATACACAGTTATAAATAGGATATTATTTTAGACACCATTGGTGGTGGCTTGCTGAATTGTACTCACACCCTACTCAGGATTTATTATCATTACTTGAATAGATTCCATGTTTATAGGATGGGATAAGGGAAAGAGTCCTATTTTAGATAGATGAGTTGTGATGGATCATGGATGATGGAACCTGACATGATGTTGGAACCGTCTTGGGATTTTTCACTATAAGGACCTGACCTTAATCATTACATAGTATAATTATTTAAACTATAATTAACATTAATACATTCCCAAAGATATTTTCATTTTGTGGCTTTAGATAATTAGGTCATAAATCATTCATGACAATCCAAAAAATATAAAAAAGTGGATACTACTTAAACAATATCCATTTTTTCATAATATGAATCTTTTAAAACAAAACATGGTTACTTTCTATAAAAAGGTTTATGACTTTAAAATTGAATCCTTCCATTTCTTTACCCATCCATAAAAACTATGAAAACCATTTTAAAACATGGGATGGTCACAAAAGCTTGGTAAAGGACATAAAAAATGAAAGCAATTAGTCTATCAATACTTATAAACATATGAAATCATTTTCATAAAGAAATACTTTCCACCCATAAGGTATCATATACTTTGTGAAAACAAGATCTTTTTATAAAACACAAAAACCATAAATAAACCTTTTAGGTAACTTGGTAAATTACTTACTTAATATTGTAACCCTCATAAATACCATGTGATTTGTAACCCTCATAGCTACATTAAAATGTAACTCTAACGGCTACCGTATGATGTAACCCTCACAACTACCTTATGGTTTAACCATAGCAGTTACACATAGAATACCCATTATGTTCAACTTCTAACATAAACATACCCAATGAATTATAGAGAGATATAGGTCCCAAAATTCAATATAAAAAATTCCAAATAACCAAAAAATAATTATAAAACAAGAATACTTTCATCATAAAAATCATTCCCCAAGAAAAATAAATTATAAATAAAATATAGTGCACATACAAAGGAAAATATTGTATATGAAAATAACCATGTAATCTAGTAATGAAAACAGAAAAACATTAAGTTTTCAGTAATGTGGAAAATTCCTCTCATGCAGTAAATGTTAAAATTCTTTCCTTTTAAAATTTGTAAAAAATGAAATTAAAAGAGGATTTATAAAGAAAAGTATATTACCTAAATCGTGAAAAAGATCTATATTTTAAAAAATTAGAATATTTACAAATTTAAAATATTTATTTACATATAAATATATTCATAAAAACAATTTTGAAAACATGTACATGAAATAGAAATATTTACAATAATAAATATCTAAAACATTTAAAATAATGTTTTAGTTAAAGAGTCACTTACTTTGGGTATGAATTCCATAAAACATGGTAAACCCTATTTTATAATGGTTTAAAGAGTGTCGTTAAATTATTTTAGAACTATATTCAAATTCATAATACCTTATATGATCTTTTTATAAAAACTTTCCACCCATTTATTAAAAATATTTTTTTATTTCCATTGTTTCGGGTGCATTCGCTTCATGGTTACATGGTTGGTTCATTAAATATTTTCATGTAAAATTGAAATAATACTCTAGAATTGAGAACATATATATATTTAGGCCATTTTAAATAATTTTAATTGAATTTAAAATTTTCATGAATGTGATATTGGGAAATGAAAACTCATCATCCACGAAGACGGGGAATTGACACACCACAAATGACGATTTCCTCTTTTAGAATAAAAAAAATAAAAGATTTGATGTTGAATATACCATTAAAAAAATAAAATTCCAATATATATCTATATGATACTGTAGTTATTGTGAAACATTTTATAGGGGTGAGGATAAGGTATAAGTTATAAAGAATTTAAAAAGAGAATAAAAAAGAATTTACCTCTTGAATATTTTCTCCTTGAGGACCTCCTTAACGCTTTTGGAATTGGTCTTTTTGTGAGAAAAGAAACACTAGAATGTGATAAGGGATGAAAAGAAGATAATTTTTTAGAGTATATTTGAGAAATATGGCTTAATGTGAGGAAATTAATTAAAGAAATGGGTCTATTTTTATAATTGAGGTGAGGGGAGATTTTAGAATTACATAAAATATTAAAATATAATAAGTCTAATACAGGGTTAAAGACTTACAAAAGGACTAAAAATCATAGGGGTTCACATTTTCAAAATAATATTTTCATTTTTTTCTTTCTTAAATATTTTTTTTGATTTTTAAACTATTTAATAAAATATTTTATTTCTGAAAAATAATATTTTTCAAATTAAAAACTATTCAAAACTATGAATTTAAATACATCAGAACAAACATTAAAATTAGAAAAAAAAAATATTTTAATTTATCTTATAAATTCTATATTTATCTACATAATTTTTATATTACCTTAAAAATATCAAATTATATTTATTTTAATATATTGTATTTTATTTCTCTGTTCAATTAATAATTAAAGCATCATCATTGTGTAAGCCTTTAAGGTATTTATTTATTACCTAAAAATTAAAATTAAAATTTCATAAAGAATATAAATTTATTATATTTAAATGACTATTTATGTTTGAATTTATCTTCTGGAATACCATACATTAATATTATAAACTAAATAAAAACAGTAGTGTTAACAGCTTGTCTTTCTTTTAAATAAAATATTATAAAGGTATTAATGTGATTCAAGTTGGTCCAAAAAGGTCAAAATTTTGAATAAATATAAGATATTTTCAAGAACATACACATCCAAATAGATTTATTCATATATCTGGGTCATTTAAGGGTTCTTATAATTTTAATTAAAATCATTTTATTGATTTTTCTTTTGCTTCTATAAGCACCGCATCAGCATTGCATAAGAATTAATGTTAAATATTTAATATATAAAAATTTAAAAAAATATCATGATTTAGATAAATATGTTAGATTTTAAAATAATATCTATAGTCTAAGATATATTCTAAGTAACACCATATTAAAAATAATATAGTTATTAAAATATGAATGTGACATTTTAGTCTTTTCCTTAAATAAAATATTATAAATATCATAAACTCGTTGAAAAGGTTCCCAAAAATTAGAAATAAATTTATTAAGTTCAAAATTAAAACTTATATCCATTATTTATGTATAATTACTCATATACATGTTAATAAAAAATTATTAATTTGTTAATTTGTCTTTTCTTTCCTTGTGTGAGCATTGCACATACATATGGATAATATTCATGAAATATAGATCTAAAACTCTAAAATACCTCACAAAAACAGCAATTATAAATAATAATTAAATAATAAATCATTAAATTAATTTTTATCATTCAATTATAATCTATTAGGAACTAAAATTGACTTTACTAACACTGAACAAGCACTGCATCGACACTGACAATGATTTTTATACTTATCATGAAATAAATTATAACATAAATGTTCTTAATTACTTATATACAAAATTTCTATTATAATAACATTAGTCAGTTATTTTATATTTTTAATAAATTTTATATCATAATTATTTCTTGACATTGTCACTAAAAATACCATATTTTTAAATAAAACTGTGTTTTTACAATTCACTAACAAATTATCATTTTCAAAAAATTCCCAAAAATTTCACCATAGAATAATTCTGATAATATTATTTTAAAAATGAAGATAATTTTCTTAAATATATTTTCTAAAAGTTTATAAATCTTTATTATTTTTATATAAAAAGTAATAAATATCCTTTTTTAGGAAAAATGTTTTTGAAGAGTAAAATGGATTTACTAAAAAAATGGAATGACTTTACAAAAAATATAGTGAAAATTTAAAAAGAATTAATTAATACAAAATCAATTAGTATGATGATTATATATTTCAAATTTTCATTAATTCTATTCATTCCCTCCAATTTAATGGCTAGGTTATAATGACCACTCTTAAATAATAAGATTTTGTTATTTTCTTAAGATATATGTAGCATATTATGTGCGCTATATTGTATCCTTCTTACAAAATTTTAGTCTGTTACATTATACACCATTTAATAAACTTTTCCATCACAATTTGAACTCATTTTTGGAAACTAGGGTTTTACTTTTAAAAATATCTTTTTTGAAAACCCACATTGTAAAAACGATTATTAAAAATTCTACGTAATAAGAGAGAAACAAAATAATAAAGATCACATGAGGTAACACATATTAGATTTATATATATATAAACATGGACATGGAAGAGAAAATTAACTATTAACAACTAATAGAGAGTTAAAAAGAGCATGGTTAGGAGAAAGTTAACCACTGAAAAACCATAAATTTGTGATAGTTTATAGAGACATGGATTTCTCAGTACAAAACTAAACATAAAAACTTTATTTAATGATCAATTTTCTTGAGTTGAGGAAATCATTTACTATCCATAATAAATTCATAAAGAAATATAAATACTTGAAAATTTGAGTTTCATCCTTTTATCAATCTCCACCACAAAATCATTTTTTCTCTAAATGATGAGTTTACATTATTCATGCCTAAATCACTAGAATTAAATTCTAAAGAATCAAATAATCCAAAAAATATAATATGTATTTTGATCCCATCATGAAAAAATAACCGACACCAAAACCAAATTCATTAATGTAAGATAATTTTCTAAAAATAATAAACATTTATATAGTGAAAGACTATTTTAGTCCCAAAAATTAAATAGTAATAGCCAAAGTTCAACTTAGATCATTCAACAAAATAACTTTCCTACAAATTCCTCAAAAATATTCAAAACTAAGATTAAAACCCTATAAAATATAAGGATATAATTCCAAGATAATAATTATACTTAGACCAAAATATTATTAATGACTCTTAAAAACTTGATCCAAAATGTATTTTCCCTAATCATATATGATATCTATATTTTATACCTATATTATGATGGGTTTTTATATGTGTTTCCATTTGATATTAATTGATTTAATATAAAATATGTTCATAATATTAATTTTTTGTGAATTCTAATGTATCATTGGAATTTGGAGAAATACCAATGAAAACATGAGAATTGACGACCAAAAAGGCACATCGCGCCGCGAGCATAGCTCACATCGTGGCACTGAATTTTAAGGATGATCATAGATCACTTCTGGAGGCATAAAATTGAAGAAACGGGATGAAATGGAGGTTTCAATTCTAGAAGATGAATATATATTTCATGTAGACATTACATGACTTGAAAATCCCATCACATTACATGTTGTGTAAAACATTACACAATGTGAAATTTCCCAACACAACAAAAAATGTTGATTTCAAGCATATCTTCGGATGTGATTTTATATCTTTGACTACCTAATCCAGTCATTAAACTCATTTTTTGACCCTATTGAACCCTATTGATGAAATATTGTCTTATTTATATGGGTTTCAACTATGAGAAAGGGGATTCTATTCCAGGTGGATAAGATCTCCTACTGGGAGGTTGTCGCTGGGTTCGGACCAAGAATTCTTCATAAATAGGTTTTATTTCTATTTTTATTTTCTTTCACTAATGTGATCATTGGATTATTTCTAGTTTAATTGAAATCTATCTTTATATTCATTCTCATTCACTCTCATATTTTATCTTTTCCATGGGTTTGGGTTTCATCACTATTGGCAATCACCAGACGGTGGTTGGCTAAAACCAATAAGGGATACCAGAATCGGTTAAAGGGGTTTCATACCAAAAAAGATTAATTATCCTTTGCTTGTAAAGATGATTTTATTTGATATTATCATGTATTTCTTGTGCGTATATTTTATTCATAATTGTATCATTGACCATGTTTTTTCAATAATGAACGAACCCCAACATGATTGAGATGATTTTTTTATAACCATGGAATGAAATTATTATTCGTCATTTAGAAATCTAAACCTAATACACCTTAGATATTTTGATTCATCTAACCATGATGGATTGGTATTATAGGGTAGTTTTATAGAGAGTGGTCATTTCTTCTATTGATGAAATTTTTTGGTTGCACATACATTTGATATAATTGTTTTCTAAGTGAAGTTGAATTAATTAATTTAGAAAACAATCCCTAAAACTGGTTCCCCTATCTTCTGTCTCTCTATTTGAATTCATTTATTTTAATTTTCAAACTTAGTTTAATAAAATAAAACAGAAATTAGAGAAAACTGACCTTTATTCTATAGTTTTCATCACTATGTCCACGCTTTCTATGGGTTCAACCCCACAATTATTCTATACTACACCTTTGTAGATAGTTTGTTTTGGGATAATATAAGTTTCTAATTTGATCCATGCTCATAGGAATCAATGACACCTTTGGGTTTATTAATATAATCTTCATGAAATGATAATAGTTTCTATAATTCACCATAAATACATAATAAAAACATATTTTCATCCAAAATATAATTACACATTTATTCCTCAAACAAAATCCAATAATATTATATCTACCTTAATCTTATAGGATTCCCAAAACTGTCAACATCATACAAAAAACACAAGTCACTTGACCACAAAATCAATGATTAATCCCATGGTATTTTATATGATAATACATATTTCTTAAAAATAAATTTATTCTTCATCTATAATGTCATTTGATAATTATTTATAGTAACCAGAACTTTATTCAGGTCATTGGTAAGTGTTTCACCCTTTTTCCCTTTGGTTGTGGGTTTGATTCCCACCATCTTTCCAGTAGTGACAGGTTGCCACCTTCCCTATGAGTTGTCATTTTTTTCTAAAATGATAATTCATATAACATTCATAGAAATGTGAGAAACATACTAAAAAATAACCATAACATATTTAATATTAAATAAGTGTTTTAATCTAAATAGTTATCTCATACCTTTCATTTTTTATCACATAATGACCCCAAAAAAATAAATGTCTCTAAAAATATAATTAGTCACCTTAAAATTTATTATGTTAAATAATCAAAAGATATTTATAATACATTAATATTATGATCAACCATAAAATTATGAACCTATTATGATATTTATAATGCTTAAGAATACATACTAATCTTCAAATTTTTCTAAACATTTCTCTAATAACAACAGTAAGGACCCAGCCTTAATCATTACATAGTCTAGTTAATTTAACTATAAATAACATTCATGCAGACCCAAATATATTCTTAGTTAATAGATTTATAAAATTAGTTCATAAATAATTCATGAAAATCCCACAAAAATACAAATTTAATACTACTAAAACAATATACATTTTTTCATAATATGAATCTTTTAAAACAAAATAAGATTTATTTTTGTGAAAAAACTTCATGAATTTAAACATCAATCCTTATTTTTATTTACAAATACATAAACCCTGTGGAAACCATTTTAAACTTGTGATAATCACAAAATCTCAGTAAGGGACATAAAAAATGAATGGAACCATTAGTCATTGAATACTTATAAACATATGAAATCCTTTCCACAAAGACATACATCTCACCCATAAGGTGTCATATACTTACTTTGTGAAAACAACATACTTACATAAAACAAATAAAACATAAATAAACTATTTAGGTAACTTGAGTAATTGATTAATTAAGATTTTAACCCTCTCATATACCATATGGTTCGTAACCCTCGTGGTAACCATACATTATTACCATCACGGCTACAATACGATGTAACACTCACGACTACCTTATGGTGTAACCATCACAATTACAATTGGAATAAGCATTACAATAAAATTCCAAAATAAACATAAACAATGAATTGGTGGGAAATATAGGTCCCAACCATCATCATAAACAATTTATGTGAACCAAAATATAATCATAAAATTACAATACTTGCATCATAGAAATAATTCCTTGATAAAAATCACTTATTAAGGTAATACAATACACATACAAAGGGAAAACAACTGTTTGAAAATAACAATATAATATTGTAAAGAAAACATAAAAACCTTAAGGTTTAATGAAATATGGAAAGCCCTATCATGTTGTATATGTTAAAAACATTACTTTTTAATTTTGTAAAAAATGAAATTAAAAGAGGGTTTTTAGAGAAAATTCCCTTACATAAAACCTCAAAAAGATTTGTCTTTGTAAATATTAGAAAATTAAAAGTTTTAAAGATTTTATGCCCATGTAAATATATTAATAAAAACCATTTTGAAAATATGGACAAGAAATATAAATATTTATAAGAATAAATCTTTAAAATATTTAAAATAATGTTTTAGTTAAAGTGTCCCTCACCTCAGGTTCGACTTCCTTAAAACATGTTCAAAACTCTTATATCATGGTTAGAGAGTGTCATTAATTTATTTTAGAACTATATCATATTAATAATACCTCATATTATATTTTTATATCAACTTTCCACTAATTTATTAACAATATTTTGTTATTTCCACTGTTTCGGGTGCGTTCGCTTCATGGTTTCATGGTCGGTTCATTAAAAAAGTTCTCTTTAAATAGAAATAATACTACACAAGTGAGAAAATATATATATTTAGGTCATTTTAGACAATTATAGTTGAATTCAAACTTTCCATAAATATAGTATTGGTAAACGAAACTCATTGTCCACGAAGGTGGTGAATTGACACACCATGGATGACAATTTCATTTTTAAGAATAAAAGAAGAAAATAAGAGATTTTATGTTGAATATGAAATTAACAAAAAATAATTCTAGTATACATGTGATACTGGAGTTATCGTGAAGCATTGTATAGGTGGGGAGGATAAGGTAGATGTGATTACCCGGACCCTCGAGGTTCAACCCTTTTCCAAATTCCTGATCCTAGGGGAGATGTCTTAGTGGTAGAACGTCATTTCGGCGTATGACCGATCGGCACGACCGATCGGTGTCACCCAGCCTTGTCGGTTTCTTTTCTACAGTTCTTCCCGCAATGCCTCTTTAGGCTTTTCAACTTTTCTCAAGTGGTTCAAATCCATTTAAAATCCCATAATTAATACCCAATAAATCCTGAGGGACCTCCTCAATGGAGAATTAAATAAAAATTAATTCCCTAGTGTGTAACCACCCAACCACATGGGGAACCACGATCCGAGTTTAAAGACATTAAAATTCCCATATCCCGTAACAACGGGATCTTATCTATATATCACATGGGAATTTCTTCTTCCTTCTTCTTCCTCTTGGCCGACTTCCTTTCTACTTAGTACTTTTGGAGTTCCCGACATCCCTCCCCTACAAGTCGTGCTTTTCCCTTATTCTTGGCACGTGGAGAAGAACTTCGATCTTTGATCAATCAAGTAGGTTTTTCCTTCGACTCTCCTTTCTGTGTATCATGAGGGGTGGGTACGCTTTGCCTCTGGGAGAATTAATGAAACCAAACTTAATGAAGATAATGAATGGACTTTTAAAGGATGAAGGGGGGTGTGATCGATGTTTCTGTTTCACTACTTTTATGTTGTATGTGTTGTGGATTGTGAGGGGCTATGATCACTAAAAATCATGGCTATTGGTGGTCTTTCCTTATGCACTAATGAACCTCTATTTTCCATGATGATTAAATGACTTAACCTGGAAATTGGTTAATCGCGTAAACCCAGTTGGTTTAAATGGAGGTTCAGTAAAACAATAATCCTCGTGTGACCACCCCCGTTAACAAACAGAAAGAAGAACCTAATGAATGATGTGCTTGAACCTGGAAGTTTCTCTAATCTGTTTTGGTCTTAGGGGAATTATTTTGTTTGTCTTTCTATGGGGCGATGTGGGTGAGGATGGGATCCTCTGGTGAGACACAGTTGCTGGTTGTGAATCTGGGGTTGTGGTTGCCCTTCTTATATCACGAATTGGGGTGGAATCCTCTATCATTGAGAATTGGTGGGTTTCTGGTTTTGGGGATGTGGGGCTATGTCTCAGGGTTTTCTTTGTTTCCAGTACTTCGAGGGATCTCACTTATCCCTTTTGTGAGGTTTTCTTTGGTTCCAGTACTTTGAGAGATCTCACTAATCCCTTTAGTTGAAGCAACTTTACAAGAGAACCGGGTGTGAATACTTAAACTGTTGTTTGGATGTTTCTTTTTTTTGGCATGTGGTTATGCCTATTAGTTCCCTGGTAGTACAGAATTCACCCTAATGGGATCACTTGAACTTGAAAAAAATAATGGTTGAGTGGGGAATTAGTTTGGGAATGAGTTGGGACTTGGCTGTGAGTGTCGTGGCTTCTTTTGTGAATAAATAGTAACAAGGGTGTTTGTGCTTAGGTTTTGGAACCCCTAGGTTGGATTTAGTGTTTGTTACCTATACTTATATTTGTAGCTTTTTTGTTTCTTATTAGTACTCCACCCAAGTTGAGCACTTAGTGCCGAACACCCCATTTCATGGGGAGGGTGTTTTTCCCAACACTCTTATGAGTGGATGGTTATTATCTCCTTTTTTGCTCCCTTTCCCGAATATCCCAAGACTCTTCGGGTTAAATTTGATTGCATGAGGTCCATTATTAGCCCAAGAATCTTTGGGCGGGGTAGTTGTGGTGGTTGGCCCAGGTGTCTGCAGGCAGGTTATTTCCTAAGTGTCTTCGGGATGAGGTCCATGTGTCTTCAGGCGTGGCATTAGTTGTTCTGGCCCACGTGTCTTTGGGTGTGGTAGTATTTGTTCTGGCCTAGGTTTGTGCAGGTGGGGATTGGCAGTAGGATAGCGATGAGGCTATGGCCCAGGTGTGTGCGGGCGGGGTTTGGCAGCGGGACTGCGGTGACAGAATGGCGGGATTGGTTCGATGCATAGGATGTCTTCAATAACCAGGGGGAAAGTGGCGCAGGGTACCCAAATATCGATGTGCTATTACTATACTTTACTTGCCTTGAGTTATTTTGGGAGTGTGCCTTGGTGAGACTTGGGTGGATAGTTTACCTTGCTAGATTTTTTGGTTATCTCTTTTCTCATAGGGCATTATAATTCTTCTCCACTTGTGCACGAGAGCTTTTGGTTTTCCCTACTGATTATACTTGTATGCTCACCCTACGTATATAAAACTACTTTCAGGTTTCCAGGAGGACTTCAGGGATCATGTGGGACCGTACTAGCTCAGACCTTAGGGTAGTTGTTGTTGTCATTTTCCTTTTTTTGGTACTTTACCTTTGGAGTTTTTGTGGCTTATATCATTTACTATTGAACATGCATATGGGAATGGGTTATTTTTTTGGATTTACCTTTACTTTCCTCTTCAGTATTGTTTGGGTTGCTATCTTATCTCTCGATCATATAAAAATAAAAAGGATAATGCCTTCCATTTTGTGTGATATTCTATACCCTTGGTGTTGGTCGCCACTCCGGGACCTTTTGAAGGTGGGTTTCGGGGGTCATTATCTCTCCTTCAACTTAAATAAGGAAGGTCCTGGAAATTTGATAACCCTTCCCTCCTTTTGGTGAAGGTGGGTCATGAAAGAATGGTATCATAGGGATGTTCGTGGTTGAGAGATAGGACGGATTCTGGAGTTAGTCATAGTGAGTATTTCATGGGGTGGTAGGGAAACAGTGTTGGGTGACATTGGTGCGTGAATTAGGCCTGGGAAGACCGGCTAGGACACAGGAATTTAGGTCCCCCCTTGATCCGATGCAAGGACTTTGGACCTACCAAACGACCAAGTGAGGCTACACTGATTGCAGGGTAGAGACCCTAGGAAAGGTACTTGCATCATACTGACTTGTGTTCTTATGTTTCATGGGTGTCTTGGGGATTCAAAATAAATAAAGGAGTCTAAGAAAATTTAAGAACAATATTCTACAATACTCGGGCTTAGGCATTCCTTTTTTACCTTGCAGCTATGGCACCTGGGAGGCAACCATGAGTTGTGCGGGAGATCGAGGCCCAGGAGGTTGACTTGACGATCGGCAGAGGACCGACTGAGAGGAGAAGGATGATCAGTGGCAGAAGACGCTTCGAGCCTTTCAGCGATAGACCCTCTGGAATTACGAGGGCATCACCTCAGATATGGAGACGGAGAGCTGGCTAGAGGAGCTGATGATATCTTTCAGCTTGATATGAGCTCCGGTGGAGCATTGGGTTCCTCTGGCTGTGAGCCAGATGTGGGGAGCAGCACGTCAGTGGTGGACGCTTTATCTTGGAGAGAAGAGGGAATCTGAGGTTGTGTGGGCTGACTTCGAGAAGGAGTTCTAGGTGGAATTCCTCTCTTCAATGATGAAGTCCGAGAAGAGGTAGGAGCTACTCTCCCTCCAGTAGGGTAGTATGTTAGTGAGAGATTTGGAGATCAAGTTCAAGAATCTTCTTCGCTTTGCTCCGGACCTATTTCCGGATGAGGAGTCTCGGGTGAGACATTTAGAGGAGGCACTCTGACCTTCTCTTCAGTACGTTGTTACCCCCTTCACCCTACCGACATACTTAGAGGTGCAGAAGACAACTGAAGTAGTGGAGATGATGCACACGTTGGGAGGTGTGTCATGAGAGGGGATCCAGTTGGGCTCATCAAAGGGGAAGGCTGTCAGCCGCAGGCCTCCAGCATCAAGGCCCTCTAGGTTCCGACCAGCAGGGAGCAGGCCGCAGCAGTTCCAGTTCCGACCTCCCTGTCCACACCCTTTTCCTTTGGGCCTAGGACCGAGGTGCTTCATCTGTGGTAGCCATAGTCACCTTAAAAACCAGTGCTCGGACAGAGTACATTACGATGGGGGTGGGCAGGTCCATCACCCACCTTAGCAGCAGAAGTTCCCGGCTAGGCCCTTTCAGCAACGACAGTAGGGGCAGCGAGCTCCTGCCCCTCCAAGGGCATACATTGCAGGAGGAGGCTGACCTCATGGCGCTCTTTAGGGACCTCGACTCGAGCATGTTTGGGGAGGTGTCCGCCAGCCGAGAGGTAGAGGAGCTAGGTGTGGGTAGTTACATGTCGTGGAGGCAGCAGTTCCAGTAGGGCCAGAGGTCATTCGAGGTACGATCAGCTTGTTCAGTACCCTTGTATATGAATTGTTCGATACAAGATATTAGCACTCCTTTTTTACACCTAGTCTGGCCCATGCTCTAGTTTTAGACGCTGAGAGACTTCTAGTGCCCCTGGTGCTAAGCACACCAGTCGGAGGACAGACCGACTTGTTGTATGTTTGTCGAGGGTGCAGACTAATGATAGGTCCACGTCAGTCAGTCAGGGATCTTCTACTATTGCAGATACAGCCATATGATGTCATCCTAGGCATTGAATGGTTGTTCTATGTATGTTCCGTCATTGACTGCTTCCGAGGAAAGTTTTTGTTTTCAGACTTGGGCATCCGATGGGTGACTTTCATCAGCGAGCGGAGTTTCCAGGGAATAAGCAAGCGAGGGGAACCCCTCCTCTCCTTGCTGGCTGAGATGTCAGTGGAGTCGGTGGATGCAGAAATGGTGTAAGTCCCAGGGATAATTAGTGAGTTTATGGACGTCTTCCCTAAATAGGCAGCAACTCTGCCCCTCGATGTGATGTTGAGTTCGGGATAGACTTGCAACCTGGTGCCCGTCTGATTTCGATGGCTCCCTATTGGATGGCACCTTCTGAGTTGCGGGAGTTGCGGATCTATATTGACGATCTGATGAATAAGGGTTTTGTTCGTCCGAGTGTGTCACCGTGGGGTGATCTTTTTTTGTTTGCGAATAATGCGGATGGTGGTCTAAGGCTGTGCATAGACTACGGGAGGCTGAATCAGGTGACGGTAAAGAATCGCTACCCTCTCCCAAGGATAGAAGATCTCTTTGACCAGATAAGGGGAGCAGGTTGGTTCTCGAAGATCGATCTGTGGTCTGGATATCACCAAATGAGGGTGAAGGAGGGCGAAATCTTGAAAACAGCCTTCAGGTGCAGATATGGCCACTTTTAGTTCGTGGTCATGTCGTTCGGCGTTACAAACGCTCTAGCCGTGTTCATGGGGCTCATGAACTCCGTCTTCCGGGAATATCTGGACCAGTTCGTAGTCATGTTTATTGATGACATCTTGATCTAATCAAGATCAGAGGAGGATCATGCTGAGCACTTGAGAATGGTTTTAGAGGTCCTCTGACAGCACCAACTCTATGGGAAGTTGTCCAAGTGAAAGTTCTGGACATGAGAAGTGCATTTCCTTTGGAACATGGTGTCTGAGCAGGTTATAGAATTGGAACCATCGAAGGTCGAGGTATTTGTTTCATGGGAAACAGCCAAGAACATGGTGGAGGTTTGTAGTTTCCTCGTGTTGGTAGGTTAATACTAGAGGTTCATTCCCAACTTTTATCGAGTTGCGGCACCCTTGACTACCTTTACTAAGAAGGACTAGGCTTTCGTATGGGACGACCAGTGCGAGGCAGCCTTCAGCTATCTGAAGGATAATTTGGTTAGTTCCCCAGTGCTGAGGTTTCCAGAAGAAGGGGTATCATATGAGGTGTTCTGTGATGCTTCAGGGCAAGGCCTCGGATGTGTGTTGATGCAGCAGCAAGGGGTGATCTCCTATGGGTCTAGGCTGTTACGTCCCCATGAGCGTAACTATTACACACATGACCTAGATCTCATGGTGGTCGTGTTCGCACTAAATTTTTGGGGCACTACCTCATTGAGGAGTGCTTCGAGGTCTTCACGGATCACAAAAGCTTGAATTATATCTTCTCCCAACGAGACCTGAACTTATGGTAGTGAAGGTGGATGGAATTCCTTCAAGACTACGACTTTGAGATTTCCTACACCTCGGGAAAAGGGAATGTGGTGGCTGGTGCTTTGAGTAGGAAATCATGGAAGGATGCAGTCTGATAATCGACAGATACTTGGAAGGCGATGGAGGAGTTGGCTTCCCTGCACCTGGATGCTTGGATAGAAGGTGGTATAGGTTTCCTATATCAGATGACAGTACAATCTTCTCTATTGCGGAAGGTAGAGGAGTCCTAATGGGGAGACTCAGAATGTGAAGTGATGTGTGACTGAGTTGACCAACTAAATGCTCTAGAAGGGTGGACGGAGGATGGTCAGAACCGGATGCTTTTCTAAGGAAAGTTGTTTTTTCTAGAGGCAATGCACGGAAAAGTTCTTAGTGAGTTCCACAACTCACCCCTATCGGTGCACCCGGGAGTTTCCATGATGTACCAGGGCTTGAGGAGAAAGTTCTGGTGGCCCGGGGTGAAACGGGAAGTAGCAGAGTTCATAGCAAAGTGCCTAGCGTGTCAGCAGGTGAAGGCTGAACATCGTGTCCCAGGCGGCTTATTGAAACCTTTAGATGTCCCCGACTGGAAGTGGGCGTACATCTTGATGGATTTTGTCACGGGGCTACCCAAAGTTCAAGGAGGCTGTGACACTATCTGGGTAGTGGTGGATCGGTTGAAGAAATCGGCCCACTTTCTGGCGATCAAGGATTCGAGTGCAGTGGATGCTTTAGCACGAAGGTACGTAGATGAGGTGGTGCGGTTGCATGGAGTTACGAGATCCATAGTCTCGGATAGGGATGTGTGGTTTACCTCATGAGTCTAGAGAGGATTGCAGCATGCTTTTGGCACCCAGCTATGTCTTAGCACTACTTTCCATCCCCAGATAGATGGACAGATAGAGCGCACCATCCAGACCTTGGAGGACATGCTACGGGCATGTATTCTGGATTTTGGGGGATCGTGGGTGTGACACTTTCCTCTGGTAGATTTTGCCTACAATAATATCTATCACTCTACCATTATCATGGATCTATTCTAAGACTTATACGGGAGGCCATGTCACTCACCCGTGTGCTGGACTGAAGTTGGGGAAGCGAGTGTTCTTGGTCTGAAAGAAGTGCAGAGCACGACAGAGGTGGTTCAACTTATACGGGAAAGGATGAAGGCGGCATAGGATCGACAGAAGTCATATGCCGATAATAGGAGGAGACCCTTAGAGTTCTGGGTTGGGGACCACGTATTCTTGAT
Source organism: Viscum album (assembly GCA_963277665.1). Lineage (NCBI taxonomy): Eukaryota > Viridiplantae > Streptophyta > Magnoliopsida > Santalales > Viscaceae > Viscum > Viscum album. The sequence continues at coordinate 1,275,047,392 of OY728162.1, read as the reverse complement.
GGTCTCCACTCGGCGTGGACAATGGAGGTTCGCTAAGGGGATCAAGCTCTCTTCCAGATTCATAGGACCCTTCGAAGTGTTGTGGCGGGTCGGAGAAGTGGCTTATCATCTAGAGTTACCACCGCCACTACTAAGGATACATGGCATCTTCCATGTGTCCCAGCTCCATCGGTATCTGCATGACGATTCACACACACTTGACTAGGGAGAGCTAGATATCAAAGACAATGCAATGTTCCTGGATCTACTAGTGATTATTGAGGATCATGAGGAGAAGGTGCTTCGTGGATGAACCATTCTTTTTGTTCGTGTGTTTTGGAGGCATAGTGGGATTGAGGAAAGTACCTAGGAACTGGAAGCAGAAATGCGTGCCCAGTACCCATAGTTGTTTTGAGTTTTTTTTTTGTTCTATTTTGTACTTTCTATGATGGAACTCTTTACCTTGTTAACTATGGAATGTGTGGTTTTACTTTTCTATGGATGTGTGGGAAGTATCCTAAGATATGGGGAGGGGAGGACCTAATCCCTAGTTAAGACGCATTAGAGTGGATGTGCCTAAACCCGTGTGGGCGATTCAGAGCCACCCAAAGTGGATAGTATCTTAACCTGGAAGAAGGGAAACCCCTCACCACATGACCAGACAGTTTAATCCTTTATTTTACGGTGATTGTAAGTGTTCAGGTTCACTCTTGAGAGGTATCTTATGGGGCAGTTGTTCGGACCCCCCCCCCCCTCCATTCTTCAAGTCTGGTTTTAAATTCTTGAGGGCGAGAATGCTTTGAGAGGTATCTGATGTGATGACTCGGACCCTCGAGTTCCAACCCTTTTCCAAATTTCAGATCCTAGGGGTGACGTCTCGGTGGTAGGACGTCATTTCGGGGCACGACCGATCGGTGTCACCCAGCCTTGTCAGTTTCTTTTCTACAGTTCTCTTTGTAACGACTCTTTGGGATTTTAAACTTTTTCAAGTGGTTCAAAGCCATTTAAAATCCCATAATTAATACCCAATAAATCCCGAGGGACCTCCTCAATGGAGAATTAAATAACAATTAATTCTGTCATGTGTAACCACCCAACCGCATAGGGAACCACGATCCGAGTTTAAAGCCGTTCAAATTTCCATATCCTGTAACAACGGGATCTTATCTATATATAACATGGGAATTTCTTCTTCCTTCTTCTTCCTCTTGGATGGATTCCTTTCTTCTTAGTACTTTTGGAGTTCCTGATCTCCCTCCCCTGCGAGTCGCTCTTTTCCTTGATTCTTGGCGCGTGGAGAAGAACTTCGATCTTTGATCAATCAAGTAGGGTTTTCCTTCGCCTCTCCTTTATGTGTATCATGCAGGGTGGGTACGCTTTGCCTCTGTGAGAATTAATGAAACCAAACTTAATGAAGATGATGAACAGAATTTTAAAGGATGAAGGGGGGGTGATCGATGTTTCTGCTGCACTACCTTTATGTTGTATGTGTTGTGGATTGTGTGGGCCTATGCTCACTAAAAATCATGGTCGTTGGTGGTCTTTCGTTGCGCACTAATGAACCTTTGTTTTCCATGAAGATTAAATGACTTAACCTAGAAATTGTTTAATCACGTAAACCCAGTTGGTTTAAATGGATGTTCAGTAAAACAAGAATCCCAGTGTGAACACCCCGGTTAACAAACAGAAAGAATAACGTAATGAATGATGTGCTTGAACCTGGAAGTTTCTCTACTCTATTTTGTTCATAGGGGAATTGTTCTGTTTCTCTTCTTATGGGGCAATGTTGGTGAGGATGGGATCCTCTGGTGCGGCATGGTTGTTGGTTGTGAATCTGGGGTTGTGGTTGCTCTGCTTATATCACGAATTGGGGAGGAATCCTATATCATTATGAATTGGTGGGTTTCTGGGTTTGGGGATGTGGGGTTGTGTCTCGGGGTTTTCTTTGTTTCCAGTACTTCAAGGGATCTCACTTATCCCTTTTGTGAGATTTTCTTTGGTTCCAATACTTTGAGGGATCTCACTAATCCCTTTTGTTGATGCAACTTTACAAGAGAACTAGGTGTGAATGCTAAAACTTTTGTTTGCCTGTTTCTTTTTTTTTTTGCATGTGGTTATGTCTATTAGTTGCCCAACAGTGTAGAATTCACCCTAATTAGATCACTTGAACATGAAAAAAAAATGGTTGAGTGGGGAATTAGTTTGGGAATGATTTGTGACTTGGTCGTGAGTGTCGTGGCTTCTTTTGTGAATAAATAGTAACAAGGGTGTTTATGCTTAGGTTTTGGAACCCCTAGGTTAGGATGAGTGTTTGTTACCAATACTTATATATGTTGCTTTTATGTTTCTTATTCGCACTCCACCCAAGTTGAGAACTTAGCGCCGAACACCTCATTTCATGGGGAGGGTTTTTTTCCAACACTCCTATGAGTGGTTGGTTATTAGCTGCTTTTCTTCTCCCTTTCCTGAATAGCCCAAGACTCTTCGGGCAGGCTGTGATGGCCTAAGGTCCATTATTAGCCCAAGAATCTTTGGGCAGGGTAGTTGTGGTGGTTGGCCAAGGTGTTTGCGGGCATGTTGTTTCCCAAGTGTCTTTGGGATGACGCCCAGGTGTCTTCGAGTGTGGCATTAGTTGTTTTGTCCCAGGTGTCTTCTGGTGTGGCAGTAGTTGTTCTGGCCCAGGTATGTGTGGGCGGGGTTTGGCAGTGGGACTGCGGTGACAGAATGGCAGGATTGGTTCGATGCGTAGGATGTCTTCAATAACCAGTGGAAAAGTGGCACGGGGTACCCAAATATCGATGTGATATTAGTATACTTTACTTTCCTTGCGTTATTTGGGGAGTGTGCTTTTGTGAGGCTTGGGTGGATAGTTTACCTTGCTATATGTTTTGGTTATCTCTTTTCTCACAGGGCATTAGAATGCCTCTCCACTTGTGCACGAGAGCTTTTGGTTTCCCCTACTGAGTATACTTGTATGCTCACCCTACATATATAAAACTGCTTTCAGGATTCCAGGACGACTTCAGGGATCGTGCGGGACCTTACTAGCTCAGACCTTGGGGCAGTTGTTGTTGTCGTTTTCCTTTTTTTGGTACTTTACCTTTGGAGTTTTTGTGGCTTGTATCATTTACTGTTGAACATGCATATAGGAACGGGTTATTTTTTTTGGCTTTACCTTTACTTTCAGCTTTGGTATTGTTGGGGTTGTTATCTTATATATCAATCCTATAAAAATAAAAATAGTAATGCCTTCCATTTTGTGTGAGATTCTATACCCTTGGTGTTGGTCACCACTCTGGGACCTATTGAAGGTAGGTTTCGGGGGCCATTATCTCTCCTTCAACTTAAAAAAAGAAGGGCATGGCAATCTGCTATCTCTTCCCTCCTTTTGGTGAAGGCGAGTCGTGACAGTAGAAGTGATAAAGAATTTAAAAGAGAAGAAAAGGGAATTTACCTCTTGAAGCATTTATCCTTGAGGGCCTCCTTTGGGATTTTGGAATTGGTCATTTTATGAGACCAGAAACATTAGAATGTTGAAAGGGATAAGGATAAGTGAAATATTCATAGTATATTTGAGCAATATGGTTTAGTGTTATAAAATTAATTTAATTAATGAATCGTTTTATATAATTAAGGTGAGGGGAAATTTAGGAATTACTTAAATTATTAACATATAAATACACAAAATATTGGGTTAAATACTTCTAAAATACCTAAAAAACATAGGAGACCTCATTTTTTACTAAATCTTATCATTTTAGGCCCTGTTCAATATTTTTTTATTTTTAAATAATTCAATAAAATATTTTATTCATGAGAAATAATTCTTTTCAAAATAAACACTATTAATAACAATGACTTTAAAAACATAAAGAAAACATTACAATTCGAACCAAATATTTTTACTGTATCATAGAAATGTCTTATTTATCTGTAGAATTCATAGAGTACCTTAAAAATATCCAATGTAATTTATTTTAATATTTTTAATATCATTTATTTTATTTTCTATTAAATTAATAATTTTTGCATCATCGTTGTGCAATCCTTTAAGGTATTTATTAATTCCATAAAAATTAAAAATAAATTTTCAAGAAGAATGTCAATTAATTATGAAATAATGGATTTTTTTTTGAATCTCTATTTTGGAAAACCATACATTAATTTATTATACTAAATATAAATTAAAGTCTGAACAACTTGTCTTTATTTTAAATAAAATATTATAAAGGTATTAAAGTGAATCAAGTGGGTCCAAAAGGTCCCAAATTTGAATCCAAATAATATATTTTCTGAAAATTACAAATCAAAACAAATTTATTCATATTTTTTCATCATTTAAGGGTTGTTATAATTTTAATTAAAATCATTTTATTTATTTTTCTTCCTCTTCCACAAGCACTGCATCAACATTGCCTAAGAATTAATGTTAATTATTTAAAATATATAAATTAAAAATAAAATACCATGATTTATATAAATAGTTTATATTTAAATAGAATATCAATAGTCAAATATATCTTCTATGTAACACCATACTAAAAATAATATAGTTATTAAAATATGAATATGACATTTTTGTCTTTTCCTTAAATAAAATATTATAAATATCAAAACCTCGTCCAAAAGGTTCCAAAAAATATAAATAAATTTATATCATGATAATAAGTTTATTAAGTTAAAAATTGACACTTATATTCATTAATTATGTATAATTAATATTTTAAATGTCAAGATAACTTCATTAATTTGATAATTTTTCTTTTCTTACCTTGTTCAAACATTGCACAAGCATTTGGATAAGATTCATGTTATATATCTCTAAAATTGGAAACTACCTGCCAAAAAAATCAGTTACACATAGTAATTAACAAATAATTTGTGAAAAAAAATTTGACACCAAATTATTATATTTAAGGAAACAAATTTGACTTCGCCAACACTACGCAAGCACTGCATCGGCACTGACACTAATTTTTATAGTTATTATGAAATAAATTATAACTTACATTTTCTGAATTACTTCTATAAAAAAATTATCTTATAATATAATTATTTGGTTATTCAATATGTTTAATAAATTTTATATCATAATTATGTCTGGACATAGACACAAAAAAATATCATATTGTTTAAATAAAACTGTATTTTTTACTATTCACCAAAAATTTAATATTTTTAAAAAATTATCTAAATTTCACCATATACTAATTTTGATATTGTGATTTCAAATATGAAGTTAATTTTATAAAATAAATTTTATAAAAGTTCAAAAAATTATATTATTTATACATAAAAAAGCAATAAATAACATTTTCTTGAAGAAGAAAATGTGTGAAGAATAAAATGGATTTACTATAAAATAGAATGAATTTAATAAAAATATAATACATATTTAGAAATAATTTATTAATACATTTTAAATGTGTATGAACATTATATATTTAATAATGTCATTAATACTATTTATTATATCCAATTTAATGGCTAGGTTATAATGGCCACTCTTAAATAATAAGATTCTTTGATTTTTAAAGCTCGATGTGGATCATTATGTTCCCTATAGTGTTTCCTTCTTAAAAAAAATTGGATGTTACAGTTAGTGTGTCTTTATTTTGGGTTTTGCATATTGACACTTGACACATATATGGAATGACATATCTATTACTTTAGTTTGGATGTTGTTTCCGTGTTTTGGTTTATCATGTGATACTAGTGTGTATTGGTTATGTCATTTGATAATTGTTTATTTATTTCCACTATTGTTTAACTTTGATAAATATGGTATCGTCTCCCCGTGTTGAATATTTGAACCTCACTGATAGTCGGCAGCCCCTGGCATATGGGGAGATGCTCCTGAGGTCATGAAACCAACCGGCTCAGGGCACTAGTGTGTGGCATCCGGGTCGAGACGTTGCACATACACACATACATACACATAGAAATACATGTACACGTATATACACATACACTTACTTATATATACATACACATATACACATAAATATGCATAGACATAAATGTACATATACATACATATACACATACCCATTCATATAAACATAAACGTAAACATAAATGTAAACATACAGATACACATACACATACACATACACATACACATACACATAGACATACACATACACATAGACATACACATAGACATACACATACACATACACATACACATACACATACACATACACATACACATACACACACACACACACACACACACATACACATACACATACACATACACATACACATACACATACACATACACATACACATACACATAAACATACACATACACATACACATACACATATACAAACACATACACATACACATATACAAACACATACACATACATATACACATGCATATACACAGATACATACACAAGTACACATACATGCACACATAAATATATATTCATACACATACACATACCAATACACATACATGCATATATATACACATACATATACATGTCCACACATGTATACACATAAAAATACATACATATAATTATATTCACATGTGCATGTATGCAGATTCATATGCATATATACAAATACTATATAAAAATACACATGCCACATACACAAATTTACACATACATACACATATATACACATACACCTATACATAAACATACATCACTAATATAGAACTAGCCTATAACAGCATTTAAAATAGGCTTTGTCGGTGTTAAAAATCATTTCCAGTTTGAGCGATGTTAAAAGAATTATGCCTTAATCATAACTTTTTGTTTAGTGCTGATAAAGGATTCCTATAAAGGGATAAATCTAAAGTGATGATAAATGGGACCTTTATCAGAATTTTAGATTTACTGTTCTTAAAGGTCATGAAGCTACTGCATAACTGCAACATACATATAACAACAATCCAAGACAACAAACATATATGAATTCAAAAGTATTTAAATCTAGATAGAAATAAAAATATAACATTTCACTAACATTTTAATTCAAATTTTACATTGATGTTATATTTACAATTGATAAAAACAAATTAAAACCAATATACAAAATTGTAACTCTAATAGAATGATTTCTCCAAATATCAACCTCTAAATAAATGTTTTTCCCTGAAATAAAACTAATGTTCATTTTAGAAAAAATGTATAGAAAGATAAAAAAATACAATTTTAATGTTATATAATCCACATATGATAAATTATATTATAAATTACTATATATATTAATGATATTATTAGTTATACTATTAATTTTATTATTAATAAATATATTGTAAATTTATATTAATTATTACCAATTAATTATACTATTAATTAATAATTATATTATGATTTATTAATTAAATTATAAATTAATAATATATACAAATTATATTGTTAATTATTAAATATATTAATGATGTGTGGTCGATTCATATACACCACAAATGAAATTTGGATCATTTTCCAATTGTTTGAAAATAATATGAGCTCGTTTTGTCTCTTTTGGCAACATAATAAATGTTTTAAACTAAAATGACATTTTTTATTAAAAACATTTATGAAAATTCATACCCACCACCTCGTGTGTAATATTGATGTGCCGTCAATTCTTAAAATTCATAGATTAATTAAGGATTTTTTTTAAAAGTTTGAAAATAATACAATTTTTTTTCTCAATTTTTACAATGTGAAACACATTTTAAACTAAAATATCCCTTCTATATTGAAAACACACACATCGAGTAATACTAGCCACATCATGTTTTATATTGATGTGTGGTCAATTAATATGCATCATAAATGATTAATGGATCATTATCCTAAAATTTTAAAATAATTTGAGCTCATTTTCTCAGTTTTGTCCCTTTGATGATCATTTTAAACTAAAATTGCTATTCCATATTTAAAACATGCACTTTTAGTCATACCATCCACATTTTGTGTCATATTAATTTGTTATTAATTTCTTCACATCATAAATTAATTATGCATCATTTGCCTAATGTTTAAAAAAAATGCATGCTCTTTCTCTCATTTTAGTATGTGTGACATTCATTTTAAACTTAAATGACACTTTTATATTTTAAACACACACTTCTTATTATATCAACCACAACGTGTGTCAGACTGGTGTGTGGTAAATTATTTAACATCACAAATAAATTTTTGATTTTTTTAATATTTTTTTTAATAATAAAATATTATTTTCTTGGTTTTGTCTAGTGAAAAACATTTTAAACTTAAATGAAACTTTTATATTGAAAACACACACATCGAGTCATATCGTACACATCATGGTTCAGATTAATGTGTGGTGGATTGATACATGTCAAAATTTAATTATAGATCATCATCCTAAATTTTGAAATAAATTAGGGCTTGTTTTTTTAGTTTTGGATATTGTGGTATGTTTTAAAATAAAATGAAACTTTTTTTTATTAAAAACATGCACTTCATGTCATACTAGCCACATCATGTGTCAAATTGACATACAGTTGATTACTAAATATAGAAAAGGAATTAATGATCATTTTACTAATGCTTCAAAACAATTTGATCTCTTCTTATTGGTTTTATTTATGTGATTGACATCTTAAACTAAAATGAAACTTTTATATTGAAAACAAACACTTCGTGACATATTGACCACATCATGGGTCAGATTGACACGAGGAAAATTATTAAAACTCCAAAAATAATTAGGGATTGTTTTTCTATATTTTGAAAACATTTTTAGATTTTTTTCTGGGTTTTGGTTATGTGAATTTAATTTTAGACTAAAATTGAACTTCTATTTTGAAATCACGCACTTTGATTATACCTTCCACATCATGTGTCATATTGGCATGAGTTAAACTCTTATACCACATAAATGAATTATGTAATTTTTCCCCAATATTTAAAAATATTTTGAGCTCATTTTCACTATTTTGAATATGTAGATCATGTTTAAACTGAAATGACATGTTCATATTAAAAACACACACATCAAGTCAAAACTACAACATCATGTTTCAAACTGACATGAGGTAAATTTATACACATCACAAATGAATTATAGACAATTTTTATAAAGTTTGAAAACAATATGAGCATGTTTTCTTATTTTTGGCTATGTGATGCATATTTTAAACTAAAATTGCACTTTTATATTTAAAAAACACTTTTAATTATAACGGTCACATCATGTGTTGGATTTATGTGTGATTGATTCCTATATAAAAAATAATTATGGATCATTTTCCTAAAGTTTGAAAACATTCTAAGCTCATTTTATTAGGTTTGGTAATGTGACACCTAATTTAAACAAAAAAATAGTATTTTTATATTGAAAACATGAATTGATAATCATACCAACCACACCGTGTGGGGAATGGACATGCAGTTTATTTCTACACATCAAAAATTAATTAAGGAACATTTTACTAAATTTTGAAACCAATACAAGATGTTTTCTCGGTTTTGGATATTTAATGGGAGTTTTAAACTAAAATGACACTTCTATATTGAAAACACGCACTTTGATTCATACCGTTCACATAAATTATTGAATTAATTTGTGGTCTATTCCTATAAATCACAAAGGATTATGGATTATTTTAGTAACATTTAAAAATATATAAACTTGTTTTATCTGTTTTGTCTACTGATGCGCATTTTATACTTAAATGACAATTTTATATTGAGAACCTGAACTTTGATTCATATAAGCCACATCATGTGTCATATTGATGTGTAGTTGATTAATATATATCACAAAGGAATTATGGAATATTTTCCTAAATCTTGAAAATAGTACAAGATTGTTGTCTTGGTTTTGGATATTGACACATGTTTTAAACTAAAGTGACAATTTTTTATTGAAAAAAATAACTTTGTGTCAGGCCAGATAAATCATGTGTAAAATTAACATTCATTCAATTCATTAATTTCATAAATAAATTATGTATCATTTTTATAAAATTCAAAAACAATATATCCTAATTTTCTTGGTCTTGGCTATGTGATGTGCATTTCAAACTAAAATGGAACTTTTAAATTGAAACTACATTTCAAGACATACTGACCATATAATGAGTTATATTGACATGTGTTAGACTCCTACATTTCTCAAATAAATTATGGATCATTTTTATAATGATTTTTTAAATCCAAGATCACTTGGTTTTGGTTATGTGAACAATGTTTTAAACTAAAATGGAACTTTTATAATGAATACATGTACTTCAAGGCATACCAACCACATCGTGTGTTGGATTTATGTGTGTTTGATTCCTACACATCCTAAATTTATTATGGATTATTTTACTAATTTTTTAAGAAAATACAATCTCGTATTCTCATTTTTGGATATATGACATGAGTTTTAAACTAAAATATAATATCTATATTGAAGGAAAAAAATGTAATTTAAAAGGCTATGAGTCCGGAAGTACCTTCCCAGTAGTTTTTAATTCATATTTAGATTTTTTTTGTTCCAATTATCCTTTACCTATTTCCTTATATCCATTACCTCATTTGTAGCCTTGTTGTCGAATCTCTCACGAGCTCGAGTAGCTTCAGAGATATTACTAGCTCTATTATAATTCATATAGTGTAACCCTCAATTATACTTATCATTGAGAAAAAATTGAAAAATAATATATATAATTATAATAAAAATTATCCATTACCCAAATGTATATATTTTTTTATAGCACATACTAGATCACAAACATAATAGGTAATCACCTCAACATGATGTTGGAAAATTGTCTCACACCATGTAATTTTCCTACACATCTATATAAAAAATTACTTCAAATCTTGAGTATTTAGATTTTTGGAAATATTGATAGTGCTAACAAAATATTGACAAACAAATGATTGACAAATAATTTAAATGAAATTGTATTTACCTTCACAAAATTACTTGTTTGGGGATGCATGTCTTTTGCTGGTATATGATATCTTTCACAAATTTAGAAATACAATATCCGTAATTATTGTCATTATTTTAATTTGGACACTATAGAAACATTGACCAAAATATCTAAATTATTTTGAAATATTTTTTTATTGTCAAATATTACTGTATATACCTTAATAAGTTTTCATTAGAAGAAATCCATAGTGTTGTTATGTTTCCTCACCCACCAAATACCACAATTTATTCAATATTTATCAATCACCCTATCATAAAAAATTTCTCATAAAAACATAAAATGAAACATATAATTTAATTTTTATCAATAATTTTTTGATTTCAGAGCATTAAAAATTCATAATAGACATCATGTGTGGTCTATTTGATGGAAATTCTTGAATTGGATCCAAAAACTAAATATTTGGGGAATATAAATTGATTGTGATGAGAATATATTGCTTCCTACAAAACAAAAACAAATAAGTAAAAAAATAAAGAAAAATATATTTTTAAATGATTATATTGTAGACTCTTACCACTGAACTATATGCATTAAGAGGATTCAATAATTTTTTTTTCAAATGCTCGCTTAGTGAATCTCTTTTATTTTCAATTTGCATCAATTCAAAAGAAACGTTTTTGATATAAGTGATAGAGGGATTAATGAGTCCAAATATTGGTTCAAAGGGTTTTCCCTTTATATATTAAAAATATATATAGCTATAGAAAATAAGAATAATTCTTAATTTTTATGAGAATAGTATATCATTTTTTATACTGACAGATTATTGAAATGTACCTCATTTATTTATTAACAACTGAGACTTCCAGCCATTAAAACTTGATAATATCATTTATACTCTCCAGATAAACCATATATATAATGACATATCCAAATATTTATTCCTCACATTAAATATAAGAAATATTTCTATCTTTAAATGTCTTATCTCCATGAACTTGTTATGTTAATATATGTTGTAGTAGAACTAGTGGGGTTAAGGTACTCTCAGAAGGTCGTTTTGATTTCATTGTCGATTAATTTTATTTCTTTTATCCAACCTTCCATTTCCACTTCATTTTATTCCTATATAATAACATACCTCATTTCAAACAATTTTTCATCACCTATAAATTTTTTTTCATTTCAAAAATAAATTAATGACATACCACATGTATCTTTATAAGATAAGATGGCCATAATACAAAAGTTCCAATAGCATTATCAAATATGGTAACATCTAGATCATTAAGTGGAATAGTTGAATCCATGTTTAATTTTTTAGATACTTAAATACCAAATATAGTGTGATTTTATGGGTGTTATTTATTGTTTACCATTTATAATAGGATATTTTACACCATACCCCTCACAAAAAGGTTGTGTGTGGGTGTTGATTGATATAAATCACATACAACATCACTATGTATAATTTTAGTAATATAATGTTTTTTAAAGTTGTTTGACTCACATTTAGGAGAAAGATTAATGAATAAAATAATTACCTCATGTAAGGATAGTGGTTGAGGGGATTTAATAGCCTCAAATATAGTGGGATCATTTGTCTCTTTAGGGACAGACTTTTGTCCAATTACTAGTTCACTTTGATCATTTCTCTTATATTGGTTCACTAAACTAGACTAGAAAATAATATATTTCAAAGAAATTTTTTGAGTATTAATGATTCTCATCATCTCATAAGTATATACTTGTATATTTTTCTTCTTGAAATATGTTCGAGTTGACACTCCAAAACCAACACCTCTAATAAGGCCATATTGTTTCAGCCACTTCAAATCTATTGAAAGTAATCATTACTCAGGAAAAATCAATGTTGATTATTGTAAATAAATCATATAAAAATCATAAAAACATAAAAATATGTTTTTATGTAATACTATTATATATAATAAAAAATTTATATTATTTCATACTTATACATTATTCTCATACTACTTGTTTGTTTTCATCAACTAGTTTACCCTATTTATTTACCCAGGCCTCCTTACGTAGCCAATGACATAGGATAAAAGTGGCTTCGGATTTTGATTCATCAATATTCATAAAAAATGTAATATATGTTCATGAATATCACATGACACTTTTATTGTAGATTTAAAATACATACCATTTTATTATCAAGTGAAGTGTGCCTCATCCTTACATTATAGTAAGTGTATAAGGGTTTAATTCAGGTTGTTTATTTTTATCACTCCTTTATTTTTTTCATAATTTAAAATTTTTGAATCAAAGTGGATAGTATAAATATTTTCAAAAAAATATTATTGATTATAATCCACTTTAAATAATTAATCATCATGGTGACTGATAAATTATTTCAATGCTTCCTAGTCTATAATGTGTGCATACGTAACTTGTGGGTGGGTGTTTACTTTCCCCTCAACATGTTTGAGATGATACTTTGTAAGAAGTGTCTAGAAGTCCCTATGATATATTATAGTGACTATTAATTCATATTTCCTATAGAAAACATCTAAAATAAAGGAACTCTATAATGGATAAAGAAAATTTAATAAAAGTTTTATTATATAATTTTTTAGTAAAATAGAGAAATTATATCATAAAATTCCCTTAATATCTTCCCATATGGTTCTCTTTAATATAGGAACAACATTTTTACATGTATCTATAATAGTTGAAACATTCATTCCCAATGTAATACCAATGAAACTAATGAGAATTTCCTTATTTGGTTCAATAGGTTGGCTTCATTCATTCCATCCAACATCAAATTATATACCTTTACTTCTTTCCTTGATAATTTTAGTTAACATAGTGATGTTGTACTATTATTGTTTTTCATCAACATGTTGTTGATCCCATAATAATTATGTAGTTTTAGAATCAATAATCTGTTATTCTCTGTGATTGGTAACATCATCTTGTGTTGAATCCATTATCTATATTAATAGTTAAAAATTTAATTTATATTACATAAATTCAGTAGAGAAAACATAATGTTTTTAAGAAAGTATATTATATTAAAAACACCCATTGAACTCTCTATTGTTTCTTTAAAGGTCAATTTTATTTGGATCCTCTATTGAGTATCCAAATCCCTTATTTGTGGTCCTCTATAACATACAAGACAATGAAAACATTTGGAGAACTAAGAAATTATTTTGATCTCATAATTAAAGGGTCATCATAAATTGAATTTTCCTCTCATCGTTCAGTTGTTCTAGTTACAACTAAGAAAATCGATAAATAAATGTTTTCTTGATTAAAGATGTAAAATAAATGAACTTCCTGTGATGACATTATAAATGTCTCATCCTTATACCCTTCCATACTAAAATTTACTTTATAAAGCCCAATTAATCTACTTTCACTTCACTCATGTTGTCAACCCATTTTAAATGGAAAATTAGAACTTGAAATTTTTTTTAATCCAACTTGTATATCTATTCGATGATTTGGAAATATGACATATTTTCATAAATTTTATTTATATCCTTGGAATATGATAAGTTTTTCATTTTCACCATAAGATTAACTGAACTATTTTTCATCATAATATGTTCATATTATTCCTTTTTATATAACATATAACAATTAATTAAACTACTAAATTAAGATATAATATTTTTATTTCGTCCCCCGGCTAGTCATCAAATTCATATTGTAATTGAATTTATATTTTCATAAAACTCCTTATAAATATGATCTCAAAACCATCTTATAAATTGTTGATTACGTTTTTTTGATACCCATCCTTCATACCTTGATGGATTTAAATGTCTAAAAATTACTTTTTCTAATTAAACATATAGAGAAACCTCATAACTATTTTATAAAATGTAATTTTGAGGGTACTTCTGATTTTTTATGGTAATTGTAACAATATATATTCAAGAAGTTTCTTCACCCATAAAGTATTTGTTGTGATGAAATTTTGGGAGACCAATTCTATCAACATATAATAAGTAATAAATATATAATTCAATATGTTCTTCAATAATATATTTTTCTACAATACAACCTTCTGGATGACATTGATTCTTGATTTAACCATTCAAAATATTCATATACCGTTTAATGGGATAAATCTATTTGTAATCGAAAAGAACACCTGGTTTAATATATCTAACCAGGTGAACTTTCAGGTGGACCATTATATCAATAAATTATAGTAAGAAAAAATCTCTAATTCAAATAATATGATCACAATCTCTGTATTCATGATTTTAATCTTTTTTGGGTCAATAAAATTACTACATATGGCTTTGAAAATGAAGCAAAGTCCAGTTAATTTATTTCATACATTTTTAGGTAAAATGATATGTAAAGTGAAATGCTTAAAATATATCATCAAAACAAGAAAATTGTGTGATTATATAACCATTATATTTAACTTATTCATTGATGCTACATTCTTGATATTTTATGAATACCCCGCTAGAAATTTTACACCATTAAAAAAATTATAAAATTGAAATTTTGATTATCTAGATAGAGTTTAACCTACTAGAGGAAAAAAAGTTCATATTTAACACATCACTATATTCAAATATTACTTTATCCACTTTTCAATAATTTCTAATATAGAATTGATAATATCAATTTTTTTGTTTTTGAAAGGTTTATTAATTCTCCAATAATACTATAAAATACATTTTTTTCTACACTCATGACATCAAAAAATGTATAAGGTACAAACAATTATAGTATGGTAATTCAAAAAAATGATCTATTTTTTCAGAAATATGTAATTTTTTTTATAGTAAGGTTTACAAAATATAGATTCAATATCATTTTCATTATAAAATATTTGACCACTCTTCAGTGGAGGTGTTGTTGTACCTTTTTCTATATTCCCATAGAATGATGTCTTCCAAGATCAGTATTTATTTCGGCGGCAAATCATTTTTTTTATTTTTCAAAGCCGGTTTAAGGAAAACCGGTAACCATACAGATTCTCAAATTCAAACTTACATATTCAAATTTCAAATTTCATCTCCACCTCCATCATCACCTTGATCCACGAGCCCCGACACATCAAGTGCACCTCGAAATGCAGCACCTCAGGCCACGAAAAGTGCGCCATCCAACCAAAACACATCAAATCAGATCGCCGATGAGAAACACCGGTGACGATCGTCGCCATTACCAACCTAAAAAACGCCGTCGAGCAATATCGACATCCTTCATCACCATCACCATCGGAGGAAACCCGACACCGGATCATCACCGGTCCAAACCAAAAACCATGAGCAAACACAAGCTTATCCGCTCGATATACAATCACAAATCCAAAAAATCAAATGCAAAAGGTGCGAATCACAAACCAGATCCACCAAAAAAATAAGAACATAACAGTGATTCACCATCATCACAGAAAAAACCACGAACGAAACCAAGCAGAAATCAGAAACACCATCCAACCGCGCAAGCAATGCCCTGTTTCTGAAGAACCTGCCGCCACCAACCAAATCGGCCGCTTCAAACACAACAAGACCCCACCACACTCACCTGAGACAAGTCGGGACCCCACGCATCGCCGACGCCTGATCGCGACCATCCGACGCTGAGAAGCTCACCACAGGGCACCAGCGAGCTGCCGAGAACGAACCCAGGAGTGCTCCGAAGAGTATGTCGTCGACAGGGACCGGTCTTACACCCGCAGGTCTGAACCAGCAACCACTGAAGCCCAAATATAAACTCCACAGCAAGGGAAGACCATGAAAATATGTGACGCTACAGAGATCCTGACCAACTCACTGAGCTCGAGGGGAATGTTGCGCCATCTACAGTGAAGGGGAGGCGGCGGTGAGAGGAGAACACTAGACCGGGAACCCTTTACGGGCGCATCCATAACCTCCCCAGTATTTATTTCATTAGGGTAAAAATTTATTATATCCTAAAAAAATATTCTTTAATGAATATTTCAACCTAACTAAGTTTGTAAATTCTATAAAAAAAATGGACACCCCAACTTTATTTTAATGATATAGCCTAAAAAATTTCATAAGACGGAAATTCATTCATTTTCTTATACAACATGGCTCTCAATGTTAATTATTCAC
Source organism: Viscum album (assembly GCA_963277665.1). Classification (NCBI taxonomy): domain Eukaryota; kingdom Viridiplantae; phylum Streptophyta; class Magnoliopsida; order Santalales; family Viscaceae; genus Viscum; species Viscum album. Next base: position 1,275,030,470 of record OY728162.1, on the reverse strand, counting down.
TTATATGAGCATCATTAAATGTAACACCTATATCTGACAACAATTTCAAATATTCAATCAATCGATACAAATAGAAATTAATATCATTACTTGTTTTTTTAGTCCATATATAAGTTTAGAAAACATAATACATTTTTTATTCATGAATAACCATGGTGGAAAGTTAAAATTTACCAACATAACTGCCCATGTATTATGAGTATTAATATTTAAACCAAAATGATTTATTCCATTTCTAGATAACACAATATAGAGGTTCCTAGATTAATTTCCTAATTTAGGATGCTCAAAATCAATTTTATTCCACTAAGGAGAGTCTTTTGGGTCAGATAGTTTCCCATTTTCAATTATTGTGTCTCTGTGCTATATCAATTTTCTAGCAGTTTCCCAACATCCATATAATCATCTAAACCTTAGAATGATAGGAAAGTTCCATACAACTTTTGTAGGATATAATTCATCTTTATTTTATCTATTTTCACCACACATAAAACATTTTCTGATTAATTCATGGTCCTTGTGAAAAAATATGAAATCATTTTTATAGGATTTTATTTTTTTAGAGATCGTTCCAATTAAAAATATCATTTGTTTAGGATTATATTTTTTACAAGGTATCTCATTTTCTTTTGGTACCATATCATTTAGAAGACCAAGAAATTTTGTAAAACTAGTGTCTCTCTATCCCCTACTATCTTTAAAATTATATATCTTCTATATAACTGATAATGTTGTATATTTAGTGAAATTGGTATATAATAGTCACTTAGAACATCTGTTTAACTTTTCAAACAACTTTTAATAATCAAGAATGTTATATTCAACTACCATTTTTCTTTCTTATATATAATATCCATTATAATTTAAAATTTTATTAATTTAAAATGATTCATACATTACAATATCATCCCAATCTATATGCATGTTCAGTTTCCCCTGGTGTTTTGTCCAGCATTTATAGCTTCGATCTATTTTATGAAAAATCAATTGTTCTTCCAACTCTTGTTGATGAATTTTTCTTCAATAACAACAATGTAAATATAGAAAAATGATTTGAGAATGGAAATTGGCATGCTCTATTATAAACATGATGAACTATATAACCCCATCCATAAACTATATTTTTATATAATTTTTATCCATCCATTTTATACTCATATCCATCCTATTGGGTTCAAAAAACATTCATTTTTTATAAAAAAATAAATAAATACACATATGGTATCAATAATAAAATTATAAAGTTATAGATACTTCTAATAAGGGGAGATGAACATTTTAATGTTATTGGTGATTATTCCAAACTAGTTATCATTTTACACATGGGTAACATGAAAATAAATAACCATGGTTAAGCATGTGGTTGTTGGTTTGGGTTCTTAATTTGATGTTTTTTGTGATGAAATGGTGGTGATTCAAGGATGGTTTTTATAAAATTTATATGTGGGAGTATAAAAAGAGGGAGTAATTGATGTTTATTTATTTATTTATATAGTACATGGCAGACCAGGGGTGTTTTAGTGACATATTTCTTTGGAACCTAAGTTTATGTTCTCTTTTAAAATGATGAAATAATTAATTGAAACTTAAGTTGAATAAGTGTCCTTGTACAATTAGCAGAAACCCTCATCAAAAACTAATAATTGGAGTATAATACCAACTACCTAGGATCACATAAAAACACAACCCAACCTTAGTGGAACCAAAAGATAGAATTGAATTTGAAAAAATGTCATATTGGAAATCCAGAGTAAGGTTTAAATAATATTGAAGTATATATGGATGTTTTTAATGTTGGGCACGATTCTAATTTAAGGAGTGAAGGGTATTCTAAGTTTAGTTTTGAATAGAGTTTTGAGAGACCTCATCTCAAACTAATTCTTGTCAAAATTCGAATTTTTTTATATACAGGTAATTATTTGATAAGTTGAATTTATATTTACATATTGGATACATTTTTCCAAGGATTATTCATGTTTTATTTGATAATGCATTGGTTTTTTGGTTTATTTCGACATGAATTAGGAACATTGGACTCAAAGGAAGAAATTATTAAATGAGGGAAATAGGATTTACATTTAATTTATATAATTCACAACATATAGTCCTTTTTTATAGCATTCCTATAGAGCCACACACCAACCTGGGAAGACTTTAAATGATGTGAAGCTCATAAATAAGGTGTACATGTATTACATGTCTTATAAATTTCAAAATTAGAATCCCGTTGAAAGTGAATAAAATACATGGAATGTAGAGTTTACATGATGTAAAAAGTTCTAAGGTCGACCAAGTCAAAGATATGGGATGGTTTTCTAGATAAGATTGTAGATCCCAAATACATGATGTGAAACCTACTTACATGATGTGTAGATTATCAGACAAAACCACCTAAAGATAGTATATGACGTGAAGGCTTTATACATCATGTACTTTTTGAACCTATATATTTTCTAGTTCCTCTTTCATGATCAAGAGTGAAAAAGCCTACATTTTATCTCATTTTTATTTATTATTTTTCAATTTTTTCTTGTCCAAGTTTAGTTTTAATTCATTCATTATATTGTTTGTTTAATCCTTTTTTATTTTTTAACCATTCTATATATATTATTCATTATTTTCAATTCCACTTCCAACTCTATTTTTCAATATTGTTCATCATTATTCATTGATGCGTGTTGTTATGTTGTTGTTTCTTCATTTCGAGTAAGTTCTTGATTGTATTTTAATTCCTCTTTAATTGTTTATCTAGATTTTTAATTTTCTAAATTTTGGATTCCCTATTTCTGAATTGTTTCATGATTATGTTAAGAATGTATTATATTCCTTTTTTATAAATATTATCATGAAAAGCTAATCCTATTAGGGTCAGGGGTCGATAGTAGGGGTGTTTCTGAGCCTAATGAATACATGAGTTAAACATTGGTAAGTCTATTACTAGAAATTATTTTAAAAAATTAATCATATTCCTTGAACATACTTGAACATTGGAGGTGAAATTGAATGAACCCAGCCTAATTAAAATTGAGAAGGTTAGGGCCATTAGCCTTTGATACTTTCTACATATATTCTAAACATAATGCATCTAGATTGTTAGTTATTCCTAGAATAAGGGATAGTTTGAGAATAGGAAGATCCAATTGGTTTGAAAAAATACAATTGACGAACCTTGAAATACTTCAAAACCTAATATGTAAGACTATTCCAAGTTACACCTAGGTTTTTTTCTTTTAGGATCCTAGAAATTGACCCTAAACCCTTCTTAGTTCTATTTTTAAAATCCAAACTACCAAGTTTTAGAAAAAAAATTCTTGAAGACTTAACATGAGGAAAATTTTCAAAAGGTTTTGTTTGAATGGTTTTTTTCTTACCAATGATCCCTATGGGTTCAACCCTAGACTACATCTTTACTACACCCTAGTTGTAAGTGTAGTTGGGGACTACAAACTTGTAATCTGATCAATGCCTACATGTATTAAAATGATTCATGTAGGTGCATAAAATTTTCCACCGTTTTTAGGGATTATTTTTTCCTATGCATAGTAACCTTTGGAAAGAACCTGTAATTACCTCACTTTATCCCCCTTTATTCTCCACCCTTCCAATTTTCCTTTATAAATTTCTTCTCATAGAATAGAACTTTCATCTTCCTTATTCTAATTAGTGCATTCTTCAGGGGCATATCACTTGTTCAAAGAGACTTGACTATCAAGAACATATTATGATTGATCCTGAGATTAATTGTTCTTTAACTGCATGACTTAGATTCACAATGTCTCATCATAGTAATCCTACAAATAAAAACTAGAAAAATATGAAATATGCACCACATGATCTTTAGGCTGAGCAAGGAGTGCTACAGGAGCACACCATAAATGATTGTGAATTATCATCCATAAGTGGTGTTGTTCCCAGAATTGTGTACCCTCCTATTCAGGCATACACTTTTGAAATAATACCTAGACTAATATACATGATCCAAAATATTGGTCAATTTAGTGGTCTTCAAGGTAAATACCCCCATGAGCACATTTCAAACTTTTTAGAGGTTTAGATACCTTTCACAACTAGTGTGTTTCATCTGATGTAATAATATTACATGTCTTCTTGTTCTCCTTATGTGACTGAGACAAGGATTGGCTCAAAATCCACACTACCAAGTTGACCATGACTTGGGACGATCCAACAAAAAATTATGGAAAATAACTTCCCCTGATACAAACTAGGATTCTCTGGAATGTCATTCAAAACTTCTCCATTATGGATAGAGAATTGTCTTGGGAGGCATGGGACATATTTTAGTATCTCAATAGAATTTTCCACATTATGGAAATGATGTGTAGCATCATATTTAGATGTTCTATCAAGGACATGAACCTTCTGCACAAACTATAGTGGATGTCATTGTTGATAACAGACTTATGCTTAAGACACCTGAAGTTGGTAGAGTCGTTTTAGATGATGTTTCCCACAATTCCAGTCTACAGAAAAGTGATAGAGGTCCAACTCAGTGTGAAATCCATCATGTGGATGGGATAACCTTCCTTTCATCCCAACATGAGGCCTAAACCATGGACCTAGAGTTTTATAACTACTTGTATAACTTCCTCTTTCTCCTTTTATGGAGATACAATCTTGTGATATGTGCATAGTCCCACACCCATACCAAGATTACAGGATAAATATAGAGGAACCCCAATTCCAATATTATAATTAAAACAATTACAATAAACAAGGACAACAATTTCAATAGCCTCAACCTAACCAACCATAGTAATACTACTAACAAAGACTAGTCTAAAAGTGGGAATAATAACCCAACAAAAGATATTTTTAGAAGAGGAGTATTCAAGTACCAAAAAGTGATTAAGGAACACCTGGATACCCATCTAAAGTTCCATATCCTCAAAAAAATCAAATACCTTATTAACCCTTTTCCCAAGATCCCAACAACAATTCTAACTAGCTCCATAGAGACCACCACAATATGGACCACCTCTACAATATAATATCGATAATATTCCCTAGTATTTTGTTAAAAAAGTGTATTATAGGATGAATAACACTAAGATAGAGATGAAAACCTAATGATATTACCTATTCAATCTTTAGAACCAGATGGGGTCAAATCTTGAAGACCTTATCAAACCAACTACCTGGTATATTTCCCGGTAACACTGAGATGCATCCGAGAGAAGAGTGAAAGTCATCGGTTCTTAGGAGTGGGAAAGGGTTTCACTTTCAACAACCATAAAAATAGGAGGAAGAGAATATTTTAGAACCTAAGAAATGGGTGACCATCATCAGTTAGGATGAAAATGATAGAACAATGGAAGTTGGAAAAGAAACAGGTCCAGAATTAGAAACTGATGAATAAGCTCCAATAAAAGATCAACCTGAAAAGAAAGAAGTATATATCATATCACCAGAATAAAATCCACCAATTTTATTCTTATAAATAAATATGAAAGAAAATATTTAAGTGAAATATAAGAAGTATATAAAGATTTTCAAATAATTACACAACAGTATCCCATTCAATGAAGAAATCTCTCAAATGCCTACATATGTGAAATTCTTGAAAGAATTTATTTCTAATAAATGAAAATGGAAGAAATAGGTGTCATTTATTTAAATGACGAATGATATTATATATTTTAGTTTAATCTTCCACCTAAATGAGATACCCTGGATAATTTTTTATTCCTTTCACCATAGGGACATTTAATTTTGAGATAGAATTGGGGGATCCTGGTTCAAGTATAAATATAATTTCAATGAGTTTCTTTAAGAATATGGGGTTTGGAAAACTAAAACAAATAAGAGTGACACTACAACATTTTTATCGCCCAGTAAATAATCCTCAAGGATTTCCTGAGGGTGTCTTAGTAAAATTCGGAAACTTAATTTTCCCTATTGAATTTATCTTTCATGACAAAGTATAAGAAAGAGGTATTCCCATTATTTAGGAAGACTATTTATCACCACTAGAAAGGAATTGATTGATGTTAACCAATAGATATTGATATTAATAATTGGTGAAGAACATGTTTTGTTTGATTTAGTAAAGTTATCTAATAAAAATGATGAGTTTTTTAATTTTCATATCATGTCTATTACTAATAAGAAAGATGATCATGTAACCAGTAATAATAGAAATAAGAAAATACCTCATGTTGATAGGGGATCAAGTGCTCACAATAATGAAAATTTCATTGCACCTCTAATAATGAAGTTTTTTCCACATTTTTTCCCCTATTTCTTTAAGAATAATTCTACAAAGTATGCATCCTATGAGTTGAAGGATTCTGCATAGAAACATATCTATCTATAGAAAATAAATAAATTGATTTTTTGGGGGAAACCCATGGAATATTCCATAGGCTACAAAAGGATAGTTTAAAAGGTTAGAAAAAATTAAAAAAAATTGAGATTTACATGTTTTTTATCCCGTACAAGAAAATTAACTCTCAAGAAAATTAAAATTATATGAACCCTAGGTTCATGGACACTACACCCCCCCCCCCCCTCCTCCCTTATCCTCTTTCGCACAACTCACCCTGATCTCAACTGATTCTTCTCCCTCACACTTTTTCCCCTAACCACTCCTGCTCACTCTACCTCTCTACTCCCCTATTCCTCACCTATATAATCAATCCATACCCTATCCATTTATAATTTCATTCCATAAAAAAGGCTTAGAACTAAAATTTTAAGCACTTATCCTGACTAACATGTTCCTGAACATGGAGAGACACCTCCTCAACCTACACAGAAGATGAATCCTCCTCTACTTCCTGTAAATCCATCCATCTCTGATTTTTCCTCATCTTATTCATATTCTTCCACCTCTAATGATTCTCATTTGAAGTATAGTGAGTCTTATGGGGCTGATAGCATGCACCTCCAACCTTTCCTCTTCTTCTCTTCACTAGAGCACCAGGTGAGGTCAGTCCACCTCTAGGAAAATACTTTGAGAACTAACAAGACATTGGACCTCGTTGTGCTTGAGTGGATCCAAATCCACTATGAGGTCCTTGACCTATTCAAATGATTAAAACACTCACCCATCACCCAAGGGTTTGAGGAGATATTCAGGTATCTCTTCCTAGAGTTCGTGACCACCTTTGAGTGATCTATTGACTCTTTCTAATTCAAATTTGTAGGTAGGCCTTGGGATCTCACCCTTGTAAATTTTTCTATCAACCTCGAAATTTAAACCATGAAATTCTTTACCTCCCTAGTCTTAAAAATATTATAGATTGAGCCTAATAAGGTTGATGTTGCACAAATTTGGGAGAGGATTTCTTGAGATTCATAGGAACCCTGTGATCCTTGCATTATAAAGGGAAACCATATCCACAGTTCTACTATTCAGATCCTTCACTGGGATTTAGCTCATGCCTAGTTGACTCATAGAAATTCTTATGGGAGTGTGATATAAATTGAGGTCATCAGTCCTTCCAAATCCATTGGCTTCTCATCCATCAACATGTCTAGGTAGTTTGGAGACTCTTATCAGACCTAGTTAATGAGAAATAAAAGTACATTGATTAGAGGAACCTTCATTACACATCTATCCAAGCATCTATGTGCCTTAAATTTCACCCAACCTACCACTTCCCTCATCCCAATGCAGAGTTCCAGCCTCATTATGTTCTATTAGATAGGTATACTGACAAAGATGGTAAATTTTTGTTGGTGGGAACTATCATATGTTAATGGTGTTGAAGTGGAACAAGCTCACAATGAATCCAACCCAACCACCCCTTATCATGTCCCATCACCCACTAGAGTCATTGTCTCTACCGTAGCCTCCTACCTTGTTACCACTACCATGCCACCCACCACCACTCCCCCTTCCCTTACTTTTACCACCTTCCCTACACCCCTTTCTACATCTTCAACCCATCCATACATTCCCATAGACATATTCCCATTTCTCCATGCCATACTAGAGAATCACCGAAAAATCTATTTTCATATATGTGTTCCATAGACTAAAACATCTCACTTCACTACCCCTCCCCCTCCACTCACACCTACTTCATATTCCCACACACCCCCACCTACAACTCCTACTTCTTTATCCATACCCACACCACATCACACCCCGTAAGACCATATTCTAGAGATTATTAACCCTACAGCCCAGAAAAAGTACCTATCAGAACATGCCATGTAGGGAAAGTACCCCTCCATTCCATCTCCATATAAGGTTCCCTTCATCGATCCCACTTCCAAACACTAAGCCTTAGTATGGATCATCACATTGCATCCTCCATCCTTGATAAAGACAGCTTCCATAACCACAGAACCCACCACAATTTATGATCCCCTGTCCCCTTTCGCCGTTGATGAAATTGAAAGGGTGGGCTAGGTGTAGGCACCCACTATTTAGGAGGGGACATATGATGCAGATATCGACAACATTGATTTTACTATTTTGTTAGGCCTTGGTCCCCTCCCATTTTGTACTCACTTTGAGTGTCCATTTTTTTATTCCTTATATTCCAATTTCCCATTTGTTTCATTGCTTATACATGTGAATGGGATACTGTTTTTGGCCTCACTACTTGATGGATTATTTTAATTTCACTGATGCATCACTTTATCCATGTATAGCACTTCTTCCTCCTCTATGGTTATTGATTCACTTATCTTACCATCATCCACCCTCTTACATTGTATATATTAGTATCTATATGACTTCAAGTGCTAGTTTGAGGAGTTATCACTTGAGATCAGTGCACAGTAGAGGTCCCCACCAAGATGATCTCAGATGTTATTCTTACAAAAAAATATTCATTCTTGAAACAATCCTAAGGAATTTAATCCCACCAAGCATCCCCCTAATCTTAATGAAACATCCACCAATTTCTATAAGAGTCAACAAACCTCTGATCAGATGGATGGTAATGACTAATTCCCTTTTCCATCTATCTGGATAATGAGGAAATTATTAGTGATTTATGAGAGGAAACCTATATTTGTTTTCATTTAATTCTTGTTATTAGGATGATGTTTTTATATTTATTTCATTTTTATTCATATTTTGTCTCAAACTACACTATACTCCCTGATGGAATTTATCTGAGATGATTTTCCTTATTATCCACTATGTTCACCTTCTTTTTTCTGCTTCCATCTTGTTTTAACCTTATAGACTAATGATTTATCTTGTGCACAAATTTCTCTTATCACAATTTATATAGGTAACTTAATGTACAATAAAAATTCAAAAAAAAATCCCTTGGAATTTAATTAACTACAGGGATCTATCAAATCACTAATTCCATTTTCAAATTTTAATTTCTTTTTTTCTATCCATTATTTTCTATATCTCAAAAGAATATTTTCAGAATAGTGTAAACACTACCTCATTTTAAGTTTAGAGGAGTATTTATTGAGAATTAATAACAATACACATGGATTATAACTTATTTTAACTTATCAAGGAGACTTTATTCATTGAAAGAATTCTTCAAACATGGAAACTCATTACACTTTTAAGTCAAATAAAATGTTAGGTTGGAGATTATTGAAACCCATTCTAACTCCAAATAATTTTTACCATGATTATCTAGGTGAGTAATTTAATTCAAATTCAAGATTCTTTTAGTTTCTTTTGATATATTTTTTACTAGATTTTATACCCAAAGTGATTTCCAGTAATTTCTATATAGTCCCATTCATGAAGGGATTATATACTTATAGTATCATATTCTTTTATGGGCATATTTCTTGAGAGATAATTGGGACATGTAAACCTATCAGAACCTATATTGAAATCTTATTAAGGATATAATTGAACAAATGAATCTTTAAAATGATTGAGGCGATATTTTTGAGACACTTTTCCTTTATAACAACCTATACATATTTCTTTATTTATACGTAGTATCCATGAACAACCTTGTTAGGATGGGGTTGTTTTAATCCTATTATCCCTTCCTGTGATACTCTTGGCGTGAAGCATGATTATTATTTGAACGTGTGGGGGAATGTTCAAAACTTATATACATGATATGTTAGTATTGAGGATATTTATGGTGTAACTTTCACATGAATGGTATGATGTGGTCCATGATTTCTTTTGATAATTTCTTCACTTACCATGTTCTCTTGAAAAAAATATAGAAATAAAAAGAAAAAAGATATTGGGTTGTGTATTAGGTTGGTCAGAAATAACCAATATTAGACTGATGAAACCTATGATGGATCATATGTGGTTAACAGATGGATGTGAGACCTAAAATAAACACGATTTTTGAAAAATAAATAAAAAATAAATAAAGAAACAAGGGAACATTATTGATATTATCTTGACATACTCATTAAACAAATTTGAGTTAATGGATAATCGATATTTTTTTAAGGAGGAGTTACTTTATTGAACTATTAATTATTTTCATGCATTATACTTTAGATTTTACCCTCCTTTTGAGCTCGATCTTTTTCTACCCACCCGATATTAGCCTTAGAGACATTTTCATCTTATTGTTCAAGCCATAATGATTGATTTTGGATTTTTATTTATGAAGTGAAGATGATATAACCAATGTGATCCTATGGTTAGGAACACGTATTCAGGGTATGGTTATAACTCTAGTTATATTTTACCTTGAGTGATGAGATAAAATTTATTGTGAGGTAAATTAAAAAATGGGTATAGTTTTTATGGAACAGTTATGAAATTGTAATTAAATGAAGAAAGAATCTAGATAAGAAATTTAATTATAAGGCAAGACTAATTTTCTCTACATGATTGATTCTAAAAAACTTAATTTTTCTGCTTACAATTAGTTTTATTTATATTTTTTTAATTCATGTTTCTTTTTTTAGAAAATTGTTTCTTTTGGAATCCTTATTGATATTATTTTTACTTGAGGGTAAGTAATTGTTTAAGAATGGGGGAATTTGATAATCTAAATTTATATTTACATATTTGATACATTTTTTAGAGGTTTATTCATGTTTTATTCAATAATACTTTTGTTTTTTGGTTTGTTTTTGTAGGAATTGGGGAGGTTGTACTCGATGGAAGAAATACTATAAAGTAGGGAAAATTTTCTTTATAAGTCGTGTATAGCATGCACAATTTGTAATCCTCATTCACAACATTCCTATAGAACCATGCACCAACCCATGAATATTTTACATTACATGAATATTAAACATGATTTTTACATGCATTACATATTGTATGAATTCTAAATTATAATCCAACTAAAATTTAATCAAATACACGGTGTGAATCGTTTACATGATTTGAAAAGATCAAGGTTCCACCCACTCAAAGTTACTGGATGATTTTCCAAAGGAGATTGTGGATATCAAATACAAAATGTGCATCCTAATTACATAATGTGAAGATATCGGGAAATAGTCACTTAAAGCTACTAAAAAATATAAAGGCTTTAAACACTATTTACTTTTTGAGACTATATATTTAAAGATCCTTTTTCACACTTGGAAGTGAATATAACTATGTATTATCTCGTTATTATTTTTTTATTTTCATATTTTCCACAACCAAACTAAGTTTTAATTCATTCATTTCATTTTTTTATTAAATACAATTGAGTTGTTAACCATTATACATTCATTCTTCCTTCATTGTGATTCAGATTCCATTTCAAAACATGTTTTCAATATCGTTCTTCAATCCTCATTAACACTTGTTGTTCCTTTATTATTTCTTCACTTTGAGTAAGTGTTTGATTGGATTTGAATTTACTTTTAATTATTTATCTTGATTCTTCCTTGTCTTAAATTTTTTATGTCCTATTTTTTTAATTGATTTTTGATTATGCTAATCTTTTCTTATATTTCTTTTCTTTTGATCAATATCATCATGCGTAAATAATCCATGTAGGGTTAGGGGTCGAGATTAGGGGTGTTTATGAGAATAATGATTCCATTTGTTAAACCTTGGCATCCCTATGTCTAGTAAGTAGGTTAAAAAAAATTGTTCACCACATTCTATTGTATATCTTTGAACATGGGGGGGTGAAATAGAGTAAACCTAGCCTAATTAAAGTTGAGAAGTCTATAACAGTTATCATATGATGATATTTATATATAATCTAAGAGTAATTAATCTAGGTTTTCTAATATTCCCAAACCAAGGGATAGTATTAGTATAGGTAGATCCAATAGGTTTAACCAAAACTAATTGATGAACCTTTAATTGCTTTTCAGCCTAATTTGTATTACTATTCCAAGTTTTACTTAGGATTATCTTCTACCAAGAGCCCTGAAATTGACCATGAACACTTTTTAGTTATCTAATTTAAATACAAACTAACTAGTTATAGAAACACCAAATCTTGATGAGTGAATATGAGGAATCCTTTCAAAGGGTTTTGTTTGAATGGTTTATTTCTTACCAGTAATCTGTGTGGGTTCTACCCCACATTGCCTCTTTACTATACCCTAGTATTAAGTGTAGTTTGAGACTATCAATTTATAATTTTATCAATGATTGTGTGTAATAAATTGATGCATGAGGAATCAATAGTGTTCCCACACCTCAGTCATGTCAAAGTTATCTAAATAATCTTACCATTATTGATTAAATAACTCATAATCCCTTTCTTTCTTATAAAAAATGAAAATATAGTTATTCTTATTTAATAAAAAAATACCAAAATAGATATATAGTAATCTAAAATAAAATGATCCTAATAATCATCTAATGAACTCTTTTGGTATATCTCTTGTTTATATAAATAAATCCATATTTCAGTGTTTTTTTAATAAAAAATTATGAATATTTTCATTTATAATGTTATTAAATATATTGTCTAAAATATAAAATGTTAACCAAATTCTATAAACATCATTCATGTGTATATAATGAATTTAATTTTAAATCATGAACAAAGACACTTTAGAACTATATGATATAAGACTAAAATATATATACATGGAGTAATAAAAACTTTTAAATTATAAAATCAATTTTCAATATAATTATAGATTAAATTTCCCCACCACTAATGTTCCAAACAATTACTTTATCATAATCATAAATATTTATATTTCCCTAAAGAATTTATATTATATATATAAGTTCTTATACTCTTAAATATGTCATTTTGGTGAAAAAAATAGCATCTCAAACTATGATTTCAAATACGAATGAACGGGTTCTATAACAAATAATTACTTTATACATATTTTAATATAATTGAGAAATCATGAAAGTTTAAATATAAATATATAAGAATATCATGGAAATATTTATTTATTTTAATAATAACATGAGAATCATGAACAAAAATTTATTGTCGTGAGGTGTACCTCAATCCCCTCCTTCAGTTCAATGAGATTCTAGACCCTTCCAAGATTTCTAATGTGGGTTGGGAATGGGATTTACTTAAAATTAAGATCTTTAAAAAAATCATTGAAATAGACCGTATATTCACCATACATGAGGCCTTAGGGGGGTCACAATATTTGGGTGACTGGTGTATGAATGAACTAAGCATATTAAGTGTAAGGAGGTGAGACCCATATGGATATGGATAAGAATTAGTAGCGTAATGATATTGCAGAAATGAAAATCAACTAAATATGAGTATAAATAATCACATACCTTAGGTCTTGAGGGGGATTATTAGTTTGAGAAGTTTGGGGGAGTGGTGGAAGAGGTCAACTAGTGAAAAATATTTGAACAGCATGAAGAAGTGGGTCTGTTGGGGTAGAATTTGTAAGACCAGGTAGAGTATTATTAGTGATTTTTGGAAAATGTTGATTAAAATATTTAAAATAAAATAAAAAAACATGTTTATATTAAAAAATAATATATATTAAAAAATTAAAAAAATATTCAACATTATTATTGAAAATATAATCTTAAATTCATGAATGTTAAAAATGTGTGAGATATAATAATTAAAAATGAATAGACTTCAGAAATATTAAAAAATTGATAATTTTTATTAATTATAAAAAATAAAAATAAAATAAAAATTAATGTATGATAAAATAAAATGAATACATATTAAAACATCAAATTTCAATGAATAAATACTAAAAGGAATAAATTATAAAAAAATTAACACTATAAGAGAATAAATAATATTATATGAATGAATGTTAAAAAGGAGTAAAATTTAATAATTAAAAAACTAATATATTTTAAAATTATGAAGAAATGAATAAGAATTGTTGATTATAAATATTATTAAAAAAATTAATGAATAATAAATATGAAAATAAAAATAAATATATATTGATTATATAAATGACACATGCCATATTAAAAACATTAAATGGTATTGAATAAATATAAATAAATTACAAAAAAATTGAAAAAATATTAAAAAAATAATTAATATTATTAATGAATATATAATATTAAAAATTAATACATTATAAAAAATATATTAAGTTATAGTAAATAGTGTATATTAAATAAAAATATAAAAAATTAATAAAATTCACTAATTGAAAACATAGTAAGTCTCTCCACATCTAAGAGTGTGTCCTTAGGTTTCTCTTAAGGATTGAATTTTCCTAGGATTTCTTGGGTTTGGCGGTGTTTTAGAATGGTGGAAGATGGTATAATCGAATCCTTTGGGTTGTAGGACAATCTATATCACCTTTTCCTTCCTTCTTGCATCTATAGAATTGATAGTTCTTCCAGATTAGTGGATCCAAGGATTTTTTTTTTGCATCAATTCCTTTGGCTCGACATTCCCATGCCAGTGGTACTTTAATTGTGGTTTCGATTTTTGTTCATAGGTGTTTTTGTTTGTTTTTCTTTTCATCAGCATAGACTAAACCTCTTCCAATAAATCGGTGAAGTGTAGAATGATATTATCATGAAAAAGTGGTGGATCTCACTTAAAGAGATGAAAAAATCACTAATCATTGTGATAATAAATGAATATACCTTCTTGAAGTGTCTTATATCTCTCCTTAGAGTACTAAAACTAAAATCTGATCATCCCTCTAACTTTCTCACCCTGAAGAATACATTATTGTCTATCTGGTGATTGAAGGATGGAGTGTCTCTTCAAGAGATCAGATTTGGATTTCTAGTTTTAAAATTTATTAATGATGGTGAAAAAAATAAGGTTCTTCTCAGAAGACTTTTCTCTTTCAGCAACTATCTCATCCTTATAGAGGATATAAAAAGTGATGGAGATATATCGAATACAATCTTCTCAAAATTGCCTTTTTTATTAGACTGTTGGGAATCCCCTTTTGGGGACTATTATAATGCATCTTGAAAGAGGTTGGAGACTAAATTAGTGACTTTTTAGAATGGGAACGATTACACCCCATTATCTTGGGGCCTTTCATGTAGATTAGGGTCTTGGTCGATGTCAGACTCCCACTTTTAAGACACGTGTTTCTTTCAAGGGACAACTCAAAGATATACATCCCATTTGAGTTTAAGAAGTTTTCCATCTTGGGTTTCTTTTGGGGATTCATTGTCAACCAATAAAAATATTGCACCTCTAAGGTTGAAGATGAAAATTGTAATATCATCATGAAATATGGCTCTTATATCCTCACAAAAAAATGATGGATTGTCCTTTATGCTAGAGTCATAAAAATATAGGGATGGAAAATAACTCCATAAATCCATTTGTGTGCATGTTGCAATTGAAAAAAAAAATATTTTAATATTGGGTACATTGTTCTTTCTTTAATACACTTTTTCTCATGGAAAACTAAAGGATAATAATACACTACATCTATTATTCATTTATAGTGATTCAAGGTGTATTCCTACCGTGTTGGATAAAATCCCTTCATAGTTCATTGTCTAATAGACCTGACAACTTCCATTGTCTGAAGGTACCATACCCCCCCCCCCCCTTCTATCTAAATTATATATATTTTTGACTTTACGGACCTATAATTCTGCACAGATATCATTCCTCCATTATTTCACTCTCATACAGATAAGAACATGCATGAGGAATCATTTTTGGTACCCAAAAAACAATATACATGGAGGAGGAATGTTAGAGAGGACCCCAGTATTGACCCCCCCCCCCCCCCCCACCCCGTTAGAGGATTCGTGCTGCTCAAAACAAATTTATAATGTCCCAAAGGTGTCCAATATCTACCAAAAAAGATTCAAATTGAAGAAAGAATGATATTTTATAGAATTATCATAGGTGGAGGCTATACTGAGCTATCCCCACCTACCACATTGAAAACCATATGCTAGAACATTTGTGTGATTAGAAATCCATGATCAGTTAAGATGCTTTTCCACTATTTCTATTCGAGTTTCGTTGATATTTTTTTCTTTTTGAGACCATATTTGAAAGCAAGTACATGGATATTAATGGGAAAAATGGATTTCATGGTTTCTTCTTTGTCTCCTACATTGGCTACTTGGGTGGCATGTGTCTTCTATGGAGGTAAGATATGGATGTTAGAGTTTCCTATTACTCATATAACCACATTTCTTCCTCCATTCACCAATAAGACACCCCTACATGATCCTTAGTTGGATTTTATGTATGACCTTCTCTTATAGACAAATTGAAGTTGTGGAAGATTCTTCAAATCCTGTATGAAGGATTTCCTAGACTAGTTCTATTTAGTGGGGAATTCAATGAAATTACGTTCTAGTGTGAAAAGGAAGAAAGTATTAGTAGATCACATGCCTCTATAATGGATTTATAGCATGATATGATGATGGAGGGCCTTTATGAATTGACACCTGGAGATTATTATTTCACTTAGTTGTGATTGAATATTTTTATCACCCACATCAAAGAGAATTTGGATCATTTCTTAGGGTTGTGTGAATAGATTAATATATTGAGGTTTTTTAAATTTCTCACATGATCCATGCCACCTCGAACCACTACCACATTCTTATTAATATAGCTCATGGTTATAGGAGACATAGATGTGAAAAAATATTCAGATTCAATATATTTTGGGCCAAGCATGATGAGTGTGAAGACAAGATTTGAGATAGCTGGAAGGATGGTGACCCTAAGACAGGTAGGAACATTCACCACATGAATGGAAAACTAAAAAAATAGAGTGACTTAAAATATATCCAACTAGATAGATGGGGTGATATTATTGAAATAAAGATGAAGGTTCACTACTCTAACCCCCACATTGATATCATTCTATCAAGAATCAGTGATCTTGAAGAAGAGATGGATGTCGTTCTTTGTATCAGGGAATGCTTCTGGGCCATGAGTGCTCATGAAACCCACATTAAAGAAGGTGACACTAATACCTCTTACTTCCACTAGAATACCTTCACAAGGAATCTCAAGAACACCATGTCAAGACTAAATAGTAATGAAGGTATAATTTTTACCAATGATTTTGGGATACAAAATGTTTTCATGCAGTTTTTCTAGAATCCCTACACAGTGAGGTATATTCATTATTTATAATAGTTTTGTCCTATATTAAACCTATGGTTTATAATGATATAAATTTCTAGATCACATGAAATATAATTGATGAATAAATTTTGAGGGCCCTCAGGTAAATTCATTCCTTTAACTTTTCAAGTCCAAATGGTTTTCATTCAGTTTTCTTCAAAAAAAATACTGGAATATTATTAGGATGGATATTCAGCCCTTATGAAACACCTATAGGATGGAAAATTTAAACTCTCCACTCTTAATGAAAGCATAATTACCCTTATCCCAAAAAACAAAAAACCTATTTTGGCCTCATACTTTAGGCCAACTATCTAGTGAAATGTTTCTCATAAGATATTTTCAAAAATCATGTTTAACTATCTCCACCCCCGGTTACCATCCATTATCTCTGAAAACCAATGTGACTTTGTACAATAAAAGCTCATTATAGATAATTATATTATCTTACATAATGTTTTTCACTCCATGAAAACTCTATCATTTTTTAAAAGAGGTGTTATTTCCAAGAATCATGGTATGAAAAAGTCTTATGACTAAGTGGAGAGGTCTTTCCTTAAGTTTTTTTTAAATTTGTTTCTACTCCAAATGGACTAAGATCATCATGAAAAGCATCTTGTCGGTTTATTTCAAGATAAACATTAATGGTAATATCACTCAGTGCTCTATCCCTTCTAGGTGCCTTTAGTATGGGGATCATCTTTCTCTGTTCCTTTTTATTTTAGTGTCTAATGTTTTATCTCTTCTAATATTAGTAGAAGTGAGTAATAATTTTTTTCTGCTGGGAAAATTTATACTGATGAATCCCACCCATCACCTATCTTCTTTAAACTGATGAAAGACTTCTTTTTTCAAGGTCCACTCTTGAAGAATGCATTTCAGTGTACCATATGATCCATACCTATGAGGAAACTTCTTGGAAATCAGTTAACCTAGACAAATATAAAATTTCATATAGTGTAGGAGTTACATTGAACATGAAGGTTGAACTTTACCATATATCAAGCATCCAGATTGTCAAAAAACAAAATAAATATCTTGGGATCCCCATGATTATTAGTTGATCATAAAAATTGGTTTTCTCAAATATCCTTAATAGTATTACAAAAAAACATAGGGCAAGTGAACCAAGTAGAAGGAAAATCTTTTTAAAAAGGTGTTTAAATGGATTCCAAGCTTTATCATGCCCTTATTCAAATATCTTACCTCGATTGTCGACCAAATTCACTCATGTATTGACAATTTCTTGTGTGGTCATAATAATGGATAAAAAAAGATTCACTTGATAACATGGGACAAAATTTTCACTCATAAATCATGTAGGGGTGTATATTTCAATGAACTTTGTCTCTTAAATTATTCCCTTCTATACAAGAATGGTTGGAAGTAGCTGCAACACCCACACACACTCTGTAGTCTGATTTTCAATGCTAAGTATTTTCCCCACTCAGACTTTCAAGATTCAATACTAGGACCCTATCCTTGTTTCTTCTGGAGGATTATCTAGGGTTTGTGTGATATTTTTAATCAAGGTATCTTATGGAGGATTGGGGATGGATCCATCATGAAAATTTTGGAAGTATCGTTGAATATTTTGTGATCAAGGTCTTCTGGTGACATCCCCAATGGTCCCTAATATAGAGGACGTAGATGTGAGTTCCCCCTTTAATAATGAGGTTAATGGGTAGTGTGATAAAAAAATCCATAGATGGTTTAATGAGAGAGATGAAAAAATAATGCAGAGTATTTCTTGTGTAAATGATGTGGAAAATTTCAGTATTTACTGGTGCAAGAAGAATTTCGGAACACTCCCGGTGAAATTTGATTATAAAATTAACCTTGATACACATATCCAGGAAGGTGATGTGATTTCAAATATCTTTTGGTGCCTGGTGGTCCCTCTCAAGGTGTGCTACTACTTTTCACAGGTTTTTCTTATAATCCTCACTTCCAATGACCTCCTCCATCTCATCCATGAATATGATGAAACTCTATTTCCTCTATGTATGGTTGATCCTAAATCCCCCTCATATTACATTTTAATTTGTATCAAGGATAGTTCTATATAGAATTCATGGTGTTTAAATTCTTGTCAATATTTTGAGAAGGCATCTAGACTCAAACCATTGGTGGCCTTTTGGGCTTCCTCTCTTCCTACAAAGAAGTTTTCATCTTTATGAACATTAGCATGGATCATCTTAGTTCATAGAAATGAGGTTAGTTTCAACTAGATCAAAAGACCAAATGGTTTTTGGATTGAAATGGATGCTTCATGGTTAGAGATGTGGAATCACACTGATTCATAGATTGAGAATCACATCACAGACCCATGCATCATCTCTTGGAATCCTCCACCTTTAGGTATTCTAAAAATTAACATGAATGTTTCTCTCTCTGATAATGGGGTTATTAGGTTTGGAGTGAGGGCCCAAGACTTATTCAGAATGATTTTCGCAGCCATCCATGAGTCAACCCATGAAAGTTGGTATCAATATGTGGTTAGATCCCATGTAATATGGGTTGGAATGACATTCTATTTAGAGAATGTATGAAAATCTATCATCATAAAATTATATTTCCTTACCATTATCAATTCTATCCATAAAAAGGAGAGAGTATTCCAATCATTTGTCTTTATGATTCTAAAGATTTAGTCCCCTCTCCATCACCTCCCAACACGATCCTTCTATTTAATCAAAAGGTATGGAAATAGAGAATATCACCTTTTGGAAAATCGAGGACTTTCTGGTGTTAGGCAGGTTTGGTCAGATGAATTTCCTCTATGAAAATGAATATTAAAAATTGAATAAATTACAAAAATATTATGTTTGTACCTATGTGGTCAGTTGGGGTTGCATGGGTGGGTGGGGTTTTGGGGCATGGTCACAGGGTCGAGTCCCAGGGCTAGGCTTATTTGCATATTTTCTTGTATCACTATGTGCCACACTTGTAGCAGTATCGATTATATATACATAAATTTTTTCATGCTAGAAATTAATGAATATATATAACCCAACCTTGAAAAATGTTAAATTGAATAAACAAATAATGACATTAAATAATATGTAACATCTATTACATGATATTAATTAGTCTATATTTTAAATTATAAACAATTTTTCACTAGATATATGAATTATTAAATTTAAATACATATCTTTTATATAAATCATATTTAAGGAAACATTATCTAATGATATATCTATATGAATATATATATATATCAATATGAATATATTTTTTCATTAAAAATATTAAATATATTGATGAATAATTATTTATAAAAATATAAAAAAATAAGTAAATTACAAAAAATATTAAACGAATACATATTAATAATGGTGAAATTATAAAAAAAATAAAAGATCTTAAAATTATTAATAAATGAATGATAAATATGAGTGAAATTTAATAGAAAAATGAATAGATCAAAAACATATTAAAGAAATGAATAAGAGTTATTAATTATAGAAAATTTTAAAAAATTGCAAATGAATACATAAAATAAAAATGAATAAATATATTAACTATGAAAAATAAAATTATTTTAAAACATTAAATGTTAATTAAAAATATTTATAAATAAATATTTAAAATGAATAAAATTAAAAAAAAACAAAAAAAAATTAAATGAATAAATTACAAATAAATATAGAAATTATTAAAAAAATGAATAATAAAAATGAATATTTTTTATTAATTATATAGATTATTAAAAAAATAAAAATGAATATATCTTAGAATGACAATGAATGCATATTAATTATATTAATTAAAACCATATTAAAAAAATTAAACATTAATGAATAAACATGTATGAATAAATATTAAAAATGGATAAAATTACAAAATATTTAAAAAAAGAAAATTTTAAAAAGAAAAAATTACAAAAAAAAATAATTAAGATTATTGATAAATAAATGATATTAACGATGAATAAATCTAAAAAAATATTAAAAGGATATAAAAGTATATATCGAATAAATATATTAAAAAAATAAAATTTATTGATTGAAAATTTAATATATATTAAATATTTATATATATATATTATGTTAATAAATACAATTCTAAAATGGATTTTAAAAATTCAATAAATTACATATGTATTGTGTGTGTGTGTGTGTTTCAATATTAATTACATATGTGTGTGTGAAATTAACATAACAAAAGTTTGAAATATATAAATTAAAACAATGTTAAAAACATATTATATGTTAATTAACAAATATAAATAAATATTAACAAATAATAAGATTAAAAAAATATATTAAATAAATAAAAATGATTAAATGAATAAATTTAATATATATATATATATATATATCAATTAATAAATTAATAAATATTATATATTAATTATAAATATAAATTAAAATTTGCATATTCTCTAGCTACAATCACACCAACTATGGAGGCAGATGATCTTTGGAGATCTTATAGGCACCTACTGATCACTCCTAAAGCATGTTATTTCTGGTGGCGAGCCTGTGACGTGATCCTCCCTTCTCTGGAGTTCCTTTTCTCTCTCCATGAATTAGATAACCCAACATAACCTATCTGGATATCAATGTCTAAAACTTTGGTGCACACTATTTTTCACTTCACTAGAGTGAGGGACATCAAGCACACCTTTAACCCTCATGTTGACAACCTCATGGACATGGATTCTCATTTTGCATCTTTTCTCACATAATGGACCTCACTTCTCATCATCGATGACTTGGACGCCTATTTTATAGTGGTTTGGATCATTTGGGTAAGGAGAAACAACATTCAACTTAACCAGGACTCTAATCCATGCTCCTCTTAGATCGAGAAAGCATCCAACAGGTTACTTGTGTGGAACCACAACAAGAATATGCTTGATGACCCTATTATCAAGCCTGATACTTATATCTGTATCACACCCATCATAGAAACCCTAAAAATTAATATGGACACATCACCTTAGGAAAAATGAATCACTGGTTTTGATGTTATTCATCGTGACTCTCATGGGTTGATCATTGTGTCTTTTCATACTTCTCTTAGGGCATCACAACTGCCTGTGGTCACAAAATCACAATCAGTCACTCTTTCGATGGAGTTCACTTTGGAATAAGGGTGGTATTTTATCACATTGTAATGAGATTTTCTCACTTTCATTCATGTTGTCTCTTTTATAGAGGATTTCCTCCAGCCTTTTTTCCTTCTAGTCTCAAAGATCAAGTCACAACAACTCTACTATTTGGATTTCTCCTTATACATTACCAAAAGGTTGGGTAATATGGTAGCTCAACATTAAAAACAAAAAGTTTTTCAAATGAATTACATTTCTATTTGGACCAAATCATAGAAACTAAATTAAACCCATTTCATAATTCCAAAAAAATTAAAAAAATCAGGATATATTAAAAAGACTAGGGTTCTTATTCCTAGTAATGGAAGTAAATGGGATTAATTGTTTGATTTTAATCCATGGGGGAAAGAAGGATAATTGGAAGTTAAATTATATTATCATCCATGAACTGAAAAATCTCTACCTACTTATCATTTGTAGTCACCACTTTACATGATATGTGGGAAGTGTTTTTGTAGTTCACATCTTGGAGCTTCATGAAATCAGAGTGAGAAATTATAATGAATGAGTAAAATGAATATGAGGTAGAGGTAAAGGGTGAAGAAGCAATTAAACATTGTGATGGAGATTTTGTGAAGAATTAGTGAGGTAGATCAAGGAAAAATAAGATCACTTGTGTGCATCATTCAAACTCTTTGGAAAAATTAAAAACTCACAAAGATGTTTGAGGGGGAGAAATAGATCAATAATACCTTTGGTTTTGAAAGTGTAAATTCTTCCATAATGTTCAAGGGAGGGTTTTGAAAAAGCATTAGTTCTACGATATCTTGAGTAACGTGAGGATGGAGAACTCTATTAAGGTTCTATTTAAAATATCAAGAATGGTTTTATCAGTGATTCTTAAAAAGAACTAATAAAGTGTGGTTTTATCAGTTCTAAAATAATAAGAGTAGATAAAACATAGATTTATCATTCCTAGAATTCTAGAACTGATAAAGATAATTTTTCATCAATGCAAAAAAGGACCTAATAAGGACCTATATAATTAATTTTAATAATATAATTAGTATAATTAAAAAAATATAATGTATATAATTATAAGTAAATATTTATATAATTATAAATATAATAAATTAATTGTAAATATGTGTTTATAAATATAATTATAAACAAATCTAAATATATATAAAAATATAAAAAAATTATTTATATAAACAAAAAAATATTAAAAGAATTTTAAATATGTATATTTTTTAATGAAAACAAAAAATTACTTTTATTAAAATTGCAAGATAACAAAAATGAGGAGGAGACCTACATTAAAATCCAAAAAAAAGAGAAAAATATGAAATAATAATGAAACGAAATTGACATTAAAAATATAGAAAATCAACTGCATGAGTAAGGTTAAAACCTCTTCTACCTCTACCACGGGGAGCTCTTCCACATGGATAATAGTCGCACTTTCAAGATGTCTCTCTTTTCCATGGTTAATGAACATCATCTGAAAATTTTTCATCAATGTTAATAGCACCCATTATATTGGATCCCTCCCACTGAAATTGTTTTTGTTGACTAGAATAAATCCCCATTTTCCTTATTCCCATTTCCCAAACAATCACATATTTGGAAACCCCTACATCATGAGTAGTAACAAAACATATTTAACATTCCTTGAATAATCATTGTGGAAACCCCCACTATATTCTTATTCCTCAGATACAATTCTAAGACCATATTCATTTCCTAAGGCACCTTATACATTCAAAGATGTAAAAGAGACATCCTTTGGTAAGGAAAGTGGAGTTTCTAATTCATTTTCATCAGGTAATCGGGTAGTACGAATAGACATATCCAACATTGGGGTATCTACCTCAAGATACATAATCATGGAGACAACATCATTATGAACCTTTAAATTTCCATATTTTATCTTGTTAGAATCAACCAAATCTTGAACCACTTAAATGGGCTGACTACAATCAGAGACCATAGATCGGTCAAGGGATGAATGATTATCCTCTTGAATAGCCACCATAGTTGGGTATTGAGATACAAGTATCTTTTGGAATATCCAACCAAAAAGAATTATGCTCCTATGAATTCTTCACAATAAGAGAGGATCACAAATTATTTTAATCATTTATCTTGTTAGAATCAACCAAATATTGAACCACTAAAATATGATGACTAACAAAAGGCATTATAGATCAGTTAAGGGAGGAATAATAATCCTATTTCATAACCACCACAGTCTGGCACTAAGATGCAGGTAGCTTTGGAATATCCAACAGAACAAAATCATTCTCTCATGATGTCTACACATTAAGAGAATATGTCACTTTATTTTCATCTTTACTTCAATTATATAGGTCTCATCCTAACTATGGTAATAATTATTTTCATTCCACGGTTGTTATAGAAAAATGTTCCTTTCTAGACCCCACGATTCTTACTGATACCACCGGTGGTCCGATTGATGGATCTGATGATCCATCTCTATTTCCATAAATGAATATGAACCCTAAAATAAAGGTAATTTTAAGTTATGTTTCTCCTAAGGATCCTCAAAACCCTATTTTAAGTCAATGGAGATGATCTCAATGGTAACACATTTTCATTGAAACTGGGAGAATGGTTTTTCTCAAATATGGTGGGGTTCATTGAACCCAACGTGAGTGAGACCCCTATTTCATATACTTGATCTCTCACTGGAAATATTTTTTTAGTGGACCCTACATTGTCAAATGATTGAGTGGGCTTAGAGAACACTAATTTTAAAACCTTTAGGTTGAATTACTAACATGTGTAGAATGATATTCATTCTTATCATAGTAGTAATTTTGATGGAATTCAGAAGAAATCTTTGGCTTAATAGATTATGAAGAACGGGGATAAAACCATTGTGGAAGAAACCCATGGAATCCTTGAAAAAAGGATGTATGAATATAATAAATCAATCATAACTCACTTTTATTTTCTATATAAAGATTGTAGGTTAATTCTCTTTAATATTAGGAGCATACTTACTGATATTTGGGGCATACATGGTTGGATAATTACATTAATTGGAAAAGGTTTATTTTCACAATTTTTTCATCTATTATCCTGAATTTAAAAGCTTGGTGTTTTGGATTTATTAATTTTAAGGCTTTCATTCTAAGGATCCATGATTGGGACCCTTACTTTAATCCTATGAATGTAAAAAAATCCAATCACCCAAGTCTGGATCAAAATTAAAGGGCTAAGTTGGTTCTTTTGGAATCTTATAATTTTATAGGATATTGCCTAAACTATTGGGGTACCCATTAAGATGGACAATAAGACTGAATAAACTAGGTATGGTCACTTTGATCACTTTCTAGTGAATTTGAATCATAGCTATCCTCCTATTTCATCAGTTCTCTAAAATTCTAATGATCACAGGTTTGATTTATCTACAAATTATAAAAAATTTATTGATTTATATAAGGGATACTTCAACATAAGTCAATCCTATAAAAAAATGTAAAAGGAAATTGGTCTACAATTTTTTCAGTTTCAAAGGCTAATCTTATGATAAATGAAAAAAAAATTAGATGGGAAGTGGAACAAAAAATCAAGAAAGAGATTCACAAGGAAACTTTGACTCTCATAAGGTAGTGTTCAATATGGATCTACCTTCATCAGATCAAGTTAGAGGTGAACCTATTGATCACATAGAAAATAGGGATGACAATGTCAAGAATGAGAAGAGTGATCAGTCATAGAATGTCTATTATAATGAAAATGTTTTGGTTCCTATCACAGAAGTGAATCATTTTTCTTGCTTAGCCACTGATGATGTGGATGAAAACAGCTCAGTTGAGTGGTCCTCTTAGATTGAAAACGATCTGACATGGAAAAAATTCATGAATCAAATTACCAGAAATATGGGTTTATAAAGGGAAAGAAAAGAATGAAAATATGTTCTCTGCCCCTTTTAAAAGTGGTAAGAAATAAAAAGAGTTGTGTACAAACCCCAGGAAATACTAGTTTGATGCAGCCTAAAATTGATGGCATGATAGGTAAATATTTTCCAGCTACTGGTCTTCCTTCCTTAATACCTATGAAATATGTAGTGGATAAGGAAATTCTAAATTAATGAGCTACAAAAAAAAAACAAAATTTATTAGTTGATGATGATGGATATCAACTAGTTATCCCTAGTAAAGTCAGTCTATAACCATCCTTTGCAGGTAATGATGATGTCACCTGTGGAAAATCTAATAAGTTGGATGTGGTTTTTTAATCTAATGGTGATCTTCTTGTTCATGTGGACTCTCTGGTAGATACCCATCCAATAATGGAATGGTATTTTCCATTTCAATTTTCTAATCTTAGGACAATTTGTTATGATAACTTTGGAAAGGTATTAGTATTGTAATGTGAAGTCGCAAGGAGAAAATTTATAAAACTTTTCCAAAGGAATATGTTAGTTAAATATTTCCCCAGGGGTTTAAGGAAGAAACAAAAAAATGGTTTTATCTGCAACTTGAGGATACCTTCACCAAGATGGAGTTGGATGTTTTTGGTATATAATGATTATCTCATTGTTCAAAATTTTCTTTCAAAAAATATTAATGATTTTTATTTATTAAATACATTCATGGATTTTTAGGATCTCTCTTGGAAATAGAATAACTATTTCATTCAATAAGATTCCTCTAACTCTTCATTGGATTATAATATCACTCCTAATTAGACTAAAACATGGTGGTGAGGTCTCCATCCAAATGGTAGAGGTTAACATCCAAGATATTTGGGTTCTAGAGTGTGAGGCATTAACTTATATCTTGATTTTTTTTATTAGGATCATTTTATGCTCTGTTTTCCTTACTTTATTTTTATTTTAATTTATTTTGTATTTATTCTTTTTCTAATAAACATGGTTTATGTGGGTTGGTTTTTCAAATTCACACTCAAACCTTTTTGATAAAAAAATGAAAAGAATCATTCACCTAAACAATTGTGTCAATAAAAGTTTAATTCTTGGCTATCACAACATGAACACGAGAATAAAGACCAATCCTCACCCTTTCTATTTATTTATAAAATTTAATTGGGACCCCTATAGTAGGGGAGATGTCCCACAAGATTTAAGGAAGCCATAAATACAAGCTGAGACCAAATATCCTAATCCATACCTGAGTTGAATAATTTCCAGCAATAGAAGGATTGAAATTGGGGTCTCGGTATTGGATATGCATAACACGAGAGAGGGACAAAACCCATACCCTAATATCTGGTCTTCAAATCCAATGAAGAGAAGGTAATATGATAGAATCCCATACTAAGATATGATATCCTCCATCCAAAAAAACCCTATAATTTATGAATATATAAATGGAGGTCTTCAAGTTTCCACGTATTTATCCCCCTATTGAGAAACCAATCGATCTATGACATAATGATTGCACTCATCAATCCTATGTGAGATGTGTGAATGATTTTATTCGAAAAAATCCAGCGAAGCATTTTTATAATTATCTCGGATATTGAAGATCTAAATCACACATCATTGAATAATATGGAAATATAATTATGACCATGATGCAATGATTCAGTATCCAAAGGTAGTTCACCCTCAACAACGTTAATTTCATCACCAGAGACATCATTAAGATTGTAAGGATTGTTACCTTAAAGAATCATCCTTTCTGAATCAACCAGATTCGAGGATGAACAAACCAAAACCTCCTTAAATGAAGGGTTATAATCACCATCCCTCTTTTATGGAAGAATATAGGTGACAATAGAAACATTATTAGAAGTTATGAATACCTAAAACAAGAATAAATCCATTATGAACCATCGGTATCTCCCTTGATAGACATCTTAAATTGTAAATATGTATTTATAAATATAACTGTAGATATATATTTATAATTATAGTTATAAATATATATATTTATAAATTTTAATATATAATTATAAATATATTTATATAATTATATATAGTTATATATTTATCAGATGGAAAGGGGAGAGGCTAGGATTCTCTCTCTCTCTCTATGAACATGGTGATTAGGGTTCTCTTCTTATAGTGACGACTATTGAAGAAGATTTTTTCAATATGGTGTATGTTTTTATTGGTCCCTCGAAAAAGGTTAATGATGATTCTAGTCTGGACTGTGCGCATATTCCCCCTTTAGAAGTAGATCAGGATTCAGTGATGGTATTCTCTATTTCTTACTCTTTGGTACTGGCAGATTTAGTGAACCAAAATGATCTTGAAGTAGTGTGAGCAGTGATTGATGTTTATTATCATTTCTTTCCTAGAATTCGGAGTGAATCAAAAATAAATTATGTTTCTATGGGTGAAAATGATAATGTGGTGTGCAATCCTTTAACTTTACATTATATCTCCTTGAAGGATGGGGTGTGGGGTAATTGTGATTATGAGAGTGCTTTGAAGGCTTTTTTCCCATCCGATAACCATCCTAGTTTTCACTTTTTCTCTAAATCCCACTCAGATTCAAATCCCTTACACAAGATTGCAAGGAAATAATCTTTTTTATTTATCAAAGAAAATCCCCAAATTCTCAGGGATAAAATTGAAGACTTCAAACACTCTATTATGGTGTTGTTATCACCATAGTGAGACTCCAATGTTTGGAATCATGAAGTATTAAATGAATGTCTTCTGCAAGTATGTGGTTTTTAATGATGACACATTATTTCAATTTTAATGGGATTATGTTATATTATTTTCCATTTTTAGGAGATAAAATTAAAATCTTGGAACTTTTCTTGCATTTACCTTAAGTTGAGAACTTGAGATTTGAAGATTGGGATCCTTGTTTTGATCTAGGTCAGTTGTGGAATTCAATGAGTCAAGATTGGATTAAACTTACATTACTGAAATGGTTTTTTATCATCCCAGTATTTTTTGGGATGTTGAATCTTCCATAGAAACTCTTACCAAAATAGATAAAGAGACAAAGAATTCAATATTTGGAAACTGGGCTCAAATCCTTATAGAGTTTGATCTCTATTCTCAACTAATTAAAACATTTTATTTAGTTGGGGATGAATTTTTATTTTAATTGTCAATTGATTATGAACAAGTACCTGAATTTTGTGTCAATTTCTTCTACATTGGATATGTCAAAGAAATTTTTTAAAGGGTCTTAAAATGTTCTAACTACAAAAATCTGGCCTATCTAGATGAACAGTGTAAGTACAAATTGCCCCATATAAATGCTGGGTATAGAGAGGATAAGAAGCGTAAGGTACAGAGCTCCAAAAAAAGAGTGGTTCATTGTTTGGGGGTAACTATCCAAGGTAAATGTAAGTTTTTATGGGACTGGTGTGCCAATGGCACCCTAGGAAGCTCATCCTTGATGGTTCCAAAACTTCTACCTTTGAGGTCAGGAGGGAGAAATCTTATTACTAGGATATGCTTGTAGAATCTATTAGAAATTACAGTGGCTATGGGAATGGAATAGTACAAGGTATCGATGATGATGTTGCTCTCGGAATTCTCAATCATAATAGTATTTTTATAAGGGTTGTTGAATATGGGGGGTCCAACATCTGAACCTGGTGGATGTTCAATAGTTGATCTTGTCCATGATACTAGGAAGACATCAGTGAGTAGGCCATGGAATATGAAGGAGAAGGTAGGCCCTATCACTGATTCTTTTTCTCATTTGATTCCTCGTGTTGATATCAGTTGTGAAGATACTCATGATCTAAGGACACCACTATCTATTATTTTCCTTAATGTTCAAATTGAAGCATTATTTTAGGGGGTGGCATGTGGGAAGGCTACTTCTCAACCAGGTGTGGAAGCTGGTAGGCCTTTAGTAGGGGATGTTTTTTCATGGGAATGTTTCCTTGTGGCTGACTCCAATTGTGTACATCCCTCACAGGATGCTCATGGTATTGTGGGAAGCCCTAAAGAGGATGCCATAATCCATCAAGACCTTTCTTTGGTTGCAAAGACTGATGGAGGTCATGATGTGACTGTTGGTCAGGATGTCTCTTGGAATACCCCTAAATAGTGGAAGAGGGGAAGACATCAAAGAGGCTAAGGTGGCTCCCA
This sequence comes from Viscum album, assembly GCA_963277665.1. Taxonomy (NCBI): domain Eukaryota; kingdom Viridiplantae; phylum Streptophyta; class Magnoliopsida; order Santalales; family Viscaceae; genus Viscum; species Viscum album. Next base: position 1,274,999,950 of record OY728162.1, on the reverse strand, counting down.
GAGAAGGGGTGGTCACATAAATTCTATGTAAAATGTTGAATAATGTTATCCATCTCAATTTTATGATCATATAAAAAGTCCATATGAAACTTTTGGAATGGACTCAGTCAAGGTGTGTGAATATGCAAGGGGAGAAAACTGTGAACTTTCTCCTGAGGATTATGAGGGTGAATGGTACCCCTTGGACATTATAGAAGAGATGGAAAATTGGTTTGATCTTCATCTTGAAGCTAATTTTACCAAAATGGAACCATATGTCTTTGGATATAGGGACTACCTCATAGTTTAGTAGCTGTTTTAAAAAAAATTAAAATTGGATGTCGATCTAATATGGGGAAGGACTTTCAAGATCTTTCTTGGAAATACAAGAGTTGCATCATTCCAGAGGATTCATCTGATCATCATCGGATGACGAGTACATGCCGCCTCATTTCATCACTTCATGGCGATGAGGGCATCATCCAAATAATATAGGTCAGCATCTTAAGAATTTTAATTCCATAGGGAATGATAGAAATTAATCAATTGTGTCATATTGTGGACATTTTTTCTTTTTTTGGGCCTTAACTTCCCTTGTTTGTTATACCTTAACTTTTTCTAATAAATCTTGTGGGTGTGGGTTGATTCTCTAACTCACACTCGAACCTTTCTGATATATTTATTTAATTATGTATTTATGTATTTATGTATTTATTTATTTATTTATTTATTTATTTATTAATATATAAATATATGTAATTATAAAGATAATAAATATATTTCTTATAATTTTCTCATTATTTAAATATATATTTATTTATAATTATAAATATATTTATTATTTATATATATCTATTATATTTTCATAATTATTTAAATTTATTTATTTATTTATTTATTTATAATTCCATTAATACTTTTTAAAAAATATATGTATTTATTTATAATTATATTTATATTTATATAATTATATATTTTTAATTAATATATCAATATATATAATTATAAATGTAATAAATATAATTATTATTTAAATATATTTATTATAATTTTATAATCATTTAAATATATGTATATATTTATTTATAATTATAAAAATTCCTTTTTAAAAAACTATACATGTCTTTTTTTATAATTATAAATATATAATTTTATAAATATAGTAAATATAAATTTACAAATATATATGTATATAAATATAAATATATTTATATATACATATAAATATATTTATATATATATATATATATATTAATAAATATTTATTTATAGACACATTTTTATATATATTTATTAATAAATATTTATTTATAGATATATTTTTATAAATATATATTTACAAATATATTTTTATAAATATATTTTATTATTATTAAATAATATATAAACTTATATGTATGAATGTTAAAAATGAGTGAAATTGAATAATTAAAAATGAAGAGACATCAAAAATATTAAAAAAATCGATAAGTTTTATTAATTATAAAATTTACTAAAAAAATTAAAAATGAATATATATTAAAATGAATATGAATACATATTTAACTTATTAAAACATATTAAAAGATATTAAATAAATATGTATAATTTTTAAAAAATGAATAAATTCCAAAAAAACAAAAACTAATAAAAAAATGAAAAAAAAAACTAATATTAACTGAAATAATATTTAAAATGGTTAAATAAAATTAATTAAATTGCAAAAATATTACCATTTAAATTAAAAATTGTTAAAAAATCATTTAAATAGATTAATTATTTAAATTTGAAACCTATATTAAATGTTAGAACTTAATAAAGAAAAAATAATAAATATTGTTCATATAAATTACAAACATGTTGAAAATATTACATGTATAGTGATTAAATATATATATATATATATATATATATTACAAAATGATAAAATTACAACAAATATAAAAACAAAAAATGTTATAAATGAATAAATAATATTAAATGAAATCAATATTAAAAATGAATAAATACAATTTAACAGACAAAACTATTTTAAAAAATGAAGTCATATAAGATTAACAACATGAATTATAAATGAATACTGAAATGAATAAAATATTGAAAATTCCATTTAAATAAATTAATTATATAAATTTTTAACATTTAAAAAACATTACAACATAATAAATAAAATTGAATAAATATTAATCATATAAATTAAAAACATATTAAAAATAATATATAGTAAAATATAAATATGTATAAAAATGAATAAATTCCAAAAAAAATATCAAAAATGAATAAAATATACATCAAATGAGAAATTAGTACACCTCATACAAACACATGTACACATGTTCTATGCACATGTATTTTCCATGTACATGTGAATATATATATGTTCACATACATAAATCTATACACATACCACATGTATATATAAACAAACACAAAACATGCATACAAAACATAATGCATACACATATATGTACATAGACATTAAAATAAATATATAAATTCAAATATCACATATCAACAATACATAATTTATATTTACATTATTTAAATTATTAAAATTTATATATTAATATATCATATTTACATCGATTATATACATGAATTTTGTAATTAACCTATATAAATAAACATTAATTTTTTAATATAAATAAGATAATTTTATAGATATTAATAATAGGTTTTTATTATAACTTTTTATAGCACTAATAAAGATCTGTTTTTATTAAACCTAAAAATGCATTGATAAAGGACAAAGCTTTATCAGCACTTTTTTTAGCACAAATAAAAGTTACTTTTATCTGTGCTTTTATCTAGCACTAATTAAAGTTACCATTTTATCAATTTGTTAAGTTTAGCATTAAAAAACGGTAGCACTCGATAAATCGTGATATGTGGTATTGAAAATTTTATCAACGATGAGAACGGGTACCCAATTACCATCATTTATATAAGTTAGATTTGTTAGTAATTTTAATTAGCATTGCTAAAAATAATCCCTTTATGTCAATGTTTTCAATTTATCATTGCATAATATCTCATGATATGTTGGTAGATAGAATAAAAAATTGTGTGTGTTTGATGTTTAAAATATGTGAACAAAAACTACATGAAGCAATAGCGCATTAAAGTCAGGTTTCATGTGAGTTGGTCCTTAGACTAATCGCCAACGAGAATTGATGAACTATAAAAAAACTAGATACAAGAATATTTCATGGGTTGTTTATGCACCACAATCACAAGAAAATGAATAGAATGCTTTTTTGTAGTGAGGATAGTGCCCCAGACCATGACGGCTCGGTCCTGAAGGTAGTCGCTGAAGCCAGTACACCAGGAAGCATTTTTTTTATATATATGGGTTTTAAAAAATTATGTTAAAGGTATAGGGTTTGAAATATTTTTAAAAATGGGTATTTAGATGCGTGAACCCCGTTTACACATCTTCTTCTCGGCCGGATGCGTGAATGGGGTTCACGCATCCTTCACCCCACATTCGAAGGATGCGTGAACCCCGTCCACGCATCCTAGCAATGGTAGATTTCTGAACCCCATTTACGCATCCTACAGAAAGGTTAAAAAATTCATCATTTATTTAGAAGCAAAATTTTCTTATGTATTTGATTAATTCAATTACAACCTCTTTCTATTCAGTACTTTTTTTGTTAACAAAGGAATAGAGATTTAGAAAAACATTTATCTTTCAATAACATGATCTTCCTGAATGTTATGCAGTAATTATATTTGATTCTAATTGATATATTAATTCTGGCAGTAATTTAATATTTCTTCATTTACCTCACCCTAAAGAGAAACACCCATAAACATCAGTTTTGAAATCTTATATAACTTCACCAAGGATGATTTTATTCAATTCTTATTCTTAGATATGCTAAGACATTCTTAACCCTCTTAAGGATTGTTTCTTATTTTAGAATAATATGAAATCAATCTTTTTCATAATGTCCATAATTTTATCACATGATGGAGGTATTTTAACAGTAAAATCCTCTGGTGAAGATTGTGTACTAGTAGAACATGTGTCCTTTTATAAAGTTTGAATATGTATTTTCTCAAAATTGGCCAAATGAACTTCTAATTCCATACATATCATATTGTGGTTTTTTTATCTTCAATCATAATCATCTACTCTTCAAAATTATTCATTATTCATTGAAATTCTTCTTTATGCTATATAATTTTTTTAAACAAAGAATCATGTTCCATGGTTTTAGGATTCAAATCATTGAGATCAATAATATTTGTCAAGATTTCTTGATGTTCACGGATCTTTTCATCCAGAGTATTAATATTTATTAATGAATACCAAATAGAAATTATTAATTTTGGAAGATAATTTGATGACATTAAGACACTTGTTAAAAAAGTAAAACTCTATAAATGATAATAGTAGTGCACATACATAGTGTATTGTAAATCACAAATAAACCTAATATATGACTCTAGCATGGATGCTTCTCTATCCCACAACCAAGTGTATACTGGACGCATCCACGTCATGTCTGTCTCTGTTTGTGCTCTGGCGTATGCTGCACATCATTCTCAGCAGCCACCCCCACATCCTCCTGTGTGACAGGTGTTGGATGTACAGTCTCACCGTCTGTACCCTGTCCTGCATCTGATGATAGTGGAGGCTGTATGGAACTCTCACCAAAATGGAAAGAAGATGACAGTTGTGATGAGGATGTCTATAATAAATAATCGAGCTCAACCTAGTCATCGTCTATATCTACCTGTGGATGAGCCTGAGAAGCTAGAGGATCAGATGAAAGATCATGCGGAACACCCTCCTCTTATGGAACATAAGCATATGACTGATCAATCTGAACATCCTCCTCCTATGGAACAGGAAGATCCATAATAAGGTCTTCACCCCCTTGTAAATCTATATGAGCCTCAGCAGGATCCATAGCCTCCTCAGCATGTGGTGGATCAAATAAAATGTCATGATAAATCTCTTCCATCAAAGGAATCAACTGTGATACAAGGGTGTGAAAATATGTTGGGTCAAATATGGTGTGATCTATTGGATCAGACATGTGTAGTAGATTACTAATATGATCATCCTATGAAAAACAATTATGTTGTTAAGTAATGTGAATAAAATTTTCACTGAATTGTGGAAGGAACTATGTATACCATCTCATGAAATCATCATCTGTGTCATGTCAGAAATCTGACTGGGGACGTGTATTACCAAGCTGCGTAATCCATCTGATCCCCCAAATGAAAATGCATTTTCCCCACCCCTCGTAACTGGAAGTCTTGTCTCCTAACCCATAAATAAATATATCTGGTGTGGTATCTCCTCCAATAAAAATCTCTCTTCCCTGACATCTTCAGGGAATGCAGTGAATCTAACTGACTGGGCGGGTTAGGAAAAGGCTGAAAGAATCCGAACTGCCTCATAACTTTGTTGTTCTGATGCCACTCGACTATATGAAAATGAATCTATATAACCCTATAAGGGACGATAGAAATCATCGTCGTACAGTACGGTGGAAGACTCTGGATAATAGCATTTGTATATGGCATCTATAAAATTTGAAAGAAAAAATAAATAATCAATTAATAAATGAATACATGTATAGTAAAGAATAAATATTTAACAATATAAATAATAATCACTTATATCATGTGGTCGAATGTTGTCCAACATAAGTCTGTAGGCATGGACGTCGTGTCTGGGGGAATCTGAATGTCGATGTGCCTGACTCCACCTGTAGATAATATTTTTATATTTACATTTCATAATAGAAATTTATACAATTAAGTTAGATAGTATAAGTAAGGAATAAGATTCTGACATCCACGCGGAGCCTCTGCTACAATATCTACTGGTAATGGCACTAGAGCATGTGGAGCTAAACAAGGGATGTGCCCCCATAGCCACATCTGTAGAAGAACCATGCATCACGTGATCTACATATTATCGATGCGACATGAACTACATAACGCCCTGTATGTATATGTTAGATAAGCAGACCCCCAGCAATATCGTTCGGTCTTGTCCAAATACTCCAACAAAGATAAATACATCAAATGTGCAAAATTAGTGGAGTGGTCAACAAAAAGTGTGCCACCAATCAGCCTCAAAATATATGCACATGTGAATCGCATCATGGTGATCTCATCAGCATCCTCTGCTTACTGTGTGAAGTTTTGGTCTAGCCAAGTCATGCGTAATAGACCACCAACGATGGTCCTACCATCATCACAGACCTCTATGCCTAGTAGTATATGAACACGCTCCAGCAAATCTTCTCCAACTCAGCCAGTCAGAGCTGCACCATCGATGGGGAGGCCCAACATAATGGCCACATCTTGCAGGGTAATAGTCATCTCCCCCTCTCTAAAATGGAATGTATGTGACTCTGGCCTCCATCTCTCTACAAGCATAGAAATGAGATGATGATCGAGAAAGGTGAAGTCGCACATCGCTACGCCATAGAATCCAGCACGACGAAGATGAGGGATGATAACAGGAGGTGGTGCGGTATGATGGAAATGGTGAGATCTACGTACACTCAATAGAGGCACTGGATATCCCTCTAACAGTAGTCGTGATACATGAGTATCCTGAGTTGTGAGCAATGGAAAATCTGCCATCTGCACAAATTATATCATCATTACTTTATTATAGTGAATTCAATAAAAATTTTCAACTATTATTTAAATAAATCTAGAACAATGAAATGAAAAATGATTGTGTTAATATTTTGTATTTATACTTTTTTTTGTGGATTAGTGTTTGTATTACTTGACGAATCCCCTCATTAAATAAACCAACCTATTACTTAATTTTGAGATTCAATATTTATGAGGTTTGTATTAATTAAAACCTATAGAGGTCTTTTAAGAATTGCATGTGGGCTTTCATGAGCTAGTTCTTTCATTCTATGTTGTTTTTTTGAATAGTTTGAGTATCACAAAATTCTTTATTAGAGAATAAATAACAAGACAAACCAAAATTAAAACTTGTTAGAAATAGAGCAAGTCTGAAATAAAAGGATTCAATCCTGAAACTTCCACATACAAATCAAAATATACATATTCGTGATACAATACACAAACTCGATCATGGATGACGAGATGTGGAACTTTGTTCTTCCACTTGGGGACATCTATTATGAGTATGTCCTTCTGTATGACAAATACTGCATCATATTCTCCCTCCTCTTTGTCAAGGACAATCCATTTCATTTCTGATTCGACTTGATTTTGGTCTTCCTTGAGGACTTAACCTAGTAGTATGAAGCCAATAATTTAAAAAATGATAGACATTGAAAAAAATCATAAATGAAAATAGAATCAAATTATGAAACCTAGAAATATCAGGGATGATGTTCAGTTGATCAGTAGGCAATGAGATAGAATGAAAGTCACCAACAGGCATCAAAGCTGCACTATAACAGTTCACCAAAGTGCTCATGCGATACACTGGGTCAACATATGGCTCCCATGATATATTTACTGATGCACAAGCTGTGATAACATGTTCACATGGATATCTAAATGCCTAAAAGTTTCCACAATCACAGTATTTGTAATCTAACATCACTACAAACACTCACCCACTAGTGCATGTAGCCCGGTCATAGAACAATCTTACCTAAAAGCTTGTCTTTTACTTGTCAAAGGCTAGAACATTCCATCTTAAAGCCTCATTCAGTATAGAATCAATATCACTTTGGAAATGCTGCGTAAAAAGCATTCTATTTTCCATCCCCTGATAGGCCTTTTGGGACTGGTCAACAAAGTAGTGAACACATCTATAAAATTTCTCTGGCACTAACCTTGTGATATGAAGTTTGTGCACACCCTTGAGGACCCCAATTATGAACTCCACTATATTAGTGGTCATATGGCCATATCTTATACCACCATCAAATGGTAATGAGCATTTCTCCTTCTAAATCTGCATCATATATTCATACCCATCATCATTAGAAGTTCAGATCTCTTCAAGGTGTCGATCAAACCTTTCTCGTTGGGGCTCATATGCTGAAACCATAAGAGAATAATATATTAAAATGGAGAATAATTTTTTTTAAAAAAATAAGTTTATAAAAGCATACCCAACTTGAGGATCACCTTCTTTACGGAATCATCTCTAAAATGATTATGCACATTACTTTCAATATGCCTAATTCAATAATGATGTTAAGAATTCAACTCAGTCCATGAAACCACATCACTAACCACAGAATCTATAATCGCTTGATGGAAATCAGATATCAGACACAATCCATGGTTTTGTGTGACATGAACACGTACACCGGCCAAAAAATAGCTCCAACATTCAAAATTCTCCTTTTCAACAATAGAAAAAGCAAGTGGCAGAGGAGCACGATTACCATCCTGTGTGGCAGAAATGAGTATAACACCTGTATACTTTCCATACAGGAATGTTCCATCGACTTGAATAAATTGTTTACAATAGGGAAATGCATTAATGAATGGCCTGAATACCCAAAAACCCCTATTTAACTTCACCTTTGTTCGATCAAATCGGTGATTGGGGGATACATACTCAAAAGTGTCCAACTAATAAACAATATGATTTTTGAGAGATAAAAATTTCATAAGTTGTGGCAACATAGCATAAGATTCATCCCAATCACCATACACTTTTACAATTGCCTTCTGTTTTTCATTCCATGCTTTGGTATATGATATCTTGTAGTTATACAACTCTTTAATTCTTTCCTGAACAAGGGGAACGGGAACATCCTGATAGGTTCGTATCATCTCACAAATAACATTTTATATAAACTCTGAATCAAGGGAAGAGTGATCCTGTGACAAGATTGTATGCACACTAGTGTGTGGCCCTTCTAATTTGGTTATCCTGCAATATGAAAAACATTTATCAAATATTACCCTTAGTTGAAATTTACATCCTGACCCATATTTTTCACAACGAATGATAGATTTTGTCCTCTTTGACTCATCAACCACAAATGTGAAATGTCGCTCAATGTGGTATTGCTTTATCACATTTTTCATGACCGATTTACTTTCAAACTCCTACCCGACATAGATGGCGTTGTCATTTGATGCAGACCTATTCTTTATAATTCTAGGGAATTCAGAAGCCAGTGTAATGACATCCCAATCAAAATGTTGTTCACGAGACATTCCTTTAACTAAGGAACTCAATACTGAAGGATGACTACCACAAACCAGTGGATGTCGTGGATGTATGTCTCTCAAAGGAACCTCATAAGGTTCATTTCCCACATCACCCTCACCCACATCTCTCAAAGGAACCTCAGAAGGTTCATTCCCCACATCACCCTCACCCACATCATGTTCTGATGGTTCCCAAGTTTCTTCTTCCTCAGATAAACTTTCATTCACTAAATCAGCACACGAAGGGATGTCATCTTAATTTCATTCTAAATTTTGATCATATTATTCATAATTTGATTCTATTACTGGAGTCAAATGAGTAGGAGGCAATGCAAAAGACTGATTTGAAGGACCAACTTGTACAGAGCTCAAAAAACATAGTTCTGTAGTAGTCAGTTGCACCACATCTATATCATAAATCACCACATACAAGTCCATCAATCCATTAGCACACTGCTGTCTAAATAAAGAAGATGCGTCCATACAATCATCATCATCGACTAAAGGGTACTCAGTGTGCTAGAAATGTTTAGGATGTTGTAGATGTCAATATGTGATTGAATAAATTGATTGATCGACCCTCAGTTTTAACCAATTATGAATCTTATTGCGAACTGCATCCAATCTCATACAACCATGAAGATTGACCACTCTGACAGGTGGAAAACTATAGCTAAATCCCTACTCCGTATAAATGGTCTCACTATTGAAATATATTTGCGCATACATTATTACCTATAAAAAATAATTAATAAAATATTATATACCACATCAATATTTTACATTATTTAATATAATGTTATATATTTTAATTAGTTATGAATAATTAATCATGACTTGATATTGAGACTTATGATTAGCTTATCATTATTTGATAAACTAACCAAAACCTATAGGTAGACTCATGGAGTCTTTATTATCAAATATTTCTGAAACCATTAGTCTCCTTTCAAACAGCAACACCTCATGTCTAATTCTTGTTCTTGAATGCCTCTTTGGGGACACCTCTCTAGGGATGCCTCTTCAAGGACACCTCTTGTTGATTGCCTTTTAATTAAAAATTTACTCACATGCATGTGAGGGGGTCTAGGGGTATGAAATACATAACTTTTTTTAAGAGGACACATAGGTCTATACATACTTAGTCAAAGATGACTCACATGTCATCAATACAGAAAAATAAATTCAATTATTACAAATTTAATAAACACATTCACAAAACAAGACATGAAATTTCAATTATGTATCGGTCGGTCATCTCAAGATCAGTCATCACACAACTTACCATGTTTTAGGGTATACTTTTTATATATATTACAATATGAAATGAATATTAAATATCTACACCACTTTTATATTTAATAAGTTTAATTATAACTAATATAATTTAAAAAAAATATACAAAACTGTTTTTATACCATTTACAAAAAAAATTCTATATATTTTTTAATAAATTTAAATATGATACATATAACTAATATATTATTCACAAATTATATTACTATTGTATTAAAATATAATAATTTATATTAATATTACTTTCAAAATAACACTTTTTATAACATATTTAATTTTTATAAACATTCAATATGAATTCATACAACAAACACATCGTTCATAAATTAAATCATACAAAAGACATTAATTTACACATAAATACATATGAAATAAATAAATCATGCACACAAACACTAGTTTCTACATATCACAAATCAAATAAACAAATCATACAAATGAAATAAATAAACACAATTAAATAATTGAAAATTTAAATATATATTTTACCTTCTTAAAAGCAGAAAAAATTTGTTGAGAAAGAAATTTTGCAGGGCTTTGCAGTAAAATCCAGAGGAGAAGAATAAATCTGGTGGGAGACCACCTTTTATAGATCTTCTCGACCGAATGCGTGAATGAGGTTCGCGCATCCTTTACCCCATCTTAGAAGGATGTGTGTACCCCGTTCACGAATCTTCAGCGCGGTAGAAGATGTGTGAATGGGTTTCACGCATCTTCGGCGTGGAGATATGTGTGAATGGGGTTCACGCATCCTTCGAAGACAATGTAAAGGATGTGTGAACCCCGTTCATGCATCTGGCCGAGAAGAATATGCATGAACAGGGTTCACGCATCTAAAGACTTGTTTTTTAAAATATTTCAAACCCTATCCCTTTCTATAAAAAAAATTAAACCCATATATATATAAAAACCCCAGGAAGACTTTATGGTAAAAGATGGAGGACCACTATGGCAGCGACGAAGGGTGATTGAGTCTCAAGGAATTCACCTCCAACAATAGGAGTGTCTTGGAAGCCTCCACTATCGCGTAAAGTAGCGTGAGGAGAAGCTGGATCAAAACACTCACATCCCTTTTCCCAAATCTCATCATTGTTAGATGGGTAATGAATGAAGTGGGCATAGAATTTATAAGAGGTTTTGTGGTTTTGGCTATAAATGCACGGGTCTAGGAACTCTTCAATTCATGTGTGATTGAAGTGACCAATCAGGATTGGCTCTATGCCATCATATTGGAATAGGTGCAACAAATCATATGGTCATCACTATGCACTCTACATTCATTCATGCGTAAACAAAGTGGAACAAAAAGCCTATCATGCTTTCATAAATGTAAAAATAATAAAATCATATAATTCACACAAATAAACTATTATACAATAGATAATTATATTCATTGTTCATATATCACTTCTACAAATATAGTTTCCTACCACAATCAATTTTGGCCTATCGTTGTTGGTTGTAACGATCACCATTTGACTTTTTTTAAAAAAAAATTATAGAAATTACATTCTGTGACTGATAATTTTAAAAAACAAAAATAACCATAATTCAAAAATTCAGTATGTCTACATGATATATAATTCTATAAACTCCCAAATAATTAAGTTTAACTTTTTTCCAAGATATGAAATCATCATTTCACAAAACTAAAAAATAAATAAATTAAAAAAACTTATCATTGTAAAAAAATAACAAAAAACAAATAATTTGAAACCATTAGATTATTTAATTTAAAAGTTAGTACAATAAGAACTCTATGATCATTTTATTTTCATTTTATTACTAGTTCATAATCATTTTCTTAATTAAAAACTTCTTATTCGGAGAATCTGAGAACACTGTGTGTTGGATTGATGTGTCGTCTACACATGCATAAATCAAATAATTAGAATTTCATATAATTTCATGTCAATCTACTATCATTTTTCATGGTTTTGATGGTTACACATATGTTTTAGTATTTTAAAACTTTAAAATATATTTTTAGTCATCCTGGGAAAATGATAACTCATATTTATCAGCTTAAATTTCAAAAATTTATCTACAATTGTTTTTATAAGACATCACAACAACAAGAGCTTTTTTTCTTTGTTTTAAACCCCAATAAAACATTTTTAAGGGCTCTCAATTCTTTAATAACTATTTATCCAGTCATCCAGAGAACACCGAACATCGAATTGAAATTCTGTCTACTCGTACACATTAGAAATATTCCCAAAATATCTCTCTAAGGATTTGATGACAACTTGAGGTCATTTGGAATGTTTTTAACCGATATAAGCACGTTTTAATGTTTTAAAATGCTAAAAATGTGTTGCTAGTCATCTTAGGAAAATGTCAACTCATATTAATGCTCCGTCATTCACTACATTAAAAAACCAATAAAATGTTTTTTTCTATGATTTCATGGAAATTAGGGGTTCTTTGATTGGTTTTGACTCATATATAATTTTTTTAGAAACTATCAATTCTTTAAAAACTGGTTATTTAGTCATTTAGATCACATCGCACATCAGATTGATGTTATTTCTACATATATATGTAAAAAATAATTCCATGAAAATTTTCTAATGATTTCACACCAATCCTAGATCATTTTCTATAGTTTTTACCATTATACACTCACTTTAATGATTTAAAATACCATAATAGAATTTTTAATAATTCCATGGAAATAAAAACATGGATTGATATGTTTTCATTTCCAACATTTCAAGAATCATTCTAATTTTTTTTCATAGGATTTGATTGCAATTGGAGGTTGTTTTCTTAGTTTTAACCCCCTGTCGCACCTTTATAAAGGATGTAAATTCTTTAAGAACAACTTATTCAATCAGTCTCAACACACCACAAGTAAAATTGATGTGTCCTCTTCTCGTACATGTCGAAAATAATTCCAAGATAGTTTTTCTAATATTTTACAACAATCAAAATTAGTTTTATATGGTTTTTGACCATTACATGGGTACCTTAGTTTTTTAAAATACCAAAACAACATTTTTGTTCATTCCAAGAAATATAAAAAAAATTGATGTGCATTCCATTCCCGCATTTAAAAAAATAATATACGGTTGTTTCCCTATGATTTCGTGGTAATAGTATAAATTTTTCTAGGTTTTGACCCCTTCGATTATGTTTTTCAAGATTTTTAATTTTTAAGAACTACTTACTTAGTCAGTATAAGCACACCACATGTTTTATTGAGGTGTCGTATACCTATAAAAATAAAATATAATTGAAAAAATAGATGATTTCTTGTCAATATGAGGTTATTTTCTATGATATTCACTATTACATGCATATTTAAGTGATTTAAAACACTAAAAATATATTTTCAATCATCCCAAGAAAATGACAACTCTGATTAATGCACCTTCATTTAAAAGATTTTACAAATCATTCTAATTTTTTTATCTTAAAATTTCCTGAAATTTAGAGGTTTTTTTCTTGATTTTTAACCTCTGACACACGTTTTTAAAAGACCATAAATTATTTAGTTTCTACTTATTTATCATTTCTAAGCACAACACACAATATATTAATGTTTCATATGATCGTACACATCAAAAATAATTCCAAGATGGTTTTTTTATAATTTCACATCAATATGAGGTCGTTTTATCATATTTTGATAGTTATACACACCTTTAAGTGTTTTAAAACACTAAAATTCATTTTTAGTCCTATTTGAAAAATAAAATCTCATAATTATGTGTCGTTAGTTACTACATTTAAAAAATAAATCTATGGTTGTTATGATATGATTTCACTAAAATCAAACTCATTTTTTGGGATTAACCACATGGAGCATGTTTTTAAATACTGTCAGTACATTGAGAACTTATTATTTAGTTGGTTTGATCACATTTCACGTTGTATTAATGTGTCATCTATTTATACAAAAAAAATATTTTGAAGATAGTTTTTCTAGGATTTCATTTCAATCATGGGTTTTTTCTATGGTTTTGACTGTTTCATGTATGACTTACTATTTTAAATCACTAAAAAAACATTTTCTTCCCTCCTATGAAAAAGGTAACTCATATTCTAACAACATCAATAATTACATTTATCAAATCAATATATAGTGATTTTCACATGAATTCATGGTAATTGGAGGTCATTTGATGGTTTTTTATCCCCTTACAGATGTTTTCAAAGATAGTTAATTCTTTATGAACGGCTTATTTAGTTAGTCGGAGAACAACACACATAGAATTGATATATCTTATTCACATAAACATAAAAAATATTTCAAATATTTTTTTCTTATATTTTAACATAAATCCTAGATCATTTTCTATGATGTTCACCACTACACACATGTTTTTTTTACACTAAAAAGGTGTTTTCAGTCATCCAAGGTAAATGAAAACTCATGTTGACACACCCTATTTTCCAACATTTAAAAAATCATTTTCCAATTAGTTTTCTATGATTTCATAGTCATGGAAGATTTTTTTTATTGGTTTTAATCCCCCAATATGATGCACATTTTAAAATACTATCCATTCATTAAAAAGTTCTTATTCAGTTAGTTCAAATGAACTGCACATCAGACATATGGGTTGTGTTCTCATATAGATTAGAAATAATTCAAACATAGTTATCGTAGAATATAATTTCAATATGAGTTCTTTTATATATTTTTTACCATCACATGCATGTTTTAGTATTTTAAAACACTAAAAACGAATTTTTGATCATACTAGAAAAACGAAAACTCATATTGATACATTTTTAGCTCATAAAATTTAAAAATAATTATACAAGTATTTTTTTATATTTTCAAAATAATTAGAGGTATTTTTTATGATCCCCCTCCCCCAATTTGAAGAACAATTTTAAAGACTATCAATTCATTAAGAACTACTTATTCATTCAACCCAATCACACCACACGAAATTTTTACATGTAGTTTTCTCTTATATGTAAAAAACTGATTCCAAGATAATTATATTATTATTTACATCAATATGAGATCATTTACTATGGTTTTTATGAATACAAGCTTGTTCTAGTGTTTTGAAACACTAAAAATACATTTTTGGTCATCTAGGGAATACAAAAACTCCAATTGATGCATCTTTCATTCCTATATTTTAGAAATTAATATATCATGGTTTTCTAATGATTTCAGGATAATCGAAGGGTAATTTCTTGTTTTTTACCCCCTAGAACATGTTTTTAAAGACTCTTAATTATTTAAGAACTAATTATCTTGTTATTATAAGAACAGTGTATGTCACATTGACCATTTATCTAATCATTATTTTCATAAATAATTTGATAATCATGATCTAATGAGTTCATATCAATCTGAGGATGTTCACTATTTTTTCACCATCACACTCATGTTTTTGTTTCTTAAAACACTAAAAATAAATTTTCAGTTCCCCCAAAGAAATGAAAACTTAGATAGAAATGTCATCTATTCCAACATTTTTAAAATCACTCTAAGATTATTTTCCTATGATTTCAAAGCAATAAGTGGTCTTGTATTGATTTTGAACTTCCAAAAACATGTTTTTATAGACTGCTAATTATTTAAGAACTTATTATTCAATTTTATTGAGCACATCATATGTAAAATTGATGTTTCTTCAACTAATACAAATTAAAAATAATATAAAAATGTTTTTCTATTACTTTATGTCAATTTGAATTTTTTTTCTATGGTTTTGATTATTATACACATAATTTAGTCTTTTAAAAGACTAAATGGTTATTTTCGGTCATCCTAGGAAAGAAAAAAACTCAAGTTGATGTGTATTTGGTCTCTAAATTTTACAAATCATTATATGGTTTTTTACTATGATTTCACTAAAATTAGTGATCATTTTCTTGGTTTTCACCCCCCAAATGGTTGTTCAATAGTCTTTTAATTCTTTAAAAACTGGTTATTTAATCATTCTGAGCACATCGCATGTTAGAATGATGTGTTGTCTACTAATACACATCAAAACTAATTCTAAGATAGTTATCCAAGGATTTATCATCAATTTTAGGTTTGTTTATATGGTTTTAACCATTACACACCTGTATTATTATTTTAAAACACTAAAAAAAAATTGGTCATCCCTAGTAAATGAAAACTTGAATTGATGCACCATCAGTTCCTATATATCAAAAATCAATCTATGGTATTCCTATGATTTTATAAAAATTAGAGGTTATTTTCATAGTTTGGACACACTGATGCATGTTTTTAAATACCATTATACCTTTATGAACTTCATATTCAATTAATTCTAGTATACTACTCATATAATTTGCATTTTTTTACTCATACATGTTAAAAATAATTCAAATACAGTTATCCTATGGTTTCATGAAAATATGAGGTTTTTTTAATGATATTTATTGTTACACACATGTTTTTGTTTTTTAAAACATGATAAATGATTATTTAGTCATCTTGGGAGAATAAAGACTCGTATGAATGCACCATAAGTTGATAAATTTCAAAACCATATTATGGTTGTTTCCTATGATTTCATGATAATCAGATGTTTTTTCTTGTTTTAAATCCCAAAAAATGTTTTAAATGATTGTAAATACTTTAGTAACTACTTATTCAGTCAATCCGATCACACCACATATTAGATTTAAATTTCATCAACTCATACACATCAAAAATAATACAAACCCAACTTTTCTATGATTTCATGTCAATCCTAGTTCTATTTATTAGTTATTTTTAATTGCATGCATGTTTTTGTGTTTTAAAATATGAAAAGTCATATTTAATTATCCTGGGAAACATAAACATTTTATTCAAACACCATCAGTTGATAAATTTCAAAAATTAATCTACGATTTTTTCCTATGACTTTATAGTAACTATAGGTTTTTTTTCATAGTTTTTATCCCATGGAACTTGTTTTTTAAAGACTGTCAATTCTTTAAAAAGTTCTTAGTCATTAAGTATAAGAAAACCACATGTTGGATTGATGTTATATACTCTCTCACATGTCAAAAATAATTCTAATGAATTTTTCCAATGATTTTAGATCAATATGAGGTCATATTTTAGTCTTTTTACTAGTATATAAAAGCTTTAGTGTTTTGAAAAAATAAAATCAATATTCATTCATCCAAGAAGAATGATAACATGGACTTATAAAGTTTCCATTACCAAATTTCAATAATCAATCTAAGGTTATTTTACTTTTGATATCATAAAAAAGAAGAGGTTTTTTTATTTGTTTTTACCACTAACACATGTTTTTAAAGACTGACAACCCATTAAAAATAGTTTATTCAGTCAGTATGAGAACAACCGATGATGAATTAACGCACCATATTTATATAAACATTTCCAATAATTTATAGACTATTTTTCTATGATTTCATGTTAGGATAATCACATTTGTTATTTTTTTATGATTATATGCATATTTTAGTGTTTTAAAACACTAAAAAGTTATATTTTGTCATCCTGAGAAAATAACAACTAATATTGATGTTCCATCAGTACCTACATTTCAAAAATAAATATATGGTTGTTTTATAATGATTTATTAGAAATTAGATATAATTTTTTTGTTTTCACCCCTTGATGCATGTTTTTTTAGATTTTTAATTCTTTCAGAACCCCTTATCTAGTTAGTTTGAGCACAACACACACCAGAATTATGTTTCATCTACTCACAAATTTCATAAATAATTAAAATAAAATTTTATTTGATTTCAAATTAATCTGAGATTTTTTTATATGGTTTTGACCATTAAACACATGTTTTAGTGTATTAAGACACAAAAAAGACATATTTGATCATCTCAAGAAAATGAAAACAAAGAGTGACTGATGTTCTGTTCTTTCTTTCAAAAATCAACACATGATTGTTTCTCTATGATTTAATGGAAATCCACAAAACATTTTATATCATACATATCAATATAGAACAATTTTTTATTAAATAAAATCTACTAATTATTCATAATTAATTGAAAAATCACATTATATTTCAAAGTGTTTTAGAAAACACCAGGAGTAATGAAGTGATAAGCGATTCATAGAAGAGTAAATTGGAAAAAATAATGAGAAGAAGATAATGGGACACAAATATTTTCATGGTTCCAGAAATGATCCCTACATCTATAGAGAGGGATAAATATTACTAAATCGGGAGCAGAAATTACAAGGAATATCTTAGAGTTTTATGCACAAAAAAACTGATCCTAAAATGGGCTAATAAATAAGATGAAGTGTTGTTCCACAAACTGCATGGAGAGTATGCACTATTATTGTGAATGGTGGCTAGAATTCTATATCGCTATAGAGTCGCGACCACCTAAATACAAGATGCTACATTAAAAAGTGGATGGAAGTCCAAGAAGATAAAGTATTGTCGTCTCTAAAGTCTAAGATTCTACAATAGTCATACTAAAGTCTGCACAGCTACAGTGACAAATCGGTGTTGACCTGGTTTGTAGTATGGGCAAGAAGCATTCAACCCAATCATCATCCCGAATGGATCGGGCTACACCAATACAACAAAAACATGATATTTATCTATATGAAATCTTATATTCATCAAAATATTCTTCAGAACTATAAACTAACTTTGTGATAACTTATTTTAGTGAGTAAAAAATAACAAATATAATGTACATCAAATTAAGTATACATAAAAAGATATTGTAATTCAACTAATGATAATAATGAAAAAATTTAAACTCTTACAATGATAAAGTAGTAGGAATAGACAAGAAACATATAATTTATAGTAAACATTGACATATTAATATAGTAAAATATAAAAATTTATTAAATTAACCAAAATTTAGCATGATTCTAACTGAAAGAAATCATTGTTAGACATGTCAAACCCAAATTGAAAGAACCCAAAAAATCTTCAAGAATGTCGAAAAAAACCTTACCTATTAATAGTGAAATTGATTCACATAGTGATAAGAATAAAATCTATTAGAAAAAATTGTTTTAGAGGGATTATATGATGATTTAGATAAAATATTTGAGTTATCATATGTTTTTCACTACATGTAACATGAATTTATTATTATGAAAACCCCTAGTTAAAAGAATCCTCAAATGTTTGAAAAAATGTGAAAAAATGAATATCTTTTTTGATAAAAATTATACAAGGGATTTATGGAAAACTAGAATTTGTTTATTGAGTGTCTCAATTCATTAAA
Source organism: Viscum album (assembly GCA_963277665.1). Lineage (NCBI taxonomy): Eukaryota > Viridiplantae > Streptophyta > Magnoliopsida > Santalales > Viscaceae > Viscum > Viscum album. Next base: position 1,274,980,384 of record OY728162.1, on the reverse strand, counting down.
AATTTGTAGCCAATAAACATGATAAAATATATCAAGAAAAACAAACCATGTACGTGTAATATTATTATGGGAAAATGATCTAAACTTTTCATTTTAGTCTCTATAAAAAAAATTTCATTTATGCCATCAAGAAATTGGTATACATATAAAAATGAAATTTACAACCACAAGAGGTTTGATTTTAAAAATAGTAAAACCCTTAAAAATTTACATTCGTTTTATGTTGGTCATTAATTTTATCAATAATACTTAAAGATCCTCTATTATGGAATGCACATACCATGAAATGAAATAAATTAATCTTGAAATTTCAATACTTTTATTTGTGTTATTTTCATTTATGAAGACATTGAATCAATATTTATATAAAAATATTCGGTATAAAAAAAATAAGTACATGAAAAATAAATTATTTTAGATAACAGCCTTTCGTCAATAGAGAAGAACCTTATAAAATTCAACATTCAAGTGTGTATTTACTATTGAAATCATTAACGTTTTGGTGAGGAAAAACAAATAAAACTTACAAAAACAATGATTTATTATAATTAAAGTTATTCCCCTATCAATTATAAGTAGAAATAATATTAGGATTGAAATTTTAATTATTTAAAAAAACATTTAAAATTCCTCATAGTATGAAAGTAGAAGATAGGTCAGTTCTCTATAAATGAATATACATCACTCTTAAAACATTATAGATAGCCTAAAAAATAATTTTAATCCCTTTAAAAATCATAAAGTAAATAATTAACATCAGTAGTTGAAATCTTAAATCCTATATTATTAGCTTCATTATCTCATACAAAAAAAATTATTGTCTCAAAAACACTAAATAAGAAAAATATTAATTTGATAAAATTATAGAGATCCAATTTTATAAAACACAAAGGAAGATACACAATAATATCCATGAAAAACCCAATTGAATTTAAAAAAAAAAGTGTTGTTCTATGATTCAAAGGTTAAAAGAATTCAATAATTTTTATATGATTCAAATGAATAAAATAAACATAATGTATTATAATAGTTAACCTAAAATTTTCCCCAATGTACTAGCCTAAAAAATTTAACTCTAGGATATATCTATTACCTAAACTTTAAGATAAGAGAATAATGACTAATTCAATCCACATACAATTTATTATAATCTGGTATTTTACATAAATTTCACACAGGATGAGTTTAGTATTATGTAAAGTAACTTATGTTTTAATAAATTTTAAAAAATAACTATTTAAATATGTTGAAAAATTTATATGACATTAAAATATGGTTGGATTTGATAATGTAATTGATATTTGAATAATATTATTGGGAATAAATATGGGGAAAATATAAACAACAATATCTATCAATTTTTTATGCATTCAAGTTGATGGGACAATTGAATCCTAATACTTCATAATCCAAATTATTAAGATTAATTTTTTGACCTTTAAATATAGAAAATATATTCATGGTTTTCTTGATAGAAATAAATATTACACTACATTTTATAAATTTAGATAAAATAAAAGGATACATAACAATTACATTTATATACAATAAAGGGAAATTTAAATATCAAAAAATTACATGGAATAGATAAAATAGTAAAAGAAAAGATTCTTAATGAATTTAAATGAGACAAAAAAATTCAAAAGGAATTTTAAGAAGCCTCATGGGTTTTAATGAACCACTTATTTTCATATTGAAAAACTTAAAAAAACATTACATATTTGATGATGAAAGGAAGTATATCTAAAAAAGATATAAAATATAAATTGAATGGAAACTCCAATCATGTGGTCAAATAGTGTGTATATTTTCAACTAAACACCATTTAATCAATAAAAAAACTTTGAAAACAAACATATTGGTATAATGTGTTTTTTATTGATAAATTTTATTTTTTAACCAAAGTAACCTACAGATTGTATCAAAAAACTACATGAACAATCACTTATAGAATTATCTTAAATGGATAACATGAATTAAAAATCAATTTTTTTTTATAACATGATCCCTTGAAGAAACTATCATAGGTGTTACATGGGATAACTTTCTAGACATCAGAAAATAAATGAACTATGTCCTATTATGGAACCTGGTGGAGGAGAATGATCTAGATGATATCTATATGGATAACCAATAAAATATAATCATGAAATATTTTAAAATATAAAAAATTATGAATTTGTTGAATTAATTAAATATATGTAACGACAATATAATAACAAATATTGTCAACGTTATGGTAAAAATTAAAAACCATTTCATGTTAATAAAACGAGAACAAACCTCTCTATTCTAACATTTTAGAGTCCTTATAATAAATAAATGGAAATAATGAATGATTTTAAATAGAATTAATAGATAAATAAATTCTATAAAAAAAATTCTACAGTGAAATAAAATAAAAATGTTAAGGGAATTTCCATAGCGACTTCCAAATGGTGTTTTCCCACTTTCCCCAACATAAATACTCAATTCTATAGTAGTGAATATGTCAATGTAGGATTTTCAAGTCTAGTTTCAAATATGTATCAGAGTGTTTGAAATCTAAATTAATATAAAAAATAATTAAAACGTGGCATATAATCTAAGGATATGACTAAAAATAATGTAATTTCAATAGTTTAAACACCTTAAATCCCTATTTACCCACAAAATCCTAATTTTCAAAAATGTATTAATTACTCAATAAAAATAAAAAATAAATAGATGTTTTATGTTTATACTGTAAATTATTTTATAATTAAACTAATAAACTTCTTTGAAAATTGTGTAATAAGATAATTATATTGACGATGAAATATATGAATGAAAAAATAGTATAAAAAAGGAATATAGACATCATCCTATAGCTACTATTAGAGACATCTATGGCTATATATTGGTGTGAATTTTTTTTTTGTGCACTATCAAGGAGGGAAATGATTTTTTGGTGTAAATAACATATTTCCATGAACATAAAATAACCCTAAAAATTGGATTTTTACCTTAACCTTATAGTCATAAGAAAAAATATTTGTGGTTATAGGCTTTTATTGAAAATCCTATAATCGCGGGACTTTTTTTCTCATGGATATAGCCAATAATATGAATACTTATTTCCATAAGATTTTTTTCTCATGGATGTGGTAAAATATTTTAATAAATTCTAACATATAAATATTTAATAGTTTTTTCATATAAATCCCAGTTCGGTTCTTTAGATTACTGGACAAATTCTCTCCCTTTTTTCCATGAGATCATGTTTCAATTCCCAAAAACGGATTATTTTTTCAAATATATATATATATATAATAATTCCTAGTATAGTGAAAGATGTATTCATACAGATCCTTATAGTCCCTTTTTTAATCCTCTCACTACCTATTTTGAATAATATTATATATAGATAGATTTATTTATTTATATTATAAATAACTTTTGATGCCGAGTGTAAAAGTAGTTACCTAGATTTATTTGTGGTTAGGGTTAAAAACACGGTAAACATTAATTTTTCATTTACGTATATAAACTGGTATATATATAAAGTGTGTTGTAAATATATAATTATAGAAGAATCTTTAGTAGAGTTTGAAAGATGATTGAGAAAAATTTAATTGTCATGGTATCTAATCATATAAATTTTTAATTTTTCAAAAATCACTATAGCCATGATCAAGTGACCATAGAAATAAATTTTTCATGTATAATGGGATACACCCACAAGATCCATGCTAGTAGGCATAGGTTCTTCATAGACTAGGTTCCATGTGGGATAGGATATATGTATGGGACTTTCCATTGGGTATAGCCAAATTTCTATAGCTACAAACGTTCTTTCCATAGATGTTATAATTAAACATTAAAAAACTCATATCTAAATTTTCCATATAAGTAAAAATGTAATATAAATAATAATATAATTAGTTCCATCTGTGAGTAACATATGTGCCACATCTAAGTGCATATATTTCATGCCTATGTCTACTATTTCATCCTTAGTGTGGTGGAATCAGGACCACTATAGGTTGTTATTATGTGTATACTACTTTCACTTTGATAGGTGGTATATCTAGACATTACACCACTGGCTCCTCATACTTCTACATAGATGTCTCACTTGCATACAGTATAGAAATATTTGTTTTTAGAAATGAGTTCTAGGAAAGATGAAACATATCTAATTTAGACTAGGTAATAAAAATATTGAATGTTTCATATAATTGAGCCTTACTCAAGTATTGAGGGTACTTGTTATAACCCAATTCCATTGATAACCCCTCTTAGGCCTGTAATGAATATGAGAGTGAACCCCAGAGTCTGCCTTTAATAGGGCATGAGTTGGATACTAAAGTAGAAGGTAAAAAATAAATATGGAGGAATTAACCTTATAAATACTAGTATTATATAATAAAACACCAATCAAATGGATTTATTGTGATTATGTGTATGCCAAAAAATTATAAATCCTAGGATCAAATAATAAAGTCTTCTTTTCTCAAAAATATTTTCCCAATAATTTTAAGTAACATAGAGATAAAAATGATACTATTACTTGATAATTTCAAAAATAACAAGAGGATAATAAAATGAAATGTATTTATCATATAATTATTATATAATTATCTTAATGAAAATTCAATAATAAACAATCCCGATTAAAATGGGATTAAAACATAAATCCATTAACATAAGTTCCACTTGATTTGAAATCACTATAACATGTTGAATAACAAATTAAAATTTTTTATACCTATATACCAAAATAATTTACATACTTATAGTATTATATATGATCCACTTATAATATTTTATCAATAATTTATTAGAAATTCCTTTTTAAAATTGTTGTTCCTAAGTGTTAACTATTTCATTTTTCATGGAAGTTTTAGTCCTTATACTATGATCATGGTTCCACACTATAAAAAATGTTAATGATGATATAAATATTATATATATTCATTAAATATATATTTATTTTCATCCATAAAATTTATTGATATAAAAATGAATTACACCATTCACTAAGACGGTATGTTATATCTACGCATGAACGTTGTTTCCATTTTTCGTTGGTCGGAGAGAAATAATAGTAAATAATAATTCACATTTATAGAATCATAAAAATAAAATAAATAATATATATATATATATATATATATATATATATATTAAATCCATAATTATAAGCATACATGTAAAGTGGTGATGAAAAACTAATAACACCGCTATGTGGAGACAATAATCCATATGTACGCATGAGCGATGGTTCCATTTTCAATAGGATAGAAAAAAGGTGGATAATGGTCATTCTATCATCATATTAAAAATTATGTATATTTAATACACTTAATTAATTATTTTATAATGAATGTTGTTGAATTATATAAGGAATAAGAATAAATAAAATCTAAAACACTAGGTTAAGAGTTATACCTCTTTGTTGAGAAATCTCTTTTGGCTTAAACCTTAATCCCTAAAGGGATGGTATTTTAGAAAGACCGAAAGCAATAGGATTCAATGAATTAAGATAAAATGATATTAGGGTAGGTATTTCCTGATATATAAGGATCAAATATTGTGAATATTTAAGGAGAGTAGGTTCACTTTTACAAGTGAGGGGAGGGGCACCCTTGAAATAACTTAAAGTATTAAATTAATATAAAATAATTATTAAAATAAAGTGGATCCAAATTGACATATTTAAAATATAATATGTGTATAAGAATAAATACACTCCTATAATAATTTTTAGAAAATTTTAAGTGATTTTTTAACCCTTATCTATTAGTTTTAACCCCCCGTTAATTCTTTTAACAATTACCATAATATCAAAGTTTTCTACTCTTTAAGGGTCAAGAATGTTACCGTAAAAGAAAATGTGACCCATAAATGGAATATGGTTGATATTTTAAAAAATATCCCATTCATTGGTATAAATATAGAATTTTTATGAATTTTAAATCATTTCATGTAATATTGTTTATTATAAAGTGTCATTAATGTCATTTTGGAACTACACATTACTTTGACATTAAAGTCGTCAAGTTAGATATGAAATTAGAATATAAACCTTTAAAAATCCATAATATTTTATATTTATCTAAAAAATAAATTGAATATAACAGTTCATCCAAATTTTATTACTTTTAATTTTTTAAAATTCTTTAATTTTATTTTTCTATCAATTGAATAAATAATATGTCGATGTTATGTAAGAATTTAAGTTAGTTATTCAGTCGATAAAAATTAAAAAAAATTGACCGTGATTAAAAAAATTAATCCATATTTCAAATAAATAATTAAAAATGAACATATCCTCATTTTATCCTTACAAAAAAAAATAAAGTTATTAAATTTAATAGAGTGACTTTTTTATTTATCATTTTCTTAAAATAATATAAAAGTTATAATCAAATTCAAATGGTAATAAGTTGCCATATTTTTAAATAATAGATATAAAGTTATGAAATAAAATCATATAATAGTATGAAGTCATGTGTTATAGAAATTTTAAATCCTTATTCCAAAGTTTTAACCCATTTTTACCTTTTTTACCCTTACCAAGGTGGCACATTTTACCAATGTTACTATTCATAATGACAAAAAATAAAAGTGGCCGAATAACCAAATTTTATCTTTATAATTAAAAATATTTAGTCAATATTTAATGATTTAATTCACATAATTGGATGAATTTAATTTAAAATTAAACCCACAAAAAAGGATGAAAATCAATTTTCAAGAAAAAAATGTTTTCCAAAGTATAACAAAAATTATTCCAAAATCCAACATAGAATTAATTCCAATGGCATTAATTAGATTATTAATAATATTAATGAAGTATACTTACTTTTTAAACCATTTAAAAAATTAACTTTGTAAATATTTTAAATGAAAATACAGTTCTCAATAAAAATCATTATTTTCACTTTTTATAAAAAATCAATTTTTCAGAAAATTATTAGAAATTCACTCTAATATAATTATGAAATTTTGATTTAAAAAATGTAGATAATTTTTATAAATAAATTTTATAATAATTTCTATGATGTATGTATAGTAATAATCAAAAAAAGTCTTAATAGATGAAATATTTGCAATAATGTTTTTACTAGAAAATTAAGCAATATATTGTTTTACTGATTCAAAAGTTATTTATGAATATTTTGTAAATATATAAAATTTTGTGATGATATAATGATATTTAAATGTTTATAAAATCATGACGGAAGATCTTGGTTCTTTTAGAGAGTTAAGGGTGGTTTATTAAGTTCCTTAACATTGAAATTTTGAGTAAATTTGATGGTGATGAGTTTCTAATATTATTCTAGAATACTCTACAAGTTTTTAGAAGAGTCCAGTGAATTATTATTGAGTGGGAGTTTTGTATTTTGATTTTTTTAGTGGTAAATTTAAATTTTAATCTCACCTATTCTGTTACTCGTGCATCTATAAAAAGGGTGCAAGTATAGTAAAAAGTTGTGTACTATTCACGCGTGTAAAAGATGAAGTGTTGTAGAAATAAAATCGAATGGTGGTACGATATGAAAATATGAAATCCAAAGTTTTAATAGGGAATGTTTCCAACCAAGGAATCTCTTGGATAAAGAAGAATTTATCAATGGATAGAGGGGTTGTTATTAGAGGAACTTGACAGAAGACATCAGAAAAAGATTCATATCATGTATAGTCAGATAGACTATGTTTAGAGGTAAACGAATGTATAGAAATTAATAAAGTGGTTTTCATTATCAGAAGGGGATGGATTTATTTTACATATGAACAACTAGACAAAGAAATCATATGAATAGGTGGATTGATGGTTGTTTTATACATAATTATAAGGTTGATGTTATTTCCTAATTTTGGGAAAGAATATAATGAGGAAGTACTTTCAAGAAGAAAATGTGTGAAGAAGTAAAAGAAACACAGTGATAACATATGTATTCCTATTGGTGAATTTTTCTAATAGTTGTTATTAAAATATTTTTTACATATTTTATTTGTGCAAAGATTACATGTACATTTTTTTATTATAGTAAAATGAAGGTGTAAGGATATTCTCGTGGTGTAACCACATAAAATTATTGTTTTCTAGTAGATTATGTAGTATTAGATTATTTCCATATCATGTCAAGGACTAGATACTCTTGTTGAATAGAGAACCTTATAAATAATTATGTTCATGTAGTTTGGCCTTGTGTGCTTTTTTCATTAAATCAATAAATCTTTAATAGTTGGAAAATTTTGCTTTATAAGTAAGAAACTATAAAAAGAAAAGATAACTAATTCACCTCCTAATCCTATCAATTATGAAAAAGATCCTGATTTGTTATTTCACTCTTAAAATAAAGTGATCTTTTCCTTCTCTCTTGATGATAGGTAGTATAGTATAAAATAAGTAAAATAAAAGTGAAATATATGGTGATGTTTCATAGTTAAGGGCATAGAAATATACTAGTCCACTCCATCAATACTCTCACTATGACCTAATTGATTTTCACTAAGAAATTCTATTAATCTAGGGACCTAGAAAAATTTTGTAGACTTTTGAAATCTTATAAAGATTCATATTATTTTACAAGGATCCTTGATAAGAACAACTTAGTAAAATAATCTAACACTACTATGAATGAGTTCAAGAAGTTGACACTTAAGTAAAAAGAGATGTGATGTAAAATATTGAAATAACTTCAGTGTATAGTTGAAACAACAACTGATAGATGGTTTTATATTTAATCAATTAAAATATAAAACAAATCATTCAATGTCACATAGGCTTATTCATCTTTAAATGGTATCAATAATATTAACACAGTCATGCATGCCTTGTTTTTCTTCATACTAAGATAGAATAAATATATATAGGTAAACTTTTCTCTCTTCTCCAAATTTTTAATAGAATTTTAAAACTTTGAATCACATTTTATTTTATTTAAAGAAGATTTTTCATGATCTGATTTGAGTCTTCTAGATGAATATTTATAGGGAATAAAAATATCTCATAGTTTATCCAGATCCCCTTTATTTGGAAATTAAAAATAAAACAAGTCAAGAGCTTCCACAAATATTTCTACAAATATTGTAGTATTGTTATATTATTTCTTTTTTAAAATAAAACCTTAAAAATTAACTCAATCAAAACAAATTAAACTCTTTAGATATTAATAAATTATCATTGAAAAACATTCCTCTAAAACATATTCAAATTATTATTCAAATATTCCTTTAAAATGGCTGAAATAATCCCTGAAACCTACCAACAACAACTATAATAAAATTCAAATATTTGAATTTAAATAACTTAGATTCTCCGAATTCTCTTGAGAATGATGTTAAAAATAATAATTTTATTATTTTTCTCTTTATATTATATACTAAAATCATCACAATCACTTAAATCACAATTTTTATACATTATTAGTGATTATTAAACTAATAAACCACCAATAATAATCTAAATAAAAATTTAGCATATAAAAATATTAAAAATAGAGTACCATATTTTCCTCTAAAATATCTAAAATATGAAAAATAGTGGTATTTTTTTATTTCATAGTTTCTAATAAATAAATGTTTTATTATTCCAAAATACTAATTAAAATAATATCAAAATTCTATAAATTATTATATCCATGGAAACATCTTAATATTTGATATTCTTATATTTTATGATAGCATGATAATCACATATGGTCATGTTGAGTGCTAGAAATACCTGGAAATGTAGGTATAACACCAATATAGAAAGAACAATTATTACAAGTTCCCCTACTACTATCATGAAGAAATAACTTCCCCAGCTTCCACCCCTACTAATAAAGTAATTTCCTCCTCAGATGTTGTAGCATGCTCTTCTGAATCTGACTCTGAACAGTCGTCCAGTGAGAATGATGACCCCGCATATAGGGATGCCTATCAAATTCTGTAGGATATTAAGCTTCCAAATGAGATTGAATCATGGATTGAATAGAAATAAAACATTTCTTTCAGTCAGTATAAAAATAGAGAGATGTCAACAAATACATATCTTGATCTCTGAAAGGGTATTTTCATCATAGTGGTTGAGTAATTTTAGAAGGATCCAAGATTTAATTTTAATGACATCCCTTGGAAATGGTATTTGTTAAGGGATTGATTATCCAATGAATGAGGCTAATATTAATTGTTAATATATATAATATTCATGTGTTTTATTATTTATAAAAACCATTTTAGTGCATTTTACACTTTGAACATCATTTCACATTTTGATTGTCGTTTCCCCTTAAAATGCAATATTACATGGTACAATTTTGAACACCTCCTAAAATAAAAAATGGAAATGATTTTTTTTTTATATTTTATTTTCACGTATCTCATACTACAAAGAAAAATTCATAATTTTTAAGTATCTGAAGATTCACATTGGAAGACCTACCAAATGAGCTTTCATGGAAACACATTCTAGGAAAAGTAAATTGGAAAATATCCCAATAATGTAACTATAGAAGATGGGAACAAAACCCAATGATTCTATAACTTTACCTAAAGATAGAGGACATAATGGGGAACATTTCATTAAACAGTGGCCAATGATAATTCTGATTTTTAAATGGATTTACAGGCATCCCAATTTGGATATAAATTTATGAGCCATATTGTGCGGCCTATAAAAATAGACACCATTTTACACATCTCTCGTAAACCATATAATGTTTTGGCCTTAAATGTTTCAAAGAGATAGGAGATATCTGGATATTCTTGTTTTCCTTCTATGGCCCACTCAAATTCTGTCATATAGAAGGACATTTAGGCACCTCTCTTCGGTGGATGAAAGTTGTATGCCACTTCGGGTCAAGGATAAAGAAGTCCACTCTCCCTTAATTTCCACCACCCTAGGCCTACCATACTCATGTGGGGTCCTTTTTAATGTTGGGATCTCAAAAAAATACTCTTTAAATTCCTATTTAAGGTAGTGGTGGTGGATTATTTTATCATCTTTGAGATTTGTTTTCATTGTAATGTTATTATGCTGATTTGTCTTTGTAACGTTCTTCTTTCTCATGTAAGTTGTTCGAATCACCTTAGTTCTTAATAAAATTTCTTCCTTTCCTTTTATTCTATTTTTCACTATATCACATTGATATTGTTGCCTTAAGGTGTTAATTCATTCACACCATACCTTGTGATATTCTTTACACAACGGTGGATTGATCATTATTTTGTTGTTTTTACTTCTTCAATTTTGCCCTAATGAGTCTACTTCCCGCTTCCATTGAGAACATGTCATCAATGGAGGGTTAAATATTTTATGATTTGATCCAAGGGAGTATAAAGGTACTGGTTTTATGTTATTTCTCAATCTATAAATGTTATTTATTTCTTTTACTTGATTTTCTTTTATTCAATGATTTTGTCTCTTCCTCTTCCTTATTGAATTTTATCACCCCACTTTTATGTGAAAATAAGATCCATTACCTTAGAGTTCTCATGACAATGATCCTAAAAGTGTATAGGTGATTAGAATTTGTTTTTGAAGGTGTTTAACAAGTAATTTATGAGTTTGGTTAGAAATAATTAAATGAATCATGCTTGAGTTAATGAAATTGAAATTGTTAAAAAAAGGGAATTCATCCAATCCACCCCAAGTGATAACCTAAGATCAACTCATTATTTTAATTTTAATTTACTTAAGTCTTTTAGAGTTCACATAAACCCATCTAAAATCAACCCAATTTGGTCACTTCATATCCAAAAACAATACATAGAATGTGCATGTCTATAGGTTTCTTCTTAGGTCTTTGAGGATTCGACAACCCAAGATACTCTACATTTGACCGTTTAACCCTAAAAACTTGGGTAAATTTGGGTGAGGCCAAATTTTGGAACTTTCATCGGGTACCCAAGTAATTCATCTAAACACACATTCTATTATTCACCATTTCTTCTATTCTCATCCAAATTCTCTTATATTTTACCTTTCTCATTTTTTTTGCACATGTCCACCTACACTTGTGACCAATAAAACCGTCTAGTTAGGGTGGATAGTCCTGGGATTGAGGAGTCAAGTACACCAAGGGAACTCTTTCCATTGGATCCTAATATTCTAAATACTCCAAATCCAAAAATTGAGCCCATTTCAATGGAAGGTATTCAAAGAAACCAACTCATAAACCCGGGTGGGAACCAAAATGGAAATCCAAATGAGGCAACCCCAAACTTGGGGAATACAGTGGATCAAACCATGAAGGACTACCTCACACCTTCCTAGACCAATTCTCCCTCATTCATTAGATAAAGTTCCCTAGGATATTCCAACTATATCTTTGAACCCCATGTTCTAAACCACCTTCCTACATTCCATGGAATGAGGTCTGAGATGTCTGCCTTCACGTTAAGGAGTTAAATGACATTAAAGAAACCATGTGTCCCCCACATCAACTAGAATCAGATAAGATAAGGTTATTTCTCTTTTCTTCAAAGGATCGAGCTAAAATTGTGTAAACAATTTGAAACCATCATCCATCAACTCTTGGACCAATTACAAAAATAATTCTATAAAAAAATACTTTCCCCACCACAAAACAATTGCACTTAAAAAGAGCATCCAAAACTTTTTTGAGAAAGAGGGAGAGTCATTATATAAAACATGGGAGAGGTTCAAAGACACAAAAAACATGGTTCCACATCATGTTTTTTATATTCCTAAACAAGTGAGAATTTTCTATGAAGGGTTGGTCTCGGGGAACAAACAATTCATTGACATAATGTTTAATGGGACCTTTAAAAACAAAGCCCCAAATGATGCTTACAAGTATATAGAAAGCCTTGTTGAACAAAACCAAACATAGGGAAAATCACCTTATTCTGAAAAGTCATGAAGAAATACTAGAATTCATACAATTAGAGAAGAGGAAATCCTTAGGGTTAAAATCGCAGCACTCACTTGAAAGGTTGAATAGATAGACCTTAGGAAAATCCATGAAATCCAAACTCTTGACCCCGTTTGGACAATTTGTGACAAACATGACCACCTAACAGACAATTGTCAAACCATTCCATCCATGAAATATGTTCTTTTAAGAGGACCACCTGATTAAGTCAATGCCCTAAACATTCAAAAGCCTCAATACCAAAACACATTCAACCCAAGGTTTAATGACCACCTAGGCATCCGCTGGAAAGATAACCAACAACCTATCCAACCACAAGGAAAAAACCCCTACCCTACACAAAATTTTGAAAACCGTAACCAATTCCAACCACAAGTAGTTAAATACTAACATCCTCCTATCCAATACCAACTAGCCATCCAACAATAAAAGTATCCTCCTAGGATAAACCAGCCAACACAATCCCCCACCCAATCTATACCTCTCCCTATCCTTCAACAGTTTTGTAAACAAATGGAAAAAATGAACTTATACTTCTCTTCCCTTAAACAAGAACTTCAAACCATCAAAACTAGAAAGTCACCCAAGCCTACTCATGTGGTACCATTCTTAACTTTAAGGGGAGAGTCAAGTTGTACTCAAACAAATCATGAACAACTCAAAGCATTGACTATTTTAAGAAGTGGGAAATCCATTGACAAACCTGAACCAGTCATCCCAAAACCATTATAATATTCAATACCTATGAAAATGATGAAGAACCACCATCAGATTCTGCAAAACCCAATGAGAATATAAAGGAACTATAACCACACCAAACAATCAAACAACCTACTCCCATCCCTAAATGCATGAGAGGAAAATCTAAACCAGAACTGAATGAAACTTTGAGGTAAATCTTCTCTTAGGTTAAGTTGAACATTCCCCTTCTAGATGCAATCCAAACCATTTTTCCTACTCAAAGTACCTTAATGACTTATTGAATTTTAAAATGAAATTTTCACATCAAAACTTAGTTGTTTTGGCTGCTAATGTGAGTACCACCATTCAAGGGACCATTCCTCCAAAGTTGAAAGATTCGGGATATTTATACATCAATGTTGAGATAGAAGAGAACAAAGTCGTAAAATCCTTGTGTGACCTAGGTTCCAGTGTCAATCTCATTCCCTATGTTGTGTAATACCAGTTAGACCTGGAAGAGCTCCAACCCAGATCTGTCACACTTCATCTTACTAATCGTAGTGTTCGAGTTCCTAAGGGGATATTAAAGGATGTTTTGGTGAAAGTTTAAAATTTCGTTTACACAACTGACTTCATTATTCTTGAAAATCACCCAAGTTTAGGATATAGGGATAAAACCCCCATCATCCTTGGTATTCCATTCTTATAAACAATCTACTCAGTCATTCGAGTTAGGAATGGAAACAAGACAATAACCTTTGGAAACATGAGACTTGATCTAAACATCTACAATGCCAACTCTCAAATTGGGGATGATAAAGAGATCCATGTGGTAAATTGGATAGGTAGTGTTTATAGTGAACTCGAGAAACATTAAGGAATTACTGAAGGATGTTTAAGTCAATAAGATATTGATTCTCTTTGTTCACAAGAGGGAATTTTTTCTCCTTGGCTTGAATCTCTTTCAGATAGATCTATTTATGATTTTCTAGAATCACCAATAAATGATACCATGGGTGAAATAAATAACATTTAATTCATACCCATTCATGAAACTACTCTAGAAAATTTAGTGGATAAAAATTATGTTCACAAGGAACTAATTATTTCAAGAAATCTGAACAAAGAAATTGAGTTAAATACAAAGTTTCATCCTTTCATGGAAAGTGATAACCAATCTGATCTCGAATTTAAGGTCTTACCTTCATCACTCAAGTATGAGTTCATAGGGGACAATCGAGCCTTTCCTATTGTCATTTTTTCTTCTCTTGAATCCAATCAAGAGATGATGCTTCTGGATGTCCAAAGAAAGCATAAAAAAGCAATTGGATTGACCATTTCTGATATTCCTAATATTATCCCACTCATTGGAACTCATAGGATTATTCTTGAATCTAAATCCAAACCATGTTGTCAACCTCAGCGGAGACTCAATATAAATCATATGGATGTGGTAAGGAAAGAACTTCTTAAGTTATTAAAAGCAGGTATCATCTACCCCATAGTTGAGAGTGAGTGGGTAAGCCCGATTCAAGTTGTCCCAAAGAAAGCTGGAATTACTGTGATCACCAAAGAGGATGGTGGCCTTATCCCCACAAGGGTCAGTAGTGGATGGAGAGTCTGAATTGACTATAGGATGATCAACTCTTATACCAAGAAAGACCATTTCCCCTTAACCTTTATTGATCAAGTCCTCAAGCGAGTGGCGGGTTATCAATTCTATTGCTTTCTAGATGGATTCTCGGGGTATAATCAATTCGAGGTCTCCTTAGAGGATCAAGGAAAAACAACCTTCACTTATCCATTCGGCACTTTTTCCTTCAAGAGAATGCCCTTTGGGTTATGTAATTCCCCTGTTACCTTCCAACGGTGCATGATGGGAATATTCTTGGACATGGTGGGGGATTGTTTAGAGGTCTCCATGGATGACTTCTCTATCTTTAGAGATACTTCTGAGGGATGAATTCTGAATGTTGAAAGGGTTTTGTCAAGATGAGAGGATAATAATCTCATCCTAAATTAAGAAAAATTTCATTTCATGGTAATGGAAGAACTTGTTCTAGGACATCTAGTATCTGGTAGAGGGATTCAAATTGATAAATCTAAGGTCAACATCATTCTTCACCTTCCCTCTCCTAAAACTATTAAGGAAGTTTGATCCTTTTTAGGACATGCAGGATTCTATAGAAGGCTCATTATGAATTTTAACTCTATTTCTCAACCACTTTGTGCTATTTTGGTGAAAGATTCTCCGTTTTTATGGACAGAATGCTATGAGGAATCATTCCCTACACTCAAGTCAACTCTTATCTCTCCACCTATCATGCAAGATCTAAATTGGAAAATTCCATTCAAACTCAAGTTTGATTTGAGTGACTTCATTGTAGAAGCAGTCTTAGGAAAAAAGTGTGAGAAAACTCCATGTGTCATTTCATATGCAAGAAAATCTTTAAATGATGCACAAATCAACTACACCACCATTGAGAAAGAGTTTCTTGTCGTTGTCTTCGTCTTAGAGAAATTTAGGTCTTATCTCTTAGGATCACCCATCATTGCCTTCACCGACCATTCAGCCCTAAAATACCTTTTCCAAAAACAATATGCCAAGGCTAGATTGATTAGGTGGTTCCTAATTCTTCAAGAGTTCGATTTAACCATCAATGAAAAAAAGGGTGTTGAAAATTTTGTAGTCATTCACCTCTCTAGGATGGAATTCAAAGAAAACTCACATCCCTTTTCTGTGTCTGATTCATTTCCTGATGAGCACCTCAGTTCAGTGAGTGATTTACCTTGGTATGCTAAAATAGAAAACAATTTGGTGATGGGTGAAATTCCAAAATTCCTAGGAACCCAATCTAATAAGAAATTCCTTTTTGATGTCAAACACTATGTGTTTTATGATCCTTACCTCTTCATGTTTTGTCCTGATCAAATCATTAAGAGATGTGTTCCTGAGTCTGAGTAAGAGTCCATTCTAAAATTTTGTCATTGAGAGACATGTAAAGGACACTTTTCTACAAATAAAACCACTACAAAGGTCCTCCAAAGTGGTTTCTACTGTCCTAACCTCACTAAGGATTCCTTACAATTCTGAAAAATTTATCCTTACTGTCAGCAATTAGGATCCATTACCGAACGGAATCAAATTCCCCTCACTCCCATTCTAGTCATTAAAATCTTTTATTGTTGTGGAATTGATTTCATGGGACCCTTCCCAAACTCTAGAGGATACCTCTACATCCTCTTAGTTGTTGATTATGTCTTGAAATGTGTTAAGTCCATTCCCACCAAGTCCAATGACCATCATATTGTGATATGATTTCTAAAAGAGCACATATTTTCTTGATTTAGAATTCCTAGGGATATAATTAGTGATCGAGGAACCCATTTCTACAACCTCCCATTCTCTTAACTCATGTCTAAGTATGGGATTTCTCATAAATTTTCTACTGCATACCATCCTAAAACCAATGGTCAAGATGAGTTAGAGAATAGGGAGATTAAGAAAATTCTTGAAAAAACTACCAGTCCCTCTGGGAAAGATTGGTCCGAGAAACTCTTGGATGCTCTTTGGTCATATTGTATATCATTCAAAACCATACTATGAATGTCACCATATAGGTTGTTTTATGGAAAATCATGCCATTTACCTATTGAAATTGAGCATAAGGCTTTTTAGGCAATCAAAAAAATGAATTTTGACATTTCTTTGGGTGAAGAAAAGAGGAAATTAGATCTTAATGAACTTGAGGAACTTAGGATAGAGGATTATAAAAATTCAAGGACAATTAAAGATAGATATCAAGCCTAACAATCTAGGAATCTCAATTTTAAACACTTTGAACCAGGAAAATTCATGTTCTTGTATAGTTCAAAACTTCATTTACACCCGAGAAAGTTAAGGTCTAGATTGTCAGGTCCTTTCATAGTGCATCATGTGTACCCCCATGGGGCTGTAGAAATTCAAGATCCCACAAATGGTCAAACTTTTAAAGTTAATGGTCATATATTCAAACCATTCATTAAACCATTCCAAAAAAAATTAAGTTGATGAAAACTTGTGTGAAACAAACTTACATGTGGAAAATACTTAAACAATTAAGGGTATAAGTTGAGCTAGCGACATTAAACAAAAGTGGTGTATGGGAGCAAAATTGTGGTTTTCATCTTTGTGAATCATCTTTATTTTAAAATAGGATTAATGAATCATTTTTATATTTAAAAAAAATAGATCGTTGACATGATCTTCTATTATAAGTATGGATGGTATGAAAAGGGAGCGCCATATTCATCCATGTCACGTGGTGTGATCCTTGAGTAATACCTTACCCATAAATTTAAAAAGAAGACAATGTATCATCAGTTTATTTTATTTTATTTTTATTTGTTTGTCAGTTAAAATAAAAATACCAAAAAAATAATTAAAAAAATATAAAATGAAACCTAGTAAGTCATGGATCAAACCTCGTCACAACTGGTTAATCTGCAGGGACTCGAACCCGGGACCTAAGGGAGACAGGGGTGTGTGCTTACCACTGACCTACGTCTTATAGTGCTCCCTTATTCTATAATTTTTGTATATATACTTATATTTTACCATTTTTTATATAAATATATATATATATATTGTTTTTTTCTTTTTCTTCTTCTTTTTCTATAGGTAACACTAAGAGTGACATGGTTATCAAAGGACTAAATTGGAGTAACACGAACTTCAACTTCAACCACCAAGTGACTTCATTCCATGATCCTTTTTTTCAATTTCCTTTTTAAACTCCTCTTCTTTGCCTCTACCCCCTTCTAAATTTTCTTTTGTTCAAACACCGGCGATAGTGTTATTTTAAGTTGGGGGGAGATGAAATAAAATAAATTTATTTTGTGTAAAAAAATTGATTTTGTGTGAAAAAAATGATTTGAAAAAATAACATGTGTAAATGGAAGGAAATTTTCCTTTAACATTGAACATAATAATACACATTGAAAACTTTAAAACTGAATATCAAATAATTTAGCATTCCATGATTCTAATTTTAATCCATGTATAATTTCATGATCATAGATTTTTGGAAAGTGTGGCTGTCTAATTTGATATTTCATCATTTTTATTTCCATCCCAAAAATAATTCACAATGTGATTCCTTTGGATAGTGGGGTATTAGTTTTAGTTCATGGGGTCCCCCAAATAAATAGCATAGGTTTGGTGATCTTTTTAGTTTTAATATGAGTATTCAATAAAAAAATCAAAAAAACAATAAATTTGCACGTAGAACAATGAAATGACCTAATGTATGGCTTTCAGCACTTGGAGATCATGACCCCATTGTTGTCTGACCCAAAGTTAGTAATGTTATCTCTATTTGTGATATTTTAATTTGTTTTCAACTAAGTTAACTCGATATGATGCCTGATTATGTGAGCTTCACTTGGTGCCCTACGGTTTTGAGCCTGGGATTCATCAGTAAAGTCTTGCTATATGGGTTAACTCTTTTGAGTTTAATTTCAATTACCATGGAAAAAATGAAAATATATATATATATATATATATATAAAATAATTTATTTATTTTTTTAAAAACTCATCTTAATATTGAAATGTGATTCCACCTAGTGCTTCCATCATTTCCCCCTTGAATAAAGATGAAACCCCATGTCTATTGTGATGCACAACACATCATCACGCTTAATTGATATTGGATGAAATATGGGGATGAATTTGAACAAAGGAATGGGCTTGGGATTGGGATCTTCTTATTACATGGTACAATTTTGAACACATCCTAAAATAAAAAATGGCCTTAATTTTATTTTCATATTTTATTTTGAGGTCTCTCATAAAACAAGGAACAATTCATACTTTTTATGTATCTAAAGATTAACATTGGAAGACCACCCAAATGAACATTCATGGCAACACATTCTCGGAAAAGTAACCTGGATAACATCTCAATAAAGTGATTGTAGAAGCTAGGATCCAATCCCAATGATTCTCAGACATTAACTGAAGATTAGGAAATCATGGGGAACATTTAATTAAACATTTTCCAAAGATAATTCGGATGTTTAAATGAATTTCCAGGTGGCCCAAGTCGGAAAATAAATTAAGGTCCAGATTCTGCGGCCTAAAAAAACATCCCACCATTTTACACATATCACATAAAAGATACTTTTTTGGGATGAAACTTTACAAAGATCTAGGATATATCAAGAGATTCATTTTTTTTCTTCTATGGAACACTCAAATTATTCCATATAGAAGGACATTTAGGCACCTATGCTCGGTGGAAGAAAGTTGGCTGCCACATCGGGTCAAGGATAAAGAAGTTCAATCTCACTTATATTCTACCACCCTATGCCAACTATACTCAAGTGGAATCCTTTGTAATCTTGGTAGTTCGACCCAAGTCTCTTGAAATGCCGATTTAAGGTAGTGGTGGTGGAAAATTGTATCATCTTTGAGCTTTTTTTTCATTGTAATGTTATTATGTTGATTTGTCTTTGTAACATTCTTCTTTCTCATGTAAGTTGTTCAAATCACCTCATTTATTAATAAAATTGCTTCCTTTCCTATTATTCTATTTTTCTATACATCACATTGATACCGTTTCATTTAGGTGTGAATTCATTCACACCATACCTTGTGATATTCTTCACACAATGGTAGAGTGATCATTATTTTTTTGTTTTTACTTCTTCAATTTCGCCCTTATGAGTCTATTTCCTGCTTATGTTGAGAACATGTCATCAATGGAAGGATAAAATATTTTATGGGTTGATCCAAGGGAGTATAAAGGGTCTGGTTGGATGTTATTTCTCAATCTATTAATGTTATTTATTTCTTTTACTTGAGTTTCTTTTATTCAAGGATTTTCTCTATTCCTCTTACTTATTGAATTTTATCACCCCACTTTTATGTGCTAATAATATCATTTACCTTGGAGTGCTAATGAAAATGATATACAAGTTTATAGGTGATTAGAATTTGTTTATGAAGGTGTTTAACTAGTAAGTGATGAGTTTAGTTTTAAATCATTAAATGAATCATGCTTGAGTTAATGAAATTGAAATTGTTAAAAAAAATAGAATTCATCCAATCCACCCCAAGTGATAACCTATGATCAAATCATTATTTTAATTTGAATTCACTAAAGTATATTAGATTTCACTTAAACCCATCTAAAATAAACCCAAGTTGTCCACTTCATATCCAAAAACAATCCATAGAATGTGCGTGTCTATAGGTTTCTTCTTAGGTCTCTGAGGATTCGACAACCCAAGCTACTCTACATTTGACCGCTTAATCCTAAAAACATGGATAAATTTGGGCAAGACCAAATTTTTGAGTAGTTGATGGGGATCCAAGTAATTTATATAAACACCCATTCTATTCTCCTCCATTTATTATATTCTCATAAAAATTCTATTATCTTTTCTCTTTCTCATTTTTTTGGTGCATGTCCACCAACACTCGTGACCAATCAAACCATCTAGTTAGGGTGGATAGTCCTGGGGTTGGGGATACAAGTACACCAAGTGAACTCTTTCCATTAGATCCTAATATTTCAAACACTCTAGAGCCAAAAATTGATCCCATTTCGATGGAAGTTCTTCAAAGAAACCAACTCATAAACTTGGGTGGGAACCAAAATAGAAATCCAAATGAGGCAGCCCCAAACTTGGGGAATGAAGTCGACCAAACCATGAATGACTACCTCACACCTACCAGAACCAATGCCCCCTCATGAATTAGACACAATTCCCTAGGATATTCCAACTACTTTTTTAAACCCCATGTCCTAAACCACCTTCCCACATTCCATGGAATGGAGTCCGAGATGCCCTAACTTCACGTTAAGAAGTTTAATGACATTGTAGAAACCATGTGTCCCCTACATCAACAAGAATCAGCTAAGATGAGGCTATTTCCATTTTCTTTAAAGGATGGAGCTAAAAATTGGCTATAAAATTTGATACCATCATCCATCAACTCTTGGGACCAATTACAAAGAGAATTCTAAAAAAAATACTTTCCCCATCAGAAAACAATTTCACTCAAAAAGGGCATCCAAAAAATTTTTAAAAGGAGGGAGAATCATTCTACAAAACATGGGAGAGGTTCAAAGAAACCCTAAACATGGTTCCACACCATGGTTTTTCTATTCATGAAAAATTGTAAATTTTCTATGAAGGGTTGGTCCCGGGGAACAAAAAATTCATTGATATGATGTGTAATGGGACCTTTAAAAACAAAGCCCCAAATGATGCTTATGAGTATCTAAAAAGCCTTGCTGAACAAACCCAAACATGGGTAACATCACCTTATTCTAAAAAGTCACAAAGAAATAATGGAATGCATATAATTAGAGAATAGGAAAGCCTTAGGGATAAACTCGCAACACTCACTAGGAAGGTTAAAGAGATAGACCTCAGGAAAATCCATGAAATCCAAACTGTAGACCCTCTTTTCACAATTTGTGAAAAACATGACCACAAAACAGAAAACTTCCAAACCATTCCATCCATCAAAGATGTTCTTCTAGGAAGACCACCTAATGAATTAAATGCCCTGAACTTCAAAAATCCTGAATACCAAAACACATTCAACCCAAGGTATAATGACCACCCAGGCTTCCGCTATAAAGATAACCAAAAACCAATCCAACCACAAGGACCAAACCCCAACCCTACACAAAATTTCCAAAACCATAACCAATTCCAACCACAAGAAGTTCAATACCAACATCTTTCTATCCAATACCATCAACCCATCCAGCAACCCATCCAAAAACCAAAGTATCCTCCTGGGATAAACCAACCAACACACGCCCTCACCCAATCTGTCCCTCTTCCAATCCTTGAACAGTTTTGAAAACAAATGGAAAAAATGAACTCTTAATTCTCTTCCCTTAATCAAGAACTTCAAACCTTCAAAACCGGAAATGAACCCATTCCTACTCAGGCAATACCATCATCAACTTTAATGGGAGATTCAAGTTGCACTCAAACAACTCATGAACAACTCAAAGCAGCGATTGTTTTAAGAAGTGGGAAATATATTGAAAAACCTGAAACAACTATCCTAGAACCATTAAAAGATTCAATAACATATGAAAATGATGAATAATCAATATCTGATTCTACAAAACCCAATGATAATGTGAAGTAACTACAACCACACTAAACACTCAAACAACCTATGTAACATCCCGGTTCTGGAAGCCACCCAGAGGCTCCCTGTACCCAGTTGGTCACATGGCCTCAAGTGAATTCTCTCGAATGCCAAAGAATGTTGACTAGCAGCGAGGGCCTTGGGTGTGTTAGTGGGGGAACTAGTCCCTCATTGGTAGAGTATACAGCGGAAGTAAACAAATACCTATAATAGTGGAAGTAGTAATAACACCAAACAACAGTAATAGTGGAAGACTGATAAAGAAACGACTAGAGCTTATATATATATATATATATAAATGATGCATGATACATATATATATAGGAAATTATCCCAAAAAAGTCACAATGATGAATACAACCAATACTAAACCAAAGTACAAAAGAAACTTATAAACAACTACTCAGCATTGAAAGCCTAAGCATGGTCCCATTATCTCCAGCTCCATAGAAAATCAAGTACCTAAAGTAGAAGGGCGCTTTCCCTTGTCTATACCTACAACAATATAATCTGTTTGGGCCCAAAAGCATGGCCAAAAAAGGGTGTGAGACAAATCCCAGTAGGCAACCACCACAAGATCTATGCCTAAAAGTCAGTGAATATATGGCAGGTAAAAGTATAAAAAGTAGTAAATAGGAAGTACTCAGTAGAAAAATACAATACACAGTTTCAATATCAAGTAGCAGTTAAGCAAGTAGTTAAACACAACAGGTAACCCTCTAGCTAGTACTCACAGCCTAACCCTTATGGTTCAACCCAACAAGTACAAGCAACCCTCTGGGAAGCACACACAGTCTCACCCCTCTGGTTCTGCTAAAGTATAGACTCTCTGGGGAAGAACTCACCGTCAATTCCCCCTATAGTCTCGTATCATACTAAAGGCTCTATGGAGAAGCATTCAACGTCAATTCCCCCTATGTCCCGCGTCAAGGAACTACAGACACTATGGGGAAGCACTCAACATCAATTCCCCCTGTGGTCTCACATCGTATAATTATAAAGACACTCTGGAGAAGCCCTCAATGTCAATTCTCCCTATGGTCTATACACCAAGTTTTCATGGCCCTGTGTAAGTCAAGGAAGTGTAGCAGCGCGTAACAGCCAAGGTAAACATCAAGAACTACTTGGCTAGCAGTCTACAACATATCAGCATGTCAGATAAAAAAGATCACTCCATCCTATAATACAAGGCATGGGAAATAAAAAAAGCATCCTAATAGGTTAGGAATAACCAAACGATCATAAGAAAAACATGCATGGGAAACACCTCAAAATCATAGAAATCAACCCTATTCACATACAAATAACCTCTACTCACACACAACAGCAATGCAGGCAATTAACAGGGTTAAAAATGATAAACACACAATACCCTGTTCATGGGTATTGGAGATTTTGCGCATACAATTCAAAGTCCTTAAACCCAAAGGCACAAATCACCTAACTCTTAGGGTTTGGAGAAATCGACCTCTTCACCCAAACGCACTCCAAACCGGGTGAAAACCTCCTCGAAACCACCTCAAAAACCCTTCCCTAACATCAACAAGGTCAACCTTTAACACAAAAAGGCAACACAACCCTAGATCTACATGAAACCCTTGTAGATCAATGAAACTAAGAGGGGAAGAGGGATAACCCTAACCAAAACCTCAAAGAACCAAAGGAGGGACATACTTGAGGAGAACCACCTTTGATTTTCCAAGAAACCCCTTTAATTTGCCTCCAAAATGAGCCAAGGATCTCCCCCAACCCCTAAAAATCGCAACTCCTACATGAGCCATGAGTGTGAGGAAGAATGGTCAAGGAATGGGAAATCCCAAGTGGCCCAGGACTTAAAACCCCAAACTTTAAGTGGCCGCACGGTTACCCCGCACGGTTTGAAAAACCGTGCGCCAACCGTGCGGTTGCTACTGTCTCATCTAGGGACTTCGCACGGCTTTCCTGCATGGTTTGAAAAACCATGTGCAGCCCGTGTGGAGCCCACTGTCAAGGTTGCACAGTTTCTTGGGCTGGCCACACGGTTTGTTCAGACCGTGCGCCAACCGTGCGCCCCTGCACAACCTCCCGAAAAACCTCTTTTTCTCAAAAATGACCAGAAAAGTAAAACATACCTGAAAATAAGGTCCGAGTTCTTACAACCTACTCCCTTCACTCAACGCATGAGAGGAAAATATGAACTAGAACTGAATGAAACTTTGAGGGAAATCTTATATCAGGTTAAGTTCAACATCCCCCTTCTAGATGAAATCCAAACCATTCCTGCCTACTCAAAGTACCTTAAGGACATGTGCACTTTTAAAAGGAAATTTTCACCTAAAACCCAATTCATTTTGCCTGCTAATATGAGTACTACCATTCAAGGGACCGTTCCTCCAAAGTTAAAATATCCAGGATGTCCATACATTAATGTTGGGTTTTCAAATCCTCTGAGCGATGAAAATTTTTCCTTCTCGACCGGCTAGGGTTTTTGTCTCTGATTTCATTCCCTTCCCTCCTCCAGTGTGGCGTGGTTTGGATTGTCATCGGCTTCATCATCTTTGGATCGACATCGGCATGCCTCTAAAAGGCTAATGTGGCTTCCGATCAACATCCCTTGCTCATCAGCTCAGCGATGGTTCTGGAGAGGCTCTGGCTGTCTTCCTAGAGCGTTGGCTTGGGAACGCATGGATCTGGTTTCATCTTCCCTTTTGGCTGGAGCGTTGGCCCATAAAGGTGTGGATCTACCTTCAACAGTCCTTGTGAAGGATTTGGAATTCATGTTGGTTCTCAGCTTGGCATCAACCGGAAAAGGCCTCGGTATGGTTGGCTTCCTTTCAGGCGAGGCCCGATGCTGGTCTATGTGTGGCACGGAGGGGGAGGGTCTCTCGGTTCTTGATTCCGGCATCCTGCATCTTATATTGCAGTTTTTCTTTCGGTGATTTTCATTTATGGTGTTGATTGTGGTAAAGTGGTGGGATATTGGTTCAATTTTTTGTTGTCTCAGGTGAATTTTTGTTTCTGAAGTTGTGGATTTTATGCATCGTATTACACTTTTTGTGATGGTGTGTCCATGCGGTTCTAGGTTTGAGGGTAGTTTCAGCTATTCTATTACAAGGGGTTTCTCCAGATGGGGTTCAGAGCAGTGGTTTTCTCCTGGTCCTTGCTTTTCAAATTTGGTTGTTTGAGAGGGTATGGATTTTCCATCGGTACTATGCTCATGAATTCATGCATGGGTTTTCTTGTCGTGTTGTGAGGAGTAGGAGGAAACTAATATTATTGTTTTTATGTTGGGTAGGGGCTCTTGCGTGTAAGTTTGAATGTGTTTTTTGTCCTTAAACTTTTTTATCGTGGTGGTTTTGTTGTTTTAAGTCATTGAAGTCATGTTCGGTTTCTCACTCTTTTCTCAAAAGTGTTCGAATAATAGAAAAATTAATTTTCAGTCCATACATCAATGTTGAGATAGTAGAGAACAAATTTGTCAAAACCTTTTGTGAACTAGGTGCCGTTTTCAATCTCAATCCCTATTCTTTGTACTACCAGTTAGGCCTAGAAGAGATCCAACTCACATCTGTCACACTTCAACTTGTTGATCGTAGTGTTTGAGTTCTTAAGGGGATATTAAAGGATGTTTTGGTGACAGTTGAAAATTTCATTTACCCAGCTGACTTCATTGTTCTTGACAATCACCCAAGTTTAGGTTCTAGGGAGAAAACCCATATCATCCTTGGTCATAGATTCTTAACAACAATCAACTCAATCATCCGAGTTAGGAATGGGAACATGAAAATAACCTTTGAGAACATGACCCTTGATCTAAACATCTACAATTCCAACTCTCAAATTGGGGATGATGAAGAGATCCATGAATTAAATTAGATAGGTAGTGTTTATAGTGTACTTAAGGAACATCAAGGAATTACTGAAGGATGTTTAAGTCAAGAAGAGATGGATTTTTTTGTTCACATGAGGGAAATTTTTCTCCTTGGATTGAATCTCTTTCATATATCTCTATTGATTATTTTCTAGAATCCCCAATAAATGATACGATGAGTGAAATAAATAACATTGAGTCCATACCCATTAATGAAACTACTCTAGCTAATTTAGTGGATGAAAACATTGTTCACAAGGAACCAATTCTTTCAAGAAATATGAACAAAGAAACTGAGTTCAATAAAAGGTCTCATCCTTTATTAGAAAGTGATTACCAATATGATCTAGAATTTAAGGTCTTACCTTCATCACTCAAGTATGCATTCTCAGGGGATAATCGACCCTTTCCTATTTTCATTTTTTTCTCTCTTAAATCCAATCAAGATTTGATGCTTCTAGATGTCTTAAGAAAGCATAAGAAAGTAATTGGATGGACCCTTTCTGATATTCTTGGGATTATCCCACTCATTGAAACTCATAGGATTTTTCTTGAATCTGAATCCAAACCATGTCTTTAACCTCAGCGGAGACTCAATCCAAATATTATGGATGTGGTAAGGAAATAACTTCTTAAGTTATTAAAAGTGGGTATCATCTACCCCATATCTGAGAGTGAGTGGGTAATCCCAATTCATGTTGTCCCAAAGAAAGATAAAATTTCTGTGATCACCAATGAGGATGGAGACCTTCTCCCCACAAGGGTCTGTAGTGGATGGAGAGTCTGTATTAACTATAGGAAGCTCAACTCTTGTACCAAGAAAGACCATTTCCCCTTACCCTTTATTGATCAATTCCTCTAGAAAGTGGCGGGTCATCAATTCTATTACTTCCTAGATGGATTCTTAGGGTATAATAAAATCTAGGACTCCTTAGAGGATCAAGGAAAAACAACCTTCACTTTTCCATTCGACAATTTTTCCTTCAAGAGAATTCCCTGTGAGTTATGTAATTCCCTTGGTACCTTCCAACAGGGCATGACGGAAATCTTATTGGACATGGTGGGGGATTGTTTAGAGGTCTTCATGGATGACTTCTCCATCTTTGGGGATACTTTTAAGGGATGCCTTCTGAATGTTGAAAGGGTTTTTTCAAGATCTGAGGATAAGAATATCATCCTAAATTGGGGAAAATTCCATTTCATGGTAAATGAAGGTCTTGTTCTAGGACATCTAGTATCTGGTAGAGGTATTTAAGTTGATAAATCTAAGGTCATCATCATTCAACACCTTACCTCTCCTAAAACTGTTAAGGAAGTTAGGTCTTTCTTAGGACATGCAGGATTCTATAGAAGGTTCATTAGGAATTTTATCTCTATTTCTTGATAGCTTTGTGCTCTTTTGGTGAAATTTTCTCCATTTGTATGGATAGAAAGCTGTGAGGAATCGTTCTCTATAATCAAGGCATCTCTTATCTCTCCGCCTATCTTGAAATATCCAAATTAGAAACCTCCATTCAAACTCATGTGTTATGTGAGTGACTTCATTGTAGGAGCAGTCTTAGGAAAATGGTGTGAGAAAACTCCATGTGTGATTGTGTATGAAAGAAAATCTTTAAATGATGCACAAATAAACTACACCACCACTAAGAAAGAGTTTCTTGTTGTTGTCTTTTCCTTATAGAAATTCAGGTCTTATCTCTTAGGATAACCCATCATTGTCTTCACTAACCATTCAGCCCTAAAATTCCTTTTCCAAAAAAAAGATGACAAGGATAGATTGATTAGGTGGGTCCTTATTCTTCAAGAGTTTGATTTAACCATCAATACTAAAAAGGTTGTTGAAAATGTTGTAGCTGGTCACCTCTCTAGGATGGAATTCAAAGACAACGCACATCATTTTCTGTATCTGATTCATTTCCTAATGAGAACCTCTATTCAATGAGTGATTTCCCATGGTATGATGACATAGAAAACCATTTGGTGATGGGTGACATTCCAAAATTCCTAGGAACCCAATATAATAGTAAATTCTTTTCTGATGTCAAACACTATGTGTTTGATGATCCTTACCACTTCATGTTTTTTCCTGATCAAATCATTAATAGATGTGTTCCTGAGTCCAAGCAAGAGTCCATTATAAAAAAAATTCATGGATAGGCATGTGGAGGCCACATTTCTACAAGGAAGAATACTTCAAAGGTCCTCCAAAATGGTTTCTACTAGCCTAAACTCACAAAGGATTCCTTCCAATTCTGAAAAAGTTGTCCTCAGTGTCAGCAATTAGGATCTATAACCAAAAGGAATTAAATGCCCCCCACTCTCATTCTGGTATTTGAAATATTTGATTGTTGGGGAATTGATTTCATGGGACCCTTCCCAAACTATGGGGGATACCTTTTCATCCTCTTATCTATTGATTGTGTATCGAAATGGGTTGATTCAATTCCCACCAAGTCCAATGACCATCATGTTGTGATCTGATTTCTAAAAGAGCACATATTTTCTCGATTTGGAATTCTTAGGGCTATAATATATGATAAAGGAACCAATTTCTACAACCTCCCATTCTCTTAACTCATATATAAGTATTGTATTTATTATAAAGTTTCCACTGCTTACCATCCTCAAACCAATGGTCAAGCTGAGTTAGAGAATAGGGAGATTAAGCAAATTCTTGAAAAAACTATCAGTCCCTCTTAGAAATATTGGTCTGAGAAACTCTTGGATTCTCTTTGGGCATATTTTACAGTATTCAAAACCATCCTAGGAATGTCACCATATAGGTTGGTTTATGGAAAATCATTCCATTAACATTTTTAAATTGAGAATAAGGAATTTTTTGCAATCAAAAAAATGAATTTTGACATTTCATTAGCCGAAGCAAAGAGTAAATTCGATCTTAATAAACTTGAAGAACTTAAGATGGAGGCTTATGAAAATTCAAGGATAAATAAATCTAGAGGTCAAGCCTAAAAATCTAGGAATATCAAAGTTAAACACTTTGAACTGGGAATATTTATGTTCTAGTATAGTTTGAAACTTCATTTACACCTGGTAAAGTTAAGGTCTAGATGGTCAGGTCCATTCATAGTGTATCATGTGTACCCCCATGGGGCTGTAGAAATTTAATATCCCACCAATGGTCAAACTTTTAAATTTAATGCTCATAAATTCAACCCATTCATTGAACCATTCCAAAAAATGAATTTGATGAAAACTTGTGTGAGCCAACCTTAGATAATGAAAAAAAAATTAAACAGTCAAGGGTCTAAGTTGAGATAGTGACATTAAACAAAAGCATTGCATGGGAGGCGACCTGTGGTTTTCATCTTTGTGAATCATATTTATTTTAAAATAGGATTAATTAATCATTTTGATATTTAAAAAAATTTAGACCATTGAAATGTTCTTCTATTATGAGTATGGATGGGTATGAAAGGGGAGTGTTATATTCATCTGTATCACATGGTGTGATCCTTGAGTAATACCTTACCCAAAAATTTAAAATGAAGACAATGTATCATCAGTTTATTTTATTTTATTTTTATGTGTTTTTAGGTTAAAATAAAAATAAAAAAATAATATAAAAAAATTAAAAAATATATATAAAAGGACACGTCGTAGTTCATGGGTCGAACCCCGTCACAACCGGCGAAGCCATGGGGACTCGAACTCGGGACTGAAGAGAGACAAGGGTGCGGGCTTACCACTGAACTATGGCTTATAGTGCTTCCCTATTCTATATTTTTTATATATATACTTATATTTTACCTTTTTTATTATTATATAAATAATAAATAAATAAATAAATAAATTGTTTTTTTTTGGTCTTTTTGTTTTTGTTTTTTTGATTTTTTGTTTGCTTTTACATTTTCCACTAGGGAACTCTACAAGTGATATGGATATCAAATGACTAAATTGAAGTAGCATGAACTTCAACTTCAACCACCATGTGACTTCATTCCATGATCCTCATTTTTAATTTCCTTTTTCAACTCCCCTTTTCTACCTCTATGCCCTTATAAATTTTCTTTACTTAAAACACTGGGGATATTTTTATTTTAAGATAGGGGGAGATGAAATAAAAAAAATCTTTAGTGTAAAAAGAAATTGCTTTTATGTGAAAAAAAATGATTTGAAAAAAACATGTGTAAATGGAAGGAAAATTCCATTAACTTAAAACATGATAATACACGTTGAAAACATTAAAACTGAATATCAAATAATTTAGCATTACCCGATTCTGATTTTAATCCATGTATAATTTCATGAGAATATATTTTTGGAAAGTGTGGATGTCTAATGTGATAGTTCATCATTTATATTTTCATCCAAGAAAATCCCAACGTACTTCCTTTGGATAGTGGGGTATTAGTTTTGGTTCATGGGGTCCCCCAAATAAATAGCATAGGTTTGGTGATCATTTTAGTTTTAATATGAGTATTCAATAAAAAATCAAAAAAATTGAATGTACAGAAATGAAATGACCTATTGCGTGGATTTCGGCACTTGGGGATCGTGACTCCATAGTTGTTTGACCAAGAGTTAGTAATTTTATCACTATTTTTGGTAATTTGACTTTGTTTTCAACTGAGATAACTCTAGATGATGCCTGAGTATGTGATCTTCACTTGGTTCCCTAAGGTATTTGATCTTGGGAGTCATCAGAAAATTCTCGCTACATGGGTTAACTCTTTTGAGTGCATTTTTAATTACCATGGAAAAATTGAAAAAAAAACAAAAACAAAATATACAATTTTTTTTTGAATACTCATCTTAATATTGAAATGTGATTCCACCTAGATCTTCCATAATTTTACCCTTGAATAAAGGTGAACCCCCTTGTCTATTGTGATGAACAACATGTCATCACGCTTAATTGATATTGTATTAAATATGGCGGTGAATTTGAACAAAGGAATAAACTTGGGATTGGGATCTGCTTATTACATGTTACAATTTTAAACACCTACTAAAATAAAAAATGGCCTTGATTTTATTTTAATATTTTATTTTCAGGTATCTCATTCTATAAGGAACAATTCATACATTTTAATTATTTGAAGATTCACATTGGAAGACCACACAAATGAGCTTTCATGGCAACACATTCTGGGAAAAGTAAACTGGATAACAACCCAATAAAGTGATTTTAGCAGCCAGTATCCAAACCCAATGATTCTTAAACATTAAATAAAGATATATTAGATCATGGGTATCATTTCATTAAAAAATTTCCAAAGCTAATTCAGATGTTTAAATGTATTTCTAGGCGGCTCAATTTGGATATACATTTCTGGGCCAGATTCTGCGGCCCAGAAAAACAGCCGACTATGTTACACATATCTCGTAAACTATAAACTCTTTTGGGATGAAATATTATAGAGATCTAGGAGATATATGGATATTAATTTTTTTCTTATATGGCACACTAAAATTCTACCATATAGAAGTACATTTAGGTGCCTATGTTCGGTGGATGAAAGTTGGATGCCACTTTGGGTCAAGGATAAACAAGTAAACTCTCCCTAACTTTCCACCACACTAGGCCTACCATACTCAAGTGGGATCCTTTGTAATACTTTTAGATCAACCCAAGACTCTTGAAATTATTATTTAAGGTAGTGGTGGAGAAGGATTTTATCATCTTTGAGCTTTGTTTTCATTGTAATGTTATTATGCTGATTTGTCTTTGTAACGTTCTTCTTTCTCCTATAAGTTGTTCGAATCACCTTAGTTCTTAATAAAATTTCATCCTTTCCTCTTATTATATTTTTCTCTATATCACATTAATATTTTTTACTTAATGTGTGAATTCATTCACACTATACCTTTTTATATTCTTCACACAACGTTGGATTGATCGTTATTTTGTTATTTTTACTTCTTAAATTTTTCCCTTATGAGTCTGCTTCCCGCTTCCGTTGAGAACATGTCCTCAATGGATGGATAAATCTTTTATGGGTTGATCCAAGGGAGTAGAAAGGTTCTGGTTGGATTTTATTTCTCAATCTCTTAATTTTATTTATTTCTTTTACTTGAGTTTCTTTTATTCAAGGATTTTCTCTCTTCCTCTTCCTTATTGAATTTCATCGCCCCACTTTTATGTGCTAATAAGATATTTTACCTTGGAGTGATCATGAAAATAATCCTAAAAGTGTATAGGTGATTAGAATTTGTTTGTGAAGTTTTTTAATTCATAAGTGATGAGGTTAGTTTGAAATCATTAAATGGGTCATGCTTGATTTAATGAAATTGAAATTGTTAAAAAAAGGGAATTCATCCAATCCACCCAAAGTGATAACCTAGGATCAACTCATTATTTTAATTTGAATTAACTTAAGTCTTATAGATTTCACTTAAAACCATCTAAAATCAACCCAATATGGCCACTTCATAGCCAAAAACAATCCATAGAATGTGAGTGTCTATAGGTTTCTTCATAGGTCTCAGAGGATTCGATAACCCAAGCTACTCTACATTTGACCGCTTAACCCTAAAAACTTGGATAAATTTGGGCATGACCAGGGATTCTGGTTGAATATTTTCTAGATGCTCTCTCAATAAGTGTACCCATATTTTCTCTAGATCTATGTTGCACTTCTCCTTTGCAGTGTACCTAGTTTTGCATTGGTTAGATTCTTCATCAGCCTGTTAATTGACTAGTGATCACTTAGGGGTGACCTGTACTCTCTCATTTTGGATTACTTGTGAAAATGTAATCCCTTATATGTCTTGCTCTGATGCTCCAGAATATTTTAACTGGTTCTATATTGTCCCAATGGTACTTTCTAGTGGATGGTTGCAGACCTTCACTTTGGAGGATCCACTCTCGACCTATTTTCTTAAATTTATAGCACTGGAAGAGGTTGTATCATGTGGCCACCTTTAGGGAAGGTGAAGAAAGTTACAGGATTCTTGTTTGGGTCTTCATTCCATTTTTTAATTTCTATAATTTTATACTGGTGTAAGTGTATTATACCTCGTTCATTCTAATGTAAAACTTTTGGTTTTAATAAATTTATTTTGGCATGAATTGTGTAACCAATTCATGTCATTTTCTCTCATGATAATCCCATATTGCATGGCATGGTGTTTTGAGTTTGACTTCAAGGGTTTTCTCTATCAATGTGGCTAAGATCATATACATCATGGTATAAAAACTTCAACCCTCCAGTACTATAGGCAATCTCTAGTTCAAGATATTATACTATCGGGCTTTGTTACAGATGAAAAAAAAAAGTAGCAATGAGTTTCGGTTTTTTCCCACACTTGTATGTTCAAGATCCAGTCCTCATTCATACATCATAGGTGTAGAATATCTCTTTCATGAAAACTCATTTTCTAACTAGATTTAGAATTCTAGATCCATCATCTCATATACAAGGTGTTCAATTCCATCCTACATGAATGCATAAATGATCATCCTGTCATGTACTGATTGAGATGAACAGTATGAAATAAATTATAGGATAGGTGATATTTAGTATTCTATCAAAGGTTGTGAGTCATGGTATCATGTTCATCATGAATAAGGTTGTGAGTTCACACAACATGTAAAACCATATTTTGTTTCCAATTTGAAATAGTGTACAATAATAGAATGAGTTATCTTCTTTTGTCTGGGGAAATGTTGATGTAGTTGTCCTTACAAACAGCCAAAATCCACTAAGGTATTTTATATCATTACATAGTGATTATAGAAAATCATTTTATTTATAAATAATAAATAATTTGATGAGGTGAATGATCAAGTTATAAAAAAAATAAAGAACACCAACATATAACATTATTTATATCTATGTGATCTTATATGTAGGGAAAGAACAGAACTAGGTGAGAATTATTATTAGCTAACATAAACAAGAAATTACAGAGTCATTGTAAAGAAATAAAAATACTAGATAATCAATACATGGATCCCATTACTGCTAAACTAGATAACGGTGATGAAACTCATCATGTGAATTCATTACTGGCCACTATTAGATGAACTCATGCACACACCTAGCATAAAGGATACAAGATTGGATTGAATAGAAGATAAAATTAATTACATTTCTATATATCTTTACCAAAATATGGTTATGATGAAGTTGTTGATCCAACAGAAACCACACCTTGTGAAAGGATCATTAAGATCTGGTTCCTAGTCGAAGTTTCCACCAGGAATCCATCAGACAAGATGTCCAGTTGTAAAATATCGGTCCTATAAAATCTAAGGAATATGAAACATGGTCAATTCCTTAGATCCCTTCTTCCTCTCAATCACGTACTAGATAAGTGGAGGGTTTCTGTTTTCTTTGGGAAAAACCATAAGGCAATAGCATTGAATTAGAATGAATCAAATAGTATCCATCAAAAACCCATAGCAGGCACCATAATGGAATGTCAGGGAAAGTTGAGTAGAGATCAAAGAAGACAACGGATAAAGTCCATGTCGATGGCCAGGATGAAATGGGTTGTTTGAATAATCATGAGGGAATAGTTGGCAAGGACACGTAGCGGTACTTCATTGGACATAAGGGTGAGGGCACATATTGACCCCAATCCAAAGAAATAAAATCATCCCATAATGAATGATAGATTAAGGATGATCGATGGGCTAGGTGGGTCTTCTAATAAGGAAAATTAGAAACAAGAAAAGTGTATAAAAAATACCAGTTAAAAAATAAAAAATTGAAATATAAAAATTATCAAACTAGGATTCATGTGTACAAATCCATGCACCCATGTAGCAATCCATTTCTCAATAAAATTAAAAAATAAATTAAAAAATAATAATGCATGTCATGGTAATATAACAATTATCCTCCTTTCAGTTTAAAAGGTTCAATTTATTGATGGTGTTCTTTCAACCACTATCATTGAACTATAATAAGGTTCGTAATATTTAAATGATGGTTAAATTTAGAATGGTTAATAGCCTTAGTCAAACAATTAGTTGGATTATCCCCGATGTGTATCTTAGTAACACACATAGTCTCATATTTAATTATATCCCTAAAAAATTGAAGTCTAATGTCTATATGATTCCATCTACCATGGAAAAAATAGTTTTCGACAAATGTAAATCAGATTGGTTATCACAAGGTGAAACTACACTAGAAGAAAATAAATACATCTCATTAATCATACCTTTTAACCAAATTGCTTCTTTAATACATTAAGTTAAAGCTGTATACTAAGCCTCTGTATTATAAGGAGAAACAAATGATTTGATCTTATATTTTTAGGAAATGGGATCACCATAAGAAAGGAAAACAAAAACTGTAATCGATTTATGAGTGTTAACATTAGCATCATAGTTCGGATCTATAAATCCTATAATTTAATCATCATAACTATTATTTTTCCATAAATGAATATATAAACCAGAAGACATTGACACTTACCCGAGTATCCTTTTTTTATCATGCTAATGTGATTTTCCAGGTTTTCCCATAAACCTTCTCAAATTACACACTATAAATGCAATATTTGGTCTAGAACAAACCATTTCATACATAAGACTATCAAAGACATTAGCATAAGGGATATTTCTCATGAAATCAATTTCAAATTCACTAATAGGGGACAGGTTTAAATACAACTTAAAATATTGTCCAAAAGTTAAATTAATAGGTTTAATATGCTAAACAAATACCATTTCAAAACCTTTTTTACATAATCATGTTGAGATAGAAAAAAATCCTTCCTTTTCTATTCCATATGATTTTTATTCCTAGAATATCTTTTTAATTTTCTAATTCATTTGTTTTTAAGGAAGAATTCAGTTGGGTTTTCATATGGAAAATTAATTTCATAGTCATACAAATAACTAGCATGTCATTAACATATAAAATAAGGTATATTATTTCTTGCTTAACATGATTTTAATAAACAGATGCATCAAATTTTCTCCTACTGATATCATTTTCGATCGTAAAAGAATCAAAACATGTTTACCATTATCTTGAATATTTTTTCAAACTATAAAATGAATTTTTTAAAAGGAAATATTGATTCAATTTAAAATTCATTGAAAACCCTTCAGGGGCCATATATACATGGTTTTATACAATTTTCCTGGAAAAAAATAAGTTTTAATATTCAACTATTCAATATAGAAATAATTTTTAGTATAAAAATAAAGTAAAACATGAATAGATAAATTTTTATAAATAGGGGTAAAAATCTCACCATAGTACACTCCCTTACATTAGAGTTATCCCTTAGTGACTAATCAATCTTTATATTTGATTTTTGATTTACTATGGTAATCTTATTTCTTCTTTAAGATCCATCTACAACCTATTGCCTTTTTATTTAATGGTTTTGTTACAAAATCCCATGTTTCATTATTCATAAGGAAATTCATCTCATCTTTCATAACAGTCATCCATTGGCAGCATTATCATGGATTTAAAACTTGCTTAATGGTTTGGTGTTCACTATTACACATGTCTTGAGAAACACTAAAGGCATACCCAGCCATGTCAGCATGACTGAACTAAGAAAGGGTCTTATTATACTCTTAGATTGGTTTCAAGTTAATTGGTATCCCCTAAGGTCACCCTCATTTATTTTGGGTTTAGAACTAGAATATAAATCTAATTTACCATCTGGTTCCAAGGGGTGAATAGAAGGGGTAGGATCAAGTTCTAAAGTGACCTGAGAGTCTAGATCAACTTCATAACCCAAGGTATAGGGGGATTGGTCTCCTCAGAATCAACAATATTCCTTTGTGAATACTCGACTCTTGAAACATGAAATCATGAATGATAATATACTTTTGAAATCCTAGTTTTCCTAACCAATATTTTTACCCATTAAGACCCTTTGAATAACCAACAAAGCTACACTTGATAGTCCTAGGTTCTAACTTATAATTCTTATAATGTGCATAAGTTTTGGATCTAAAAACACTAAGGTGATCAAAACTAAGAGTTTTTATAGTCTAAATTTCTTTATATGTTTTGAAATCATTAACAGAGGATGAGCATCTATTAATTAGGTATATTGTTTTAGTAAAAACCCCATCCTCAAAGGACTTGGTAAGTGGGGATAGGTTATCATTCACCTAATCCTTTCTAGGATGGTCCTATTCATTCTCTTGGCAAGCCCATTCTATTCTATGGTTTCCAAAATATTAATAAACCTATGAATTCCCTTAAAGCTACATAATTTAAAAAATTAAGTGGATAGATATTCCAAACCATTATTATTTCTAAGATATTTTAACTACTTACAAAATTAAGTTGCTACACTAGTCTTACAGTACTTAATGGTTTGAAACATATCAAATTTGTTTTTTAGTGTATAAATCCAAACTTTCTTAGAGTAATCATCTATGAGGGTCACAAAGTAACAACCTCCACTATGAGAAGCTATCCTAGAAGGGCCCCAATAAACATAGTGAAGACACTCTACAGGGTTTCTATCCTTGTATGATGACTTACTAAATCTAGCATGTTTAGACTTACCATACACACAATAATCACATAATATAAGACTATGAGGATCAAAATAGGTTAATAGAACTTGTTTTCTAAGTTCATTTAAACCTTTAGCAATAATTTACCCCAGTATTCTATGACATAGAGTCGTATTATCTAACACTAGAACACTAAAAAAATTCAACTGTTTTATGTGGGTCTTGCCATCTAAGACATACATCCCATTACTAAGGTTTCTTTTCATAACAATGAGAGATACAATGGTTATTCTAAGACAACTGGGACCATATTTGAAATTATAACCCTTATGTTCTAGAACACCAATGGAAACTATGTTTATTTTATGTTTGGGTACCCACCTTACATATTCAAGAGTTTTAACCAACCCATCATGATGTTATAACGAAACAGAACCTATTACTATAATGTGACATCTCTTATTATTCCCTAAGTATACATTAACTAATTCAATCTCTCTTAACTCAGTGAAAGACTCCCTATTTGGACACATATGGAATGTACATCCCGAATCTTGGATTCATTATTTAGAGGTAGAATGACCACTAACATTCAACACATCATCCCTATCGAATTCTTGTTCAATTGAAAAACAATTATCACTATTATTTCTATTATATACATTATTTCTATTAGGATATTTTCATTTCATGTGACCGGGTTTTTTGTAATGAAAACATTTGAACACCTTGCGCCTAGACTCTTTATTCTTGGATTTAGACTTTTTTTTATAGATTGAAACCTATCTCACCACTTATCTCTATCTTCACTTATTTATCTAATGTTTAAACCCTTAGATTCATTCTTAATAGTTCCTTTCATTTGAATATATTTGGATAACAAAGCATACTTAACTTCTTTAATAGTTAAAGAGTCCCTACCATAAATCACCGAATATTTTACAAAATTATATGATTCATCCAATAAAGTTAACAGATTTTTTTCTGATCCTAATCCCCTATTTAATCATCTATATTGAATAGGTCTAGTATAATTTTCTTAAAATCATCAATATGTGACATGACTACAGTTCCAGGGTGCAATGGAAAAGTATAAAGTCTCATTTTCTTATAAAACCTTCTAATTATAGATTTATTCATATATATAGATTTCAATTTGGAACAAAAACTAGTGGCATAAGACTCAAAGGCTACTTCTATTCCCATAAGGAAAAAAATAAGGCTATGAGGTTTCCTAATAAAATCAACAGAAACATCAATATAAGAAGTATAGGTCTTTCTATAATGGGAAATAGTGGTTACCTATTTCATAGAACCAAAAATAGCATCAATTAGTTAATTATGATCCAACAGAGCATTAAAATTAATTCTCTATAGATGAAAATTGTTTTCACTATTGAATTTTTGTATTTTGAACATTGTATAACCCATTGTAAATGCTTCATAAAATCTCTTATACTAATTCTTAGGGTCGGTGTTGATGTAGTTATTCCTACCAACATCTATGGTCTAAAAAAAATTTATGGTCAAACCATGATTATTGAAAAAAAAATCGTTAGAAATAATGAATAATTAGAATAAGGGGAATGTTCGAGTTAGAGTTGAAAAGAAAAAAAGAAAGAACGCAAAGATATAATGTGATTTGGATCTATTTGTTCCTACGTGTATGGAGAGAACACCACCAAGATAGATTTATTATTATATAACACAAACAAGAAATTATAGACATGTTTCAAGGAAATAAAACGACTAGAGAAGATATCTGAGAAGGTCGGTCTTTCTAAACCATATGGTGATGATGAAACCCTTCATGAGGAGTCAGCACCAAACACTTCTAGATGGACTCACGCATGCACCAGACATATTGGATTCTGCAATATACTGAAAAGAAGTGTAAATCACTTATAGTTCTAGATTTAGTTACTAAAATCTAGTTATTATGAAGATATGGATCCAAAAGAAACCACATCATGTATAAGGGTTGTCTAGATCTAGATCCTAGTTGAAGTTTCCACCAAGTCTTCACTGGATGATATGTCTAGTTGCAGCATATCAGTCCTCTAAACCCCATGGAATAGGAAGAAAGGCTAGGTTCTCCACTCTCTTTTTCCTCTCAAACTCTTTATAGATAAATGGTGGGTTTTCTTCACTTCAGGAGAAAACCCAGAAGGAAAAAACTCAATAAGAATGAA
Organism: Viscum album; assembly: GCA_963277665.1. Taxonomy (NCBI): domain Eukaryota; kingdom Viridiplantae; phylum Streptophyta; class Magnoliopsida; order Santalales; family Viscaceae; genus Viscum; species Viscum album. Next base: position 1,274,940,226 of record OY728162.1, on the reverse strand, counting down.
TCATCCATTATATCTTGAAAAAACACTGAAGCCGCCATAATGGAATGTCTGGGAAATTCAGGTGGTGAGTAAAGAATATACAGGATGAAGTTCACATGGAAGACCAGGATGAAATAGGCAGTTCGAATAACTATGAGGTTTTAGCTAGAAAGGACATGTGGTACCACTTCATTGGACATGAGGGAGAGGTAACATATTGAACCTATGTCAAAGAACCACAACCATCCCATTCGAGACTATTAGATCAAGGATGATTGATGGTCCAGGTTAGTCTATTAGAAATAAAAATTGGAAACAAGAACAGAGTACAAAAAATAATTAGAAAAAATGACAATTCGAAATATAGAAATTATAAAACAAGGACTCATATGTACATATCCATGCACCCATGAATCAAACCATTTCTGAATAAAATTAACAATTAAATTGAAAAACTTTAACTCTCTCTCCTGGCCTTAGAGCATCCTTTCCCTTTCCTTTCTGTGGAATCTAGGGTTTCTTACGGCTTTTTCTTCCTTCCCCCTTTGGGCTACTATCTTCTCAGGGCGGTGGTGGCTTCATCTCACGGCATCGGGATCTGCTCGGTGGTGGTGGGTTCAACTCGATGTGGGTGTCTTCGCTCAGTCCGGGATCTCTCAAGACAGTGGGGGGTTGACTCGGTGTGGGTGCCTTCGCTAAGGCAGGGATCTCGCACAGCGGTGGTGGGAGTTTTGGCGTGGTCGTCGCTCAGGCCGGGATCTCTTGCAACAGTAGTGCAGTGCTTCTCGGTGGATTCAGCTTGACAAGGCATTTCATCGTTGTTGAGCCTCGGTGAGGTTGATGCCACTGCTCCTTGATGGTGCATCGGAGATCAGCCTAGAGTGTCTTGAGTTCAGCGTGGTCCCTCTGGTAGTTCAGGTGTTGGAGTGGGCCTGGTCTGGCGTGACTAGGTGTGCTTCCATGAGGTTTTAGGTGCGGCTCTGCCTATATTTGCAGTGCTTCGGAGGGGCAGGCTCCTCGGTTTCAGTTTATGCAAGTTTACACATGCTTTTAATTTAGTGATTTTGTGTTTACGCTCTCTGAATGGATCTGGTTTTTAGACTGCCCTGTTTCAACTGCAACAGTTCTTCTCTATGCTCCTTATCCTTATGAGACTTGGGCCAGAACCTGGTGAGAAGCATTGTGGTTCTGATCAGAGTATATCCATTCCCAGAGCAGTGTTTCTGTTTCAAGAAGACCCTGATACCCTCACTGGGGGCGTTCCCTTTGCGCGGGGTTGGGTCAGCCAGTCCTAGGTGACACTGACTTGATCTCCTATTTTTTTAAATGCCTTCTAGACTTGTGTGGATACGGTGGTGATAGTGTCCTGAGCAGGATGGTGGGGTTGCTCTAGGATGTTCTTTATTGGAGGTTCTTTCGTTTTGTTGATGGTGGTATGATTGTGAGCTCTGTTGGTACTGTGATGCACCCGGACTCGACCACACGGATCTAACCCCAGAGGAGGTTCCAAAGCTTTTTTTCATTTTTGTAGTGCTTTATGGATTTGGATGTTTTAGAGGGTATAGTGTAAGTCATCAGATCGGGCCTATGATTTGACATAGGACATTTTCTTCTTGTTTAGCCTTGCATCAGTGAAGATCTTTCCACGCTCATTTGTTGGGGAGGGGTTTCTTCATGTTGTTAGTTTGGTTTTTTTTGTTTGACCTTCGATTCATGATATGTTTTATGTTAATGATTTCTTTGGGTCCCCCCACCCCCCACACCCCTATTACTTTAAAAGGGGGTGTGTTTTTAATAAAATAAAAATTTAAGTCCTTCGGGCTGTTGGATGGATAAAAAAATCTCTCTTCTAATTTTTGTAAGGATCAAAAATATGATTTAATGAAAAAGGAATAAAAATACATTCTCAATACATGTAATAAGAAAAACTCTCTTTTAATTCAAAATTCCTTCAAAAATATGAAATGTTAAACTAATGGATCCACAAAACATGTAAAATATTATTCAATGAAATAAAAAAAATCAATAAATTAAAACATGTATGAAAAATTTAACTCATTACATAATAATATAATATTAAAATAGTTTCTAAAAACTTAATATAAATCCCCCTTAGTCTGATCATAAATATTAAAGATATTCAAGGAATTTAAATACAATATTTTAAAATAATTTTAATATAAATAGTTTTTCACGCACCATTAATTTAAATATGAGATATTTAAACACTTACTAATAAGAAAAAAACTTTTAATTGATTAACACATTCCAAAAAATATATAGATTATGATTTATGTTAACTCATATAATCACATACAATAATGGAGAGAGAATATCTTTAATAGTTCAAACAAAAGAATAATCAATTACAGAGGAATAAATGATGGAACATTTAAAATACATTTTCCCCTATTTAAAACAATTAGTACATTTAAAATTAAATCTAAATAAAATTATTCCTAGATTTTAACACTTCCATCTCTAAGGATGTTTCCTTTCAAAAAATTTGAACCAATTCATGGTTGGCCAATATTTTTAAAATAATCATCATTTATCTCAAAACAATAAGACTTAGAAATATAATAAACCTAAATATTTTTCAAGAACCAAAAAATGATATAAAATTTATTTATAGTTGTATAAACCAAAAAAAATATCAAAGATGGGTTCTTGTTAGTACTCATATACTTTTGGGTATGTCTGAGTTAGCAACAAAAAATGTAGGTAACCAGATTTGTTTATTTTGAGTAGAACTTTCATATATAAATTTTGTTAAATATTTTAAAAAATAAAAAATATTAACCTCAAAAAAATCAAGTATTTTTTATATAGAAGTTATTTTTATAATTTCTATTAATTAAATTATAAAAACATATAGAAAAGGAATTCATTTTCTTTTAGACCTGGGAACAAAATAATTCCTATATATTTTAGGAATTTCACCATTACTACCAATAACAAACCATTATTAATTTTATTCTTACTCAGAATTTAATTTATATAATTATCCTCATGGGTAAACTTGATAATAGATTGTTTTGAAGAATCAAATTTATCAAATAATTACTTATTGTTATTATCATCCAATAAACATGAATTTTTGGAATAATTAGATCTTAAATCTTAAACCTTATTTTTTAAACAATCTTTTTCAATAAAAATAGAATCATATTATTCTTATATTTCTCTATGATCTTTTTTATGGATTCACATTTATATTTAATCATATAATATTATTAATTAATTTAACTAAAATAAATACTTACAAAATTATAACAATGAGAGAAAGATGATTGTACCTCATCAGGATGAACCATAAGATATAGATTTTCCTTTTTTCATGTCCAGATTCAAAGTTTTATGGATATTCATCACTTGACTCTTTAGATTCACTCCAATTATCATTCATATATTTCATACCTTTCCATTTATAATCATCTTTCCATTGTTCTTTAAACTAAGGGAATTTATATCTCAAATGATCTGTCTTCTTACATTTGAAACTAATTACTTCATTTTCTTTATTCTTATTTAATTTTTCCATTTTCCTTTCATACATCTTGACATATTTTCTATAAAAATATGATTAATCATCACTTAAACCCAAATAACTTTTCTTAGGATCATAAAATTCATCCTTCAAAACATTGAGAACAACATTTTCCTTTTTGATAGAAATATGATCTTAATCCTCAGATTGCATCTCAACATTGTACAAAATCAAGGTTATAATAAATTAACTAATTTATTAATATTTAAATAGTTTTTATTTCCTAATAATAGTAGAGATTCCTTTCCACATTGAAGGTAATACTCTATATACCTTTAATACATGATTTGGTTATGGAATTAGAGTTACCAAATTAGCAACATCATTGAAAACGTTTTTCAATAACCCATTCATTAGAGTAAATATTTCATCTTTATACTTCATAAATATATTGAATTTAAGTTTATTGGTTTTGTACCTATGATTTAGAATATTATCAGTTCCTTTATAGGTAACTATAATGGTTTTCTATATTTCTTAAGTAGTAGTACACTTAGAAACTCGCTTAAATTCATTAGTTCCTAATCCAAAAATAATAGCATTCATAGACCATGAATTGAGTTCATAATCATACACATGAGTAGCACTCTAATTTATAGGTTCTCCTTTTTAGAACCCCAACCCTAGTAGCCCGGAGATGGTGTCGTCTACTTTATTACATTGTCAAAATATACAAGAAATTGTATCCTAAAGGACTAAATAGTTTTTTAGTCTTGGTAAACTAGAAACATACTTTAAATTCAAATTAAATTTTAAAATATAAAATATAAAAATAATTTTCTTTGAAAATTTCATTATACCCCTTATAATATCCCTACATATAAATCACAAAATACATCCTCATATCCTAGGGAAAATAAAAAAAATAGTGATATCAAATGCTCAGTAGGGGTAAGCATACAATAGAAGATGTGAATAAAAAATCATAATAAATATGGAAAGGTAAATAACTAAAACAAAAACCATTTAATCCATAAATTTATTATAATATAGCAGGAATAAATAATGATCAAATAAATTCATATAAATAATCACAGGAGATTGAAACATAACCATGGGTATTCTAACTAATCGAATAATCACATGGGATATAAATAAAAAAATCATAATGATTTAATGAATAATGTTGGACATATAAAAAATATCATCGAGTCTTTGTTCCAAGATATATATATATATATATGGGTAAGGTCTCAGCCAAAATCTAATCTAGTTTGTCTCCTAGGACCTACTGATGCATTGAGGGGAGATAACGGTCCCCACACATCACTTAATAAGTCCAATTAATTCCTTATATGTATAGGGTGAAACATATTCAACATAAGAATTAATGTTTAAAAACTGAAAAAAGAAATTTTTATAATTATCCCAATTAATAAACATAATCATAAACGATCCAGAGCAAAATGGAGAATTGTGATAAAATTTTACACCCCCATTCAAACTAATCCTAAACCATATAGAGAAATAAAAAGGATGGTATCAACACAACATATCCTTAGTGGATCATAATAAAAATATTGGGTTTATCTCATTGATAATTATAAATACCATTAAAGATGCTTAAAAATATTTTTGAGGAAAATAACCATTTCATTTTGAAAAAAAAACTCTTAAAACAAAAAGGTCACAATATATTTTTAAAATAATGTTCATTCAAAATATAATTTAAATCTTGTAAAATATGTTTGAAAACCTATATTAGTGATTAATAAAGTAAATTATTTTCATTCTATGCATGTTAAAATGAATATTCCTTTCACATTTTTAGTAAAATCCAAATAGACATTGTTTTGAAAACGACATGAAGATTCATTTCAAAAAAAATATTAAAAAGTAAAAATGGGAAAATTTTATTTAATAAATCAATTTTAAAATTTAGAAATATTTTTTAAAACATTTTTAGAAAACATGGGTTTTAATTACAAATTATTTCTCATTTAAGAGATAAATAAATTCAGATTTTATTAAAAACATTTTCTCAATCATTTTATGTACCGAAGAGTGGAAAAAAGGTACTATTGTTAAAAAAGTTAATGAATAAAAATAAAAGAATAAAATTGGTTAATTTAAAGATATAAATATAAAATAATTAACCAAAGGGAGATATAAACATAAACAATCCTGAATAATGATGAGATTGTGAAAAAAACCCTTACCACTTTGGTAATTAATAAATTATAAGCCCCATAAAAAATGACATTAAATGAAACTTTAATTACTATGATATTAAATATATTCATGATATAAAATATAAAATGGGAATTTTATACACCCCAAAATTTAAATAAGTGGTGAAAAATTCATTTTTCTCATGGAATTACAAGTGATATGAGAAACCCTTACCTTGATTCAGACTCGTCACATATGTTCATTATCTTCCTCTTCTCAGGCCACCACTTTAGGATTATATCTGAAGTATTCCTAGAATGTATTTATGACAAAATAAGGATTCAAAGATGATGTTATGGAAGTTTTGAAGTGATTTTTAAGTTCTTGGATAAACCAAAAGGGTTTTGAATATGTGAAGGAGAGAGAAGAGGGGGAGGCCTTTTATAAGTGAGGTATGTGGCGCACTTATAAATTTTGAGAAGAAAAAGGTGTAACCATATTTTTCACAAGAAAAAAGGGTCACCAATTGAGTATTCTAGATATTTAGACATGATAAGGTTAAAATATATCCATAAAAATTATTTTAGACAAATTTTTAGGTCATTTAACCATTATGTTTTCATTTAACCCCTAGTAAACTCATTTTTACCTTAACCATGGTAATTAATTTTTACTATTTTCACTATCCATTTTGGTAAAAAAATAATTTTACTCTATTAGGTAATATAAATTTTTATTATTCCAAATATTTAATGTAATTTTCCAAATTCCATTCACATATATGGGAAATTTTAATTTGAAATTAATCTTATACACGTGTTGAGAAAGCGAGTTTCCAAAGAGAAATGTTAAAAAGTTTACAAAGTTTTTATATCAAAATGTAATTTGAAAATAATTAGAATGAACTAAATTGGATTAATAGTTATATAATTAAACTAATTTTACTTTAAAACAAATTTAAAATATAATTTAACTTTATAAATAACTTAATCGAAAAGGAATTTTTAAATTGAAATTCAGTATTTTTCACTATTCATGAAAAAATAAAAATTTTCAGAAAAATTACAAAAAATCACCCTAAGATAATTTTGATATGATGATTTCTAAAATTAAGTTTAATCTTTCAAATAAATATTCTAAAATTGGTAAAAAAAATATATTAAATTATGTGTACAATGCCTGAGTAAAATGACATTCTGAAAAATATAGTTTTTTCAGAAAACATTTCATTCTCTAAAATGGTTATTATTTTATTTCTAACCAATATATAACCATAATTTATTTTATATATGATTAAAGCATAAAATTTTTATAATTTAGTTATTACTATTCATACCCTCTATTTTAATGACTAGGTTATAATGCTCATGTTTAAATAATAATATTTTAATAGAGTGTCAGGTTTCATTCAAACCCGGTGTTGTGTGAATTTCAATCTATCGAAGAGATTTGAATATATCATATAGGGTCAGGGTGTAATATTCTATTCTAATCATTTTTATTCATCTTATACATGTTATCAAACATGATGATCCTATTTTAAAATATCGAGGTGTTACATTCTACCCATCTTAAATAAATTATGTCCTTGTAATTTAATATTGATGTTGGTAATTAAGGGTTTTGATTTTTAAAATACCTTTATTGAAATCCCACATATTAATAAGGGTCAATAAATGTCTTCTTGTTAATATATAATGGAGAGTATGAAGATCATCTAGAATAATCACATAATTATACTTCCATGTAGGAGAACATAAGTCGAAAATGAAAACATGGACATGGAAGAGAATATTAATGCCAACGGATTAATAGAGAGTGATAAATATCATTTATCGTATGGATTTGGGTGATCCGGTGAAGGTTAATGACAAAAAAAATATGTGATAAGTTAACGGGTCATATTATTCATCAAAAATGGAGTTTCAAGGATAAAATTTTTGTTTCAATATCCTTTTCTAGTGTTGAGGAATTACTTTACCATATTGACTAGGAACATATTAAAATATACTTACTTGATATCTTTCTCTTTCATAGGTAGAATTTAATATCTTGGTTGGGACTCAATAATTTTCAACATTATTTATTTATACAATAAATGAATATCCAAGATTATTGTTCTTCTAGAAGCACTAATATTACCTTTTAACATATCGTAAGTTTTAGAGTAACTTGTTATTCTTTATGACATTACTAAAACCAAAATGGTAATAAAAAGTTGTCCAATAACACCAAAATTTTATCTTAATCCATTCCCTAAATATTTAACCTTAAGGCTTGTCCAAAAATATATCTATCCAAATTCAGAATGAAGGTCACTAAATAAACATTATATTACCTAGACAATATAAAGTGGATCTTAATGTCACATTCCAAATATTTGAATACCTTGATCACCATAAAACCTTAATGACAACATTTATGCTTCCAAAAATAAAATATTAGGTTATTAAACATATTCTATAAATCAATAATTGTACTAAACTCCCACAAAGATGGAATAAACAATCAAAAATCAAACCAATTTCATGGTCAACAACACTTCCCATAAACATATCATTTTTATCTCACCATCAGGAACATATTTAGGGTTATCATCCATAAATCATGTATTTTAAAAAAATATAAACTTGTCATTGAATCATTTTTCTTAGTCATCAGTATTGTTTAACATATAGTCTAAAATCCTTTAATAAATAATACTATATTACAATCATTATACATTTCATAATTATTATAACCAAAATATCATAGATCAAAATACTCCTCTAACAAAATTCTTGAATCCAAACACAAGAACATTAATTATTCCACTTCTTCTGTGGTAAAAACATAAGCTTGACCATGACCCCTTAGATTTTTTTAGGCATATTTCTTTGATGCATGAAGAATTCATTTGTAAAGTTCCCCATATTTTTTAAGTGGAATCATATCACATTGGCATATTTTTTATTTACCATGAAATCATGAGCATGGTTTTCTTTTTCTCTACACTTTAAGAAAACTTCTTTTTCCATTTTAAGGATTTACCAAGGTGTTTCCTTCTATAATTATCACATATTTTAAAATATTTCTTTCCCTTATTCCCTTTATCCATTTTTTCCATGTAGTCCTCTTCTTTTGTTTCATCCCTTCAAATATATAATGCTTCAATAATTATATATCTGTCTTAATGGCATGTGATATTATGTCCTCATATGATCAAAATTTTAGGAGACTAGTTCCCTTTGATGAATTGGATTAATCTCATCAAATGAATTTCCAATCATTATCTTTTGATTACATACATAGTTTGAATTATTCTTTTCTAACCTTGAAAACTTAGTTTGATTCTTAGAAAAAAATTTCTCTTATTTCTATCTTAGGCTTAAGAGTGGTGTTTACATATCCTCTTATTGCTCATGTGGAAAATATTTTTCCAAGTTTAGTACCTTGATATCCCTCCACTCTCTACTTTCTATTTCCACTGCATCCTTAATGTTTTGAATTAATTTCCACCAATGATCTGTATCTACTAATAGACGATAAAATTACACAATAACTTTATCCCTTTAACTACTTCCCAGTGAATGAAATATATTCTCTAATAATTTTATCTATTTGTCAGCTAAAATGGATTTTTAGTACCATTGATTGATATAGGTTGTTGATGTAATAAACTATCTAACATCATTACATCGTGTGGTGTATTAGTATGTTGATTCATACAGGAAAGGTTATTACTCATTACTTGAGTTAGATACCATAGTATGTGTAGATGCCGGAAAAGTCCGTGGCTCCTCAAATGAAGTCCTGAATGAAGAAAGCGAGTTCATATTTGGAGTCAGAAGCATGTTTCGGAAGGCCCGAAGGCCTTGCGCAAAATATCGGAGGCCCGCGCGCAATATTGGCAAGGCGCGCGCAATCCTTCCGGGATTCGCGCAATGGGCCGAGTCGGCGCGTAAGTTTCCGCGCCCGACGCCCGTGCGCGGCCCGATTCCGCGCTGGGCCCTATTTCGCGCCCGCGCGCCGAATTGCGCGTCCGCGAGCCGACTTGCGCGCCCGGGGTTGCCTATAAATACAAGGCGACCCCTGACGTTTTGAAGGTTGCCAGAATTCGAAGGGTCGCTCGTGCGCGCAATCTCGCCCCCTCCGCGCGCAATGCTCAGCTTCAGGTAACCTCTTTTATTTCGCGCAAGCCAGCCCCGGGGTTCGCCTTCGCGCGCAACCCCTTCGGCCCCTTTCCTTTGACCATCTCCTCACCCAAAGGCCTTCGCATGCAAAAGAAGCCTCTTGCGCGCAATTTCCCCCCGGGTGCGCGCAATCCAGCCCGATTGCGCGCACCCCCCCTTGCTAAGTGGCCATTCGTTAAAGAATGGGTCGTTGCCCCCGCGCGCTATCAGAGGCCCGGTGCGCGCAATCTCCACCTTCCGCGCGCAAAGCGCTTGCCCAATTGCGCGCCAGGTCGCCCAATTGTGCGCCGACCCGCGGTATTGCGCGCCAAGCTGCTCTTTTGCGCGCAAACCGCCAGGGTCGCCTCCTTTGACCCCCTGAGGGTACCCGCCTGCGTGGCGCCCGATGATCTTCATCCCGGGTGCCCGCACCGTGCGTTGTCTTCCCGTGCGGCCCTCCAGGCTCGCGCGAAGTGACACGGACCCATTGGCGGCACTACTTCGTCCAAGCTACACGACGTTAAACTGCCTAGCATATGGGCCTCCTCAAGGTGTAAGCCCCAAACCCCATCGTCCAACATGACGCTAAATTGTACTTCGTCCGAGCTGCAGGACGTTAAACTGCCAAGCATCCATCGTCCTGCAGGACGCTAAGCTGCACTTCGTCCAAGCTACACGACGTCAAACTGCCTAGCATGTGGGCCTCCTCAAGGTGTAAGCCCCAAACCCCATCGTCCAACATGACGCTAAACTGTACTTCGTCCGCGCTGCAGGACGTTAAACTGCCAAGCATCCATCGTCCTGCAGGACGCTAAGCTGCACTTCGTCCAAGCTACACGACGTTAAACTGCCTAGCATATGGGCCTCCTCAAGGTGTAAGCCCCAAACCCCATCGTCCAACATGACGCTAAACTGTACTTCGTCCGCGCTGCAGGACGTTAAACTGCCAAGCATTCGTCCGCGCTGCAGGACGTTAAACTGCCAAGCATTCATCGTCCTCAACACACGACGTTAAACTGTACTTCGTCCGGCAAGACGTTAAACCGTCCGCATCACCCGATCTCGTGCCTCGCACGCAGGGTCCCCCCCCGGTTTGGATGTGGCCCCCACCCGCTCGTCTCTGCAGGGATGTCGGGATTGCCCCTCTTTAGGGACGATTTATTGGAGTGGCCTTCGCCCACGGGGGTAGGGTATTGCAAACCCCTAGTTTCCTGTGGGGGACTGGACATGTGTATATCCATTGTGCTTCCCCACTGCCGAAGCCAGTAGAGGGCGTGACGGGGATCGAGGTGTCTCTTACCTTCGGCCCAAGTCCCTCTCCAACTGAGCTTTGCCGCACTCAGGTTGCCTCAGTGCGTAAGTCCTGACAGAATGAACTACGTGGACTTTGATCCCTGTCTCCTAAACAGGGTACGTAGGAAGCCTCCCTGAGGTTCAAGCCCACCACCTGGTCGTTCCGGTCGTATTCACATCGGTTCGTCCATCAATGGACCCCTCCCGGGTTCACATTCGCGTTGATCCACCCGGCCGTTCCATCCCCCTCTGTGCGAGGTGGTTCGGTTCAATCCTCCGCCCGGCAGCCTCGGCCTCCTCGTGAGTCGGCTTGCCTTCGTCCAGCATGACGTTAAACTGTATATCTGAACTACGCTAACTTTGATCCGCGCTAATGCGTGGTACGTAGGAACCCTCTACGGGGTCCAAGCTCTTCACTCCATCATCCATCTTGATCCTTACCCGAGCCGCCACATCCCAGTGGGGTCATGCCATTTCATTCCACTCCACTTCATTCGGGAAGCCACCCATGCACTGGCCCCAACGTCGGAGGTTCCCCGCAAGGGGTTCTGTCATCTGATCCACTCCTCGTGTTGATCAGTCTGATGCCGTCCCCGCCGGACGTTAAACTCGCGGCATACCCCGTGTTAAACATGGGAAGCTGAGGAAAACCTCAGGTAACGCAGTTCCCCGCACCTAGAGCAGGATGCCTCAGGCCATCACGCCTTCGAGAAGCCCTATTAGGGACGGAAGGAAGACATGCGAAGCCGCAGTGTCAAGACATGCCCCCAACACCCAGAGCTACCCGATCTCCTCACCGCAGGTTGCTGCCCCGACCAGACTCCTTGGAGCGTCTGGGCGGAAGCAGCGTAATTAACCGGTGTCCATGAAGATATGGCGTCGGGAACGAGATTCACGAACATTCTTAAATCTATGAGGGAGACCCGGATTAGGCGACGAGTTCCGAGGAGACGTCCACGGAAGGAGGAGCCGACATCCCATCATCCCGGTTTCGATCAAGGAGTAGACGTCCCTGAATAAGGGGCGGATGCCGCCCGCCTTTGGAAAGCGGGACTGCGGGGCCACAAGCTGTGCTCCCATCCCCTCGGGTCGACGGGCGCACGCGCGAACGCGTCCTGGCCGAACAGCGTCGGAACAGAATCCCGACGCACATCCGCACCGAAACAGAAAAATGGTGAACCCGACGTGAATCTCTTCTCCTCAATACGAACACCGATAGCTTTCGGAGGTGTTGGAAGACTAGCATGTTGCCCAGCCGAGCATTCAGCACCGGGGCACGGAACCCGCCAGGGGCTGGGGAAGGGAAATCGGGCACTCCGTCTCACGACGTCGATGGCCTGGGTTCCCCCCACGGAAGGCGTCGTGGCACTAATGATTGGTTGTCGATTCCTTTTCCTGTCAGTATTAATGGGTTCTTCTCCCTGCTTTCAGGAATCAGGTCACCCAAGCCAGTGCCCGATCGCCGCCCGCCCACTGGCACAGGGGTAGGGGAAACACCGACGCGGCTACTCCGCACGGTCCCGCCCGTTCCACAGCCGTCCCAGTAGTCGAAACTGTGGGAAAACCACGCCCTCTCTCCCCCTCGGAGGTCATCCATAGAAGGGTGATCGACAACTTGGTGCAGAGATATGAGGAAGAGGGAGTCATCCCCACCAGGGACATGGCCCGCCTAGACCTCGAGGAAGCTGCACCTCGCCACCAACGCCGCCCCCGAGGGCCGCGCAGGGAGGCACCGCTGCCTACCCCGACGTCCAACCGCTTCGGGAGTTTATCCCCGGAACGCTCCGACAACTCCCTCCCCTATGCGGATGAGGTGGAGGATGTCCGGGATCACCCTATCCGAGATTCGCTCCAGGGATCCGCGATAAGGGCTCCTGCCAGGCCACGTCGACACCGCCGCCAGGCTTCTCAAGTCGAAGAGCGGGCTGTCCACATGCCTACACCGCTGATCCCGACTCGTCTGTCTCGACGCCAACGTCGGACACGAGCAGAAGAGGATGCCCACCTTGGGGCCCTAGCATCAGCAGCCGCGTTGGCCCGAGCCACTGCTGGCTCCAGTCACCAGACCCCTGCGCATGCTGAGCAGGGGCACTTCTATGCCCGACCTGGATCGAGGCCCCGACCGCCCCAAAGGCAGGTTGGGTTGACTCTCCCGGTTGCTAGTACAAGCAATAGCCACCGCGTACCACCTCGCGGTAGCTCTATTCACCAGCAGGGTCTACTCCGTGTGGCCGATCCAAGAGGCATGAGTTATCCCACCTCCCGATCCCGGCCCGGAGGCCTGCCCGGAAGCATCTCTTCCCGCGTCCCCTTTGATATCTGTCCTGGTGCTCCTCGCACCTTGGTTTCCAGTCCTCTTGGACCCAGCACTGGTGCGGCCAGAGGACGCCAGGACAGAGATCAGCCATGCCCCGAAGAACCACCCAGGGGCAGGAAGGCGAGGCGTCGACGTCGAGGGCGGAATGTTAGGGAATTCCGGACAGAGATCTGACCGGTTCGTTTCTCTGATACAGAGGCGGAATATGCTTCGGCGACGGAGCCCTCCCCCCGATCCCGCCAGTCAGGGGCAGGGGTAGGGATGCGGCACGTCAGCCTCGTACTTCCCGAGAGCGAGATCGATCTGATCCCCGCTTCTCTCCGAAGGTATATCCGGAGTAGCGAGGGCCTGGTAGACCCCCAAGGATCAAGCTTGCGGTTGGTACCGGCCCCTCCAGAAGCACCTTATGCCTCGATCGGAGAAGCCGGAGACCTTTTCTGGGGACCGACGGTTGAGCCACGATCTAGTGCACCCTCGGCGAGCACCGACGCTACGGCAGGATGTTCGCTCGCCGGCCCGTCCTATCGTGATGTGGTAGCTGGGGCACCGCAACCCTTAGAGGGCGGCCCAGGATATGGAGGCCAATCGGCCTGCTCACCGTATTCACCGCCGGCCAGCCCGCCGGCCCAGCAGCCCGCCTCGGCACCACTGCCGGTTCCCCGTTCATTCCCAGTCGCTGAAGGGGACCAAGAAGACCTGGGTCCCGAGTTTGAGTTGTGGAGCTTCCGGACCGTCCTTGCAGAGGGCCACTTCCCTGAGAAGTTTTGGCCAGTCGCAGGACCGGACTTTGATGCACCAGAATCACTCACCCCGGATGAGTTCGAATGCTTCCGCCGAACTCTCCGGGAGACTCACTCCCATCTTCACCGCCTACAAATGCCATATCCCAGGAGTCAAGCACACCTAGAGGATATTGGTGAGTAGTTCCGTCAGATTGACCTGGCAACGCTCCCCGCGGTTCGGCACCCCGGGTCATTTGGGCACCACAGGGCCCTCCAACAACGATGCGTTGAGTGTTTTCAAGTACTCCGCAAGGTTATCGAGGAATCCACCCCCCACGTGTACATCCGTGGATGGGGGCAGTACGCTGCCCTACGCTTCAGTGTGATTCGCCGACAGCCCGAATCGCTGGGCGGCCCTGAGGGTACGTCCCCAGGGACGGAAACAGTCAATATGGATGACCTGTCGGGAGAGGGGAACGACTTGGAACTTCTCGACGGGGGCTCTCCCCCCGAAGACAAGCCGTCATTGGATCAATCGGTGAGAGTTACTCATCACCAGAGGAACCTCCTGGGTCTCCCCACGCCCACTGAAGCACTGACGTTGAGCCGAAATGTCAGCAAAGGTAAAGAGCACGGCGGGGCTATAAAGCCCGCCGATCCATCTGCCTCCATACAGAGGGAAGATGAGGATCCCGAGAAGGCCACGCTACGTCAACAGCTCGCCGAGCAGAAGAAGCTAGTTGACCAGCTCCTCGCCGAGCGCGCTGCAGAGCGGCAGCCTGACTACGGTGATCCTAGGCCAGGACAGCAGGGACAGGAACAACCGCTCCTCGACGAGACTCTCCCGGGTAACCGTGATTATGCCATGTTTGCTGACAGGGGAGAGGCCATTGCCTATGGCAAGAGGGCGCGGTATGTTTCACCACACCCTCCCGAATGGCGTGACTACCTGAGAGACCCCGCTCGGATTCCTCCCGCTGTCCCAAGGGCCGCTCCGCCCGCCATCCCACGAGCTGTCGAGGTCGACGACCTCGTCGACAACCCGATTGAAGAGCCATGCAATGCGCTCGTGGTGAGAGATCCTCGCCAGGACTGGAACCCATGTCCAGACGATCCGATGGCGGCACTCATCGCCCGCTTGGAAGCCTTGGAGACTCAGCAAGTGGCGATCCCACCGGATGGCAAGCCATACCCAGCATGGGTGGATAACATGCCGGCACCTCCGGGATTCGGGAACCCCACTTTCTCCCCCTTCAACGGGACTGGAGATCCACCACATCATTTGGCCCATTTCAACTCGAGGTGCGGGCCTATGTTGGGAACTCCGGCGCAGCAGGAGGCCGCTAAGCTTCGCTGCTTTGTCCAGACACTGGAAGGGCCAGCATTTGTCTGGTATAGCCAGCTCCCTGTCGGGTCAATAGCTAGCTGGGAGGACCTTCGTAGACAGTTCCTCTACCAGTTCAGTTCCACGACCCGGAAGACGAGCATCGCAGACCTCTTCAAGTGCAAGCAAAGGCCTGATGAGCGAGTCGCGGATTTCGTCGCCCGATGGAAGGGTCTCACGTATTCCCTTGACATGCCATTGACTCAGGAGCAGTTGCTGACAATGTGCGTCGGGAACGTCAAGACCGAGTTGGTCCCTTCCTTGATCACTCAGAATTACCCCGGAGGGTTCAGGGACTTCTCAGACAAAGCTCAACGTCTTGAGGAAGCCCTGCAACAGGCCAGTCAGGCACACCCGCTGCCTCCTATGATCCCTGCAAGGAGAGTCAGCAGGGCTGAGCCCGCTGCTGTTGCCCAGATAGAGGCCCCCAGGTAGTTGGAGCTGCTGCCGGCGAGGCCAGCTCCACAGCCTCACAGGAATCCGCCTCCACGGGCTCAGTTCCCGGCCCAGCAGCGGCAGCCCCAGAACCGGCCGGCCCCTCCGCGTAATGTACCGCCACAACCCAGGCGAGATAATCAGGGTCCACCTCCTCGGCAGGCCCCTCCAGCCCCTCGTCAAGACCACGCTCCCAGGGCCCCGCGATACCTGACTTACTCATTTCACAAGGATCAGGTCCCCGGTTATTTCCGGAGCGCCCTGGAGCAGAGGATTGTGTGACTGCCTGAGTGTTGGAGGCCAGAGGAGGCACATCTCACGGATAACCCCCGCTACTGCCCTTACCACCGGGCCCTGGGGCACACCATTCGGCGGTGCTACATGTTTAAGGACTGGCTCCAAGACCAGATTAACAACAATGTAATCAGGTTGGGCCCAGCTCCAGCACAAGTGGCGGGTGTGTTCGCAAGATCAGATGATGATAGTGGCAACGAGGACGAATGGCAGCTGGTCTCCGACCGCGGATCCCAGAAGTATAATGACTGGATGGCCCGCAAGACGATCATTCGCGCCCATGGAATCATCCGTGCGCGCTTGAATCAGCCTGAGCCCCCAGAATCTGCGGGTGCTGCTTCGGCATCGTCGTCCCAGCCTGCCTCTTCCGAGAAGAGCAAATGGTGGCGGCGCAAGAAGGAAGAGCGCGCCCCGCCAGTTCCGCCGCTATCCCGCACTCTCGGCGATTTCATGCCCCCGGAGATGGGGGTCCCTCCCCGGATCCGCCCGGTGATGAATGATTCGTCCAATGATAGCGTTGGGTACGCTTCGGTTAATACCGTCGAGCTGGTAAATCCTTTTTCGGTTCCCGACGTTGAAGAACACCAGGTGGACCTCCCTAGTGTCCCCGGTCGTCGCCACCATCGGAGGAACCGCAACAACAGGAGTCGCTGGGGCACGGCAGTTGGTACCTCTAGCCAGGCCGTGCACGCCACTGAGACTAGGCAGCAGGCTCAAAACCGAGCTCAGCGCGCGCAGCCCCCCCATCCGGGGATGACGGATTCGTCTCCGCCACCGTTTGTGGTATGGGACCAGGCAAAACCGCCTCGGCCGCGCCGCGACCAGCTCCGTCCTTCCACGAGTCCATCCCGGCCTCCTAGCCCCAGTACGGTGACCACTTCCCGGGCTTCAACCAGTGAACAACGAGATGCGCCAAGCACCAGTCGGCCGCCGGTCCAACCGGCAAGGCCCGTCATGCCTCCAACCGCAGAGCAACCTCCTGCAACCAGGGGCTCACGCTTGGCAAAAAAGTATGATGTCCTGAAGCACTTGGCCGACATCCCAGAAGGGCTCTCCATCCTTGAGGCTCTGCACCTATCACCTGAGATGCGTGAGGCGCTCGCTGAAGCCCTGAAGAGCCCCCTCCAGTTTGAGACGGAGGTTGCGGCTACAGAGGCCTTTCACGCCGAAGCAATTGAGGACGCCGAATGTCAGGCAGTTATCTCGTTCTCTGGTAAGGATGAAGACCCTCCTATACAGGGGCACATTCATCCGCTGTATGTGACTGGCCAGTTCAATGGCCTTGAAGTCCGGCGCTGTCTTGTCGACACGGGGTCCGGGATTAACCTGATTCCAACTCAGACGCTCCGGAGATTGGGGTTGTCTGAGGATGACTTGATTCCCTCCGACCTCAGGATCCAGGGGTACGACCGCACCGAGCAAACTCCGGTCGGCAAGATACATTTGAAGACCCAGTTCGGTGACCTGGTTGCCAACACCGAATTCATGGTAGTCTCTCAGGACACTGCGTATAACGCATTGATGGGCAGGCCATGGCTCCACCTTCATGCGGCGGTTCCCTCATCATACCACCAATGCCTTAAATACTCCCTTAATGGTCGAGTAGGCGTGCTTCAGGGAGATGCCTCTCCTTTTGCCTCATGTGAATCCCGCTATCTGGACACGGACTATTACAAGAGAAAGGATAAGCATATCCTGGCAAGTGAGGTTGGGCCTGTCGCTGTTGCAAGTGATCCCTGGGCAAGTTTGGATGACGCTTACGTCCTCCCGATACATCGGTTGGACGTAGCCATGGTCTCGACGGCCTGTGAGTCTCCTGATGAGATGACCGCGACCGCCCATGCCAGCACCAGCGGCCCAGCAGGGTCTGGTTGCCCCAATGCAGTTTCCAACGCAGTCTCTCCCGTGGAAGATCCCTCCCCGAGTGGAGAGGACATGGAAGATGCACCCCCAGCCTTTGAGGAGGGCGTCTCCGCCACGGTCGATGAGTTAGTACAGGTGAACCTTGGAACCGAGGAAGATCCAAGACCCACATTGGTCAGTGCCGCCATGCCCTCTGAGGAGCGGCAGCAGTACGTGGACTTCCTCAGACAGCACCGTGATGTGTTCACTTGGGGCTATGACGAGATGCTGGGGCTAGATCCTCAGGTAGTCGTCCACCGCCTTGGTCTCCCGGCGAACCATCGCGGGTTCAAGCAGCCTCCCAGAAAGATGCACCCATTCCACGGTGCTATGGTTGAGGCCGAAGTTGATAAGATTATCAAAGCCAACTTCGTGAGGGAAGTGCAGTACCCCAGATGGCTGGCCAACATTGTGCCGGTCAGGAAGAAGAATGGGGAGATCAGAGTCTGTATCGACTTCCGCGATCTCAACCGCCATTGTCTGAAGGATGATTTTCCCCTTCCGGTGACGGAGCTGTTGATTGACGCCACGGCAGGGTTCCAAGCCCTCTCCTTCATGGATGGATACTCCGGATACAACCAAATCCGGATGGCCCCTGAGGATGAGGAGTTCACTGCCTTCAGGGCCCCCCAAGGTATCTTTTGTTACCAGGTCATGCCCTTCGGCCTGAAGAATGCTGGTGCCACCTATCAACGGGAGATGCACCGCATATTCAAGCCAATCCTCGGCACACTGGTGGAATGCTACGTCGACGACTTGGTGGTCAAATCGCGCCAGCGTCAGGACCATCTCAAAGATCTTGAGAAAGTGTTTGGCTTCCTCCGGTCTCGCCGCCTGAAGATGAACCCATTGAAGTGTGCCTTCGGGGTCACCTCCGGGAAGTTTCTTGGCTTTGTGGTAAGATACGGGGGTATTGAGATCGTCCCAGAGAAGATCAGGGCGATTAGCCAGATGCCTCCCCCAGGTAACATTCGGGAACTGCAAGGGTTCAAAGGCCACTTAGCCTATATACACCGATTCATCGCGAATCTGGTCGGAAAGTGTAAGCCCTTTTCTCGGCTCATGAAGAAAGGTGCCACCTTTGTTTGGGATAAGGAGTGTCATACCGCTTTCGAGGAAATCAAGCAGTACCTGCTTCAACCTCCGGTTCTAATACCGCCTGTATCCGGGAAGCCGCTGGTCCTTTATGTGACTGCCCTGGAACGGTCCCTTGGTGCCCTTCTTGCCCAGAAGAACAACGAGGGAACAGAGAATAGCCTCTATTACCTCAGTCGCACGCTCCTCGATGCAGAAGTTAGGTATTCCCCCATCGAGAAGAGCTGCCTGGCGCTTGTATTTGCCGTACAGAAATTGCGGCACTACTTGCAGCACCACGAGGTACAGTTGGTTTCTCGGGTAGACCCGTTGAAATATATCCTGAGCCGACCTATGTTGAATGGCCGTCTAGCGCGGTGGGCTGTGATTCTCCAGCAGTTCGACATCAGGTATGTGTCTCAGAAGGCCATCAAAGGGAAAGAATTGGCGGACTTTCTGGCTGCTCACCCGACCCCCGTGGATCAGCCGCTGGATCTAGGCTTTCCTGATGAGGCCATTCTCTCGGTCGATCGTGCCGATCCATGTTCGCAGATGCACTTTGACGGTGCCTCCTAGAGCCCCACCGGTAGAAGACTCGATAATCCTAAGCTCAACAGAGTGGGCTTGGGTATCGTCTTCATTACCCCGGAGCGAGCTGTGCTGCCATACTCTTTCCTGTTGTCAGAGGGCTGTACCAACAATGAGGCGGAATACCATGCCCTCATCACTGGCCTCGAGTTAGCTCTTGAGATCGACGTGCCCCGTCTGTGTGTGAAAGGGGACTCTGAGCTGGTCGTTAAGCAGATCAATGGAGACTATGTTGTCAGGAAGCCGGAGCTTGTGCCATTGCTGGAGTGCACCCTCCTCCTGATGGCCCAGTTCCCTTCTAGGCAAGAAATTGTCCATATTCCCCGGTCGCAGAACGGTCGAGCAGATGCTTTGGCCAGCCTTGTTGCGTCACTCGCAGAGCTTGAACAGGACAACCTGATCATCCGCGTGACGCACCGCAGGCTCATCGCTCCCGTTATCCCGGAGGGAGATCACGGCCCATCGGTAAGTAATCTCACCGTGGTTGCCCCTGTGCCTAGAGCCCCGAGTACCACAGATATGGCAGTCGAACCAGCCCCTGATTGGAGGACGCCTTTGGTTGAGTACCTCCAACATGGCATTCTCCCGTCGGATCGGGCCGAGCGCGAGCGAGTTCGACGCCGCGCATCGCAGTTTGTCCTCCAGAGCAGTCCCGGCCTGGAGCAGATCCTCTATAGACGCGGATTTGATGGTGTTCTCCTCCGCTGCCTTCAGGGAGTTGAGATCCCACGAGTCATGCAAGAGGTTCATGCTAGTTCATGCGGTGCCCACCAGACTGGGCCGAAGCTGTCCCACCAGATTCGGAGGTTGGGATACTTCTGGCCCTCCATGATCCATGACTGCATCGAGTATGCCAGGAAGTGCCATGCGTGCCAGGTTCATGCGAACTTTGTGCATCGGCCGCCGGAGCCTCTCCATGCCACCAGGTATTCCTGGCCCTTTGCGGTCTGGGGGCTGGACGTTGTGGGACCTTACCCGCCGACGACGGCTCGCCAGTGCCGGTTCATTCTGACCACCACAGACTTCTTCTCCAAATGGGCAGAGGCGATTCCTCTCAGAGAGGTCAAATCATGTTCTATCGCTGACTTCATGACCTCCAACATCATTTATCGATTTGGAGTGCCTCACGCTATCCTCACGGATAATGGAGCCAATTTCCGAGCAGCCGAGTTGAAGAAGTTGTACGCCAAGTACAACATTCGCTCGAACCATACATCTCGCTATCATGCGCAGGCAAATGGACAGATTGAGGCGTTTAACAAAACCCTCTCTAACATTCTGCAAAAGATGGTTGGTCAGAACAAGAAGAGTTGGCCGGACAATCTCCCCAACGCCCTCTGGGCTTATCGGACGACGACTCGCAATTCCACCCAGATGACCCCTTATTCCCTGGTGTATGGAGCTGAGGCCGTCCTGCCCATCGAGATCCAGTTACCGTCCTTGCGCACTGCGGTCTACGACCAGCAAGTGCCAGACAGAGCTGATGAAGCCCGTCTAGTCGAGTTGGAAGCACTGGATGAGAATAGGCTTCGCGCTTTGCACAACTTGGAGAGGCATCAGAGCAGAATGGATAGAGCTTTCAATAAGAAGGTTCGCCTCCGCTCCTTCCTGCAGGGTGACCTAGTACTGGCCCTAAGAGCACCAATGATCCCCGACAGGAAGCCGCCCAAGTTGGAGCCCAAGTGGGAGGGACCTTTTGTCGTCCACAAGGTCTATCCCAATGGCGCGTACTCCCTAGCGACTATGGATGGTGAGCGTGTTACTCCTCCCACCAATGCTAGGTTCCTCAAGAATTACTTTTCCTGAGTGCACTTCATCCCGCATGACGCTAAACTGCACCACGTCTGAGCTACAAGACGTTAAACTTTTCAGCATTCGTCCCGCATGACGCTAAATTGCACCACGTCCGAGCTACAAGACGTTAAACTGTTCAGCATTCGTCCCGCATGACGCTAAACTGCACCACGTCCGAGCTACAAGACGTTAAACTGTTCAGCATTCATCCCGCATGACGCTAAACTGCACCACGTCCAAGCTACAAGACGTTAAACTGTTCAGCATTCGTCCTGCATGACGCTAAACTGCACCTCAAGAACTACGTGCGGCTTGATTCCCATCCTTATGGGATACGTAGGACCGCCTGAACATTCATGTTTCAGGCCCAGCCCCATCCTTTGGGAATTTCCATACCATCTCGGGCCCTTGGCCCAAGTTCCTCCGGGTATGCGGCGTATGGTGTGAACGTGGGGCTATGTCCTCATTCACGTCGGTTTGCTCGCCACGTTGTACGCCCCCCACGTTTGGGGATGCCTTACGCTCCCCCCTTTCTTTTTTCGTCCTACATGGCGTTAAACTGCACTTTAAGAACTACGTGCGGCTTGATTCCCATCCTTATGGGATACGTAGGACTGCCTGAACATTCATGTTTCAGGCCCAGCCCCATTTCCCGGGGATCTCTATCCCACGTTGGGCCCCTGGCCCAAGTTCCCCTCCTTTTTGTGTGAGGCGTATGGTGGGAGCGGGGGATTATGTCCTCATTCACGTCGGTCTACTGGCCGCACCGTACGCCTCCCCCGTGTGTGGGACTACCTCACACCCCTCATCGTCCTGCATGACGTTAAACTGCTTCTCAAGAACTACGTACGGCTTGATTTCCATATTTATGGGATACGTAGGACCGCCTGGACGTTTGTGTTTCAGGTCCAGCCCCGTCTTTTGGTTGCTCTCAGGGTGAGTCCTCCGACCCTTTCGGGTGATCTGTTAACATGTTTTGGGTACTCCGGTCTATGATCTGTAGTGTCGGATTCAATCCCGACAAGTCCTGTGTTACTTGTCAGGCCTCGTGCTTCCTCTTGTTCGAGCCTTCACTCAAAGGGATCCTCGTTAGTGGTTTTAATGCGATGCCTCAGTGCTCTCCTACCGCTCCAGGTCGATTTACCGGCGGGTCCTGGGCCGCAAATCGATATGAATCCTGCGCTTGAGCGGTTGATGCTCGTTTTCTTGCCTCATCCTAGGCTGACGCGATCGGATGTTGTGTTGCGAATATGGTCAGAAACATCCTTGATCGCCATGTCAGCTCTTTCAGGCTCTGAACATTGGTTGCGCAGTCCTTATCACACTCCGCCTCGGTGCGTTGTAGTGGAATCTCGACACTCTCTCTCTTCATACTGACCCACAGTGCACCTCTACACGTTAGGCAGGCCAACCAGGGTAACGGTGTCTTTCGAGACTCCCACGATCTGATCACCAAGGATATGTGCTAATGTCCTCCCTAAGGGCCATGTGTAGCTAGACCCTCGTCCCCAAAAGGAGGAAGGAGTCGCCCGAACAATCGCGTTCTAGGCCCAGCATAGCTGGAGGCTAGCATCTCTGCCCCTCGGGTGATAGACATGTGCAGGCCCCTATCCGAGGATCCTTCTCCTGGAATTGTGCGTGACCGCAGGGCTGGGATGTGTCCCCACCTCCGCTGGGTCCGCCGTACCGTAATAAGCGGATTCCTCCATGGTCCGAGCCACACGACCTTAAACTGTGTTGCCTGGTCTTACCGCACGACCGTAAACTGTGATCGTCTTGGCCGCCCGACGAGAAACGGCACTGCATCGTGATGTTCTCCTCGGGGGACACTCACGTTGGGCGCTGGTTAATAACCACGCCATTTATCAATGCCTTTCATGGCTTGATTATTGTGGTGACTCCAAGGATTTTTTAATCACAGGCATGTCGCTGCACAAAGAAAAACCATCCACCTTTAAGGACAAACAAGAAATATCAAATGCCGCTTCTTCTGGGTGCGAGGGCTAGACCCGCACCCCTCCCCGCGCTGGTGCCCGATTGTGTTGCGCCGCGCTTCAAGAACTACGTGTGGCTTGATTCCCATTCTTATGGGATACGTAGGAACGCCCGGGTGTTTGAAACTTCGGGTCCAGCCCCCACCTCTTAAAGATTTCCCCTTCTCTTGGGAATCCGCCGCCTTCGGGTCACCCTCAAGGCGTGTCCCTCGACCCCTTGCGGTGGTCCACCGGTGTCAAGAGTACTCTGGTCTATTGCCAGGAGGGTCAGGTTCAGCTTGGTCAGGTTCCTCCCACTTTTCAGGCTTCATGCTCCCTTTCATTCAGACCCATCACCTACGCCCTGGGTGGAACCCCCGTGAGCGGTCTGGATACAATGCCTCAGTGCTCTCCCATCGATCCGGGCTGGTGCCCCCAAGGGCCTTGGGCAGCAAATCGATATGAATCCTGCGCTTAAGCAGTTGATTCTCGTTTGCTGCCTCATTCCATCAACGGTCAGTGCGATATTGATGCTGCTTTTCCGCCACGGTCGGCAGTACTCTCATATCGTTACGCCGGTGCCCCCAGTCCTTGAGTGAATGGCCGCATGATTCACATTACGTTTTCCACCCCCCATTCTGACTAGGCAAAATCTCGGCACTCTTGACACTATCCCTCAGTGCATCTTCGCATATCCAGGGGATAGGACCACGATGTGGCGTACTTTGAGGTTCCTATGGTCCGAGCTCTAAGACCTTAAACTAAGATCTCCCCCTATGGTCCGAGCTCTACGACCTTAAACTAAGATCTCCCTAATCGGGGTTCTATGTCCCGCATGACGTTAAAACTGCACTCTCAGAACTACGTGTGGCTTGATCTCCAGCCTGATGGAGTACGTAGGAACGCCCGGGCATCTCGACTCGGGTCCAGCCTCAGGGGTCGCTAAGTTCCGCCCCTCCTCGTCGCCGGCCGTCTGGCCTGGCTTCTGGTAGAGTAGTGCGGTTGTGGTATTCTCCCTGATTCAGCTCGGGATGCCCCATTGCAATGATGGGAAGCGACAATTTCCTCGTCAAAGAGGTTCTGCCTGAGAATTGGGGTGATTCACGGCCAGATTGGTGCATCCGCCTAATGCGTTTCCCCCACGGTGGCGCAATTTTGGGAGTGTTAGATTCTGTCCGAACAAATCATCGCTTCGCCCCATGCTTCGCGTGCTCTTTTGATCCGGATTTCCACCCTTGTGTCTGAAGGAACCCCCAAAGCGGTATTGATGATGACATGTGGTCCGCCTCCTGCAATATGAATGATGACCTTCGGTCCGTCTATTGCAGTAGTATGGTCGATTGATCCATTGTACGCCTGCCATCTTGGGCATTTCCTGGAAGACTGACCGTCGTGGATTTCTGAATTCGGGACACGCGATTCACCCTTTTTCATCTCCCTATGTTCGGATAAAATCTCAACGCACCTAGCGTTGTCCCGCTCGTGTGTCGGAACAAGTTGGGGGGATGGTACATTGATTAGGTCTGAGGTCTCCTTTCCTAGGAATGACCTCCCTCTTTTCCTTAGAAACCCAGGGCCCCTATTTATAGGCGAGGTCGGGTGTCCGCGCTGCGCGGAAAGCGCTTTGCGCGACCACGGCAGCGAATTTCGCGCCCGACGCCCTTTTTGCGCGCCACCGTCCCGCGCCGCCCAGGACTTCGGCATTCCGGCGTCTCCCTCGGAACCCGATCGTTGCGACCTATCGCCGATCAGATTCCGAGGGGGGGCTTTTGTAGACGCCGGAAAAGTCCGTGACTCCTCAAACGAAGTCCTGAATGAGGAAAGCGAGTTCATATTTGGAGTCAGAAGCATGTTTCGGAAGGCCCGAAGGCCTTGCGCGAAATATCGGAGGCCCGCGCGCAATATTGGCAAGGCGCGCGCAATCCTTCCGGGATTTGCGCAATGGGCCGAGTCGGCGCGTAAGTTTCCGCGCCCGACGCCCGTGTGCGGCCCGATTCCGCGCTGGGCCCTATTTCGCGCCCGTGCGCCGAATTGCGCGCCCGCGAGCCGACTTGCGGACCCGGGGTTGCCTATAAATACAAGGCGACCCCCGACGTTTTGAAGGTTGCCAGAATTCGAAGGGTCGCTCGTGCGCGCAATCCCGCCCCCTCCGCGCGCAATTCCCAGCTTCAGGTAACCTCTTTTATTTCGCGCAAGCCAGCCCCGGGGTTCGCCTTCGCGCGCAACCCCTTCGGCCCCTTTCCTTTGACCATCTCCTCACCCAAAGGCCTTCACGCGCAAAAGAAGCCTCTTGCGCGCAATTGCCCCCCGGGTGCGTGCAATCCAGCCCGATTGCGTGCACCCCCCTTGCTAAGTGGCCATTCGTTAAAGAATGGGCCGTTGCCCCCGCGCGCTATCAGAGGCCCGGTGCGCGCAATCTCCACCTTCCGCGCGCAAAGCGCTTGCCCAATTGCGCGTCAGGTCGCCCAATTGCGCGCCGACCCGCGGTATTGCGCGCCAAGCTGCTCTTTTGCGTGCAAACCGCCAGGGTCGCCTCCTTTGACCCCCTGAGGGTACCCGCCTGCGTGGCGCCCGATGATCTTCATCCCGGGTGCCCGCACTGTGCGTTGTCTTCCCGTGCGGCCCTCCAGGCTCGCGCAAAGTGACACGGACCCATTGGCGGCACTACTTCGTCCAAGCTACACGACATTAAACTTCCTAGCATATGGGCCTCCTCAAGGTGTAAGCCCCAAACCCCATCGTCCAACATGACGCTAAACTGTACTTCGTCCGAGCTGCAGGACGTTAAACTGCCAAGCATCCATCGTCCTACAGGACGCTAAGCTGCACTTCGTCCAAGCTACACGACATTAAACTGCCTAGCATGTGGGCCTCCTCAAGGTGTAAGCCCCAAACCCCATCGTCCAACATGACGCTAAACTATACTTCGTCCGCACTGCAGGACGTTAAACTGCCAAGCATCCATCGTCCTGCAGGACGCTAAGCTGCACTTCGTCCAAGCTACAAGACGTTAAACTGCCTAGCATATGGGCCTCCTCAAGGTGTAAGCCCCAAACCCCATCGTCCAACATGACGCTAAACTGTACTTCGTCCGCGCTGCAGGACGTTAAACTGCCAAGCATTCGTCCGCGCTGCAGGACGTTAAACTGCCAAGCATTCATCGTCCTCAACACACGACGTTAAACTATACTTCGACCGGCAAGACGTTAAACCGTCTGCATCACCCGATCCCGTGCCTCGCACGCAGGGTCCCCCCCGGATTGGATGTGGCCCCCACCCGCTCTTCTCTGCAGGGATGTCGGGATTTCCCCTCTTTAGGGACGATTTATTGGAGTGGCCTTTGCCCACGGGGGTAGGGTATTGCAAACCCCTAGTTTCCTGTGGGGGACTGCACATGTGTATATCCATTGTGCTTCCCCACTGCCGAAGCCAGTAGAGGGCGTGACGGGGATCGAGGTGTCTCTTACCTTCGACCCAAGTCCCTCTCCAACTGAGCTTTGCCGCACTCAGGTTGCCTCAGTGCGTAAGTCCTGACAGAATGAACTACGTGGACTTTGATCCCTATCTCCTAAACAGGGTACGTAGGAAGCCTCCCTGAGGTTCAAGCCCACCACCTGGTCGTTCCGGTCGTATTCACGTCGGTTCGTCCATCAGTGGACCCCTCCCGGGTTCACATTCGCGTTGATCCACCCGGCCGTTCCATCCCCCTCTGTGCGAGGTGGTTCGGTTCAATCCTCCGCCCGGCAGCCTCGACCTCCTCGTGAGTCGGCTTTCCTTCGTCCAGTATGACGTTAAACTGTATATCTGAACTACGCTGACTTTGATCCGCGCTAACGCGCGGTACATAGGAAGCCTCTACGGGGTCCAAGCTCTTCACTCCATCATCCATCCTGATCCTTACCCGGGCCGCCACATCCCGGTGGGGTCATGCCATTTCATTCCACTCCACTTCATTCGGGAAGCCGCCCATGCGCTGGCCCCAGCGTCGGAGGTTCCCCGCAAGGGGTTCTGTCATCTGATCCACTCCTCGTGTTGATCAGTCTGATGCCGTCCCAGCCGGACGTTAAACTCGCGGCATACCCCGTGTTAAACATGGGAAGCTGAGGAAAACCTCAGGTAACGCAGTTCCCCGCACCTAGAGCGGGATGCCTCAGGCCATCATGCCTTCGAGAATCCCTATTAGGGATGGAAGGCAGACATGCGAAGCCGCAGTGTCAAGACATGCCCCCAACACCCAGAGCTACCCGATCTCCTCACCGCAGGTTGCTGCCCCGACCAGACTCCTTGGAGCGTCTGGGCGGAAGCAGCGTAATTAACCGGTGTCCATGAAGATATGGCGCCGGGAATGAGATTCACGAACATTTTTAAATCTATGAGGGAGACCCGGATTAGGCGACGAGTTCCGAGGAGACGTCCATGGAAGGAGGAGCCGACATCCCATCATCCCGGTTTCGATCAAGGAGCAGACGTCCCTGAATAAGGGGCGGATGCCGCCCGACTTTGGAAAGCGGGACTGCGGGGCCACAAGCCGTGCTCCCATCCCCTCGGGTCGACGGGCGCACGCGCGAACGCGTCCTGGCGGAACAGCGTCGGAACAGAAGCCCGACGCACATCCGCACCGAAACAGTATGTTTATAATTTGATTGGTTCCAGCTATAGATCCATATCCATATTCATTATATTTTCCATGAGGGAAACCCTACATGGATTATAGCATTGATACAAAATATATTCCTTCTTATAGGTTCCATTTCTAAATAATGGAATACACAAGATTAGATCATAAAATTATGAAACATAATGTATAATCCCAAAACTAGTGAAACACTTGACATAAATTAAAACTTTTATGCATATCTAACCTCATAATCATAAAAATCGTTTCTTTGGGGATAAATTTATTTACAACTCCTTCATAATGGTTTTTAAATAAAATGTGATTTGTCATAATCATATCACCCTAGAGTGTTAAACTAGGTGTATAGTAAGGCTCATTTCCATGAACTAGGTGGCGATCGGGTCAATACCAATCCACCCTTTCCAAAGTTATTATCCTTAGTTATATCTATTCTAGAAAAACACCCACTTATAGTATCTATAGAGGGATTTATTTTCTATGAAAAAATACTTAATATCTTTCTTACCAAAACATTAGGATGTTCTTCTATATTTATCCTCCAATTCTATCATATGGGTATGCTCCCTAATTTTTTTTCCTAAATCTAGTTTTCAAGGTTTCTACTAAACTTCCTCTAATACCATATGTATCACCCTAACCCTAGTAGTATTTAGTCATTTTCTACTTTGTTACATTGGATTAAGATACAAGGAGTCACATCTCGAATGACCAAATGGTTTATTAGTCTTTCTAAACTAGATACATACTTTAAATTCACATTAAAATTTAAAACATAAATTACAAAAACTATTTTCTTTTATAATTACATTATTCCCCATAGTGTATCTCTATATATCAATTACAAAACATTTCCTTGTATCCTGAGTAAAATAAAACAAAAGAAAGTGGTGAGATCAGATGCTCAATAAGGGGAAGAATACAGTTAAATCTATGAATAGATAAGGAATAAAAAATATGAGGTCAATAACTAAAAAAACTATATTTAATTAATAACATGAGCATAATATGGAAAGAATAAATGATGATCAAATAATTCCTTATAAATAATAACATGAACTTGAAACTTAATAATGTATATTCAAAAAAAATAAGTAATCACATGGGATATCAATAACTGAATCTATAATGATGGAATACATAATTTTGGACATCTAGAAAATACCATTGGGGCCTTGTTCCAACACATCTAAATACCATCAAGTCTCTGCGCTAAGAAATATATATAAATGGGTAAGGCCTCAGAAAAAAAAACCCAATCTGGTTTGTCCTGGGAGACCTAATGATGTATCGAGGGGATATAGAGGGTCATACACATCACTTAATTAGTCCAATTCATTCATCATATGAAAGGTTTGAAACATAATAAACATAAAAAATCTTAATGAAAAACTAGCATATGAAATATTAATACTTTCCCTAATAAATAAACAAAATCATAAAATATCCAGAGTAAAATGGTGATCGGTAATAAAATTTTACATCCCTGTTCAAATTGATCATAAACCATCTAGATAAATAGTAAGGATGGTGTAAATAAAACATATACTATGTGTATCATATGTTAAATAGATGGTTTATGCCACTTATGAATAGAATTACCATTAAATATCCTTAAAAATATTTCTGAGGAAAAAATCCTTTTCATTTTTAAAATCACCTTTTAAAACAAAAATTTCACAAAAAATTTTGAATATAATTTTGAATGAAAATAAATTTTAAATATTTTAAAATCAATAAAAGTTAGAACAAATTTTCCTTTCACATTTTTGGTAAAATCCAAATGAGCATTATTTTGAAAATGACATGAAGCTTCCTTTCAAACCATTTTGTAAAAATGAAAAATGGGTAAAATTTATTTAATAAATTGTTTTTAAAAAGCTAAAACAATTTTAGAAAAAAGATTTTTTAAAAGATTTTTAATCAAAGAGATAAATAAAGTCATATTTTCTTTAATCATTTTATGTACCAAATAGTGGGAAAACGATAATATTGCTTAAAAAGTTCAAGAATAACTAAAGAATATGAAAATATTTGTATTTAAATATAGAAATATGAAATAATTACCACAAGGGATATGAAAACATAAATAATCTCGATTAAATGTGAGATTTTTAAATAAACCCTTACCACTTTGTTAACTTCTGAATCATAATCCCCACAAAAGAAATGATAGAAAATGAAACATTAAATACCATGATAATAAATAGATTCATGATATAAAATATAAAATTGAAATTATATACACCACACAATTAAAATAAGTTTTGAATATGAAATTTATCTCACAAAAGTAAAATTGAGATTAGAAACCCTTACCACTATCTCGACTCGTCGTGTAAATTCTTTATCTTCCTCTTCTCAGACTACCTCTTTAGGATTATACCTAAAGTATTCCTAGAATATATTTCTAACCCAAAAAAGGATTATGTGATGATTTTATGTATTTTTTTATGTTATTTGGGTAGTTATTGGATTAACCAAAATGGTTTAGAATATTTTAAGAAGAGAGGGTATGGGGTGACCTTGTATTAGTGAGGTGAGTGTTACACTTTTAATTTTTTAGAATAAAAAGGTGTGACCACATTTCTCGCATGTAAAAGAGACAAAAAATGGAGTATCCTTGATCCTTAGACATTATAATCCCAAAATATTGTCATAAAATATATTCTAGACATGTTTTTAGGTCATTTTAAACCATAAATTTTTAGGTTAACCCATCAGTAAACCCATTTTTACCTTAACCGTGGTAATTCATTTTTATAGTTTTCACTATTCATTTTGGTAAAAAAAAATTAACTTATTTATTTAAAATAAATTATTATGATTCCATATATTTAACTCATTTTTCTAAATTCTATTCACATAAGTGGCATGTTTTAATTTAAATTTAATCCTATAAACGTGATGACAAAGTGGGTTTTCAATGAAAGATTGTTCAAAAGTTTACAAAGTTTTTATATCAAAATTTAAAATTAAAATGATTCTAGTAACCTAAATTGTATTAATAGACATAAAATTTAACTAAATATATTTTAAAACCAATTGAAAATATAAATTATATTTATAAATAATTTAAATGAAAGGGCAGTTTTCAATTAAAATTCAGTATGTTCACTATTCATCAAAAAATTAAACTTTCTAGAAAAATACCAAAAAGTCACCATAAGATAATTTTTATATGTATATTTCAAAAATAAATTTTATTTTTCAAATTAAATATTCTAAAATTTTAAAAAAGTTAAATTATGCGCACAATGCATAATAAATCTGCCTCTTAGAAAAATAAAGTTTTTTAGAAAACATTTCTTTCATATTCAAATAAATCTTATTTTATTTCAAATCAATATATTACCATTGAATTTGTTTTATACACAAATAAAACATATAATTTTAATAATTTTGTTATTACTATTCATAACTTCCATTTTAATAGCTATGTTATAATAGTCATGTTTAAATAATAATATTTTAATAGTGTATCAAGTTTTATTCAAACTCGGTGTTAAGTGAATTGAAAGATATTGAATATATTGAATATATTTAAAAATAAATATATTTTAAAGTATTGATGTGTTATATTCTCTTCTAATCTTTATTTTTCATGTTTTACATGTTATCGAACATTATTTTCCTGATTTAAAATCTTAGGGTGTTACAACCTTTAAAAAAATTTATGGATTGATAACCTTCAAATAAATAGTTAATACAATATTCTTCAAATATATAGTTATAATAATTTTTATCAACCATAATTATCGACATTAAAATAAGGAGAAAATATCATCAATATACCTTTTATTATATCATCTATTGAAATTAGTTTTCATCTATATATTTAACTTAGACTTTTTAGAGACAAAATAAAACTGAAACATTCTCTCAAAGAGCCAAAACTTTGATACCAATAGTTGATATCATGTAGAAGAAGCATTATATATTAAAATATTTATAGAAAAAGATAATTCCCTTTGATACCATATGTTTTTCAGAGATGATAATCACTAACACATGATAGGGGTGAATTGTGACCATTTAAAAATCTTGAAAATTTTAAATCAACCCTCTTGAAATGCAAAAATATTGTCCTTATCTCTTAAATATGAGTAGTAAAGTGAAAAATAAATAAATCAAAAGAGAATTACTTGATGATTCATAATGTTTTGGGACACAAACAAACCCTATTACACTTTTATAATACTCTCTTTGTGAACTTGGTGATTTTCACTAACCAAGTTCTTTTATCTGAGGACATCAACAACTGAGTGCAGGCAGTTGACACCATACAAAAAATTAAGTTCTTTTATAGGGAATTTTGACAATTTCATCTTAGTATAATAATCTAACCCTTCACCAATACAGATTAAAATAATTTGGCACTTTATTTAAATATTTGAGATGCAAAATGTTGAAGTTTATTTGGAACACGGTTGCAGCATCAACTGACAGAAAGTTTGATCTTCAATCAAATAAAATGAAAAATAAATTCATCAATTTCATGCAGGCTTCTTATTTTTTAAATATAATAAATAATATAAATAGAGTCATGCATTCCTTTTTCTTTATACTAAGATAGAGTAAATATATATAGGGAAACTTTTCTCTCTTCTTGAAATGTCGAACAACAATATGAAACTTTTTAGAACATTTTATTTTCATCATAGAAAGAGTTTTCACACTATTCTTTAAACATTCCAGATAAATATTTATAGAGAATAAAAATATCTAGAAGTTTCAAATACTTTTTTTCCTTTATAAATTCAAAATAAATTAAGTTATAGTTCTCAAAAAATATCTCCAAGAATATCACAGGACTATTGTATTATTTTCATTTGAAAATAAGACCATTGAAATAAACTTAATAAAATAAATTTAAACTCTTTTGATATTTCACCACTATCATTGAAAAAAATCCCCTATGAAATAGATTAAAATTGTCATTAAAATATTCCCTTAAATAGAATAAATAATTCCTAAAATATTGTTATAGCCTTCATAAGAACATTTAAATATTTAAATTTAAATGACATAGAGTCCTCTAACTTCATTGTAAAATTAAATTTATAAAATCTATTTATTTTTTAATTTAAATTAGACATAAAAAATATTTATTATCACTTTGATCAAAATTACATGATTTTATGGGTGATTTTCCAACTAAAAAACTACTGAGAATAAAATTGATAAAAACATAGTAAATAGAAATATAAAAAACCAAGTATCATATTCACTTATAAAATATCCAAAATATGAAAAATAATGGTATTCTATAATATCATATTTTATGAAAAATTAATGTTTAGTTATTTTTATAATACTAATTAAAATGACTTTAGAATCCCACAAATTCTGATATCTATTGAAATATTTAAATACTCAATATTCACATATTTTCCAATAATATGATAACCCCACACTGCAGGGCATGGTGTTTTGAGTTTATAAGAAAGGTATCTCTACATTATTTTGGTTGATTTCATGTATATCATGATATACAATCCATGACCCTCCAATACTATTTTCAAGATCCAGTTTGAGAGATTGTGCTATCGGGATCCTATACACATGACAATATTTTATCAATGAGTTTATGTTTTCTCAAACACTTTACTTTTGATGCTCATGTCATCATTCACGTGGCATAAGAATACAATATCACCTTCCGGAAGACTCATTTTATATATATATATATAAATGTGTGTCATTATAGATCCATAATATCGTGTGTCTATATATAGGGATCATTTCCATCCGACATAAATGCATTAACAATCATGTAACCAAGTAATGATCGAGATGAATAGTAGTTGATAAACTGTAGGAGAGGTGAGATTTTAGATTCTTTTCAAGGGTGAAAGGAATGGGTTCCTTCTCATCATGTAGAAGGTTTTGAATTCATGTAATTTGGAAAATGATATTCTATTTTTTATTTGAAACATTCTACAACAACAGAGTGAGTCATCTTTTTCATGCATTTTTTCATGATGAAACTAGTTTACAGAACATGAGGCATCACTGTATATTCCAGTTGTGTTCATGATATAAATTTCAAGAAATTCTCTTGTAATTGATTTCAGTTTGTAATTCACCATGTATTATTTGAGGTTCTCAAAGAATGCAACACACAGTAGGTTACGCTCCATTTGGGAAAGAACGGCATGAGGTGAAGCTTTGAAAATAATGTAATGATGATTTTCAATGTAGGTTTTATATTTGAAGCCAAAATAGGGATTATTTAACAAATTTTAGGTTACCAAACCTAAATTTCAACATAAATGAAGGTTTCATCCAATACAAACATGTCATCAATTTTTTTGGATGACAATACCCCCCTTGATTTGTCAAAGGGGGATGGTGATGGTAGGTGGTGGGTGGCCAAACCCAACCAAACTCACCAGTGTAGGAAGTAGAGGCATGGGGAAAGGCTGCCTATAAATGGGGCTCTCTCCCTATGTTTTTTCATCATTATCTTCACCCAGAT
Source organism: Viscum album (assembly GCA_963277665.1). Classification (NCBI taxonomy): domain Eukaryota; kingdom Viridiplantae; phylum Streptophyta; class Magnoliopsida; order Santalales; family Viscaceae; genus Viscum; species Viscum album. The sequence continues at coordinate 1,274,905,541 of OY728162.1, read as the reverse complement.
TCTCATCACCAGTAGTTTATCATTATTCAAGAAGTATTTGTGTGGTGGTTTCCCCACTTATTCAAGATAGATATTTATGCGGGTTTTCTCATTGTAATGGTGAGGGAGTGTGTACCCACTTTTACCCATAGTGAGATCCTTCTATTTTCCCATGGTTTTTTACCCCTTTCATTTTGGGGGTTTTCAACATTACATCTAATGTCCATTTATTTATTCATTTTTTCAATTAATTTTATCTCATAAATATCACTACACTGGTGGGATAATCATTTATGCTCCCAATAAGTGGTATCAAAGGGTAGGTTCTTTCCCAGTGTTGTTCATGCTTTCAGGTATCAATAATTCTCATAATTTTTAGTATGCTCTATGATTACAACTTCAATTGATCTATCACATCATAAAAATTTTATTGAGATTATTAGATACGCCTTTTTAAAATAGATGAGGTTCTGGAATTATGGCGTGTCCAGATGGCGATAAAATTTGAGTTCAAGAAATTTAATGGGAATAATTATTCATTGTGAAAAATGAAGATGCAGGTAGTGCTGTGAAAATATAATTGTATATTGACAATTAGAAAAGGATCATAAGATATGATGATGGGGAATGGCTCTAGTGGGATCTAGAATCATGAAATGGATAAAAATATGGAGAGTACTTATGGAAAAGGAGATATACTAGTTAGTTAATTAACGATGACTGCTGGAATCAGAAAATATTTCAATGATGCATGGATAATGGACTCAGGAGCAACATGGAACATGATGTCTTGATGGGAATGGTTTTATTAGCATGAAACAATCCTGGAAGGACTTGTGTACATGGGTAATAATCAATCCTTTAAGATCATTAGAGTTGATACAATCAAACTAAATATGAATTTTGATATTTTTTGAACCATCCAAGGAGTACACCATGTGATGGTCTTGAAGAAAAACATATTGTGTTTAGGAAAATTTGATAACATCAGATACAAGACATGCGTCGAGAATGGAGTGATGAGAATTTTGAAGGGTGTGCTTGTGGTGGTGAATTCAGAGATGATATCAAAGAGCCATTATGTGCTTATGGAAGAACCATAAAAGGAGGTAGATATAGTTTTCATATCAACTACCTTGATAGAATCTTTAATGATGTTATGACATTAGAATCTTGGCTATATTTTAGAATAAGTCCTGAAGATTCTTTCAGATTGAAAGTTACAGCTTGGTATTACAAAGGTATCCTTACCATTTTGTTAGAATTTATTTTTGAGAAAGCAACATAGGTTTATGTTTGGGATGTTGATATTAAGAAGCAAAGGGATCTTAGAGTTGATCCATTCCAACATTTAGTAAGCAACGTTTATATCCCTGTGAGGATAAATGTAATTTATATCCTCATTGATGATTATTCCAGGATATATTGGGTGTACCTCATCAAGAGGAAGGTAGATGTTTTTAAAGTCTTCAAAACATTCAAAGAACAGAAGGAACTTGAATCTGGAAAGAAGTTAAATTGTATGAGGACTAAAAATATTAGATAATATACAAGCGATGAGTTTGATACTTTTTTGTAAACGGGAAGGAATCAAGAGACAGTTTGTGGTGGCGTACACTCCTCAACAGAATGTAGTGGCAATGTGGGTGAACAGAACCTTGTTGGATAGAACAAGGGTGATGTTGAATAATACAGGAATTTCAAAAAAAAAAGTGGGAATAAGTAGTGAATACCACCTGTTATGTGATCAATAGATCTCATTCACTAATGATTAATCTGAAGACATTGATGGATATGTGGACTAGTAAACTCACTGAAAATTCTGAGTTATATACTTTTTGAAGTCCTATATATTCAGTGTTTAATGACCAATAAATATTGTATTTGGATTCAAGATCCAAGAAATATATCTTCTTGGAGTATGCTGGTTGTGTAAAGGGGTGTCATTTATGGGACCCCACTACCTATAAACTTATCATCAGTAGAGATTTTATTTTCATAGAATATAAGGTGAAAATGACAACTAATCGAGATATAGAGAAGGATAATACATAAACTTCAATATTCAAAGTAGAGGGAAAAACCAAGGAATAATCAGTTTCCTATGAGGCATTACCAGATCATGATAATCAAGTAATGGTTGATTTAGGACCATGAATATCAACTCTGGAGAAAATATCACCAATATGGCACTTAGACTATGTCACTGATAGAAATATTGGGTACTCCTTATTGATGGAGGATGGAGATAAATATTATTTTGTAGAGGTGACCCAAAGTCTAGATCTATCCTCATGGATGGTGGTGATGTGGGAGGAACTAGAAGCTCTACACAAGAACAAGAATTGGGTTCATGTTTCATTACCTCATAAAAAGAAGGATATCGGCAAAAAATGGGTCTTTATGATCAAGAGGGATGGAAAAGACCAAGTGGAAAGATATCATCCATGACTGGTGGTCAAAGGATATGCCTATAAGGAAGGTATTGATTTCAATGAAATATTTTCCTCTATTATAAGACTGAAAAATATTCAGATAGTTCTGAAGATGTGTGCTGAATACAATTTACATCTAGAGTAGCTGTATGTAAAAACTTCTTTTCTCTATGGTTATATTTATGAAGATATCTATATGCTCTAACTGTAAGGATTTATAAAATAAGGCAAATAGAAATTGGTTTGTAGGTTAAAAAAGTCTTTGTACGGTATCAAGTAGGAACTGAGGTGTTGGTATAAGAGATTTGATTCCTATATCATGATCATTAGATACAACAAACTTCATTCAGATCCTTGTTCATATTTCATGGGTTCAGATGGTAATGATTTCATCATTATTCTATTGAATGTGGATGAGATGTTGGTTACAGGCCCCAACAAAGATCTGATCTAAGAGATGAAGAAATAGTTGGCCAGGGAGATTGATATGAAGGTATGGGACTGGAAAAAAAGATTATTGGGATGTAGATTTACTAATAAATAAATAATGTGAATATTTGGATATCATAGAATAATTACTTACAAAAATTATTGAAAGGCTTCACCATGAAAGAATGTAATCCAATATCTACCCCTCTTCCTGTTAATTTCAAGTTATCCTCTACAATGATCCCAAGTAGTGAAGTAGAGAGGATGGATATGTCTTTAGTGATGTATGCATCAACTTTAGGGAGTCTGATGTTCACTATGGTTTGTATTAGAAAAGACATTGCACATGTAGTGGGAGAAATTATTCAGTACGTGGAGAATCTAGGATGAGAGCATTGGAGCACTGTGAATAGGATCATGAGATACATAAAGGAGGCCTCAGATGATGCATTATGTTATAGATGATCAGATTTTACTATCGGAGGCTATGCTGATTCATATTTTTTAGGTGATTTTGACCGGAGTAAATCCACTACTAGTTATATATTTACTCTTGCAGGAGGAGCTGTGAGATGGATTTCAAAGTTACAGTTAGTTGTGGCCTTATCCATGACAGAGGCAGAGTACCTGGAAGCTACACAGGCTTACAAAGAGGTGATTTGGATGAGCATGTTTTTGGAGGAACTCGGTCATAAATAGGAGCATATTCCATTGTTTTGTGACAGTCAGAGAACCTTGCACATTATAAGGAATCCATCTTTTAATTCCAGGTCAAATTGCATTTGGGTACAGTATCACTTTGTCTGACATCTGATGTAGGAAGAAAGTGGGGATATATAGACAATTCACACTAAATAAAATATAATAGATTTTCTCTCAAGTAGCCTTGAAAATACTTGAGCAGCATGTTTGGCATATAGAATGGATGTGTGGAGATGTGATTGGTTCTCAATAAAATCTCCAAGTGAAAATGTGTCAGAATATTTTCTACAGACAACACCACCCCCCTTGATTTGTCAAAGGGTGTTAGCGATGGAAGGTGGTGGGTGGCCAAACCCCACCAAACTCACCAGTGGAGGAAGAGGAGTTGGGGTAGAGGTTGCCTGTAAACGGGGCTCTCTCCCAGTGTTTTTTCATCATCAGTTTCTCCTAGTTTCTCATCACTAGTAGTCCATCATTATTAAAGTGGTATTTGTGAGGTAGTTTCCCCACTTATTTAAGAGATATATTTATGAGGGTTTTCCCATTGTAATAATGAGTGACTAAGTGCCCACTTTTACCAGTAGTCAGATCCTTCTATTTTCCTATGGTTTAGTCCACTTTCATTTTGGGGGGTTTTTCCACATTACAAATGGTGTCTATTTATTTTTTCATTTTTTTTCACTTTATTTTATCACATAATTATCACTTCACCAATGGGAAAATAATTTACGGTCCCAATAAAATATAGGAATGAACAACATAGGGATGACCAATATAGGGATGAATACCATTCAAATAACTATATTTCTTACTGTCACAAAATTCTATCAACTTTTAGAGGATTTTAACAATAGATTCAGTATACATCCTAGAAAACTTATATTTTGGTAATTTTTATACCTTTAAAATAGATCAATAACATCCTCAATTTAAAAACCACATCTCCTACTATCATAAAAAATCATAAGAAAAAGATAATTTAAAAGACTATATATTGGAAGAAACATCGTAGAATTTGGGATATTTTTAGAGAGCACCAAAATGACCTTTATTGCCTTTAATTTAAATTAAAAAAATCAATATAAATGTATTTTCTATCCATTACACCGTTTTTTGTGTGATTAAAATATTTTTATCTCATGTGAACATTAAAAGACTATAACCATAAAAATATACAGACTGTAGAATCCCTATAATGTTGTTGCATATTTCGTGAATTTTTTGAGCAGTTGATATTTCATTTAAAACTTCCTCACATATGAATTAAATTTAGATAAATATCTTGGATATCCAAAATGAAATGTTTCATGAAAATAGAATCATTTTATCTTTATTTATCATCAAAATATAAATGTTTCCTTAAATTGAAAAATTGCAACATCACTAAAAACTTATAAAAACTTTAGAAAATTTTTCCCATGTTGAAACAACTAATTTATTGTTATATATAAAGCGATAAAATGATAATAATATTATTATCTTTCAAAAGTAAAAAATAGTGTAATAATCAAATAAATATTGATTCAAATATAAACTAAACATATAGACCTAGTATATATTAAATCATAAAAACAAACTTATTAGTAAAAATAAAATGTGTTGAAGTAATTATTAAATCTAATATGATAATTGCAAGGAGAAGGGGCTACTCAACAATATCACCCTTTTTTATAATTACAAAACTATAACTTTATCCCTATATTTTTTATGGATCAAAAAGTAAATTTAATGAGAAAGGAATGTAAAATACATTCTCAATAAATGCAGCATTATAAACTCTCCTTTAATTCATGCTTCCTTAAAAAAGATAAAATGTTATACTCAAGGAGACAAAAACACATTTGAAATATTATTAATTGAATAAAAAATATTTTTAATGAATTAAAATATATATATAATTTAATTCATGACATAATAATAATATATTTAAACAAATTCTAAAAACATAAATAACTCCCTGTTAGACTGAGCATAAATATTAAAGATATTCAAGGAATTTAAATAAAATATTTTCAAGTAATTTTAATATAAATATTCTTTCACATGAAAATATATTAAAAATGAGAGATGTAAACACATGATTATAATAAAAATATGTTTTAATAGATTAACATGTTCCACAAGAAAATTAAAGATCATTCATGATGTTAATTCATGGAATCGCCAAAAATAATAGAGTGAGAAAAGATTCAATAGTTTAAGAATAAGAATAATCAGATGTAGAGGAATAAAAGATAACACATTTAAAATAATTTCCCCTATAAAAAATAGTTAGGGTATTTAAAACTAAAATAGAAATTAAATACTTATTGAATTTTCATAGTTCCATCTCTAAGGATATTTCCATTCATATAAGGAACCACTTCATAGTTAGTGAATGTTTGGAAAATATGTATGATTTTCTGAAAAATAATGAGAAATAGAAATGTATGAAATACCTATAATTTTCAAGAATCTAGTTAATGATATATAAATTAATTCCAATGGAATAAACCTGAAAAAATAAAATATAAGTTCCTTTCTATTCTCGTATGATTATATGTCTGGCTGAGTTAGCAACTTAAGACTTAGGCAACCAGAGTAGTTTATTTTGAGCAGAGTTTTCAGATTTAAATTTTAATAAATGTTTTGAAAAATGAACATACATTACACTAAAAAAATTATTTCTATGAAAGAACTCATTAGTATAATTTCAATTAATAGCATAATAAAAACATATAATAGTAGACATGATTTTTTTTAGACCGGGGAACAAAATAATTCCTATATAATTTTGGCATTTCACCATTACTATAAATACCAAACCTACATTAATTATTTTTATTCTTATCATGAATTTGATTTATATAGTTATCCCCATTATTAAACATACAATCAATTTGTTTAAAAGAATCAACTTCATCCAATAATTCCTTAATATTATTATCATGCAATACACATAAATATTTAGAATAATTAGAACTCAAGTCCATAATCTGGTTATTCAAACTCTATTTTTCAATAAAAGAGGCATCATAAGATTTTTTTCTATATTATACTTCTTTAAGGATTCACATTTATCTTAAATCATATAATAGTATTCATTAAGTTCACTAAAATAAAGACTTTTAGAATTATAACTTTGATAGAAAGATGATTTTACCTCATCAGTATAAACCATGAGACATAGATTTACCTTTTTTCTTACTTAGCTTTAGATTTTGAAGGTGATTCATTGTATGAATATTTAGATGCACTCCAAGTAGCCTTCATGGATTTCTTATCTTTCCTTCTATAATCATATTTCTTATATGTTTTAGGAAAAGGTAATTTAGATCTCAAATGACATTTCTGATTATATTCATAACATATTATTTCTTTCTCTTTATTCTTATTTAATTTTTCCTTTTTCACATTTATACATCTTGAAAAATTTTCTAACAAGATTTGATAACTCATAAAATAAAAACAAATAATTATAATTAGAATCATAAAATTCATCATTCAAAACATTTAGTGCAACATTTTCCTTTTTTATAGAAATATGATCTTCAACTTCAGTTTTCATCTCTTCTTTATACATCATCAATGTTCCAATCAATTACTTGATTTTTAAATATTTAACTAGTGTGTATTTTTTGATAGTAGTAGACATTCCATTCCACTTAAAATTTAATACACTAAGAACCTTTAATACCTGATCTGGTTCTATAATTGGATTTCCCAAGGTAGAAAAATAAATGACATCTTCTATTAATATCCCATTCATTTTAACAATGATTTTATATTCCTATATTTTTAATGTATCAAATTTCAGTTTAGAAGTTCTTTACCTTAGTTTTTGAATATTATTAGTTCCTTCATAGGAAACTGTAATGGTTTTACACATTTCATATACATTATTACACTGAGAAAGTTGAGTAAATTCAAAAATTCGTCATCCATAAATAATAGCATTTATAGCCCTTGAATTGAGGTCTTAATCAGCCACTTAAGCAGCACTCCAATTTTCAAGTTCACCTTCAAGAATAGTATATGGATTGATAACATTCAAATACATAATTAATCAAATATTATTAAAATAGATAATCATACATTCTTTCCAACAACCATAATTATCACCATTAAAATAAATATCACATATCATCGACATTACTTCTCTTAGACCATCCATTAAAATTATTCTTAGTCCTTATCTTTAAATCAAACTTGTTAGATCCAAAATAAATATTATGTATTCTCCATAAGTACCAAACCTTTGATACCATTTGTTGTTATCAGGTAGAAGAAGAAATATATCATAAAATATTTCTAAAAATAGAACCCTCTATTTGATACCACTTATTAGTCAGAAATGATGATGATAAAGACACGAGAGGGGGTATGAATTGTGTCCTTTTAAATATCTTGAAAAATTTAAATCATTCTTCTTGAAATAAAATGAACTTTTCCTTCACTATTAAATAATATTAGTGTGGAAAAATAATAAAATAAAAGGTAAGGACATGATGATGTATAGTGGTTTGGGAACATAAATCTCCTAGCCCACTCCCTCAATGATCTCTCCATAATCTTGGCGATTTTCAATAAGTGGGTCCTTTAATATTAGGACCTCAACAATAGAGTATAGATAGTTGAAACATTTCAACAAGTCTGGTTATTTTATATGGAACCTTGTCAACAAAAACATAGTGTGAGAATCTAACACTCCAAAATTATTGAGTAAAAGTAGTTGATAGTTTAGTAGAAATAGAAGATATGTAAACTATTGAAACAGCTTCAGCACACAATTGTTATAACAAAAAACATGTGGTTTGATATTTAATCATATACAATAGAAAATAAATTCTTTATACTCATGTATTTTTCTTCTTCTTCTTTAAACATTAGTAATAATATAATCAGATTCATTTAGGCCTTCTTATTCTTTACAGTGAGAGAAAATAAATATATACAAGGAAACTTTTCTCCCTTCATCAAATGCCGAGCAATGATATGAATCTCTAAAGAACTTTTTATTTATGTCAAAGAAATATTTCTCATGCTATGTTTTGATCCTTCTAGTGAAATATTTATAGAGAATAAAAATATCCAACATTTTAAGCTACTCTTTTTTCTTTGGAAATTTAAAATAAACCGAGTCAAGAACCTTCACAAATATCTCTAGGAATAACACATCATCATTGTATTATTTTATTTTGAAAATAAAACCTTTAAAATAAACTCATAAAAATACATTTAATCTCTTCTAATATTTCATCACTGTCATTGGAAAACGTTCCTCCAAAATAGATTCAAAATCTCAGTCAAATATTTTTTTAAATAGATAAAATAATCCTTGAAATATTTAAACAACATCCATAATAAAATGAAAATATTTGAATTTAAATAACCTACAGTCCTCCTAAATCTTTGGAAAATGAATTTAAAAAAATAACTTGATTATTTATCTCTATAAATTTTTCACCAAAGTCTTCACAATAAATTTTTTCACAATTTTTTGGTTTTATAAGTGATTATCTAATTGATAAACCACCCAGAATAATCTATATAAAAATACAGAAGATAAAAATATCAAAAAAAGTGTACCATATTCACATCTAGAATATCCAAAATATGCAGAATGGAGGTATTTTTTTATTTCATAATTTTCAATAAATAAATTTTCAGTTATTATGAAACTACTGATTGAAATAACTTTATAAGTCAACAAATTCTGATATTTTTTGTAAATGTCCAAATATATGATATTCTCATTTTTCTGATAATCTAATAATCATGTACTACATGTCATGGTGTATCAATCTTGTAGGAAAGGGACCTCTCCATTAGTTTTTCCTAGTTCATGTACATCATGATACACAATCCATAGCCCTCGTGTACTATATGCAAGATCCAATTCGATATATTATGCTATCGGGATCCTATGCACATGAAAAAGATACAATGATGAGTCTTTATTTTCTTTAATACTTTTCTACTCCTTCTCCTATCATCATCCATGTGGCATAATAATAGAATATCTTCTTAATTTGTCTCATTTTCTATCTTGATATAGCATTCCAGTTCCATGGTCTCATATACTTGGTGGTCTTGTCCATCCTTCATGAATGCGTCAATGATCATGTAGCTGAGTGCTGATAGAGATAAACAATAGGCGATAAACTAAAGGAGAGGAAAGATTTTAGATTTTTTTCAAGGGTGAGAGGAATGAGATTCCTTTCATCGTAAAAAGTTTTTTTGAGTTAATTCAAGGTAGAAAACCATCTTCTGTTTAAAATTTTAAATAGTGTACAACATTGGCGTGAGTTATCTTCATCAAGCATTTTTTTATAATGTAGCTTGTTTACTAAATTTGAGGCTTCAATTCATGTTCCCATGGTGTCCATGGTGTGAATTTCAAGAAATACCCCTATAGTTGATTTAAGTTCAAAATACACCATGTATTTTTTTATTTTTATCAAAGCATGCAACATACAGTAGGTTAAGCTCCACTGTTGTAGCAACAACGTAATCTTCAACTTCAATGACAACGTATGCATGATTTTCATCATATGTTTCATCTTCAATAGCAACATAGGGATCATTTTACATAGTTTATATTCCCTAAAAAACTTTAAACATAAATGTAGGGTTCATCCAATACCAATTTTGGGATGAATAACCTTGTGATGACCAATGTTGGGATGAATATCCTTTGAAAAACTATACACCTTACCATCACAAACTTCTCTCAATTTTTAGAGCCTTTTACCAACATATTGAGAATCTAACCCAGAAGAATTATATTTAGGTATTTTTTATTACTTTCCAAAATATTAATAATCACCTCAATGTAACTTCCATGTCTCTTTATATTATTGAGATTCATAATAAAAATATATTCTAAAAAACTACATCTTGAAAGAAACATCATAGAATTTTGAATAATTTAGAGAGAACAAAATACACCTTTTTAGAATTCTAAGAAAATTAAAAAATTAAGATAAATGTATTGGCTATCCATAACACCATGTTTCTTATGATTAGGATATTTTTAGATCTTTTAAACATTGAAAAACTATAGCCATTAAAATCTATTGACTGCAGAATACCTAAAATGTTACAGCAAATTTGGTGAATTTTTAAAGCACCTAAGTGATCATTGAAGACTTCCACATAGATGAACTATATTTACATAAATTTTTTAGATGTAAAATGTGGAAATATTCATGAAAATATTATCATTTTAGATTTATTTATTATCAAAATACATAGGTGACCATAAACTGACAAACTACAATGTAACTGAGAACTTAAAACAGCTTTGGAGAATTTTCCCCCATCAAAACAACTGGTTTTTCCTTCAACATAAAGAGATAAAATAAATATAATGTTATTATTTTTACAAAGTAATATATGGGGTAATAATTAAATCACTATATATTTAGATATCAACTAAGAAAATATACATAGTAAATTTGAAATCACTAAAACAAACTTATTTCTAAAAACAAAATGGGTTGAAGTAATTATCAAAAACAAGATGATAATTACAAGGATGTTTAGCCACATAACATGCATGAAATAAATGCATGACACTGTGAATTATTTCATGATTCATCCTGGTGCATTAATCATGGGTACTGGTGTGACCTTGGGGATACATTCCATGTATTATTGTGCTATTAGCCCAGAATATTTTTCACCTCTAGATGAGTTCTTTGAATATTATTCATTCATAATTAATCCAATTTTTATTATACTTTCAATAATGAAGAGGAGGAATGGGAGATATCATGATTCAGATTTAAAGAAATATTTAACCATGATTTAAAAGTAACAATATGTTCATAAATCAATCATTGATCATACAATAATTATAAATTTTTATGCTACCCCTATGATACCACATGAAGGTTTCAAGAATAAAAAAAAATATTTGAGTGTCCATGTCCAACCTGGATTTTTTTTTAAATATATGATTATTATAATATTTACATAACATATAACATCATGACCAATGATATTATTTCAAGGATTAATTGATGAAATAACACTGAAACCAAAACAGAGGATCATCACATTATTTTTATAATTAATTTTAATAGTTGAATTACATTGTGAGGAATTCATTCTTTGTTGATGAATCTAAAAATTTTTCCACATTATACCATAATTTCATAAAAGAAATGAACTATAGATTCTCTCCAGTAGTGATCCACAGGTTCACCATGAACCTCTGAGCATTTCTATAGAAATACCTATGTACTATCATGGGGGATCCTAATTCTTGCCTCATTCATCTTTGATCACCATGAGAATCACTTAAAATTTCTCTCATTTATATCTCTTGAATAAAGTGGTGTGGTGGAGGAGTATAAATCTCTATTCTTGAGGTCATTCTTGGAGAGGATATCTCTAGGGTTTGAGAGAATGTTCCATATGTTATAGTGTATAATAATAAAAATGGCAAGATATTCAGTTAGAAATAATATAATTTAGTTTAAATAGTGGTTTAGTTAGAGAATAATAATTACACATTAACCCTTATTATTTCTAGAATCTCTTGTCTATAATAATATTATTATTATTATTTTTAGTCATGTGAAAAAACTATGAATTAATTAAATATAATTTATTGAATAAATTGTAAGAAATTTATTCACAACATATTTAATATACAATATTTCTCCCTAGACCTTAAAGCACAATCCACTATTCCTCCACAATACTTACCGGTCCTTGAATAATAACTATTTATTTGATACATTAATATCACTTCATTATTCACTAATAAATAAATAAATATTATATTCACAAAATAGAAAGTAAATATTTATTAAATACTATATACACAAATATTTACTCAAATAACCAATGAATGTGCATGATCAATCGGATATGAATAATTATAAAACCACATATGACAATAATATTTATTAATCCTGTTAAATATTATTATTATTATTTTATTGAGGTTTTGGATACACTTTTTATGTTACCCTCTAGGCCCATTTCTCGATAAAAATAAGCAAAATCACCTCTTTTCCAAGGATGGAATCTTGTAACACACTAAAGATCTCATCAAGAAAGAAGTTAAATATCACAATGAAATGAAAACACTTACAAATTCTTACTCTACAATATAATACTTTTACCCCCATATCTCTAATCATGAAGATTGCATGCTTTTTCCATCAACCTTTGTGTTTGAAGCCAAATTCATTGACATTTTTGAAAGTGTACATGTATTTCATCATTATAGCCATTTATTTAATTAGGCTATTTAAGTATCATCAAAGGGCCATAAATATAAAAAAATAAAAATTGGAAGGGATTAATCCTTTCTTTCATTATCCATTAATAAAATATTATTCAAGGCGCACTCAACCCACCCTACTTCATCATAGGCATATGTCTTCACAAATTTCATCAATACATCAAAGCACCTCACTCATAATATTTATTGATAATAATTTTAAAAATTAAGGACCATGACACACATCTATAAATAGAAAAATCCAATGACACGTGTAAATGTGGATTTCCTACTAGTGAATTGTGTTCATATAATCTTCTTCACTAGAAATTATCAAGGTTGTACACCATTAGAAACTGCTTCAAAGTCATATGAGTCTCTATCCTTGGTAGCAATATTTCATTTTTGTCCCATCAAATTTTATCATCCAGTTATGGAACATTTATTTAATAATACTATCATGAAACTTCTAGGTTCTCATCCCAATAGGAAATTGGTGTGACCTTTTAGTGTGACAGTTATTTTTATTACATTATCACATACCACATCATGCAAAAAAACAATCATTATGTGATAAGAAGTATATTAATATTAACAAAAATAAATACAGGTACTAATAAAGTACATAAAATTTGATTATAGAGAACCAAATCTAATAGTGTCTACCCAATGGGGTCTTTAGTAGCCAAAAAGCTAAAGGTAGGCCATTAGCTACCCGGTGTAAGATACTAGACAACTGATGGAATCAAGACAGTTGATTTAAGATTTCATTGAATATAGTATTTCTTTTCTTGTATCAACCTCCAACAACTCATATGACTCATTTACACCCTGAGGACCATGAAGGGGGAAATATAGGATATAAATAGACCCTTGAAAAGATTTCATAATTAATATTAACTTCAGTGAACTTCATTGATCTATATTGAATGGTAATTGATCCAGTGAGCAATGGAGACAAAATTATTTCCTTGGTTACTCCTCTTGAAATCTCTTTATACTTATTTATTCAAAGACATTGATCTCCCATATTTCTCTATCTCTATCGTTATCTTAATTTTATCTTCTATATATTTCTAGATAATTACTAATGTTCCTTGTATGGGTTTATGCCTAGTCAATCCTCTTTTTCACTCATTTTGAGTTTTTGTAACTATTAAAACCAAAGTATTTTTCCGGGTTTCTTGGAAACCACTAATGTCGTGAGTTGGTGTCTTTTCATGTTTCTTGGATACCACTAAAGTAAAGATCTATTAATTAATAAACCTTCAAGAAATTGGTGTGGGAGGTGTAGGGGATCATAAATAGACTCCACCAAGTAGTCGGTGGCCAACCTATTATCAAACTCCCTTATCAAATTGTGTGTATTGTCTTATATTTACTTTCTGAATCATTTACTTATTAATATCATATCAATCACTTAATCTTTTAACTTATATAAATCAATATCTCATTTATTTAATATATATAATTTCTTCCATGCATATACTTTTTTATTCATTTATTCTTATTAATTCTATTGTATTTACTCTATCGTTAAATTAGTTTTTATTTCGCTTTCAATTTTTATATAATCTTTAAAAATGGATTTATTTTGTAACACCCTAGAATGATAAAGGGTTAAATGACTAAATGATATTACTCATATCAATAAGGTGCATCTTCCTTTTTGGGAGTCTACCTGATTAGAACTCCACAGTTAAACATGCTTGGTTTGGAGTAGTGATCATGATGGGTGACCTTCTGGTAAGTTTCCTAGGGTGTGTGTTAGTGAGGAAAAGTCACACTGGAAAGGACATGTGTTGGCCTGTGAGGACTATCATTAGTCAGATGACTCGTTTGGGCACATGGGTGGGCCCTAGGGTGGGGACCACGTGTTTTTGGGGAAACTAGTGGTACCTGGAAGGCCAGGACCTGATGGCCATGTTAAAGGTGGGGTGTCTGTGTTGTCACCGAGACCCAGTTGTCATATTTGGTATCAGAGGTGGTACCCATCCTTAATTGTAGTGCACTGCCTATGTTGAGATGTAGGCCCACAACGGGGACTTTGTGCTCTAAATGGGGGTGAATGTAACACCCAAGAATGATAAAGGATTAAATGACTAAATGATATGACTCATGTCAATAAGGTGCACCTTCATTTTTGGGATTCTACCTAATTAGAACTCCACAGTTAAGTGTGCTTGGCTTGGAGTAGTGATCAGGATGGGTGACCTTATGGGAATTTTCATAGGGTGTGTGTGAGTGAGAACAAAGCACACTAGAAAGGACATGTTTTGGCCTGTGGGGACTATCATTAGTCAGATGACCCGTTCGGGCATGTGAGTGGGCCCCATGGTGGGGACCATGTGTCTTTAGGGCAATTGGTGTTACCTAGTGGGCCAAGACCTAATGGTTGTATTAAAGGTGTGGTGTCTGTGTTGTCACCGAGACATAGTTGTCACATTTTTTGTTTTAATTTTTAAAATCCAATTCATCTATCCTCTTTTCTTCTTACTCTGACTAACATAACGCACACAATTGATTTTTTATAATGAAATATATTTAAGATTTTTGTTGTACTAGAAAGTGGGAGCAATAGTCAAGTGGGTTATTTCTCTTCTATACCTGGAACTTTTGTAAGCGCCGAGAAAGTTTTTGGAATGGGAAAATGAAAATGATGATTTCATTTTAGTTGGATAACTACCGATACCATGATTTTTGGGTCTGTATGGAAGTCTATGAAGCTAGTACATCATGGAGTCTTTGTGGTAAAGGATGGAGGGCCACGATGGTGGTGGCGAGGGGTGATTGGGTCTTAGGAAATTCCACTCTAGCCGTCAGAGTGTCTTGGAAGCCTCCACATGGGGTTGAACTATCCAAATGGGGTAGACATGATTCCATCATATCTGAATTGGAACAAAAATTCAAATGGTTTTCACCATGCACCTCATGTTTAGTCATGAGCCAACAAGGTGGAACAAAGAGCGTCTCAAGATTTCATAAATAGAAAAATCATAAAATCATAAAATTAATAATAAAAAAGTATATAATGGAAAACTATATTTATTTTTGATTTATCACTTATAAAAATATTGGTCACACATAGTTTCTTTTGGTTTGTCACTATTGGTTGCAGCGATCATCATTTGAAAAATAATTTTAAAAAAAATTACAGAAATTACACTCTATGGCTGATATTTTTTTAAAAATAAACATAATTCAATAATTTAGTATGTCTATTGGATATATAATTTTATAATTTACCAAATAATCTCTTCCTATCATTTTCCATGCTCTTCACCCATCATTTTATACAACTAAAAAACAAATAAATTTAAAAAAAAGTTGTTACAGTAAAAAAATGACAAAAAACTAATAATTAGAACCCATTAGATTTTTTAAATTAAAATTTCTACAATTAACAGTATGTGTTTATTTTAATTTGAGAAAATTAATAGTTTTTAGTCATTTTTTAAATTTAAAACTACTTAATCAATTAATCCAAGCACACTGCATGTCAGATTAATGTGTCGTATGATCTTACATGTGACAAATAATTCGAACATAATTGTCTTATAATTTCACATCAATTTTAGAACATTATTCTTGGTGTCGATGGTTAGACATATATTTTAGTATTTTAAAATGCTAAAAATATATTTTTAGTCCTCTCAAGAAAAATTTAACTTGGATTTTTACATCCATATTTCAAAAATCAATCTATGGTTATTTTTATATGACTTCATGATAATCAAAGCTTGTTTTACTTTGTTTATACCCCAAACAGACATTTTTAATGAGTGTAAATTCCTTAAGAACTATTTATTTATTTAATCTGAGAACACTACATGTCTAATTGATGTTCTATCTAATGTTACATGTCAAAAATAATTTCAAAATAGTTATCAATTTGTTTCACTATTATAGACATGTTTTAATGATTTGAAATAGTAAAAAGTCTTGTTTGATCTTCCCATGAAAATAAAAATTTGTATTGACACTCTATTAGTTCAAAATTTTTAAAACTCATTGTACGTTTGTTGTCCTGTGATTTCTTGGTAATCATAGGTCATTTGATTGATTTTTACCCCTTTTTCATGTTTTTAAAGGTTATCAATTCTTTAAGAATTGCTCATTTAGTCATTCCAAACACACCATAAGTCAAATTAATGTATCATCTACTCGTACATGTCAAAAATAATTCCATGATATCTCTCCTATGATTTGGAAACAATCTGAGGTCATTTTATGTGGTTAAATTACTTTGTTAAAAACTAGTTACTAAGGTGAAAACTAAAATGGTAAAAGTGAGTAACCTTAGAGTTAAAGGGACTATCTTGTTTCTATTTGAATGGAGGAGGTTTTACATGACTTTATCTACTATCCACTCTATTATTAATCAATGTTTTATCCATTTTCCTTAAGATTGACTTCCCATTATTGAAATTTTCTGGGTATTTGTAAAAAATGTCATCCCTTTTCACTTATAAAAGGGGATCTCCTCTCTTCACTTACCCTTTCACTAAAACCCCATTATTTCAGCCAAAATCTATCTAATAATCTCCTCAAAACTCCTATAAACCTTAAGAAGGTTATGTTATTCTTAATATATCGTGACCCAACCAATTGAGACCCCTCTTAGGCCAGTAGTAAGTTGGTGGTGACACCCTGAGCCTGCCTCCAATAAGATAGGGTTGGAGACTAGTGTCGAGTAGGCATGCCACTAAAATAGGAGGCCTTATCCTAAGTAACTATACATACATGCACACAATCAGCTTCATGCAATATTGTAGAGATATAATAAAATACTAAAACATATAGAGTGTAAACCATGTATGCAATAACCTTTAGGAAATAATCAATGTACAACAGGATAACACAATAGATATAAATAAGTAAAATACACACCCAACCAGAAATGAGGTCCCAACTAGACAATAATTTAAATAAGGAAAACTGAAGTGAGCCTAGTTTATAATCTTCAAAGTCGGCCATAGAACAAGGTCAACACCAAGAACAATTATTCTCCACAAAAACTAGGTACACCATGGTCAGCACAGATGTTTCTATCATTTTCACAAGACACAACATGTGGGGTAAATTTCCATTCATGAGTAAGTATATGCATACCCATTATGATTCCTTGAAAACCAAAAAAGGAGTAATATAAGTAGTAATAATCAAATCATCCCATAATAAAAAGATTAAAGAAAACACAACATCATATATTCTCAAAGAAATCCAAATGATGAGAGGAAAGGGGATGTACATCATCCATGCTATCTAATAAATAAGAGTCCACCCACACCTCTAAAGGACCCATCTCATAGTTAAGAACCATGCACAACCTCCTGAGAAATAGGGTGGATGGACCTATATACTCGCTACAGTGTATCACAATCTAGGAAGCATTATGTCATATACATGCATCTTGAGTAACCTCTCAATAATGTATAGGAACCACAGTTCACTACTGCATAGCACAACTAAGGGGGACTATATCTAATGGAAGACCTGATCACCTCCAAATCTCAATGACAGGGATTTCACTTCACAGATATATGACCCTCACCCTCTATAGTATAGAGGAGTTCCATCTCTACATATATATTTGATATGGGTGACCCAATACCTAGAGAGATATAGGGGAGTACTGAACCCAGTAACACTATGAACATCACACTCAATAACTGCCATGAGATATGCATCACTAGAAGAATCATTCCACCAAAATTACCTCATGTCATACCTCTAATTCCAATAAAAAGACCACCATTTTATCCCACATGTAAAACTACTCAGGATATACAGGGTAAAATATTATAAGGGAAGTACACGGTGTGTCTTAATAGGGAACATGACGTTTCCTATGAATCCTATCATATCCCAACCTAGATAACATGTCCATCTAAGTTTTGAATCAAAATGTGTAATGACTTGAAGGGAATTCTCAATCCTTACGAGTTGATGACTATCACTTGGGCATCAAAAACAACTAGAGGGAATGATTTTATCATATAAATTAAACTATATGGAATATAAATATGAAAAAAAAAAGAAATAGTGGAAGAACACCTAGAATAAAATATATTCCATAACTAAAATATGACAGCATAAGTGATACAACTAAAAGTAGTCAGAACAACCCAAAGTATAAGTCCAATAGTAAAGGAAAACTTAAAAAAATTGGATACTCTATAATATAACATGGGAAACATACCACCACCTCACCACCATCTACCTATACACAATTGTTAGAAAAAAATTGTCTCCTCATTGTGGTGCCTTTCCTTTTTTTGTATTTAAATACATAACTAGGTATACACACCACCGAAGGGGTGTGTAGGGTGTGATCTAAACAGGCTTAGTAGGATCCCACCCATGTGTTTCATATCAAGTATCCATACAAACAACCCAAATATTATACTATTAAATAAAACATGGGTTTTATATGATAAAGCAATTTATATCAAAAGCACAATAAATGTTTCCCGTTTTCCATAGTTCACAAAAAAAATCTAGGAAAACAATTTCAAAGCATAATTTTTAAAAACATTTATAAATATAGATGTGGTTATATCAAATATAGAAAAACAAAAAACCAAATCATGTGTAAAAAGAACCAAGGATCACAATATTTCAGTTTAGCAGACTACTCGTACCACAATCAATGACTATTGTGCACTCAAGTCCTTGGAACACTAGACTATAGAGCAGTAGAACACCCCATGTGTGAACCCCCCAACAATTCCAGCATCATGACCCTAGAATAATGGTCCTAGGTGGTAGACAAACACCCTATGTGTGAACCCCCCCCCCCAAAAAAATAGATTATGGCCCTAAGCTACATCTTCCACCTAAGTAACCAAGGCTTGCCATGTGCTACATTTCCTAAATCAATTCAAAATGTATTTTCATAATCAATTTCAAACTACCATTTTAATTTGTCAAAACTTCTTTTAAAACCCATTTCACAATGCTTTGAAAACACCCATTTTCCTTTTCCAAAACAAAGGAAAAAATATATTTTATTTAAAATCCATTTATACATACAAAAAAATCATGCCAATTCATTTATAAAACAATTTATAAAACATAAGAAAAAACATTTCATTTAACAATATCTAGAGATAGAACTAGATACCTCAATCTTAGCCTACACACCCCTGTAATGGGATCCAACAACACAGAAGGCAACACAAAGGCAACAAAGGAGGCCATATAATCCATTCTCATGTCTTATAATCACATTACACAAACAAAAATGATGGAGTAGAGGGTACATCACATCAAACCTCATAGAACCCACACTCATTGCACCGCACTGAATGAAGGACAAGCCCCCGGAAAAAGATCACACAATGGATATAGAAATGATAAAAAAACTTCACCTTGGGGTTGATGAATCCAAAACATAGTGCCATGCTAATTTCAAGAAAAATGAAAACGAAAAGGTAGAAATATCGCTTACTAGGGAGAAGCGGTGCAACCACCACAGAGATAAAACACCAAAAAAATGATCTAGAAGAAGTGGATACACCCAAATTCACCTAGAAAATACCTAGGGTTCAAGGGAGGAAATTTCATGTTGAGTTAATGATAAATATTATACATTCAATGTGACTAAAGACTTTTGGGATAAAGGATTTATGGTGTAAACACCTAGATTATGGCGTAAATATATCATATCTCATATAAACCAAAAACACTTCATATCGAGTAAAATTTATCCTGCTTGATGATTTTATGATGTAAAAGTGGGCCTTATGGCATAAAATTAATTTATAGAATAAAAAAGGATTTTAGGGCATGCAAGATTCTTATTCTATAAACCATCTTATAGACAATTCCTAACCATGTCTCCTCACTATACTTGACAAGTAAGACCTAGTACACAACATGTATGTAGGTTCACACAATATGTGACTTCATATGGACACTTGGAGGTTTCCTCCTTTAGACAAGGCATGGCTATCTATATGACATAACATGATGTATAGATGGGGCCACATGGTGTGTATGTTTACCCAAGGTTCTGGTTGTGTGTACACATAGTACCCGACATGGTTGTCCATGTACATATACACAACATTTCTGACAACACGAGGACCTAGGAATGTGACTTCGGCACACGACATAGCTACCCAAGAAGGATCACATGATGTGTGAGGCCATCCACAAGGCATGTGATATTTAACTCGGCTAAAATCATAACCATGTTGAGAACCAGGACTACATTGAATGTTTTCCTCCAGGATAAACAGTGCATAGTTGTCCTTTTCACAGACAGTTAATCCTTCCTTTATACTGATTCCATGTCACTGATTTCTTCCACCTTCCTCAACATTTTAACCCCTTGAAACTTCAAAATCCAAGGGGGGTTTTGATTATTTATTTCCAAACTTCGGTGGCTAGAAATATGATCTTCGATTACTTGATCGGTAATTTGTCACACCATCTGCTGTCGTTTGGGGCTTGAAACCAAGAAGTCACCACCCTTCAACCACAGCATACCTCAATCCATATAGATAACACCACTTCAAAATTGTGTTTTAACAGTGCTATCAAAGGTTCTTTTATAGTGCTTATAAACTTTTGACTACAAAGGAACTTTTAAATATCCCCCTTTAACACTGCTCGCAAAAAGTGCTATTAAAGGGGGCCTTTAATAGCACTTTTTAGTGTTGATTAAGTCCCCCTTTATCAGTGCCAAAAAAAAGTGTTGTTAAAGGGGGTAACACTAAAACATATTGGCCTTTTATCAGTGCTAAAAACCGGTATTAATAGTGCTAGAAAAGCGCTATTAATGCCGGCATTGATAAAGGGGACCCCCCCCCTTATATATACCGGCATTAACAGTGCTTTTCTAGTGCTGATAAAGGGGTGCCTTTATCAGCGCTACCTTAAGAACTGATAATAGGGCCCCTTATCAGCACTCTTTTAGCGCTGTTAAATGTATCCTTTATCAGCGCTGATAAAGGCACCTTCCCCTGCACCTGCACATCCAGCACCTGCACACCTGTACACCTACACACCTGCACAAACCAACATACCTGCATAAACCAGCACATGCACACCTGCACAAAATAGCACCCATACACAATATTTTGACAAAAAATACTATATACATTTCCTTAACATCATGAATACAAAAAAAAACATAATGCTATATATATTTCAAACAATGTTTTACATGGTTACAATTACAATTATCCAACAATAGTTATAAACATTAATGTTTCATCCTTTGATATCTGTGATCCGCTCTCAAAAATTTCATCCACGATATTTGTTGACAAACAAAGCATCCGAACTCAAGGAAAAGAATTCACCTATATAAGAAAACAAATATTATGTTCATAATACAATAATGAAATAAATTAAAAAATTAATATGAAAGAATACATTAATATGGAAATGTGAAACTAAAATATGAAAATAATAAACTCAAATGTTTTTATTATGATAACAATGAAAGGGAATAATGTAAAATCAATATGTTTTTGGATGATTTATCTCATTTAATAAATACTGATTCTTTATCTAATGAAAAGATTTACCAGTTACACCGTGCATCGGATTAAGGTGTGGTTGATTCGTACACGTCAAAAATGACTCATGGATTGTTGTCCTAAAGTATCAAAACAATTGAAACGTGTTTTCTTGGTTTGTTGTATGTTACTTGTGTTGTTTTCTAAAGTTTATGTCAATTTGAAACTGATATCATACACTTTTAGCCATACTGGTCACACCGTGCATCGAATTGAGATGTGGTTGATTTGTACACGTCACAAATGACCCATGGATCATTTTCCTAAAGTATCAAAACAATCTGAGCATGTTTTCTCGGTTTTTCATATGTTTCTTGTGTTGTTTTCTAAAGTTAATGTCAATTTGAAACTGATATCAGACACTTTTAGCCATACCGGTCACATCATGAGTCGGATTAAGGTGCAGTCGATTCTTACATGTCAAAAATGACTCGTGGATCATTTTACTAAAGTATCAAAACAATCAGAACGCGTTTTCTCAGTTTGTCGTATGTTAGTTGAGTTGTTTTCTAAAGTTAATGTCAATTTGGAACTGATATCATACACTTTTAGCCATACTGGTCACACTGTATGTCAGATTGAGGTGCGGTCAATTCGTACACGTCACAAATGACTCATGGATCATTTTCGTAAAATATAAAAAAAATCCGAATGTGTTTTCTTAGTTTTCTGTATGTTACTTGTATTGTTTTCTAAAGTTTATGTCAATTTGAAACTGATATCAGACACTTTTAGCCATACCGGTCACACCGTGCATCAGATTGAGGTGCGGTATATTATTACATGTCACAAATGACTCACGGATCGTTTCCCTAAAATATCAAAATAATCCAAAAACGTTTTCTCAGTATTCCGTATGTCAGTAGTGTTGTTTTCTAAAGTTAATGTCAATTTGAAACTGATATCAGACACTTTTAGCCATAATGGTCACACCATGCATTGGATTGAGGTGAGGTCAATTCCTACACGTCTCAAATGACTCATAGATCATTTTCCTATAGTATCAAAATAATCTGAACATGTTTGATTGGTTTTTCGTATGTTACTTGTGTTGTTTTCAAAAGTTTATGTCAATTTGAAACTGATATCACACACTTTTAGCCATACCGGTCACACCGTGCGTCGGATTGAGGTACAGTCAATTATTACATGTCAAAAATTACTCATGGATCGTTTTCCTAAAATATAAAAACAATCCGAACGCATTTTATCAGTATTCCGTATGTCAGTAGTGTTGTTTTCTAAAGTTAATGTCAGTTTATAACTGATATCAGACACTTTTAGCCATACCGGTCACACCATGCATCGGATTGAGGTGCGGTCAATTTGTACACATCAAAAATGACTCATGGATTGTTTTCCTAAATTATCAAAACAATACGAACGCATTTTCTTAGTTTTCCGTATGTTACTTGTGTTGTTTTCTAAAGTTAATTTCAATATTAAACTGATATTAGACACTTCTAGCCATACCAGTCACACTGTGCATCGAATTGAGGTGCGGTCAATTCGTACATGTCACAAATGACTCATGGATAGTTGTCCTAAAATATAAAAACAATACTAATGTGTTTTCTTGGTTTTCTGTATGTTACTTGTGTTGTTTTCTAAATTTTATGTCAATTTGAAACTAATATCAAACACTTTTTGCCATACCGGTCACACCGTGCATCGGATTGAGGTGCGGTCGATTCGTACATGTCACAAATGACTCATGGATCTTTGTCCTAAAATATCAAAACAATACGAATTCGTTTTCTTGGTATTCTGTATGTCAGTAGTGTTTTTTTCTAAAGTTAATGTCAATTTTAAACTGATATTAGACACTTTTAGCCATACCGGTCACACTGTACGTCGGATTGAGGTGAAGTCGATTCGTACACGTCAAAAATGACTCATGGATCGTTTTCCTATAGTATCAAAACAATCTGAATGCATTTTCTTGGTTTTACGTATGTAAATTCACTACGCCAAAAATTAGCAAGGTAAGCGGTACCCCTTTATCAGCACTCAAAAAAAGCGCTGATAAAGGGGGCTTTTATCAGTGTTTCTTTTAGTAGCGCTAATAAAGGGGGGATTTATCAGTGATTTTCCCGAGCGCTGATAAATGTCGAGTTTCAAAAAAAATATTTTTTCATGAAAAATAATATTTTGTTATATAAGTATATTTATATTGATATAAATACAATATATATTTTTTAAATATGTTATAGATACATATAAATAGACTATTACATTTAATATATAAGAAATTTAGTGAAAATCGATTCAAAATATTTTAAAAAATATTATTAATCAATAATTTTCTAATTATTATTAATTAAAAATCATTTAATAACAATTTGAGGACAAAAAAAATCAAAATAATTAATAAAAGATCTAAAATCCATTGAAAATGTAACTCAAACTTCAAATGAACATAACTTTGGATCCGAGTGTCCGTTTGAGCTCTACAGCATATCAAATCGAATCCTATGATGAGATCTACGCGCTAGTGTGACAAGAAAAACCTCTAGCACATTTTTCGAGCCTAAAAAAGGCCCATAAGGCCTCCAAAACTGAGTTTTTAGTCGGGATACCCCGATTTTTTAACATTCAAACAAGTATAACTTTTTATATGGATGTCCGTTAGGCCTGTACCACATATCATATCGAAGATTGTTTCATTTTATTTGATTTTACTAGTTTTGGCGTTGAAATGGAATTCTATATTATAAGTTATGGTCTTTTTAACATTTTATAGCTTTTCAAATACACATATATATATATTTATTCGTAAATATATATGTATCTGTGTGTGTGTGGGTGTCTATGTGTGTGTCTGTGTGTTGTATATATGTATATATGTATTTATTTATTTACTTACTTATAAACACACATCAAAAACATATTTTTTCATAAATGAATTTAAAACTACTCTTATATGTACATTCTATGGCTTTTCAAATACACATATATATGTATTTATTCGTAAATATAAATGTGTTTGTGTGTGTGTGTCTCTCTGTGTGTGTCTGTGTGTTGTATATATATATGTATGTGTGTTGTATATATCTATGCATGTATGCATGTATTTATTTATTTATAAACACACATAAAAAACATATTTTTTCGTAAATGTATTGAAAACTAATCTTATATGTATATATTAATATACAAATAAATATATATATATATAATTATAACTAAATATATATATATAAATATATTAATATACAAATTAATATATATATACTAATATATGAATAAATATATTTATATTAATATGAATCTATATCAATATATGAATCAATATATGAATAAATATAACTATATATATATAGATATATCACTCAATAGAGAACAAAATGAAATGGCATAGTGGTAAAGGTGCAGCAGCGAAAGGGGGGAGGTCCCGGGTTCGAGTTTCGGTGGAAGGGAAGGGGGTGTGCGCGTATGAGGATTTGCGGGAAGGGCATCACATGGGAGACCTCCTAGCATTGATAAAGGGGGTGTAAAGCACTGATAAAAGCACTCCCTCCGTATTATATTTAATTTTTTTAATTTTATTTTTATTTTTTTTATTTTTTTTTTTGACCTTTATCATCACTTTTTAAAAGCGCTGATAAAGGCCCCTTTTATCAGCGCTTTTCGGAGCGCTAATAAAAGGGACCCCCCCCCCCTATATTAGCAGTGAGCTTTACAGCGCTTTTTTAGCACTGTTAAAGCCCTTTTTTAGCACTGATATAGGCCATTTTTGTAGTAGTTCTTGTGTTGTTTTCTAAAGTTTATGTCAATTTGAAACTGATATGAGACACTTTTAGCCATACCGGTCACACCGTGCATCGGATTGAGTTTCGGTCGATTCGTACATGTCACAAATGACTCATAGATCATTTTCCTAAAATATAAAAACAATCCGAATGCATTTTCTCTGTATTTCGTATGTCAGTAGTGTTGTTTTCTAAAGTTAATGTCAATTTAAAACTGATATCAGAAACTTTTAGCCATACCGGTCACATCGTGTGTCGGATTGAGGTGCGGTTGATTCATACACATAAAAAATGACCCATGTATCGTTTTCCTAAAGTATAAAACCAATCCGAATGCGTTTGCTCAGTTTGTCGTATGTCAGTAGTGTTGTTTTCTAAAGTTTATGTCAATTTCAAACTGATATCAGACACTTTTAGTCATACCGGTCACACCGTGAATCGGATTGAGGTGTGGTTGATTCTTACATGTAAAAAATGACTCATAGATTGTTTTCCTAAATTATAAAAACAATATGAACTCGTTTGCTCAGTTTTTTGTATGTCACGTGTGTTGTTTTCTAAAGTTTATATCAATTTGAAACTGATATCAGACACTTTTAGCCATATCGGTCACACTGTGCATCAGATTGATGTGACGTCAATTCGTACACATCACAAATGACTCATGGATAGTTTTCCTAAAGTATCAAAATAATCTGAACCTGTTTTCTCAGTTTTTTGTATGTCAGTAGTGTTGTTTTCTAAATATTATGTCAATTTCAAACTGATATCAGACACTTTTAGTCATACCAGTCACACCATGCATCGGATTGAGTTGTGGACAATTTTTACATGTCACAAATGACTCATGGATAGTTTTACTAAAGTATCAAAACAATTGTAACGCGTTTTCTCGGTTTTCCGTTTGTTACTTATGTTGTTTTCTGAAGTTTATGTCAATTTGAAACTTATATCAGACGCTTTTAGGCATACCGGTCACACCATGCATCGGATTGAGGTGTGGTCAATTCGTACACATCAAAAATTACTCATGGATCATTTTCCTAAAATATCAAAACAATATGAATGCATTTTCTCGGTATTCCATATGTCAGTAGTGTTGTTTTCTAAAGTTAATGTCAATTTGAAAGTGATATCAGACACTTTTATCCATACCGGTCACACCGTGCATTGGATTGTGGTGCGGTTGATTCATACACGTTAAAAATGACTCATGGATCATTTTCCTAAATTATCAAAACAATCCGAATGCATTTTCTCAGTTTTCCATATGTTACTTGTGTTGTTCTCTAAAGTTTATGTTAATATCAAACTGATATCAGACAATTTTAGCCATACCGGTCACACCGTGCATCCAATTGAGTTTCGGTCGATTCGTACACATCACAAATGACTCATGCATCGTTTTCCTAAAGTATCAAAACAATCTGAATGCATTTTCTCATTTTTCTGTATGTTACTTGTGTTGTTTTCTAAAGTTTATGTCAATTTGAAACTGATATCAGACACTTTTAGCCATACCGGTCACACCGTGCATCGGATTGAGGTGTGGTTAATTCTTACATGTCAAAAATGAATCATGGATCATTTTCCTAAAGTATCAAAATAATCCGAATGTGTTTGCTCTATATTCCGTATGTCAGTAGTGTTGTTTACTAAAGTTAATGTCAATTTCAAACTGATATCAGACACTTTTAGCCATACCGGTCACACCGTGCATCGGATTGAGTTTTGGTCGATTCGTACACATCACAAATGACTCATGGATCGTTTTCTTAAAGTATCAAAACAATCTGAACTTGTTTTCTCTGTTTACCGTATGTTACTTGTGTTATTTTCTAAAGTTAATGTCAATTTGAAACTGATATAAGACACTTTTAGCCATATCGGTCAAACCGTGCGTTGTATTGAGATGCGGTTGATTCATACATGTTGAAAATAACTCATGGATCGTTGTACTAAAGTATAAAAACAATCCAAATGTGTCTTCTCAGTATTCCGTATGTCAGTAGTTCATAAGATTCTTTCATTAAGTTATTTTTTACTAGAAACTCAAATCATTTCTAAAACCATTCTTCATAATATAAGGATATGAAACATAAGAAAGGGTGATCATAGATGATCAATAAGTGTAAAGAAGGGAGATATCAATGATCATATAAAAATAACATAAGTAGTAGGAATTCACCTTCATTTTCCTATTTGTTTACATTCTTCCATCAGGTACACTGCCTATTCGTTTCTAAACACATCTATATCATCTTATGAATATGAGTTTTTTGTGACAGTCATAGTAGTACTGAAAAAATATAAATACATAAAGAATTAATAATTATTTTAAATAAATTAGTAATTATTTTCAAAAATACCTCTTCAGGGATGCTAGTTTGTTCATGAAATATGATATCTTTCATAAATTTACAAACATAATAACTGAAGTCCTTGTCGTTTGTTTGTTTCAGACACTGCAGAAACATCGAGAAAAATAATTAATCTGTTTTGATATGTATTTAAATAGTGAAATATAATTATATATACCCTGATACTTCTCCATTTGTAGATCTTGTGTGCCTTGTCGTCCTTTGGCCCTAGATTCATTCCAGCCTTTAGACGATATTCATACACCGCCCTATCATAACAGAATCCTCATTAAAAGATAATATAAATTATATAACTAGATATTTAGTTCTAAAATGTTGGATCTAGTTTATTACGAATTGACAATCGCCATCATGTGTGGTCGGTTTGTTGGATATCCATATAGTGAATCCAGAAAATAAATCTTTGGAGTATCCAAATTGACTGCAATGAGCATCCAATGTTGCCTAAAAACACAAAAATGAATAAGTACTGATAGAAATGAAAATATAATTGATATGATTAAAATTTAGAGTTTTACCCCTAAAACGTTGGTATTAAAAAGAGTCTGTCAGTCGTAATTATGCATTGAAACATTCTAAGCAGGCTTGACATTAATTCAGCCTAAAAAACAGAATCTATTTCTTCTCGTTCTGTAGAAATGGTGTGAGGACTAATGAGTCCAAATTTGTATTCATGGGAAAATCCCTTCAATTTTTTTCATATATACTCCTGTGAAAAATATGAAATGTATTTATCCATAATTATCATAGTATATCAGCTTCTATAAAATCAAATCATAAAAACATACCTCGTGTATACATTTATAACTAAGGCGCCTAGCCAGTCGTATGTGATGATTTCAGCTACAGCGTCAGCACTAACGAAATCTAATGTTTCCTCTTCGTATATATCTATTTCAAAAACAATTTTGTGACTCTTTCCGCCTTTCATTTTCGTATCCACATGAGCTTGCAATGATATTAAATGTGGATATAGAACGGATGGGGTGAAGGTGCTCTCAGTAGATCATTTTGATCAGTTCGTTGATCCTTTTGAGCCGCTCTTTCATTTTAGCTCCTCCATTTTGTCCTTCTGTAATAACATTCATCGGTTTATCCCTTTTCTAATTTAATGTTAAAGTTTCTGCTTGAAAAATGAATTGGAAATGAATACCTCCTGGTCGATGTGTTTTTTTACAAGATTCGATGGCCATGCAATGAATGTTCCAACATATTTTTGCCACCATATGAATGTCATCATCGTCATTTGGCATGGGTATCTCAGTGCTCGGCTCATGAGATATGTTAATCGACACTTTGATATGACCGGTTGGAAGTGTTCTGGAGTGTAGCGTGTCATTCTGCATATTGAACATCGTAGCCCTCACTACAAGGCGATGGGTGGGAGTTGACAGATATAAATCACAGTCATTTTCACCCTATAGAATATCATTACAAGAAAGGTATCAATGTCTATGTGATTCACATTTAACAGAAACAAATATTAGAACATTTATTTCCTTGGTCAAGTCAGGTATTTGAGGTGAATGGCTCACCTGAAAGATGGTGGGGGTGGGGAAGTATCTTCTCGCATGGGTTGTTCATTAGTTATTTGTTCTCTTCACCTCTCCCCCATCAAAGTTGTTATCAACTCTCCCTGACTTTAAATTATTTCTTCAAGGGTAGATACTCTATCTATCATAATTTTCATTTCTTTAGTTTGTTCATCCTCCTGTTTTTTTCTGAAAATGCTTTCGGGGTGTCACCCCAAAACCCACACCTCTGATGTGGCCATATTGTTCTGGTTGTTTCAAGGCCGCTGAAAGTATGTCTGCATCCAGTGTGGGTGTTGTTGATTCCTGTGACTATGTCAAATAGAAAATATGGGAAAATAAGTAATCATCATTATGTAATAGTGATTTAAATCAAAACAAATTTATATTATGTCATACTTACACATGTTTCCCACACTTTTTGTGTGTTTTAATCTACTAGTTTCCCCTCTTTATTAACACGAGCCTCCTTCCATAGCACATGGCATGGGATGGAAGTGTCTTGGGATTTTAATTCATTAATCTGCATATAAATAGAGAAACATAGTTACAATGTTTTTTTATGTCACATAAAAGTATTACAGTACTTTTAAAATATGTACCAATTGTTTTTCAATTGAAGCATACCCCAGCCTTGCTTTACGGTAGGGGTACGCTGGTTTTGCTGCCCGTTCTTTATTTTCAGCATTCAGTTGCTATTTCATAAATAAAAAATTTTCAATCAAAGTGATGAATACAAGGAACGTTAAACAATGTGTAACCAAAAACAATGTACCTGAAAAGTATGCTCCACACGACGGTTGCAAAATGCATCACACGCTCCTTGGGATATCAAGTGTGCATAAAGAGGATGTGGGTGCGGTGTGATTTTCCCTTCATCATATTTCAGATGATGTTTCGTTAAAATGGTGTGAAAGCCTCTATGAACCCTTCTTTCCAGTCTTAATACATATTCTTTGTGCGAGACATCTACTATAAATGCACTCTGCAAGAGATGATGAAGAGTTAGTCAATATTTCAGTATTTTATTTTATTTTATTTTAACAAAATAAATAAATGATATCGTAATGTTACTGTAATCTCTTCCCACATTAATGTTTTCAACCCGCTGACAACATGGTGTCATGACTCTACATCAATCGGCACGCATTGCCGAGTGATGATTCTAATGTAGCTACTAAACATGACTTTGTTGGGGTTTACATGTTGGCCTCGCTTATTCCATCCCACCTCATATTTGATGCCTTTTGCTTTTGCCTTAATGATTTTGGATAAAATTGTCAAACTACGGTGCACATGTTTTTTTTGTGCCGTCGGGGTTTCATTGCCTACCATTTCCTTGGTTTCTGCATCATCATTATGTTCCTCCGAAGCAATATCATCAGCACTGGGACTAACAGCAACAGGTTGAGAAACCTATTGTACCTCAGCAGTGGGAATAACTGCAACAGGTTGAGAGACCTATTGTACCTCAACAGTGGGACTAACTACAACAGGTTGAGAGACCTATTGTGTCTCAGGATTGGGTGCATCAGCAGGTGCAGAAGTCATTATCTGCAGAAGTGGTTTAAAATTTAATTTATATCACATAAAAGCATCAACGAATAGATAATAACATAATGTAACACAATATATATTACAATAAAAAAATAACATGATTATTGAACTCTCTTTTTTTAAAGGCTGAAGGGATTTGACCCCTCTATCGACTATCCATATCCCTTCATTGTGGTCTCCTCTGACATACAAAATGTCGTCTACATTGGGACCACTATGAAATGATTGCGAATTCCCAATGAAAGGGTCATCTTCCGTTGAATTTTCATCTGACCCTTCAGCTGTTTTGGTCAATAAAAGAACAATTGACCAGTTTCGGTTTGTGGGATCTAGAACATAAAATACTTGCACTGCATGTGATGCCATTATAAATGGTTCGTCTTTCTCCCCTTCTTTATTGAAATCAACTTTCACAAATCCCAATTCATCTATATTAACATTACTCTTGTTATCAACCCACTTGCATTGAAAAATCTAAACTTGGAATTCCGTATAATCCAACTCCCATATTTGTTTGATGATGCCAAAGTATGACATATTCGTATAAATTGGATTTCTGTCCTTAGCACTGGAAACATGCATCTCTTTAGCCACAAGTGTAACCCCACTATTCTTCATGGTACTATCTCCATCATGTTCATTAGTATAAAATGTATAACCATTAACTACATAAGCATTGTAAGATAATACATACACACTTGGTCCTCTGGCTAGCCATCGAATTCGTTCTGAAATGGACTCTGGATTTTCATCTGACTTCTTAAAAATATGGTCCAAAAACCATCCTATAAACTATCAATTATGTGTATCTGATATCCATTTTTCATCCCTAGATGGATTCAAATGCCTAAGAATTTCTTTATGGATTTCAACATATGGGTCAACATCGAAACTGTTATGAAAAACATAAAGGTGGGTCTGCTCCTGATCTGTAATATTGAATGTGACAACCTGTCTTCAAGAAATTACTTCACCCTCAAGATGCCCAGTGTGACGAGATTTCAGTAGGCCAATGATTTCCACACCAGATAGGTATTCGGTATAGAATTCAACAGCTTCCTCAACAATATATCACTCTGCAATACAAGCCTCTAGCCGACTTTGATTTTTGACATACCCTTTCAAAATCTTCATATACCATTCAATGGGGTACATCCATCTGTAATGTACAGGACCACATAGTTGAATCTCTCTCACCAAGTGGACCATCAAATGAACCATCATATCAAAAAATGAATGCAGGAAGAACATTTCTAATTCACATAATATGACGACAATTTCTCTTTCCATAGTTGGCAATTTCGTCGGGTCTATAACTTTGCTGCATATTGCTTTTAAGAAGAAACACAGTTTCATTAATGTATGGTGGAAATTCTTGGAAAAAATGCAACGTAAAGCAATAGGAATGAGATCTTGCATCAAAACATGGCAGTCATGTGATTTCAGACCTTTTAACTTCAAGTCGCTCATTGACACGAGGTTCCTGATATTTGAAAAATACCCCTCTGAAACCTTTACGTCATTCAAGAAGTTGCAAAACTGATATCTCTCCTACCTGGAAAGAGTGTAAGCAGCGGGAGAAAGAAACGTTCATTTTTCACCCTTCACTGGTGCCAACTCTTCTCGTATTTCCATCTCAACCATGTCCAACCTAGCCTTAATTCCATATTTTGTTTTTCCAGATGTATTTAGCAACGCGCCGATGACACTATCAAATACATTTTTTTCTACATACATAACATCAAGAAAATGTCTGACATACAGACAATTCCAGTATTATAATTCAAAAAAAACTGATCTCTTTTTCCAACCGATTTTCGTAAGGTTTTTCAAATCCGGTTTACCAAAAGTAGTGTCCACATTTTTAACTTTCTCAAAAAGTTTATCACCTGTTAGTGGAGATGGTGTTGTACATTCTTCTGAACTTCCATCGAATGATGTCGTCCAAGAACGGTACTTATGTCGTCAGGGTAGAAATCTGCGATGTCCTAAAAACACAGTTTTTGATGAATTTTTCAACCTAATTGATTGTGTACCTTGTTCGCAAATGGGACACCCTTGAGTTCCTTTAATGTTATATCCTAACAAATTTCCATAAGTAGGGAAGTCATTTATTGTCCCGTACAGCATGGATCTCAAAGTGAAATCATCCTTTCTGTAAGAATCATACAATGTAACACCTGAATCCCATAATAATTTCAAATCTTCAATCAATGGAGCTAAATAAACATCAATATAATTACCTGGTTGTTTTGGTCATAATATAAGCATATATAACATGATGTATTTTTGTTTCATGCATAACCATGGTGGTAAGTTATAATTTACCAACATAGGACATATACTGTGATTGTTTCTTTGAAAACCAAAAGGATTCACTCCATCTGTAGATAACGCAAGACAAAGGTTTCTCGACTTGTTTCCAAATTCAGGATACTCATGATCAATTCTCTTCCACTGAGGAGAGTCTGTCGGGTGACATAGTATCCCATCTTTAATTCTTGTATCTACATGCCATGTCAATTGTCATGCAGTATCCTCATTTCCATATAGGTGCCTAAACCTTGGAATGATTGGAAAGTACCATACAACTTTAGTAGGACTGGATTCATCTTTCTTGTATCGAGAAGAACTACACTTTGGGCATTCTTTAAGTGATTTTTGGTCCTTGAAAAACAGTATACAGTCATTCGGGCAGGCGTGTATTCTTTCAGAGATCATACCCATCGAGTGTAGCATTCGTTTGGCGTCGTATGTTCGGCTTAGGAGCTCATTATCTTCTAGGAGCATGTCATTCAAGAGAGCAAGTAGTTTTGTAAAACTGGTGTCACTCCACCCGTTGTCTATTTTCAAATTATACAGCTTCATTACGGCTGACAATTCTGTATATTTAGTGCAACAAGCATACAAAGGCGTCTTTGCACAACTTTTTAACTTCTCAAACAATTTTGGGAAATCACGAAGTTCATCTTCGATGGTCCTTATCATTTCCTCAATACGATCTTCATCATCATTCACATCTATAATCACATCCTCCATACGTTCATATTCATTTTTCATGTTTGTAATCATATTAGATGATCCATAAAACGCAGTGTTATCCCAGCCACTACCTACATTCTTTGTTTCCCCGTGTTTATTCCAACATGTATAACTCTGGTCTATTCTATGACAGATCAAGTGTTCTTCCAACTCCTCTGGACTAATTTTTTTGAATAACAACAGTGTAAACACGAACAAAGGATTTGAGAAGGGTCACATGCGTGATCTTTTGCAAACTTGATAAACTCTTTCACGCCTTCTTCATACTCTTTTGTCAACCGATTGGCATTCATCCATTCTTTATTTATATTCATCCTATTTGAAATCCATAGGATGGGTATATAGGTTAGGGGAGAAGGAATATGAGTATAATTTAGATAAAAAAAACTAGATACTTCAAAAATGGTAGGGGGCGTGCTCATTAATAGAAAATCTTGGGTGGTTCTTGGGATTCATTCATTATCTTCCTCTCTTCGATCCCCCTGATGAGGGGTGGTTCTTGGGAGTTTTTTATAATGAGTTAGTGAGTTATTCCCTCATACTTCCTTCATTACTATTATCCTTTATTTCCCTATGATTTGGGATGATTTTAACTAGGATTTGTGTGATGATTTTACTATATCATCTTCAAATCAATTTAGATGATGTAGATTTTGTTTGTATTGGCTAGAGGTTATCCTCCTATGACGAACGCACCATGTTTTGTGTGTTTTAGGTGGTGGTGTGTTTCGCAGTGAGTTTTTGAAAGATTATTTCTAATTATATTAAGGTGAATAATTAATTATAAGTTTCTATAATTAATTATTTGGGAATTGTGCCTTGAGATTAGGTCTCAATCATTGGTACACGATTATATAAGGCATGTATAGTCTTGGTTGAGGATGAGTTGATCTTAGTGAGGGGGTTACTCCATTTTTTGAGGTAGGTGGACCCTATAATACAAAACCATGTTCCAATTTATGCATGATTGTGCATTCATGCATGAGTATATGTGTTCCAGTGAAAAGGATAGAAATCAAGAGTAACCAAGGTAAATAAATAGGGTGTTTTTGATCCACCAAGAGATAGAGTGAGGGTTCTATTGAATGTTTGTGATTTTATGATCATCTAGAGATTATGTCTCCATGGATTAGTTGTGTTTATGAGAGGATCGGGTTTGGTATGAGATTTGTATAGACTAGTTAGGTTTTCTAAGGCTATTTGAGTAGGTATTAGAGTCTTAGGCCTAAAGAATATGGATCATATAGTTTTATATCTCACGTATGATGAGGAACACCCTCTTAAGGATATATAAGAGTCATGGTGTGTGTGATGAGTAGGATATTCCATATAGGGATTGGTGAAGTGTGACATAGAGGATTTCCTCCTTATAATTGGATTAAGAGATATCCAAGGGGAGATATGATATGGTACCTAAGTGAGGGTCATGATAATAGTCTGGATGACTTAGCATAGGGTATCCAAGGTTCTTAGTGTGAGTTTCTTAGGCTGGTCATTATTTAGTTTTAATGAGTTTTAATGTGGTAATTAAAAGATGATATAGACTAGACTATCGATGCCTAGATCAAGTATAGCATGTCGGCCATGACATTACCATGTAGAGATGAGTGTGTGTTGGTATCAATGAGTAGAGATGGGTTAGGTTTGTAGAACCCAATAGATTCCCTTATAGGTAGAATTAGAATGTTGATAGGTTGGGAATAATTTTCATGTATAACCAAGATGGTTTTAAGGAGATTATTACGCAAGGCTAAATGGATGGTGACTTTTATCATTTATGGTTAGACCAACTAAGAGATTGGGACTTCATATGACTTTCACCTAGTTGAAGTATGATAATCCATGGGGCCCACCTATTGATGATTTGGTTTATCTAGTATGAGAGGTTGGCTATCTAGATACCCTCTATATATTACTATTTATATGTTTTGTGGCATGAGACAAGATGGATTTCCTTTATTTAAGTGATAAGGTGTTGGTAGGACCCTACTTTGATTGAGAAGGCATTGGTCAAAGGGGATTGGTGTGTGACTTCCATGGGATCCACCTATTGATGGTGCATTTTGACTTGTGATAGAGGTTGGATAATGTCATTCCCTCCTTAGATCATTTTTTGTATGATAATATGATGTGAGATATAGAAATGGGGATCACATAGTATTGGTTTGGAGTAGTTTTGTGAGAGGTTGTCTATAGAGATTCCCTCCTCAAATTGTTTTTTTATGTGATGTGATGGTGAGACCCATCGTAAGTGGGGAGAGCTAATCAAGATCAAACAAGTAACCAACCACATATACATGTGTCACACACACAAGCATCATACACAAGAATCACGCCAAATCATAATTAATATCAATATTGACAATAAATGCAAACATAATTAATTCATGCAAATTCAATTTTACTCACCTTAAGGAGGAGGACCTGGTGGCAGAGGAGGAGGAGGCGTCGACAGCGGAGGCAGCGCGGAGGCAGCGCGGAGGTAGCACGGAGGCAGCAGAGGTAGCTCGGAGGCAGTGGAAGGCAGCAGAGTAGGCGGAGGAGGAGGAGGAGGAGGAGGAGGTGCCGGTGGAGGAGGAGGAGGAGGAGGCCACGGTGGAGAGGAGGCAGTGGAGTAGGCGGAGGAGGAGGAGGAGGAGGCGCCGGTGGAGGAGGAGGAGGAGGAGGAGGCCGCGGTGGAAGAGGAGGAGGAGGAGCAGCAGCAGTGGAGAGGAGGTCACGGTGCAGGAGGAGGAGGAGGAGCCGCGGTGGAGGAGGAAGAGGAGAAGTAGGCGCCGGAGGAGGAGGAGGAGGCGGCGGCCATGACGGAGGAGAAGGAGAAGGAGGCAGCGGCCGCGGCGGAGAGGAGGCAGTGGTGGAGAGGAGGCAGCGGCGCAGGGTAGGGCTTCCGCGAAAGCTTGACAGGGTGCGGGGAGGAGGAGGAGGACCCGGTGGATTTTGTAAATCCCGCGTGGACCTTTATCAGCGCTAGTAAAAGCACTGATAAAGGGGGTCTTTATCAGCGCTAAAATGAAAAGCGCTGATAAAGACCCCCTTTATCAGCGCTTTTTTAGCGCTGATAAAGGTTTGACTTTATCAGCGCTTTTGTAGCACTGATAAAGGGTGACTTTATCAGCGCTTTTCATTTTAGCGCAGATAAAGACACTCTTTATCAGTACTTTTGTAGCACTGATAAAGACATAGTTTATCAGCGCTAATAAAAGCGTTAATAAATGTATAAATTTAATAATTTTTTTATATTATTATATATTTATTTAAAATGATATTTATGATACATATATATATATATATATTAATAATTATAACTCTAAATAAATATATCTATATTTATACTTATAAAATTATTTGAAAGGTATATTTATATATATATCATTTAAAATATAATAAAATATTTATTTATTTTTTAAATATAATTTAATTTTAATTATAAGTGTACATTTTTTATAACATATATATTATATGGGTAACATAATGAATTATAAATCAATAACACATCAACATGATATGTAATTATAATTTATAAATGAACATTATTCATGCACATATATATATATATACGCATGTATATATTCATTGACCCCAATTCATTGTAAAACACATATATATTCAATAATTTTAATTATACATATATATTAAAATGCATAATATATTTATAAATAAAACAAATACATTAAATATAAACAAATATAATAAATATATATATGAAATATAATGAATTAATAAATCTAATAAATATAATGAATTAATAAATCTAATAAATCTTATAAATCTAATAAATATATTTATTATTAATCTTATAATTATTTAATTATATATATATATATTTAGTTATAACATGTGTTTTTTATTTAATGTATACAATAAATATTATCAGTGCTAATATAAGTGATGATAAATGTTACCTTTATCAGCGCTAAGAAAAGTGCTGATAAATGCACCCTTTATCAGCCCTAAAAAAAGTGCTGATAAAAGGTGCATTTATCAGCGCTTTTTTTTTTGCGCTGATAATGGTCAACCCCTTTATCAGCGCTTTTCCATTAGCGCTGATAAAGGCAAGCGCCTGCCTTGCCTAGTTTTGTGGTAGTGTAATATTATATTTGTTTGGACCTCTATGGGACCGACCCTTTTATCAACGCTACCACGATCCCTTTAACAATGCTCCACCCCCCTTTATCGACACTTTTCACCCCACCACCCCTTTAGCATTGCTTTGCAAAAAATTTGCCTCCCGTAAGTGCCTGGATTCAAACCATGCATCTTTCCTTTAAAGATGGAATGCCTTTACCACTGCACCATGTTGTTTTTTTCTGTTTAATGATATTTCTATTTATTTATATATTTATTTACATATATATTTGTGATTCATATATTTATATAATTATTTTTCAATACATTTATAAAATATGTGTGTGTGTGATATATATACTTGTATTTATTTAAATATATTATATATTATATTCATTTACATGAACTAGAATATAATATAAATATAAATTTGTTTATTAATACACACATATATGTATATATAAACATTATATATGTATAATGTAAAAAATGGTTCGATATTGTTTTAAATAAAATTTTAGAATATATATTTATTTACATATATTAGAATATACATATACATATATATTTGTTAATTATTGACACACACATGTTTTTATACAAACATTACTTGTATGGGTGTATATATACATATTAATGCATTTGTATAAGGAAAATAAAATGAATAATTTTTTTACTTTAAATAAAATTAATTATAAATATTTATTTTATATATTTAAAAATACATTTTTGCATAAATATGTTGATATATGTATTTATACAAGTAATTTATTATAAGTAAATATAACAAAATATGAATATTTTTAATTATAAATAAAACTAAATTGTGAAAATGATAAAATTTCAAAACCATAATATCAATA
Source organism: Viscum album (assembly GCA_963277665.1). NCBI lineage: Eukaryota > Viridiplantae > Streptophyta > Magnoliopsida > Santalales > Viscaceae > Viscum > Viscum album. The sequence goes on along the minus strand of OY728162.1, from coordinate 1,274,866,051 downwards.
TAAACTTAATCCCTATGAATAAATTCATTCCCCATTGAAAATGGGAAAAAATATCCCCTTAAAGGAGGCTGAAATTCCATCAAATATTAAAAAATTGGGGTACCCCGACTAAAAACTCAGTTTTGGTGGCCTTATAGGATTTTTTTGGCCTAAAATAATGATATTGGGAGTTCCCCATGGTCACCAAGATGTTGATCTCGTCACAATCCTTGATTTGATATGTGGTAGATCCCAAACAGTGGCCCAGATCAAAAGTTATGGTCGTTTGAAGTTTGAGTTATGTTTTCAATGTATTTTAGATCTTTTATTGATTTTTTAATTTTTTTATCTTAAAAATGTGATTAAATTAATATTAATCGATAATTATTATAAAATTATTAATTAATAATAATTTTTAAATTATTTTATGTGTCATTTTCACTAAAGATTTTATAAATTAAGTATAAATGTCTATTTAGCCTTATCTAAAACATATTTAAAAAATACATATTATATTTATATCAATATTAATATATTTATAAATCAATATATTATTTTTAATGAAATATATTTTTTTATGAAATATATCTTTTATTAGCACTAAAAAAACATCGATAAAGGGTGAGCCTTTATCAGCACTTTTTTCTAGCACTGATATAGGGGGCCTTTATCAGCACTTTTGTACAAGTTCTGATAAAGGGTCCAATTTAAAAACACTTTTTTTAGTGTCGTTAAATACCCCCTATAACAATGCTAAAAAGGCACTGTTAAAGTCTCCCTTTAACAGTGTTTTTTCTAGCACTGACAAAGGGGGTCTTTTACTGCGCTTTTAGCTGGCACTGTTAAAGCCCTAGCGTTGTATAAACCCATTTTTTGTAGTAGTGGAATACCAAAACTCTAGGTCATTCACATGTCCTCCATATATTCAGGGGTTCGATCACACTCGAATCTGACCTAACAATGCTTATTCATGACCCTAGGGGTCAAAGTTGAAGAGCGTAAAGAATGGTGGTTGGAAAGGCACAAGAACAAAGTGAAATAAACCATTGTTGGCTAGTGAAATCCCATCCAATTTTCTCATAATATGAAACAAGGATGAAATCCTGGCGCAATGAATATAAATAACCTAGTTCAAGAACTCAAATTAAATTCAGGATCATGCGATGAACAATAAATGCCAGAAAGAAAGGAAAGATATAAAATCGATGCTTAAAATATTTTTCAAAATGGAAGAAAATCTATAAAATAGCATGCCAAGCCTCAAGAATAGATTGATATTTGGTGAATAATTTTCCCACTACTAATAAATGTGACGATCACACTATATTCTTCATTCACCTCATGATTCTCCACGATTACCTACTGTCGATCCATGTTCTCAAGTTGTCAATGACAACAAATCTCTCCTCCTCCTCCTCTATAATCTCTCAGGGTTATACGGTTAACCCCAGAGATTTTTCATAATTCTATAATTCTTGAGAGTGAACTAGGTTTAGGACATTAAAAAAATTAAATTATTTAATTATTTAATTCACTTAACACACCATCCAATGGTTTCCCTCAATTGGGCACCTGATACCGACTAACCTTATGTCGCACCTAGGGTAAACGCCACTTTCTGGGAAAATATTTATTCCAAAAATATGTGTGTATGAACTTTAATATATATTAATATTTTTAATAGATTAATTATGGGGTACTATGACATGAAAACACAACATCGACATCGAGGAAAAATCAAAAGATATATAGAAATATTATAAGAACTAAACTGGAAAAACTAGATTCATTACATTCTCCATTCCTTCAAATATTTTCACCCTAAAAAGCACAAGATACACAAATAGGTGGGGGTACTGATCCCGCATATGACTCTCATGCTCCCATGAGCTCTCTTATATTCTGTTGTGCTGCCAAAGCACTCGAACCAAAGGAATGGTCCATCCACACATGACCTTCTCCTATTGGCACTTGATTTCGAGTGAGTAATATGAGAAGATGAATCTATCATAAATATACAACTTGCCACATTTGATAACATGATATCATTCAAAAACATATCTACTCAGCTGTGATACATGTAATACCTCGTACACTCGATCTCATAGTAGGGGTAAGGTCAAGTAGTAAGAAACCTCACTAACCCCACATAGAAACTCATGTGGCCTAAATAACACCAGGGATATGTTTACACCCTAACCAAAACTACACAATCTACATCATGGTAAATCTAATACCATGGTTTTTTTGGGACATAGTGTTTACCAGAGGTGTGATATAAAGTTTGTTTGTGTTGGACTCCTGGTTGAGGACAATCGTTGGCGGGTGCGTTAAGTAAATTAAATGATTAATTTATTTAATAACCCAAAACATAATTCTACTCTATAAATAAATAATTATGATGAATGACTACGGTTAGTTAAAAAACTGAGGGAGTTTATAGAGGATGGGGATAGATTAATTAGTGTTGGTGGGTCAGGATTGAGGAATGACATCAAGCGATCAAGGAGAATCGTCAGACGAATGGTGAATGCAGTGGGATCATCTTCTTCATTACTAGAGGAAAAGTTCTTCACCAATGATTGATCCATTCTTGAGGTAGGGAGTTTTAATTCATTTATTTCTTCCCTATTTGATTTAATTAATGAGAATGGATTATAGATCTAATCATTTTTTGAAATGTATGTTCTTCTCATGAGCCCTATTTCTTTTGGTATTCTTGAACCAAATTTTTTTAACCATGTACCTCATGTGATTCACCACTTTTATTCCATAATTCATTATCATTCATCGAGATTTCATTGTTCACTGAATATATTACTTCATTCTTATGCTTTACCCCCACTATTCTTTGTGTTATTCATCGTTGGCCCATGGGGTTTTGGTTCAACATTACTAGTCTAGATTCGAGTGTGATCAATCCCCTAGATTCATGGAAGATATGTGAACAAGTTTGAGACCAGTGCTTTTTAATTGGATCATGATGCGATGTAGGATATGGGTGTTAGAGATGTGTATTAGAGGCCATATCAGGGATCTTAATATACGAGTGAGGCGACATGGTAATGTAGTGCGATGAGGATGATCTGCACACAGTTTAGGTGGCCAGAATATGGGCACCATCGATGATTCTAGTTCAAAAAAACCAAAATCTGAGTTTATCAGTGAATTTTGTAGCTTGATTGAAGGAATAAGTGGCATGGGTGGAAACACATGAATACTGATGGATTCTAGAAAATATCAAGTTACATGGTGTGTAGTTTTGATGAACACTTGTCGTGTAGCCCCTTTACAATGGTGACTAGGGTTTTGGGATGAGTTAAATATCATGTGTTGTGTATGAACTATACATGCCATGTGACCCAGTATTGGAAGCTTGGAATGTACCCCAAGTTTATATAGGCACTGACACAGCCAGGTACATGGGCACAACTAGATTACATGGGGACAACCATGTAGTCGAGCACGATCAGGGTACCCAAACATGGCCAGTGTACACGGGAATGGCTAGAGTATGGGTCATGGGATGAAGTAAATGGGCATGGTTAAAAACAAACAAGCATACTGAGGGCATCCAGGACACACCATGAATACCCTATAGAAACCATGTACTTTTCCCCAAGTACTTTTACCTTGTGGATATCCTTCTTCGGGACTCGGTTTTGGACCCACGAGCAGCCAATCCTGGGCAGTTTTCTTCATAGGACATGATGGTAGCCTTTGATTTGGCATTAGATATATGAAACGAGGTGTTATGAGCGTTATGATTTCTTCAGTGATGCTTGGTTGATGGTAGTGATCAGGTTTTCTCTCCAGAGAGTTACAAGGGTTGGTACTCCCCTTCCGCCCAGGGTGCTGGTCAACCATACTCTTTACACAGGTAGAGTAGGTACTCCCTCATACTATAGCAAGGCAAGAGTCCTCTATCTTATAGTAATAGTGGGTTCCCTAGATCTAACTTAAATTGTAATTTTCAATTACTATATCATGCATATAGTGAGTTATTGTTGATGTATTCTTACCATAATAGTGTTGAAATTTCTCCATCCACTATTTACATGGTAATTTCCATAGATTATTTGTCGTATCAAAAGGTTAAAGCAGTTCCTAAGATAAAATGAGAAGCTTAAGATACCATGACATTAATCTCTAAAAAATGTCATATGCTCTAGATACATCATTCTGATTGGACATAGATGATGTATGACTATCAGGTGATAGGGGATCATAAGCATTTAGACTTCTTCTCGTGAAGTTCGCACTTGGTGATCTTGAGTTGATCAGATCATGAGGACTGACTTTCCAATAAGAACACCACATGTTTATGGTGTCATTGGTTGTTCCTATCTATGAATAGGTGTAATGGCCTCCTGACTTGAGATTATTATCAATGTATATTATTTGATCATGTACTTTGATGTAAGGAAAAAACTATGTCACTGATGTCATTGTGAGATAGCTTTCATTGGGTGTGTCATTGGTAGTATAAAATTGATTGAATAATCAAAATAGAATTTATTGCTTCTGAAATGTAGAAATATCTCGAGCCCAATTGATCAAGATGGTAGTACCTTTATCAAATCAATGGTCGAGGTAGAAGAAGGTATGTATGTCCAGTTAGGTCAATGAATAATAAAGCATGAAAGGATGATGACACAAAGTGTGCATCTTGCTTTATGAGACATCATGAGACAAAGAGATTATATTACATGATGTGTGTCTGTATGAAAGGTTGTCGTTGCTATGACTTTTCTCTCTCTCTCTCTTTAGGGGCTTTGATGGGTTGCTAGACTCTGCTCCTGGTCTATGAATAATATTCACTGGTATGGAGATAAGTGCCTAGAGTGTCACATACTAAGCAAATACAAAAAATTGACCTATTTTGAGGAATATGAGTTTTGGACATTGTGGGTCCCACCACTATGTTCCGGTAATGTCTAAGAATATACAGTCACCATGAAATAAATAAATTCATATTATTCGAGTTTAGAATAATTGATATTGAATTTATTTATTAAAATTATTCACAAGTGTTAAGTGAATATGATGAAAATATATTTTACGAATGAATAATGTTTTGTTTAAGATTCGTTAATATATTTATGGGACTCGTGAGGTGTTTTAAAGGCTCATATTTTATCACTTCACATAGTTTATATGTTACAAGTATGTGATAAAATTTTTATGACATTTATGACATGCATACAAAGTCGTACGTGCCTTCAAGGACAGAATTTGAAGGTCGGGTCTATTTGGGGGCCAAAGTGGTATTTCCTTTAGCTTAAACCAATCTATATAAGCCATGAGAGACTCAAATTCTTAGGACTATTCACAGCTTAAAGTTGGACATCTTCTCTCTCCTCGCTCTCAGGTTCTACAGAGAGAAGAGAGAGATTTATGCACCCCGATCTAAGAACTCCCCCCCAGATCGAAGAATCAGTGCTCTTGTGTTCATGTCGACGTCGAAGAAAGCTTTGATTCTCCATGCTAGCACTTGGTGATTGAAAATCGACATTCAAACATGCCTTTTGAGTATGTATGGATGATCTAGACGGATTCAATGACAGATCCTTCAAGCAATGATTGTCGGCGACAAACTATTGTCGAGCATGGCTTAAGATGGAAAGTGGTGGTCTTCGATTTATTTTTTTTCTTACTTCTTTCATGTGAAGATTCTCGGGTTGTAACCGAGTAGTGCTTCACGGGCAATAATGTAGTTACGCCGATCATCGGGGAAATTATTATTGAATAATAATTTTATATTAAATTTAACAAAACCCATTAAACAGGCTTTGGAAAACTGAATGTGGAATTTTTGGGGTGGGCGGATTAACACCACCAGAGAGCTTTTTCAAAATAAAAAGTTCAATAGCCTGCGCACAGGCTTTTGGCAATAACAAAAGAATAGAACAAAGTGGGGTGACCGGGGTTGTTGAAAAAGTTTCAAAAATAAAAATAAAATAAAATAAATCGATCCGCATTCTTTCCTCTTCTTGGCTGGCCTCCCTTCTGCGCACCGCTCCGCGTTGTAGCCGCCGCCCCTCTGCGGCCGACAACTGTCGCCGCCGCCCTTTCCTGCCGGTCCCAACGCACCTCAGCCCACCAAGCAGAGCAGCCCCACCGCACAGCGTCGTCACCGCTACTCAGTGTCGTAGCACGGGCCTCCCTTGCGGCTTGCCTCCGCCGGACTGGGCTGAACCCATCAAGCTTCTCCCGGCCGATGCGGCCGTCTCACCCCGCACGCCGGCACCGCTGCGGGCTTCCTCGGCCTCCACCGCAATGCGCGGCCTCCCCTGCCCCAAGGCCGCCGCCGCCGGCGAGATCTAGTCAACCCACAGTTTGGCCTCTCCATCCGAACCCACGCGCTGTTGCTGATAGTCAGGCCTCCTGCGCACCGGGCCGGTGTCGTTCCAGTCGGGCTAACCGCGGATAGCCTTGACAACCTCAATACGGGTCTGGCCGACGAGGGCTAGGCGTTGTCCGGGCCTGCCCAACCCGCAAGGCCCTATTCAGGTCCAGCACAGACCACGTATCCCTATTTGGGATTTTATGGGCTGCCTAGGCTGACTACAAAAGCTTTTATATATATATATATATATATCGAGAATAATTTATTGTAAGTTTACTTTTGTTTTTTGTTTATGCATTTAATCAATATAAGCCAGTTTAATGCGTATTAATTGATCACATGACTTAGATCGATCGATAAATGTCTGATGTTTGTTTATTTATTAATTTAATTATTGTAATATGTGGTTCGTAATAATTATATAATAAATGCTTATCTGTGTGTCGTCATCACATCATTATATGTATAAGGGTCTTCGTGCCCAGATAAAAGTTTTTTTATCTGTAATCCACACTCCTAAGACTACCTCACATGTGTGAAAGTATTGTTTTATAATGATGGATACGAGCAGGGGCATACGTTGCACCGAGATTTGGCGACACACTAGACACCAGTTTCATGCATTGGATGAGTGAGTGATGCAATTTGAGTTGCATGTGTAGTGACTCAAGGAGTTGCCCCTAGGGCCTAGGTTGATCTATTTTCATTCAATGGATCAACCATTTGTATCGACTCATGATCACATTGTTTAATTTTATTTATTCGCGGTTTATTATTTTATGTATGTGTAGTTTTTTGCGTGTCATCGCATAAAATATTAAACAAGCGTACATAGATAAAATAAAAATGACACAATGAATGTTTTCTATTTGTTACATGGTCAGTTGTGAGTGTGATCACATAGTATGTGCTTATCCGATAGAAAATGATATCATTTTTACATGTAATAACTAAAACCCCTCAAAGAAATATTAAGTTGCAAATGATTTCCGTCATTCGAGTTTGAACAAAATCAGGTGGACAGAGTGCTCGTTTGCCCTAGTTGAAGTTGCCTCCTACTACCCGGGTGTTCTTATGAGAGAGATGGGTTGACTTAACTAAAAATGATAGAAAGGAAGTAGCTAATGCTACCTTATTACATAAAAATGAAGGCCTTCGGGCCATTTAGGCAGGAATGCTACCTTATTACATCTTTAAAGGCAAAGCATTGAGTAAACCGGGTTTATGATTTTAGGAGCTCAGACTTCACTCAACAGATCAAGGAGTTGCAAGTTAATGTGGTTGTCCAGTCAAACACCTACCTTGAAACTCTTTGAGTAGCAGCGTAGCCAAATCTTAAACTATGAGGAGATGTTTTAAGGATCCTTTCCACAAGAATACTCAAACGACTGGGTATTCTGAATCAAGTAGTGATGGATACTAGGGTTTGATAAAATAGCGGGAGACATTTACTGATTTTATTAATCAGTAATGTCTAATAGGTAATCAAGATAAAAGTATTAATCTACTAGTATTTATTTTTTTTATATAAAATAGTAAGTTATGCCACAAAAACACTGCGATTAATATTGGATAAAGAACCTTTCCAAACTGGCATGACTATCCAAAGAGTAGTATAGGCGCTTGTGCAAAGTACTACAACATAAGAAATTCAAAGTTCTAGAGTCCCTAAGACTTGTTTAGCCACCCCAGGATGTGAGGGTTAAAAAATGCTTATACAAGACTTATGTATAACACATTTTATGATTATATCATAATGTAATCATTAATGTTTGATGTGAGTTTTGGATGCCAAATCAGGACATGGATGTTTCCACATGTTGCCTCATCACTGAGAATCTTTTTGAGAGAAAGTGAAGTGATATATAAATTAGGTGATGATTACACTGGATACGTGTTAATTGAAAGATGGATCACGATCTCTCAATACATCCCTTTTTAATATCTTTATCACCCTTTTAATCTTGTTTTTCTAAGATTACAAAATAATCATTATGGAGAAAACACTTCATTACTTTTAAGGTATAGTTTTCCAAGCAGATAAGAACATAATGAAAGATAAATCTTTAGTTCTTATGGTAAATAAGTTGAAAGAAGGGGAGAAAAGGACAATGGAAAGTGTGATTCCAGAGGCACCATCTCAATTTCCTTCAAATAAAAGAGTTCGATCATCATACATGAGGTTATTTGATTCACACATTATGAAATAAATCTATGGAAGTTTAAATGCAACAAATATAATTGAAGAAGCAAGTAGTTTCTTCTTCTTTAGGTATATTCATCAATTATAAGTAATGATTTTATCATACTTCTTCGGTATTAAATACAATATGTCTATCACATATGCATATTGAAATATTGTAACCAAGTAAGAAAAGGAACATTACTGGAAGAAAGGGGTATTCTCTAAGTGGTTGAGAAAGGGTGATTCCTAAGTCATCGATGAGAAGTACACAACCTCTAATTTCCAAAATTAATTATTCTAGTTGATTTTTTACTATTATAACTAAAACATTTATATCACGTGTCCTTTGGACATAAGGATACATTATTCCAGTTTTGGAATGAATGTAGTTTGTAGTGTCTTATACCCCCTAATAGTTCAGTAATGCTTAAATCATTGGCAGTAACTGATGAATATAAAATGTAAGACTCACTTATACCTAGTTGAGGAAATATAATTCTTCTTCAATCAAAACACAATATTTTTCAAGGATATACCCAATATGGTTTTAGACTCTTTAGAGTTAAGGGCCTTAGGTATTATCAACACATTTAATTATTAAATTTTGAAAAAAGAAACCTTTAAAATAAAGGAAGGCCAAAAAACTTTCAGAATTAGTTCAGTTAGAGAGTGTGAACTATTACAAGGTTAAGATAGTAGTAAATATGCTTTATAAAATTCCTTTCATATTTGTTTAAGGATTATGATAGTGAATTATAGTATATGCATGGCCATACGATATGAATAGCCTCAGGGCCATGTTCTGAAGAATATCTTGACCAAGAATTCATTTATTATTATAATGTTTTACAAAGTAATTCTAAAATGCACATTACCTTATACACATATAAGTTATATTGTTAAGGAGGATCGATGATTTTTCCTACATGAAAACATTCATCATTAAAATGAAACGTGGACTAATTCCTAAATGCACATTTCTTTATACGCATTAGATCCATGATGTTAGTAAAAGGACCATCAATGTTGAGATTAATATGCATTGTCAATAAATCCATTATCCTTCAAGACATTATTTGAAAATTGAAATTTCGTCCCATAACCATATGCCAACAATGATAATAAATGGATATCATATGAGTTATAGTTGATATAAATATATCATGTTACAATAAAATGTGTTTAGATGCAAAGTTTTTTTAAGGATATAAAAAAACTTTCATAAAACAAAACACACTGTGCATCTATAGTAATTATCCTAAAGGTCTCAAAGGATATTAGAAAAATATCTAAGATAGAAAAGTTATAGTCAAGTGCTATAATATATTTCTACAAAAGGGTGTGCATCTCTATTTGATATAGTGGGAGAAAGATTGACTCAAATTTAGTTAATGCAGAAGATGCACAATTAGTTTTCATGGGAATATGTTCCACAAGAGGTTGTGGAAAATATATGTTCCAGAGACACATATTGTGTAGGAAGAATAAAACCATGCCAATGGTTTTACATTCACCACTACCGGTGATACATTACCCATTGAGAATAATGAATCTTACATGTAATAAGTATATAGAACTAAACTAATATTGAAAAAATTAAATAAATAAATTCAATAATGTATTCCATGTATCAAAACATAGGGGCTTATTATTTTGAATATTTTGGTGGGTATTCAAGTGAGACTATACATGGGCAGCACAAGCATGGTACTAATAAGGCTCTATTGGTAATACAAAGTCATTATGCCAAAAATCCATTAGATTTTTACTTTTATAGCTACTTTATATGTTCATTATAATGAGAATTGGATGTCAAGACCACCAATCCTAGAAGGTGTTTATATGACGCAACCAAAAAATGTTGGTGACACTAAATAATTCCAATAAAGGGTAAAAGTAACTGAAATCCATTTTTTAATTGAAGTAAGAAACAATATCATAGAATAATCATTTGAAATGAATTTTTTTCACATGTCTATAAGAAGTTAGTGGGAGATTCATTGTTTTCAAGTAAAATATGTTAAATAACATGTAAACAACTATTGGTATTATATTTAGTTAGGACCAAAATGCAAGAAACTCTATAGAGATCGACTTAAAGTAGAAACCTCCATTCTTGGGAATGAGATAAACTGAGGTAGATCAAATGGGTTTCATGGACCAATTCAAACGTATATATACTAACAAGGAGTTGAAAAATACAATTTCGAATAATTTGAGAAAGAATTTTTACTAGTTTCACATGGAATAAATCTCTCCAAGATGACATGCTTGGGGAATAGGAAGTGATTAATGTGGTGAGTTGAATTCCATATCCTTATATGGTGGATCAATCACATATTTAATTCTATATACTAAATATGATATTTCCAACATATACTTTATGGTAGGAAAATATTAGTTATATCTAGTAGAACTGCAAGATATGCAGTCAGAACTATCCCATTTTACTTGAGAAAGTACAAAACATATGTACCTATTATGTGTATAGGAAGGAATGCTAGTTATAATGGGACATAAGATAGTATTCCTTTGGATTAATATGATCTTATATTGCATTCAGGATAAGGTAATGAGTGAGAGAAGCTCATTCAATCTAGTGGTAACCATATCCACAAATACCGAGAGCATTGCGACTTCTGATGCAGCTAAAGAAGTAGTATAAAAATGCAATGATTTTTTCCAGTTCATGTAATAACACCTAGTAAGTAATGTTTTATCATTATGATAAAATTACTACTAGTACTAGAAAAGATGTTAATTTTTTATAGTGTAAAAAAGGAATATACTTGGGGATATCATTTCTTGAGAAGTCTTACTCATAGAGGTAAGGTCGTGAATAATAGAATAGCTACACAATGGAGACATAGAAAGACCAATGAATAAATACATAACATAAAACAAGAATGATCTTATCATGTTATTTCTAATAAGTATGGTTATAAAGTTAGATCTAGTGAAAGTGGGAGTGTTGTAATAGTTGGTTCCCTAGACCCAACAAAAAAATAATTTTAAATTACTATACCATGTATACAATGAGTTATGCATGATTTATTCTTACCATAATAGTGTTAATATTTATGAATCCACTATTTACTTAGTAATATCCATAGATTATTTTTCATATCAAAAGGTTATAGAAGTTCTTAGGATATAATGATAAACTCTAGATATAATGAAATTAATCTAAAACAAATATCATATAGACTAGATACTTTATTCTGGATGGACACAAATGATGTCTGACAATCAGGTGCTGGGGTATCATAATCATTGAGATTTCTTCTCACAAAGTTCACACTTGGTGATCTTGAGTTGATGAGATCAAGAGGATAAACCCACCAATTGGAACACTAAATGTTTATGGTTTCATTGGTTGTTCCTCTCTATGATCACAGGTAATGGTATCCTAAATTGAGATTATTATCAATGTATACTATTTGTTCATATACTTTTATTTAAGGAAAAAACTATGGCATTTAATTCATAGTGAGGTAGCTTGGAGTGGGTGCATCATTATTAGTTTGACATTGATTTAATAATCAAGATAAAAATTATCTCTTTCAAAGGGAAGAAATATCTTGGGCCCAATTGATCAGGATGATAGTTAATTCATTAAATCCATGGCCATGGTAGAGGAAGGTAAGTCTGTCTAGTTATGGAAATGAATAATAAATCATGAAAGGATAATGACACAAAGTGTGCATCCTGCCTTATGAGATATAACAAGATAAAGATATTATATTACATGGTGTGTTCTCATAGGAAAGGTTTCCATTTATATGAATTTTCATATATCTTTAGGTTCCTTGAAGTATTTCAATACTATTATCCCGGTTTATTAATAGTATTCATAGATATCAAGATAAGATCATAGAGGGTCATACACTAAGAAAACTCAAAAGTCTATCCTATTTTGAGGAATACGAGTTATGCCATATTAGACCTCTCCGTTGGGGTACAATAATATCTAAGAATATATGATCTCCCTGAAATAAATAAATTCATGTTATTCATGTTTACACTACATCAAAACCATCAATTCATGGCGGTTTTTTAAAAACCACCGCTAAAACTTTTTGATTTTTTGAAACCTGAAACTTCTTCCCCTTGAAGCCCCCTCACCCCTCGAACCTGACACCACCACCCCTGAGCCCCCCCGAGCCCCCCAAGCCCTAGAACCTCACCACCAGTCTGATCCCAAGCCATTGATACCCCCTTACCCTACCAACACCAGATCCCGATCCCAAGCAGCCAACACCCGCTTCCCTAGCCGACACCCCTTCCCAATCTTGATCCACTGAAACCCCCTTACCCGCACCCTGAGCCCCCAATTCTGATCCTTATCCACCGATCTCTCTATCCCCTAATCTGTCACTGCCACTACTCCCCCTGTTCACCACCCTACTACTGGTCCCCCTCCTCTGCTTGTTTTTGTAGGATCCTTCTTTCTTATTGGTTTTAGATCATCTATGTATTATTATACCAGTCTTGAGGTAGGTGTTTTTATTTAATTTCTTCTTCGTTTGATTCATTTACAAATATAATTATAATTTATTACATTTGAGATTGGTTAATCCAAATTTATCTATTTTTAACCAAAAATGTCCCATTTTTATGAAAATTGTGTTTGTCATGGATGCATTCATATGGTGATTTAATCCTTTGTTTTGAAATGATATCTATTTTTTCACTAATATCGGTGGATTTCATCATCGAAATATAAAGTTTCCTTTTAATAAAATTATGTTTATTCACTAATGTTAATTCCACATGATTTAATGTGTGTGTTTCCTTTAAATGTGTTTTGGAATGATTTAAATAAAAACACTCAACAATTTGTTTTGAATGGTTTATTGTATGGTACTTGAAAACATTAAAGGAATTTCATACTGTTTTCATATTATTTCCTAAAGGGCCCTTTCAACACATTAAAATCAATTTTAAAGGAAAAATGTATGATTGGGTTTTATAAAATTAATGGTGGAATGAAATTTTTTATTTTGTTGATAATGAATTTTTTACCAAAATGGTTTTCTATAAAGGACCATTTGGAAATTTGTAATGTAAATTATCTTATTTTACAAATTCTTGATGAATCATTTACGTATGATTTTCTTTGATGGATGGTTCTTGGTGAAAAAGATAATGGTTGTTGAAATAGGGGTTTTGGCCATTGAGGGATCTTGGGGGTGGGGAGACATGGGAACTTTGTATCCAATGGAATGTTAATTTTTCATGTTTATTCCATTGAGGATCATTATTGGGATCCATATTTCTTGAATATCACTCACCACTTTGATAGGTCAATGGGAATCCTTGGTAGAATGATGAGAAAGTGTAGATTTATTCTAGGATTTTACATACTCACACTGTAACTATAATATACCTAGAAATTTGAATTTATGCTAGGGACATGCAATGAGGAAGCAGGTTTTCTCTAAGTTGGTAAGCCTATGTACATAGTAGATACAAAATTTGAATGTTGAAATTCATTATTATATTTTTCTTATCTTCGATGGTATCACTAATATTCTTAGGACTATCCAATGATATATGACCTTAACACATGGAATTGGTAGTTTATGTATCTCTGATCACTTGATAGTTAATCAACACTAGAATTTCCACATTTGAACTCCCTTATTATATCTATTTGATTGTTATGAGGTGAATTTATTACCATTGTATCTTCTTTGATATGATGTATTCCTCATAGGTACATGGAACATACTCATAGCTTCAATATCAATTATTGACATTGGAATGTGATATTTTTTTCAATGATTTCATAGAATAATATTTTTATTAAAAATGGATGTCAACATGTATTTTTTCTCTTGGGTTTCTTAGTGGTTTTTAAATGAAAAATATAACTCTCTTACACACCATTTTCCTCACAACTAGACTTTATGGATTTCAATTATCCTTTTTAAAATGATTAATTATTTACCATATGTATTTATAGGATCACATAATACTATGTATAGTTTTGGAATAGGATCACATAATACTATGTATAGTTTTGGAATAGGAATACTCAATCATCCTAAAAATACAGTATCATTAAATATATATTAGATATTATATCCCATTTTTTGTCCATGTTAAGGTGAATCCATTTGACCACCTTGATAAATTATTGAGAATTTTTCTTTAACACGATTTTCTCTCAAATAATATTGATTTTTATTTTCCTCTAGAAGATGTTCATTAAGGAGACTTAGAAAACTTATCAGTTTAGGCATGAATTTATAGAATACATTTATATAACTGTTTAAATTTAATCATTGAACCTACATTAATTATCGTGAACTAGTTATATTGATATAGGTAATTTTTAGAGCATAAAATATAATCAAATAATAATTTACTAAGTATTAATGTATCATATTATGATAAATTCAGCATTTAATAATACAAATTTAGTAGAAGAACATCTAGTTATATATATAGGAAATTTAATTATGACTAACACAAAGTAAGTTGTTAAACTAGAAAATTTAAGTGATTTATTCATGAGGTCCTCCACCACTAGCTGTAAAGACCCAGATTATCCATGTAATTTTTTTAATTATATAGAATTATTATGAGTATGCGAAAATTGATGACATGTGATTTCTTGGCCCGGTGTTCCTGAAATAAATTTCTGAAATTTATTTAAGGCACGTTTAGTAAACGTGTGAGCGGGAAATCCTAACTATTGAACCGGTGCTCAGAATTGAAATCTGAGGGCACCGTTGAACTCGCAGTGCTGAGATTCGCTTAAGGTAGGTTTAACCTTGACTGTAGTGGGTTGAGAAGGAAAGTTGTTTTTTCATTTTTTTTGGATGAATAAATAAAATAAAATTATTTTATTTTATTTTTAAAACATTCTTCCACGTCACTTTTATGTTTTGTGGTGGGGACCAAAGGGGTGGTCGGGCATTTAATGAAGGAAATTAAATTCCTAGTTACACAATGGTTGTGTAACCACCCTTCGTGTGATTAATGAGGCTCATCAATTACACCAATTAATGAACATATTAATCACATGTTATAGAGTTAAACTCTAATGTGGGGTTTTGGAAAATCATTGGAAATGGATGGATCTTGGGAGGATTCTTGATGAAGAATGAATCCCCTCACCAAGGAAGAATCGAAGAACGAAGATTGAGCAACGTCGTTAAAGGCTTATTGCGGGAATGACGAACACTGATTCATCCTCAAACGTGGACGTTATCCAACGATCTTGAGGTAGGGTTTTTATTTGGTTTTGTTTTATAAGAATTGTTGAATCTTATTCTTCCCTCATGTTATCAAGCTAACGCGGAGGGCGTGGGCCAAACGAACAAGGCCCAGACCCTCTGCTACATTTTTGATCTATACATTCTTTGTAGAAATTTTATTTGGGTTGAATGGAACCTGGAAATGAGGGTTAAGTGGCGAAGAGGGCATCCTGGGGAGGCTGTTGATACCTTAGGATGGAAAAACAGGCCACCGAAGCTCACACAGTGACCCGCGGAAGACCGCCGGTGCGGCACCGACACGACAGCAACGAAGAATGGCATGATGGATGACTGCAGGGGCCGACAATGGCCGGCAGCATAGAAGATGGTGGCGCACCATCGTGCGCCACTGGTGGAGAAGGCTGCGACCATACCTGCAGCTGGGGAAGACAGCGACCGGCTCGGGTTGACCACGAAAGGCGGAGTGGCGCGCAACAGCGTGCCGCTGGAGAGGGTGGTCACGACTCATCAGTCGCGGAGAACGTAGGGAGCAGCCGAAACCGTCTGGCCATAGGAGGTGGATCGACACAAAACGACACGCCGCCGGAGAGGGTGGTCGCAGCTCCGACACCACAGCAGGAGGGACCCGCTCCCTCCAGGTCCCATAGGGAGACCAGGTGGCGTCACGCGGTGCTGTCGCACGAACCGAATGACCTTAGCCGTTTGGGAAGACCGGGGGGCTACTCCCCCCATGCCAGCTAGGTTGGGCCCTGCTCTAGTTGGACGCACCCCTTTGCGGGTCGGGCTGCATGAGCCCAGCATGTCGCGTCCCTCTGTGGGCCGAGTCACACCGCCCAGGTGGGCTAGGCTGGTCCGCAACCCAACAGTCTGAGCCTTCCACAGCATGAGGCTGCCGCGGCCCGGGCCTGCCGCGACCTACGCCTGCCGCGGCCCAGCCCAATCGGGTCGGGTCGGTCCGACCAGGTCGGATCAGACCCAGACCCAACCGGGCCCAATTTCTCTTAAAGGGCCATAACTTGTGAACCGAACATCCGTTTGACGAACCATCTACAGCGTTGGGATCCTTGGATCGAGACGAACCTTTTGGTATAATCCACTTAAATTTTGGAAAAAGTTGGAGTACTATTGGATTGGATTGAACCCAAATCCAACCAATCCCTCACTACTAAAATGCTTATAAGTCACAAATCGGGCATCTGATTGACATGTCGTCTCCCGCGTTGGAACCCTTACGACATGGCGGTCCTTCGGGATACTTCTTCATGGAACTTCATGGAAGTTGAGGTATGAATGATAGATTGAGGAGCGTATCATCCTAGATTCAAGCGTGCTTAGTGAGGGAATCTAGTGGCTAGATGTAACGTGAAAAAATAACATTGATCTTATGTGGGTTAGCATCTATCGATCCTATGTGGGTCAGCATCTATTGATCCTATGTGGGTCAGTGCCCAGCGATCCTGAGTGGGTCAGCGCTCACCGATCCAATGTGGGTCAACATCTACCGATCCTGTGTGGGTCAGTATTAGAGCCTCTCGACAGAATATGATGATCCAACGATACGTCTAATCATCTGTACTTTTGTAATTAAGTTATACCTAGTGTGATCCGAGTCTTTACCTTTTTAATACTTTTACCTTCATGGTGTTACCTTCATGGTGTTACCTTTGTGGTATTATCCCCTTTGTAGATTAGTTACGCAAATGGCTTAAAAGTTGGATCCTTATGTTTCCTCATGAATGAGACAAGTATATTTTGATAACTTAGGTATATGTATGGGAATATACCTAGGTAGATTTGTTGACTGCCTAGTGCTTTGTGATTGAGGTCTTGCTTTGTGGTTTTTCCTTTGTGGAACTCTGGGAGACCTTCGGGGGTCTCAGGGTCCCTACTGAGTATTGTTATACTCACCCCTGCACTGGCTATGCCCGCACATCGTCGTGTCTTGTGTAGACAACGAACAACATTGATCGAGGCCGAGGGATCTAGGATTGGACAATGCTCAGAGGTGGACCATTTGAAATGATGTGATGCAGTGACTACTAATCATGAGTTGTACCTACCCTTTAAGTAGGTTTCACGGTGGATGATCCGGGAGTTGTTTCCTCTTTTCTGTTGTACTTTTACTTTTCAGTTGGGCTTGTATTTCGGACCCTTAACTTTCAATACAATTTTTACTACATAAGTTTACTTCATTATTTCTTCTTGTTGTGTTCTTAGACTGTGTGTTTGCATGTTTAAAGGCAACGCCTTCCCATTTTTCAGGGTTGTTCCTTTCGGTGCTAGTTTCCAAACCTTGGCCAATGGAAGGTGGGCTTGGGGTAGTCATGGCATGGGCCCTGAGGGACGGGTCATGAAAAAGTGGCATCAGAGGAGTCTGTTCTACTGAAGAACTAGGACTCTAATCTTTTTAGTGGAGAAATAGTGTTAAGTGTTTTGAGTGTGGATTTCAGTTCGAGGAGTCCAGTGTTGGTGCAGCGACCGATGTTTCCATACAATAGGACCCTGAATACTAATTTCCGACTCAGTGCACGAAAACACAAATTGAGTGCATTTTTGAATTTTTTTTCTTATAATCTCTTTGAGTAAGATCATCAGGTATAACTTATTGATCGTGGTGCATCTTTTTGTTTTCAGAATTCCACCATATAGACAGCCAGCTAGGGTTACAGTGAGAGCTTGTGATGATGGCCCACTGAGTGATGAGGCTTCGGTGCAGGGCCCTCTTTCAGTGATAGTACCATCAGATGGTGTACCCGCAGCACCACTACCCATTGGGCATCCATTTCCACCATCCCCACTAGCAAATAGTGCACGCCGACTGAGCATACTGCATGAGTTCCAGCATTAGAGGCCTCTGAGGTTCCAAGGTGAGATAGATCCATGGGTGACTGAGTACTGGCTGGAGGTTGTGGCTAGAGTTTTTATGCTTAGTTGGGACACCAGCTAATCTGATGGTGATCCTAGTTGTCAGTCTCCTCCAGGGAGCAGCAAGGAGATGGTGGAGTTTGACACTCTAGATACATGATGAGGTGAACCTCACCTGGGAGGACTTAGAGGTCCTTTTCAAGGAAGATTTCTTCCCAGAAACTCTATGCTCAGTGCGTATACAGGAGCTACTACACTTATAGCAGGGTAGCATGACTATGGCCTAGTACTCGGTGAGGTTTGCTGATCTCTCCTGCTACTCCACCAACATGGTATGAGACCCTTTCTTTAAGGCCCAGACCTTTGAGTAGGGTCTCTGATGGGATATCAGAGCATCGATGATATCGCTCAGCATTCTGATGTAGGATTGGGTGATAGAGAGAGAACTTTGGTGGATTGATTCCTAGTTGAGAAGGCACTAATAACGAGAGCCACCACCAGACGTCAGGTAGCAGATTCATCCACAACAGGCAGTAGACGGATGATATAGGGGCCTAAGTGGGCCAAACCTTCTAATGGATGACCTCAAGATACAGGGTCGGTGGTGCGGGGCTCATGGGAAAGAGGAGGACAGATGAAAAGCAGGCAATGCTACTCGTGTGGTGGGAAGGGTCACATGGCTCGCGACTACCCGAACCGCTGTACGGACGACCATCATACGATCAAGGGACCACCAAGGAAGAGGTAGAGATTCAATCGGGGAGTTCCATAGGTAGTATGAAGATGTGGGAAAGCAGATGGTTGTATAGCAGGTAGTGGGCAACAATTTAAGGTTCTACCGTCACCACCTCCAGGTGGTCCACCCCACCCACATGGAGAAGGTGGACAGGGATAAGCTCAGCTCTAGAAAGCTGAGTCCTATGACCACGAAACTCTAGAGATGATTCAAGTTATGATCTGTGTCTACTCCACCCTAGCTACAGTAATTATAGACATAGGTGTCAGTCACTACTGTATTTCCACAACCCTTGTTTGGAGCTCAGAGATTCTAATAGAGCCATTGGCTCGATCCTTATGGCTAGAGACTCCTTCGGGAGGGGATTCAATGATTACACACTGGTGCCAGTAGTGTGATCTTACACTAGGAGGTAAGATATTCAGCTGGGATCTTCTAGTAGCAGTGTCAAGGACTTATGACGTCATCTTGGGTATGGAATGGTTATCTATAGTCTATGATCAGATTGCCTGCATTAGGCGCAAAGTGTAGTGTGTCTGCGAGGATGGGACCATGTTTTCCTTCACTGGAAAGAAAGGAACCTTTTGCAGTATAAGATTGACTTACCCGGAGGAGGGTACAACCAATCACACATCAGTTGGCTAGCCTTACCCTCAGAGCAGTTGATGTTGAGAGTCCGAGCTATCCTGTAGTGGTGGATCAGTATGCTGATGTCTTTCCTGATGATGTTCTGGGAATACCTCCTTGCAAGGAGGTGGACTTTTACATCAACCTATACCCCAAGACGACATTGATATCTACACCAGAATATGTGATGGATCCCGTGGAGCTTCATGAGTTATGTGTATAGTTGGAGGACTTTTAGAGGAAAGGGTTCATAAGGCCCAGTGTTTCTCCATGGGCAACCCCGATTTTGTTTTCCAAGAAGGAAAATGAGAGTTTAAGACTCTGTGTGGACTATCGGTGCATGAACCAGGTGACCATGAAGAACAAGTATACACTTCAGAGGATTGATGATCTTTTTGATCAGCTGAAGGTAGATCGTTGGTTTTCGAAGATAGACCTAATATCAGTCTATCATCAGCTCATGGTATGAGTTGAGTATGTGCAGAAGACGGCCTTCAGATGTTGGTATGGCCATTATGAGTTCTTGGTTATTCCATTCGGCATGACCAATGCCCCTACAGTGTTCATGGGACTCATGAACATGATCTTCCAGCCATACATCAATCACTTCATGGTGGTCTTCATTGAAGAAATCTTGATATACTCAGAGATGGAAGATGATCATGCCTATCATATGCAGATAGTTCTAGATACACTCCGAGAGAACCTGATTTATGGTAATCTCTTGAAGTTCCAGTTTTGGATACAGAAGGTCCACTTTATGGGACATGTTATCTTAGAGGCTGGAGTCATAGTGGATTCGGAAAAGATAGAGGCTGTGCATGCTTGGGATCCACCTAGAAGTGTAACCGAGGTGCATAGTTTCCTAGGGTTGGCCGGGTATTATCAGAGATTCGTACCTGACCTCTCCAGAGTTTCTACACCCTTTTCAGCATTGACGAAGAAGGGAAAACCCTTCGTGTGGATGAAGAGATTCCAACAGAGTTTTCAAGAGCTGAGGCAGAGACTGACGAGTGCTACCATATTGAGACTACCAAAAGAAGGCATTTGGTATGTAGTCTACTGCGACGCATCAGGGACCTAACTTGGATGTGTCCTGATGCAGGAGCGAAAAGTGATCACTTATGGATCATGATAGCTGACACAACATGAGCATAACTACACTACCCATGAACTGGAGCTAGCAGCAGTAGTCTTCGCCTTCAAGATGCGGTGACACTACTTGATGGGTGAATAGTTTACTATTTACTATGATCACAAGAGTCTTAGGTATATCTTCTCAAAAAATAACCTGAACCTGATACAGTGGTGATGGATAGAGTTCCTCCAGGACTATGAATTCGAAATAGTCTACACTCATGGGAAGGGGAACGTAGTAGAATACACACTTAGTAGGAGGTTTAGTTCACAGCTGCTGAGTAAGGTGACATAGTAGCTAGCCGCGTTGCAAATATCCTTTGTGGATAGAGAGGGAGCAGCTTACCTCTAGTCTATGACTGTCACTCCCCCACTTCTTTAGTGAGTTTGGGAGGTACAACTTGGGGACATTGACTACGAGGCTCAACGTGCCCATATATCCTCAGGACATGCACCTTATGGATTTTCTGAAGGTAGGAAGCATGTCATCCTCTTTAGAGGATGCACCATGGTACCAGTGGCGCTGCGAGAGGAGGTATTGAGGGAGTTCCATACGTCCCCTATGGCAGTACATCCTAGTGTGGAAAAGATGTACGAGAACCTCTGGCATCAACACTGGTGGCTAAGGATGAGGAAAGCAGTGACAGAGTTTGTTTCACGATGACTCACTTGTTAGCAAGTGAAGGTTGAGCATCAGGTTCTAGCAAGATTAGCGCAGCCACTAGAGGTGCCAGAGTGGAAGTGGGATGGTATCTCCATGGACTTTGTGACAGGTCTTCCACGTATTTCTAGGGGACATGATTCCATCCAGGTGATCGTTGACTAACTCACCAAGTCGGCCCACTTCCTACCCATTCGAGAGTAGGGATTAGTAGAGGTATTGGTACGCCTCTTCATACAGGAGATTGTATGACTTCATGGGGTGACATCAATAATCATCTCTGATCGTGACGCACATTTTACATCCCGGTTTTGGAAGGGATTACAGGTGGAGTTCAAAACTTAGCTACGTTTGAGCACTGCCTTTCATCCATGGACTGATAATTAGATGGAGAAGACCATTCAGAAACAATATGACATGCTTCGTGCTTGCATCCTAGATTTTGGCCATAGTTGGGAGGATCACTTACCCTTGGTGGAGTTTGCGTAAAACAAAAGCTATCACTCCACCCTCGGTATGGCACCATTTGAGGCCTTGTATGGTCAACCTTGCAGATCACCTCTATGCTGGATAGACCCAGGGGAGTCAACACTTATGGGTCCAGAGTTAGTATGGGCTGCCACTGAGAAGGTGCAGATCATCCAAGAATGAATGAAGACTGCACCAAGAAAGCATAAGTCTTATGATGATAAGAGATAGAAACATTTGGAGTTTGAGGGGGGAGACTATGTCTTCCTACGGGTCTCACCTAGATGAGGTTTGTAGAGCATTGGTAAGGATAGAAAGATAACTCCAAGGTTCATCGGAACCTTTCAGGTTCTTAGTAGAGTTGGCGAGGTGGTGTATCGCCTAGCTCTTCCCCCACAAATGCATCGGGTGCATGACGTCTTTCACATGTAGCAGTTGAGGATGTATGTGCATGATACATCACACGTAATTGACTGGGGTGAGCTGGACATTGATGATGGGGTGACGTTTATGGAGGTTTTAGAGGGGATTGAGGATCGACAGGAGCGAGTCCTTCGTGGATGATCGATACCTCTGGTGCATGTTCGCTGGAAACACGGGAACCTCCAAGAGAGCACATGGGAGAGGGAGGCCTAAATTCATGCTCTATACCCCCATTTTTTTCTTTAGTCTATGTTGTGTCTTTCAGGGATAAAAATCCCTAAGGTGGGGAAAATGTAAAGACCCAGATTTTCCATGCATTTTTTTAATTATATGGAATTATTATGAGTATTCAAAAATTTATGGCACATTATTCTGAGGCCTGGTGTGCCTAGAATGAATTTCTAAACTTTCGTTAAGGTACATTTAGTAAACGTGCGAGTGAGAAATCCTAACTTTTGAACCGGTTCTCAGAATTGAAATCTGAGGGCACCGTTGAACTCGCAATACTGGGATTCACTTAAGGGTAGTTTAACCTCGACCGTAGTGGGTCGAGGAGGAAAGTTGTTTTTGTGTTTTTTGTGGATGAATAAATAAAATAAAATAAATTTATTATATTTTATTTTTAAAACATCCTTACACCTCACTTTTAAGTTTTTTGGTGGGGACCACAGGGGTGGTCAGGCATTTAATGAAGGAAATTAAATGCCCGATTACACAATGGTTGTGTAACCACCCTTCGTTTGATTAATGAGGCTCATTAATTACACCAATTAATGAACCTCTTAATCACATGTTAGAGAGTTAAAATCTAACATGGGGTTTTGGAAAATTATTGGAAAAGGCTTGATCTTGGGAGGATTCTTTACAGAGAATGAATCCCCTCATCAAGGAAGAACTAAAGAATGATAATTGAGTGGCGTCATTGGAGGCTTGTTGCGAGAACGACGAACACCGACTCTTCCTCAAATGTGGACGTTCTCCAACGATCTTGAGGTTGGGTTTTTATTTGGTTTAGTTTTAAAAATAATTGTTGAATCTTATTCTTCCCTCATGTTATCAAGCTAACACGAAGGGCGCGGGCCAAATGAACAAGGCCCGGACCCCCCGCTACTTTGTTGATCTATGCTTTCTTCCCAAACTTTTTATTTTGGTTGAATAGAACCCAGAACTGAGGGTCAAGTGGTGAAGATGGCATCCTGGGGAGGCCGTTGATACCTTCAGATGAAAAAATGGGCCACTGGAGCTCACCCGGTGAACCGTGGAAGACCGCCAGTGCAACACCGACATGGTAGCACCAACAACTGGCACAACGGGTGATGACAGCGGCCGGCAACAGCCGGTCATGAAGGAGATGGAAGCGCTCCGTCGGTGGAGAAGGTCGTATCCATACCCGAGACGGGTGAATATGGAGGCTGGCTTAGGCCAACCATGGAAGGCGGAGTGGCGTGAAATAGCGTGCTTCCGGAGAGGGTGGCCGCGACTCTTCAGCCGCGACGGACGTAGGGAGCGGCAGACACCGGCCAGCCAAAGGAGGTGGAGCAGCACGCAACGGCGTGCCGTTGGAGAGGGTGGCCACGGATCCGATGCCACGACAACAAGGACCCTCTCTTTACGGGTCCCATGGAGAGACCAAGCGACACCATGTGGCGGCACCGCACGAACCGAACGACCTTAGCCATTTAGGAAGACTGAGGGGCCGCTCCCCCTCGTGCCAGCTAAGGCGGGCCCCACTCTAGCAGGCCGCACCCTCTGCGGACCAGGCAACATGAGCCTAGCGGGCCATGCCCCTCTGTGGTCTTTTCCGGTCTACGGCCCAGCCCAATAGGGCCGGGCCGGGTCGGACCAGACCCAGACCCAACCACGCCCAGTTTCATTTAAAGGGCCATAACATTTGAATCGAACGCCCGTTTGATGAAATGTCTGCAGCAGTGGGATTCATGGAGCGAGATATACCTTTGGTATAATCCACTTGAATTTTGGAGAAATTTGGAGTACGGATGGGTTGGATAAAACCTGAATCCAACCGGGCCCTTGTACTAAAATGCTTATAAGTCACAGACTGGGCATCTGATTGACGCACCGTCTGTCACGTTGGAACCCTTATGACATGGAGGTCCTTTGGGACACTTCTTCATTGGTTGAGGTATTACTGATATCTTGAGGAGTGGATCCTCCCAGAATCAATCATGCTTAGTGTGGTAATCTTGTGGTTGGCTATAACGTTAAGAAAGAACATCGATCCTATGTGGGTCAGCATCTATCGATCCTATGTGGGTCAACACTCAATGATCCTGAGTGGGTCAAAACTCACCGATCCTATGTGGGTTATCATCAACCGATCCTGTGGGGGTCAGCAACAGATCCTCTCGACAAAATAAGATGATCCAATAATACGTCTAATAATATATACTTCTGTACTTAAGTTATACCTGGTGTGAGATGAGTCTTTAACTTTGTGGTAATTTTAACTTTGTGGTGTTACCTTCGTGGTGTTACCTTTTTGGTATTCTCCCCTCGTGGATTAGTTTTGCAAATGGCTTAAAAGTTAGAGCCTTATGTTTCCTCATGAATGAGACGAGTATATTTTGATAACTTAGGTATATGTATGGGAATATACCTAAGTAGAGTTTTTGTCTGCTTCATTCTTTATGATTGTGGTCTTTCTTTGTGGTTTTAACTTAGTGGAACTCTAGGAGACCTTCGGGGGTCTCAGGGTCCCTACTGAGTATTGTTATACTCACCCCTACATGGGCTACGCCCGCACCTTGCTTTGTCTTGTGCAGAAGACAGAAAACTTTGATCGAGGCTGAGGGAGCCAGGACTAGACGGTGCTTAGAGGTGGACCATTTGACGCGACGTGATGTAGTGACTACTGATCGTGAGTTGTACCTACCCTTCAGGTAGGATCCACAGGGGACGATCCAGGAGCTGTTTCATATTTTCTTTTGTACTTGTACTTTTTTGTTGGGTTTTTATTCCGGCCCTTTTACTTTCAGTACACTTTTTACTACAGTATTTTACATCGTGGTTGCTTCTTTTTGTGTTCTTAGACTGTGTGTTTGCAGGTTTAAAGACAATGCCTTCCCATTTTTCAGAGTTGTGTCTTTCAGTGCTAGTCGCTAACCCCTGACCTATGGAAGGTGGGCTTGGGGTAGTCACCACACATGCCCCAGGGGACGGTTCGTGACACTAGCAATGCCAGTGAAGCATTATGTGAAATCACCTTTAGTACTTATAAAACTCTTCTTATACGAATCTTCTTATAACAACTTGGGTTGTGGTTTTTCACTCCCATTTATCTCTTTTCAAATTTAGTAATAGTTATGTGTTTTAATTTTTTTAATAATGTGTAGGCACATTGTGATATATATGGATAAAATACGGATCATATTACTGAGGAACACACCTCAATATGCTAAGGGTTTAGGGGAGTTTTTAGATTTTTCAATTTCTAATCAATCTGTTGATGGGAGAATAATATGTCCATGCCCTAAATGTAAATTTAGAATATGGTTGAAGGGAAATTATATTTATGAACACATGATATTGAAGCAATTCCCTGCTCAATATTTATGTTGGATTTTTAATAGAGAATTAAATGTTAAAAAAACATTGAGCACTGACATCAATCGATAGAATGTGATCATAACTTTATTGATAATGGAATATGAAATGAAAAACCTTATTAATGATGCATTTGATGTTGAAAGAAAACAAAATCAATATCAAAACATATCAGAACAACCAGTTGATGGTGCTACAAATAGAAATGTGACAGATGTTTTTTCTTGAGACTACAGGTTTACCAAATCAAGATTGTAACATATCATTGGATCCTCCTATTGATTTTGTGGAGACTAATGTATGAGAAAACTTCACTAAGTAAACATATGAATTTTAGGGTTTAGTTGATGATGGAAATTACGAGTTTTATAGTGGATGTTTGAAATATTCAAAACATTATTTTCTGCTAAAGTTGTACCATATCAAATTCTTATTTGGAATTACAAATAAGGCGATGTCCATGATATTGGAATTATTTCATGATGAATTTTCTGAATCAATGATACCTAAATCTTCTTATGATATGAAAAAAGTTGTTAACAAGCTTGGTCTGAATTATACAAAAATATACGTGTGTCCCAGTGATTGTATGATTTATTGGGGAGAGGATTCAAGTAGACATGATTAAAAAAAATGAACTTCTTCTATATGGTATTTAATGAGTGATTTTGGGAATCTGAATCAATATACTACTATAAAGAAGAAGAGAAGGAAAACACCTATAATGGTTTTGCATTACTTTCCTTTAAATCCTCGATTGCAATGATTATTCATGTCATAAAAAACAAATATACATATGAAGTGGAATTATGTAGATAATAATAATGATGGGTTAATGATAAATCCAAGAGATTCACAATCTTGGAATAAATTGGATTCATTACATATAGATTTATCATCTGATCCAAAAAATGTTTTATTGGGATTGGATGCTAATGGATTCAACCCATTTGGGAATTTGAGCACTAGTAACAGCATTTGGACAGTTGTTTTGATACCTTAAAATTTTCCTTCATAGATGTGTATAAAACCTACATATTTTATCATTTCGATGATTATTCCCTGAAAAAAAGGTCTGGAAATGATATTGATGTATACTTGTAGCCTTTAATAGAAGAATTACAGGAGTTATAGAGCAACGATGTTGAGACATATGATGCATCTTCTAAAACAATGTTCAAAATGAAAGTTTCTCTAATGTGGACCATTAGTGACTTACCTAGACTTAGGAATTTAGCTGGTGGGAACACTTAGATAGGTTTGGCTTGTCCTATTTATAACTTTGGTTTTGAGCCCCAATGACTACCTCAGAGTAGAAAATGGATCTTCTCATGTCATCAAATATTTCTCGATGCATCTCATAGATTTTAGTTGAACAAGTCAAAATTCAATGGTTCTATTGATCGTAGACCACCTCTGAAGTTGTTGAAATGTTCTAAAATATTGGCACAACTTGGAAATGTTGAAACATAATTTGGGAAGGTGTATCATTTTAATGATATTGGGAAACGAGTTCGAAGTCCATCGTCAAGTGAAATTAGAATGCAACAATGGAAATAAAAAAGTATTTTCTTCAAAATTTTGTATTGGGAATTTAATTTATCATGGAATAATATTGGTGTGATTCATATTGAGAAGAATGTTTGTGATAATTTGATCTTCACATTTCATAATGAGCATGGAAAATCAAAGGATCATCACAATTTTCGGAAATACTTACAAGCAGTGAATATAATGTGTGATCTCTAGCGAGATGAGAATACAAAGTATGATGCAATGAAAAATAGGGATAAAGATACCTTCCATAGAATCTTAAAACATATCATGGTGTATGATGGGTATTCAAGTAACATCTTAAGGTGTGTTGAATTAAATCATCATAGGTTACTTGGATTGGAAAGTCACGATTCACATATTTTGTTACAACAATTGCTATTATTGGCATTTGAAACATTATTACCTAAAAAGGTTACTATTGTTATACTCCAAATTTTCACATTCTTCAGAAAACTATGTGATAAAACTCTAAAACCTTTAGGAGATATTTTTATTGACACATTGTGCAATGGAAATGATCTTTACTCCCTCTTTTTTTACTTTCATGATGCATTTAACTGTGTATTTGGTTGAGGAAGCTAAATTATGAGACCCCGTACATTATCGATGGATGTATCCAATTGGGAGGTAATTTATTTATATGTTTTTAATTTAAGTAAAAAATTATTATCACTTCATTAAATACACAATTCTTATTTTTCTTTTTTTTTTCATAGATATCTTGGACATTTGAAATCATATGTGAAAAATAAATATCAAATTGAAGGGTCTATTTCTGAAAGTTATTTGGCAGAGGAGTGTCTTACATTTTTTTTCTAGATACTTTGATGATATTGAGACAAGATTTGATTGAGTTGGATGTTTTGAAGATGCATCAACTCAATCTCAACTACATGGAAAATCAACAATATTTCCTGCTATTGGTCGATTAGTTAGGAGGAGCTTAAATGTTACACTGATAGAATTGGAATTATCACAGACACATAGATATGTGCTACTGAATAGTGAAATTATAGATCCATTTATTGAAGATTTTAAGATACAAAAAAAGAGACGAATGAGAGGTTGAACATGAAATGATAAAGATAGTTTTTTTAATAGAGCTTGTAGAATGATTTTCATGATGTATAATTTCATAAATATTTCAATCAAAAAAGATACTAGGTTTACAAATTTATTTTGTAAATATAACAATGTATATTATTATTTTTAGATCATGAATACTAATACATGAGATGAGTTTTCAGAAGACTTGAATTTTTGTTCTCGAGATCCTTTAAAATAGGATTTAATATTCAATTCTTACAATGTGAATGGATTTAAATTTCGTACAGTTGATCAAAAAGAGGGTTTGAAAACATAGAATAGTGGTAAATTT
The DNA here is from genome assembly GCA_963277665.1 of Viscum album. Lineage (NCBI taxonomy): Eukaryota > Viridiplantae > Streptophyta > Magnoliopsida > Santalales > Viscaceae > Viscum > Viscum album. Next base: position 1,274,836,893 of record OY728162.1, on the reverse strand, counting down.
ATTGCTTAAAAAGTAAAATACTATGGAAAGTTGAATGATATTATCAAATTAAACTACTATTGGCATTTTTTAGTTGTTTTATTCAAATGCAATTGAGTCGATTTTATCAGGGGTGTTAAAATAGATTCCTTGCAATTTAATTCTACAAAATTCTCTCTCTTGATGGATGTTGGTGATCATGAATTACATGATTCATATATCTTATCATTATAAGAGAAAATTTTATATTATGTGGAATATGTCATGGATGAAGGGTGGAGTGTAGTTTCTCATTTAAAACAATGAAACTTTTAGGATATGGGTGATGAAGTGGAAGATTTAATCTATGACATTGAATCCCATCAACAGAAAGAAGAGAACTTATTTTTCCATCATAATATTTAAAATATTAGACTTATAAGGGTATATAAAGTAGATGAAGTAATTATGGAGAAGGAAAATGACATGATTAAAGGATAAAATGATTGTATATGTAGTCATACATTTATTTATCAACCAATTATATCATTTGTGTAGTGATTCATTATCATAGTTATGTATATTTTGTTTTTCAGTACTATGAATCTATTATCACTTCTATTTTTTTGCATGATTTTTTTGAAATACATTTTTTGAAGTTACTTTTATTTGATTAAATGACAAGAATTCCAAGGAGTAAGCATTATATTGATATCAGTTGACCCTAAGCAGCGAGGAAATATGCCACTCCTATTTCTTTGCGAGGATATTAGAGGGTGACTATTATAGGTAAAAATGTTAATATGAATAAATTTATTGTAGTTTTTTATACTACTAATTTTTTGTCATAAAAGATGGAAACAATGCAACAATAGAGAAAAATATGAAAAGTTCAGATGTTTGGAATCTGAATGAACTAAAGATAATTGTCCCATTTGACTACTATGGGGTCCCTACAGATGACGCCACATGATTATTTGGCCAGATTCTAGGATAGCTGGTAGCAGAGCCGGTTACCCTTTTGATTGTGTATGATGATTGGAGATATATGCCTTCATCTTGGAAAAATGAAGTTTTTGATTCATAGATAAAGGTAATTTTAATACCTTATGGTGTAATTGAATTTCATTATTTTATTAAATTATAATATTTTCAAAAAGAATCTCTTTGTATAGATTTTTTTTCACTTTCCCATTATTGATGTTATAGCACAAAAATGGACATTGAAAGCGTTTGTTGATTTATATCAGAAGATGACCAGATCTGTCCCCATTAATATTACATTGATAATTGGTAGTGAGAAGGTAAATCACACAACTTCAAAATCATTTAGTTCATAAATTTTTATTGGTTTTAATTTTAAATATAAATATACAACACTGTTTAATTTTCAATATAACTGTCTTATAGGTGCCGGAAGAAGGAAGTAGATATAGAGATGAAGATGGAGATGGAGATGGAGAGGGTGAAGGCCAGAGTTCATCTGGTAGTGATTAATGGTCTTTTTGATGTATTGGACTGTAACGACCCGATATTTAATTAATAAAATTCCCTTTCTTTTAATGAATTATTGATATATAAAACACATGCACTATTTTTTTATTATTGGGTTTAAATAACTGTTATGAATCATTACCATTGATAATATTACCATTGAACAGTGATCACATGACTGATATAATTATAAGTTTTTAAAAAAAATTCTTTTTACATAGTCAAGGGAGGGGATGGACTCATCCACTAGACTCAGGCCATACAAAGCTCAATTTTCAGAGCTCAGAAAGGAGGTATCATCACTGGGCTTCAATCTTGACCAAGAACAAGCTGAGTTCCAACACATTAATCTTGAATGGAATTTCCTGTGGGATAAGCTTAAGCAAATAGAGATTACCAACCAAGCGATGTTATCCGAGCTGCCTCAAGACTTTGTCACCATCACACACCTTACCCTTAGGTCTTATGCGGGTGTTATAAGGGGTTATGTAATAAGTTATTAGTTACTTATTGTGTAATCCCTTTCTATAAATAAAATTCTTATTCCATCAATTCCTTTATGGGAATAGTCTTTCTTAAAAAAATAATGAATTTGATATATTGATTTTTCAGGTAAAAATGGTACATTTGAGAAATATATAAATTATTATATTAAAAAAATATTTTTATTAATAATATTTTAAAACAATTCTTATAAATGATGATTATATCAGTTCCGTATCAGTAAATGATTAGGTAATTAGTTTGACAAGCGTTAAATTTTTTATACGATCAAACAGAAAGAGTATTTTCAAAGAATTTATTTTAAGGAATTAATTAATTTTTGAAATAACTAAAATTTTATTAAAATATTATTATCAAAATAATTTTATGAATAATAAATGAGCATATAATTTTTATGAAGTCAACTATAATTTTTATTAAGGTTTGAAAACTATTTTTTTCAAAACTCATGATTTTTCAATAAATGTTAGTTTTCATTTTAAAACTGAAAATTCACATATTTAGAAAATTATTTAGATGAAATGAATATTATTTTTGGAATTAGGATTTCAAATTTATCCAATGGTGTGTTTTTCATAATTTTATAAGATAGTCAAATTTTTGGGTAAAAATTAAATACCATATAAATAAAATATGTGGTTTATGACATCATAATGACCCAAATATGATGTAATAAATACAATAACAGGTATTATTGGACCAATATATGTTTTCCCTTTAAAATAAAATTATTTTAGATTTATTTGACTTATTTTATAATTCCATAGTGAATCATCCAAAATGTATAAGTTATTTTAAGATTTTAAAATCATTTCCTTGAATGTGTGACTCACCTCCACATAAACAAGAGAAATATTTTAATATAATTGGTCATTTTCTTATAAAATAATGTTTTCCACTCCTCTATAAAAAAACATGGGAAAAACCATCGGAAGGTTTTTGGTTTTGAATATTTAATTATATAGACTCTAAAACCTAAGTTTGTGAAATATTTAAGATTTTCCCTCTAATTTCCTATATAAACTCACCCAAGCTCCCACTTCATTACACTAAAAATCTTTGGATCATGTCCATAATCAGTCCTCTCCTCTCTATAATCCTCTCAAGGTACCCCAAGCTCTCAATAATCCCATCTTCAAGCTTTTGAAGTCACACACTGAAGTAAGAGATTCCTCTCCTCCCCTTTTAATTCAAGCACCTTTTTGAGAGTAGTTATTTTAATTTCAATTGATTTTATTTAAATTAGTTTTTAATCATTACCTTACTATCCAATTTATGTTATATAATGTCATGACCCGACCATACCGGTCTTGAGACGCAACTACCCCAGGCCCACCTCTATAGGGCAGGGGCTAGCGACAAGCACCGATGGCGTAACAATCTCGGGGAGGCCTTTGCCTAAGTACCTGTACACACACACACAACCCAATCAATGCAGAAGTGCAGAGTAAAAAAGGAAACCAAAGTACAAAAAACTATAACCCAACCTCAGTCATGCATCAACTTCTAAAACAGAATAAGTAAAGTGCTGAAAAGTGGATTGACAAGTAAACTGAACAGTAAAGGAAAAAACACGTGCCAAAATAGAAAGGTGCCACAACCCAGCAACATGTAAACGAAAGTAAACAGCTAGTGAGTCTCATATCTGAAAATCCTACTACGTCCACTGAACGCAACCCAAGCTCCTGTGTCCTCTACGCTCCTACGTAGTCTCGATCGACCTGTCCGTTGTTTGCAAGGGAACACTAAGTGCGAGTAAAGCCCAAGTAGGGGTGAGTATAAAGATACTCAGTAGGATTCCCAAAAATATCAAGGGAGCAACAAAGGAGGTACTAAAATAGTGAGAAAAAGATAGAACAAAGAACAGTGTAAGACTACAATAGAGAGAGTGCAGCTCAACCCAACAAAATAAAGGAAGTAGACTCGTCCAATCCAAGAGGAGCTAGACACAGAAAGCACATGGAATACCCCACACGTCTTCACCCCTCCTAGAAGGAGAGTAACTGAACCCAAGGAGTAGCAACAAAATTAGGGTGTATATATATATGCTCAACAAGAAACCTGAATGAGTGTGTAAGGGGATATCTATCTCTAAGCTCAGCCCAGGAAAAGTTGCCAACAGTTCTAAGGGTGGACATCACTGATGCCCAACAATCCCATACGCCAAGAAGCCTCATCGCTAAACCGTACAACCAAGGGTCCCGCTCCGGTAATCACGGAGAAAAGTCACTCACTAGCCTCATAGAAAAGTCTGAGTCTGAAATAAGTCATCAGGTAACCCACTGCCCAGCCCAAATGGAGGGTAAAAACTAAGAGGTCGTTGGGTAACCCACTGCCCCACCCCACTAGAGGGTAAACCCTAAAGTCAACGGGGAACCCACTACCTAGCCTCACTGGAGGGTAAACCCTAAGGTCAATGGGTAACCCACTGCCCAACCCAGCTGGAGGGTAAACCCTAAGAGGTCATTGGGTAACCCACTGCCCAGCCTCGCAGGAGGGTAAACCATAAGGTCAACGGGTAACCCACTGCCCAACCCCGCTTGAGGGTAAACCCTAAGGTCAACGGGTAACCAACTGCCCAGCCCCGCTGGAGGGTAAACCCTAAGGTCAATGGGTAACCCACTACCCAGCCCCGCTAGAGGGTAAACCCAGAATTGGTCTGATAACTCCACACTGCTCGTGCCATCACTGGGTGTCACTAGCACCGATACCGTGTGTAGGTTCCGAGTGCCTCAAAGGAACATCCGAACAACACCCTTTCATGTTTCCACAATTAATGTGATCTCGAAAGAGGCTCTGCACACTCAAACATATTACACCATTGTAATCCTCGTGAAAAAACACGTGAGATAGACTATCTACTCGCTGGAAACAGACTCCCTGCGAAAATGTTATTCAACACTGCTTTATACCCATACAGTGTCTCATGAGGACCACACCTTGGTCCTAAAAGATGTCGGTCAAACTGTGCCATCGCGATGCTCCCAGAAAACACACCGAATAGACTATTCATACGCCCTAAACAGACGCCTGATGAAAATGCCATAGTACGCTGCACACAGCTTAAAAGACAGCCCGTGGGACCCACGCCTCAACTCCTTCTTCAATGCCTGAAACCACCCTGGTCAACTTCGCCTTGATGCCAGGGTCACAACGCCGCTGACGACGCCTAAAATGGACTCCGGATGCAGAAACTGCAACTCCCTGCGTTATGAAAACCGGGCCCTGTGGGGCCCACACCTCGACCCCGAAACACGTCACGCAGATCGTACCATTGGGTTCCTTACAGATAACCACGCGACGTAGGCTATTCATTTTCCCAGACCGGACTTATGAAGCATAAGTCGTAAAAACGCAGCATACGTCTGAAAGTCGCCTCGTGGGGCCCATGCCTTGGGCCCGAATTTAGGCGGGCGGATTGCGCCATCACAATCCACTTGAAAGAACACATAGAAATGAGTACTCAAGCACCCCAAACAGATGTAAGTTGAAAAGTGGCGGTTCACCGTAAAACATGTGAACTAGGCCCTCTGGGGCCCGCACCTTGTCTCCAACCTGAATGCTTTAGAAAGTGTCTCAGAAAGTCTGCACGAGGACTGGGGTCACGCTGCCACTAACGGCGTGTCAACCGGACATCCCAAACAGGAGTTAGGTCCGACGCAAGAATAATTAATTAATTAAGTAATTAATTAATTATTCGCATTCAGCGTTTCGTGCCACCAAGCAATGAAACCATACCGCAAAGGTTCCGAACCAACTTTGGAAGGACCATCTCAACTCCAGGGCCATGACACCTCTGACGGTGCAGCAAACGGACCTCCGGCTCGCGAATACGTCAGTTGTAAATTTTAATAATAATTTAATATTATTAAAATAAGGCATTCTGGGTCACCTGCCATTGGGCGCAGAACTCAAAAACCACGAAATCCACTTCAAAAATCTCGTCTCACTGACACGAACCTGCAGCCGCTGACGGCGCGTCAAACGGACACGTCGTTTAGGAGATATTCCCCCTTGAACAAAAGGGGCCCCAAAATGGGCCGGTCCAGACCGTCGGCCCGTGGACCAGCCGCGTGTCTGGCCCGACTCGCCGTGGCCCACTGGCCACGGCCCCCTCCAGTAACACTGGAGCCACCTTGGGCTCGGTTCTTCAAAGCAGATCGGCCAAAGGGCCGGTCTTCATCCACATCGCACCAGTAGGACCCGTGTTTTGCGGGTCCTTGTCTGCCCTACACCCCCAAGGTCAGTGCCTCAGTTCTTTCGCCCCAAGCGCGATCGGCCGTGGCCGCCACCTCCCGACCGGCCGAGCGCACCACCGCACGCTGACAACCCGCGCCGTGGCCGATCGGGCCTCCCCACTCCACCGCCTGAGCCGCCAGCTCCGCTGAAGCCTCGTGCTCCTCTACGCCATTCAGCTGCCCCACCCTAGTGCTCCCTACTCATCACACGATGCCCCAAAGGCCCCTCGACACTCCTTCGGTCCCTGCTACGTCACGCCACAGCCGCCGCCGCCCGGTCGCGCCCGACGCCGCTGTGCTCCGGCCTCCGCTCGATCTCCGGCCGCCGCCCCTTGCTAGAGCTGGACCTTCAGTGGGTCCCCCCGACCACTCTAGTGGTCAGAAGAAATATCTGAAACAGGTTTCAGAATCCTCAGGGCCAGATCTTTACAGCACGACCCCTCGCTCGTCGATCTATCATGGTTTTGGCGCGTCCGAAATTTTGGACGAAGAACGCTCAAGAATAGGTTTTAGAATGGGGCTCAGACAATGACTGTGTTCGTTTGGCCATCGTCCTAATTCTAGAATTTTTTAATTTAAACAACGGAATTGACGAAAGCTCAAGAAATCGACGAATGTGTGAAAATTAACCAAAAACCCTATGTCGAATCGACCTTGTGTCATTAGTGGCTCGTCCACGATGCTCCTGCTTCGATCCACAAAGGTTCTGGTGGTGGTCTCTCCTTGATTTGGTGAAGAACGACGAAGAACGCCAAAGAACAAGAGAGATAGAGATAGAGAGAGAGAGAGAGAGAAAGAAAGAAGAATAATGGGTTCTCCCCTTGCCTCAAGCGAATTTATAAAAACTCACTGAAATGCCACCCATGGTCACGAATTCCAAAACCTTTGCGCCCGCTTATTTTATAACATGCCTAGGAAAAACACCCCATTTCTAATTCAACAGAATTCTCAAATTTCCATTCTAAGCCTTCATCTAAAAGTTATTTGAAAAGAACATCAGTGATAAAAATCACTAAGTCATTATTTCAAAATGATGACTTTCCCCTGGGTGACATCTCTCACAGCAGGCCCGCACCCGCAACTTTTACACCCCGCCTAGGGTAAACGACACGCTCTGGATGAAACCATTCCCTCATATTTCCAATCTGAGCTACCATTTAGGAGAAAAGACAACCCCACCACGTGCATAGTATAAAAACACGTAATGTTTTTATAAAATTTATTCCGGGCACAGCGGGCCTCGGAATCGCATGCCGTCTTAGATCCTAGCTCTTGAAATATATATAGAAATATTCCAAAGTCTTACAGGGAAAAAACTGGGTCTCTAAATCATTCCCTCCTTCAAGATTTTCGTCCCTGAAAATAAAAACTAGGAAAAACAACTCAGGATATAGGGCTCAAACCTAGCTCTCCCACTCCCAAGAAAACTTTCACAACACCATTTTGGCACAACACACAAACCAAAGGGATGATTTATACTCATAAGGTATGCTACTTTCGATGAAATGCATAGGAACATGCACACATCTCTTCAGCTGTGACACGTGGAAGACGTCGTGTACCCACTCCTACTATTGGGAGGGTAGGGAAAGATGGTAGGCAACCCCTCAATCGCTTGCATGATTCCCTAATGGCCCAAAGAAACTCGGGGGACTTCCCCGGCCGAACCTCTACTTTCCACATCACAACTGAAATCACGATTTGTTCCTGGAACATGGTCTCATGATCCCCTCCTTTAGAATAACCATCTGGTGAAACACCCAATGATATCCGGTCACACAAGTTTTCACAGTCGGTGCATCACAACATAGACTCTATTACATGATCAAAAAGTGGATGAGTCAACACCATCGACTGCAGAAAAGCCACACCCTCCTGCTCCACCAAGGTCAGCTGTAGGGAAGCTAACTACTACGAAAGTTCCCACACCTGAAGATTCTGGGACTTTCTGCTAAGGGAACTTGTTACAACACTACCATTTTCCAGAACATAGACTACCTCAAAGTCATAGTCCTACAGAAATTTCAACCAGCACTGTCACCTCAGGTTCAAGTCTCTCTGGGTGAGGATGCACCTGAGAAACCGGTGGTCTGAGAAAACCACAAAGCACTCTCCCAGAAGATAGCGTCTCCACATTCTCAAGGAAAATGCTACCACTACCAGCACCACATAGTGAAATGCGTAGTTCTATTTATGGGGTGTACATCACGTCGACCTATACTTGATAATGGTTTCAAGATTGACGTTGAGCACACAAGGTACCAACGAATAGGGAAGGCAAGAAAACTCATCCAACTACCAGAGGCTAGACATGGAAAGCATGTGGAATACCCCACGTGTCTTTGAACCTCTTGGAAAGAGAGTAATCCCCAAAACATGCACTCCACCAAACCACTAGTGGAACCTCAAGCAAAAGGGGGGGGGGGGGTCAAGCAGAAAAGCCCCACTAGAAAATCCAAAACCTGCTCTGACACTTCACTGCACAACCCCGCTATTAATGCACATGTCAGAGGGAATCATCCACTGCACCTCAATACTATCCTCTTTGGGTGGTACTGAATCTCCCTCATGGTTTTGATCGCATCACAAAAATGCGTTTCAGTGGGGGAAGAACCCCTCTTTCCCGTGCATTCAAAGCTACGTCGGACAACACCAACAAAGGGTTACACCGACACCCTACGTCACCCTCGGTAACCCCTAGAACAAGGAGTTAGAAGAAAGAGTACCTCACACAGTGTATAACAAGTTATACTGAGAAAAGTAGAAAAAGACACAAAGCATACCTCTTATTATCTCATGTGTTGCAGGATTGTAGACAACCATAGCACACAGCCACCCGCGACCCCATCCATCAGCTCCCTGAGCCTGACATGGGCTGCCTAGTGGTGGTAGAAGGACCTCGAAACGTCTTCCTCCAATCACAGTTCTTCCTGATTTTCTGCCAACACCACCTCCCTGGGGACCACCCTGTCCTCACCTGGGAGTTCTTTGATCACGACACTGCCTCTGTCGTGGCGGTGCATCTACCCACTATCTGGAAAAATCAGCACATTTGGCCAAGTAGTCTCATGCCACGTGACCTCGCACATCACAATCATAGAACTAGTCCTTTCTGGGATATCTCGGTTCTCTATGCTGTCCCCGACCATGTGCCTGAGTCTCATCAAGGGGAGACCTCCGGTGCCGAGGCCCTACCAATTGACACCCCTCTGATAGAAATTTCTCTGTCACCAGTGCCTACTCCAGCACCCAGAGATGGGTGAGGATGCACAAGGGAACTACGTTAGCATGAAAATAATCTACAGAGACCTCACTCAAACTTCTATGCTCGGAAGTTGTCGTCATGGACCAAGTCCAAAGAGTACCGAGCAAGGTCTGCGAACCTAGTCACATACTCAGCCACTGCCATCACTCCCTGCTAAAGCTCCAATAGCTCCTGAAACCATATAAAGCGTAAGTAGGAGGGGTATTACTCTTCACGAAATAGCTGCTAGAAGTCATCCCACAAGAGTCCAAACTCATCATGCATCTGAGTAAACCTGGCTCTACTAACACCAAATTGCTTGGTGGAAAAATACTGGCTGTCAAAGCTACCATCTAACTTGTCAGTGTTCGAACAAGCCTGAAGGGGAGAACCACCAACTCTAGCCAAACCTTCACTATCTGAGGGTATGGCTCACCATGGAACCTCAATGGTATCTAATGCTAGAACTCACGTAGCACGCCCAACCTGCGCTCCTCATCAGCCTTCACTTCCGGTACTATCTGCTACTCCACAGGTGGAGGTGCTACTGCCTGTCCTCCTGGAGAAAGGGTAATTGTATGATGGATCTTGAACTAAGGCCTCATCTCTCACAAAGTCGTTGTCATGAACCGGAGCTAGTATCCTAGCTGGATATCATCGTATCTATCATTTTGGAGACATCCTAAATCCGATCAAGGAGTACCGCGGTCAAATGATCATATATATACCAACAATGATGGGGAGATGACTCAAGAAGGACAGTCAAAGACTCAATCCTATATGATGCATGAACCAAATTCCCTACAACAATTATCTCAGTGTGCCGAGTCGACAAGCGGGTTATCAGGGTCCTGGTGAATGGATACGTCAGCCGCCGTACCATCACTGGACTCCCTGTCCTGACAATTGCTCTCAAGACATGTTGATACTATTGCCCCAAAACACAACCAATTCCTTTTTAGGGACGTCCGAACAATTCCCCAAGGAACGAACCACCTATGATACCACTTTTTCACGACCCGACCCTACCAGTCTTGAGCTGCAACTACCCTAAGCCCACCTCCATAGGCTAGGGGCTAACGATAAGTTCCAAAGGTGTAACAATCTCAGGGAGGCCTCTGCCTAAGTACCTGTACACACACACACAACCCACTCAATGAAAAAGTGCAGAGTAAACAGGAAACCAAAGTACAAACAACTATAACCCAACCTTAGTCATGCATCAACTTCTAAAATAGAACAAGTGTTGAAAAGTGGACTGACAAGTAAACTAAAAAATAAAGGAAAAACACACACCCAACTAGAAAGGTGACACAACCCGACAATAGGTAAACGAAAGTAAACAGCTGGTGAGTGTCATATATGAAAATCCTACTACATCCACTGAACGCAACCCAAGATCCTATGTCCCTTATGATCCTCCGTATTCTCGATCGACCTGTCTATCGTCTGCAAGGGCACACCAAGTGCGGGTAAAGCCCAACCAGGGGTGAGTATAAAGATACTCAGTAGGATGCCCCGAAAGCTAAAAGGAGAAACAAAGGAGATAATAAAACAATGAGCAGTAGACAGAACAAAGAATAATGTAAGAGTACAATAGAGAGAGTGTAGCTCAACCAAACAAAAGAAAGGAAGTAAACTCATCCAATCCAAGAGGATCTAGACACGGAAAGAACATGGCATACCCCGTGTGTCTTCGCCCCTCCTAGAAGGAAAGTAACTGAACCCAAGGAGTGGTAAAAAAGTAGGGTGTATATATATATATGCTCAACAAGAAACCTGAAAGAGTGTGTAAGGGGATCTCTATCTCCAAGCTCAGCCCATGAAAAGTCTCCAACAGTTCTAAGGGTATCCATCACTAATTCCCAACAATCCTGCATGCCAAGCGGCCTCATTGCTAAACCGTACAACCAAGGGTCCCGCTCCGATAATCAAGGATAAAAGTCACTGACTAGCCTCATTGAAAGGGATGAGTCTAAAAGAAGTCGTTAGGTAACCCACTGCCCAGCCCAGCTGGAGGGTAAACCCTAAGAGGTCATTAGGTGACCCACTGCCCAGCCCCGCTGGAGGGTAAACCCTAAAGTCAACAGGGAACCCATTGCCCAACCCCACTGGAGGGTAAACCCTAAGGTCAATGGGTAACCCACTGCCTAGCCCAGCTAGTGGGTAAACCCTAAGAGGTCATTGGGTAACCCACTGCCCAGCCCCGCTGGAGGGTAAACCCTAAGGTCAACGGATAACCCACTGCCCAGCCCCGCTGAAGGGTAAACCCTATGGTCAACGAGTAACCCACTGCACAGCCCCACCGGAGGGTAAAACCTAAGGTCAACAGGTAACCCACTGCCTATCCCCACTAGATGGTAAACCCGAAACTGGTCTGATAACTCCGCACTGCCCGTGCCATCACTGGGTGTCACAAGCACCGCTACCGTGCATAGGTTCAGAGTGCGTCAAAGGAACCTACGACTAATGCCATTTCATGTTTCCACATTTAATTATATTTCTAAAGAGGCTCTGCACTCTCAAAAAGATTACACCATTGTAATCCTCGCGAAAAAACATGCGAGATAGACTATCTACTTGATGGAAACAGACTCCTGACGAAAAAGTTATTCAAAACCTTTTTATGCCCATATGGCGTCTCGTGGGGCCCACACCTCAGTCATGAAAGTGGTTGGTCAAACTATGCCATTATTATGCTCTCGGAAAAACACGCTAAATAGACAATTCATACGCCCCAAACGGACACTTGATGAAAAAGTCGCAGTACGCTGCACACAGCTTAAAAGAAGGCCCATGGGGCCCACGCATCAAATCCAAATTCAATGCCTAAAACCACACTGGTCAACTTCGCCTTGATGCCAGGGTCACAATGCTGCTGACGACCCCTAAAACAGACTCCAGATGCAGAATCTCCAACTCCCCGTATTATGCAAACGGGGCCCTGTGGGGCCCACACCTCGACCCTGAAACACATCACACAGATTGTACCATTACGTTCCTTGCAGATAACCATGCGGTGTATGCTCTTAATTTTCCCAAAGAAGACTTATGAAGCATAAGTCATAAAAACACAACATATGTCCGAAAGCCACCTTGTGGGGCCCACGCCTCGGGCCCAAATTTAGGCGGGCGGATTGCGCCGTCGCAATCCCCTCAGAAGAACACTTAGAAATGAGTACTCAAACACCCCAAATGGATTTCAGGTGAAAAATTGATGGTTCACCGTAAAACGTGTGAACTAGGCCCTGTGGGGCCCACACCTTGTCTCCAAACCGAACACATTGGAAAGCATCTCAAAAAGTCCGCACAAGGACTGGGGTCATTCTGCCACTGACGGCGTGTCAATCGGACATCCCAAACATGAGTTAGGTCTGACGCAAGAATAATTAATTTATTAAGTAATTAATTAATTATTCGCCTTAAGCATTTCGCGTCACCGAGCAACGAAACCAAACCGCAAAGGTTCCGAACCAACGTTGGAAGGACCGTCTCAACTCCAGGGCAACAGTGCCTCTGACGGCGTGTCAAACGGACCTCCGGCTCGCGAATACGTCCGTTGTAAAGTTTAATATTAATTTAATATTATTAAAATATGGTGTTCCAGGTCACCCGCCTTCGCGCGCAGAACTCAAAAACCAAAAAATACACTTCAAAAATCCCGTCTTGCTGACATGAACCCATAGCCACTGACGGTGCATCAAACGGACGAGATGTTTAGGCGATATGGCCCCTTGAACAAAAGGGGGCCCAAAATGGGCCAGTCCAGACCGTCGGCCCGCGGCCCAGCCGCGGGTCCGGTCCGACTCACCGCAGCCCGCTAGCTGCGACCCGCTCCAGCAACACCGGACCCGCATCAGGTCCAGTTCTTCAAAGCAGACCAGCCAAAGGGCCGGTCTTCATCCGTGTTGCACCAGTAGGACCCACGTTTTGCGAGTCCTTGTCTGTGCTGCACCCCCGAGGTCAACGCCTCAGGTCTTCTGCCCCGAGTGCAACCGGCCGAGGCCGACACCTCCCGACCGGCAGAGCACACAACCGCATGCGCCATGGCCACCCGGGCGTCCTCGCTCCAGTGCCTGAGCTTCTGGGTCTGCTGAATCCCCACGCTCCTCTGCACCGTTCAGCTGCACCGCCCCGGTGCTCCCTACACACCGCACGACGCGCCGAAGGCCCCCCGGCGCTCCTCCGGTCCCTGATACGCCACGCCATAGTCGCCGCCGCCTGGCCACGCCCAACACTGCCATGGTCCGACCTCCACTCAACCTCCAGCCGCCGCCCTTTGCCGGAGCCGGACCTTCAGTCGGTCCCCATTCTCAGGGCCGTATATTCACAGCACCGCCCCTCGCTCGTCAATCCATCGCGGATTTGGTGCGTCTGAAATTTTGGACGAAGAACACTCGAGAACGGGTTTTAGAACAAGGCTCGGACGATGGCTGTGTTTGTTTGGCCATCGTCCTAATTTTATAATTTTAGAATTTAAACAATGGAATTGACGAAATCTCGAGAAATCGATGAAGGTGCGAAAGTTAACCAAAAACCCTACCTCAAATCGGTCGTGCATCGTTGGTGGCACGTCCACGACGCTCCTGCTTCGATCCGCCAAGGTTCCGGTGGTGGTCGCTCCTCGATTTGGTGAAGAATGGCGAAGAATGCTGAAGAACAAGAGAGAGAGAGAGAGAGGGAAAGAAGAAAAATGGGTTCTCCCCTTGTCTCAGGTGAATTTATAAAAACTTGCTGAAGCGCCACCCACGGTCGCGGATTCCAAAACCTTTGCACCCACATATTTTATATCACACCTAGGAGAAATGGACCATTTAGAATTCAATGAAAGTCTCAAATTTCTATTCCAAGCCTTTTTCTGAAATTTATTCAAAAAGAACATCAGTGATAAATATCACTAAGTCATTATTTCAAAATAACGATTTTGCCCCTGGGTGACATCTCTCACAGCAGGCACGCACCCACAACTTTTACACCCTGCCTAGGGTAAACGGCACACTCTAGATGCAACCGTGCCATTGAATTTCTGATCTGAACTACCTTTTATGAGAAAACACAACCCCGCCTTGTGCATAGTATGAAAACACTTAATGTTTTTATAAAATTTATTCTGGGCACATCGGGCCTCAGAATCACACATCGTCTTAACTCCTAGCTTTGGAAATATATGTAGAAATATTCCAAAGTCTTACAGAAAAAAATAGGTCTCAACATATAAATTATGGATCATTTATCCTCCCCCATTTGGTCCCTTACCTAAGCCTTTACTATGCTGAATTTCTATAAATGATCCTCTCATTCCTCTCTTCCTTTCAATTCAAGAACCTTGTTTGAAATTAGTCTTTTTAATTTCAGTTTGTTTTGCATTAATCCTTTTATAATCAATTACCTACTTTAAATTTGATTTTATTTCAATGAGGTATCATTTATCCTCCTCATTTAGACCCATACTTAAGCCGTTACTATGTTGAAATTCTATAAGGGATTTCACTCTTCTCATTTCCATTCAAGAAACTCTTTTACATTATGCTTTTTAAGTGTCATATTTATATGTTGGGTTATGATGTTCCAAAACCCCCATACTGTCCATTTTATGTATATATGATGATATCTTCCTTTAACTCTCATCAATCCCCCCTATGATCCTTTAAGCACACCCGTTACTATGCTGAAATTCCATAAGGGGTCCTTACTTTCCTTCCTACCTCATTTTTATCCAAGTTTACTTATAATTTTACACCCTTTTATTTTCAATTAAAAATTATTGGGTATGTTTTTCCCCTCCCCCACACTTCCCTTATTATGTTTGTGTAATGGGATACCTCTTTCTCTCTCATAAATCCCACTCATGTACATCTGTTACCATGCCGAAATTTCATAAGAGTTATTCCATTTCTCCCCTTTATTCAAGTTTCTTTCTTATGTTATGCCTTCAATTTCAAAATTCCTTGTTATGAAACTTGTATTTATTTGACCCCTTACTGTCAATTTCATGTATATATGATAATATACCCCTTTCTCTCTCATCAACCATTTTTATGAATTTTTATGTCACACCGTTTGGGTGCTGAAATTGCACCATGATTTTCCATGCCAAAATCATCAGGTAGTGAATACCATGCCCATTTATCTATCAAGGGTATTCACATTTATGCACATATACGTATTGATTATATACTTCCATGTATTTATTTTACATTCCTTTATCATGGAATAAATAATAATGTTGAACGAATCCATGTTATATGATCTATGTGGAACACTTAAAGCATGACACTGAAATTTTTATGAAGGGTGCGCCCTAATAGCGCTCCAATGCATTGGGTAATGTTTAATATCATGATACACCATGTGAAATGATGGTTTACTCATGATAATTCAATTGAAATGAGGGTTTACTCATGCAAATCCATGTGAAATTATCCTTAGATCATGCTAATATCATGTTGTATGTTGTTGCCACATTTCCATGTTAAGATAATCATGCTATATCATGCCTTTATGTTCATGTTTCTCTTATTCTCCATTGATATGCCTATTTCATAACATGTATTTTATTATTCATGTTATTCCTTGTTTACTCCCTTACTGGTCTTTATAGATCACCCTTTTCTTATGTATGTCCTCAGGTTATCCCATACAATGCTAAGTACGAAGGAATGTTGTGGTCATTTAAAATAAGTTTCCAATAAATATGTTGTATTTTATGTATTAAGTTGTCATGTAATGTTCCAAATCCCCAAAGACACTAGACCTATTGATCTTCTGGGTTGTATTAAGTGCAATTTAATGCAATAAATCATGTTTAAATGTGTAATAAAGGGAAGAGTTATCATAGTTTGTATCAACAGATATGTTTAGTTATTTTTGGGATTAGGATTAGAAAACAATAGTGAAAGATTTAGTGATAAGACTTTGTATAAGAAAAGAATACCTAAATTTTGGTGAGTATGGAGTAAGTTATTTATAAAGATAATACATCCCTATCTCAATACGAACAAGTAGAGGTGGCTCTGGTACAAATGTATCTAGGGGTAAAACCCAAAAACACCTCTTTGAGCTACACTCGAATGGGAACTGGTGTACTAAAATGGGTCTTGTTGTACTATTGGTTTGACAATCCCAGGGGATATGCTTTGGTAAATTTATAAGCTTAGTATGAACCACTATTAAGGGAATAAAAAAATGCCCTTAAAAATATATGCTATGAAATAGATAATGGTTAAATTAGATCAAAGCTTATAAATTCATAAGTTAAGCAGATAAATGTAATTTATAAGTTATCCCTTTTGGTCATTGGATTCCCCTTTATGTGTTCAATAGTTTATAATTAGAAATCCCTAAGTCTATATTGGATAAAGTATAACCAGAATCAAAAAGTGAAAAGTAGGGTTATCGTCAGTAGTTCTACACATTCTTTTATATCCTGAAGGTTTAGTAGAAAAATACAAACACCACCACAAATCATGGAAGTAGAGATGCCGGTGAGAACGAAAAATGTGGAAATTATTGAATCTCATGAATATAACTCCTCCCCTATCACAATTTGTGGATTTAACTTCCTAGAAAACCTCATCAAACACCCTCTAGTGGAGTTTGATTCAATTATTGGCATGGATTGTATTACCCTATATAGACCCATCATAAATTGCCATGAGAGAGAAATCACTCTCTATATAGCGATCCAACCCATGATTCTATACAATTTCATGGAGAAGGATGAATATTCTTTAGAAAAATCATCTTAAGCATGGATATTAATGCCTTATGAGCATGTGTATCTTCCATAGATGATTGTGTCTAAGGAAGGAACCATCCTTTAAGACATGCCTTTTTTGAGGGAAATCGCTGATTTGTTTTCAGAGGAATTGTCTGGTCTTCCTCCTAGAAGAGATGTTGAATTCTCGATTGATCTTATACCTGGGGAATTTGCAATATCCAAGACTCTGTATAGAATAGCTACTATGGATCTTGAGGAGATAAGGAAACAACTATAGAAGAATCTGGATAAAGGGTTTACACACCCAAGTGCTTCACCATGGGGTTCACTAGTCCTCATCGTCCAGAGGAAGGATGTGTCAATGCACCTTTTCATTGATTATCATGAGCTCGAAAAATCATGATAAATAAAAAGTATCATTTTCCATGAATTGATGACATGTTCGATCAGCTACATGGAGCACAATACTTCTACAAGGTGGATATGCAGTCAGGATATTACCAAGTAAGGGTGAAGAAGGAGGATATCCCCAAGACTTCTTTTCATAAAATGTACAAGCACTATGAATTCATATTAATGCCTTTCAGACTCACTAATGATCTTGAAATCTTTATGGACATGATAAATAGACTTCATAGATTACCTCAACAAATTTTTGGTAGTATTTATAGACAATATTCTAATATACTCTAAAACCAAGGAGGAGTATGAGGAGAATCTATGCACTGTACTAGAGACCTTGAAAAAGGATAAGATCTATGCAAAGTATAAAAAGTGTGAGTTCTAGTTTAAGGAAGTCTCATTATTGGGTCATATCATCACATGCAATGTGATATATTTGGATACATCCAAGAAAAATGCAATTGAGGGATGGATGAGGCCAACATTTGTGATGGATATCCATATCTTCCTTGGGTTAGGTGGATATTATCGCCGATTTTTGAGAAATTTCTCATGATTTTCAAACCCTATTACCAAGCTAACTCGGAAGGGAGTCAAGTTTTCTTGGAATGATGAATATGAAGAGAGCTTCAAGGAGTTGAAATGGAGGCTTATCACTACACTCATGCTCACACTACCCACAAGTGGAGAACTTTTCGTGGTATTCAGTAATGCTTCGAATAAGGGCCTCAACTATTTGTTGATGAAAAATGAAAAATTTATTTCCTATGCATCAAGGTAATTGAAAGTTCATGAGCATAACTACCCAACACATGATCTGGAGTTGGATGTAGTAATCTTTGCTTTGAAAATTTGGTGACATTACCTCTTTGGGGAAAAGTGAGAAATATATATGGATCACAAAATCCTTAAGTATATATTCAGCCATAAAAAGTTGAATATGTTCCAACAAAGATGGTTATAGCTGATCAAAGACTATAACTACTCAATCCATTACCAACCTAGGAAAGCGAACAAGGTGTCATATGATCTAAGTAGAAAGGACCCAATGATTTTATCATTGATGGGAATTTAAAAGGATCCAATATTTTTAGATCTAATGAAGATAGACATGGGAATCATAGATAAGGGAACATCATCAATCCTTTCAAAAATGATTGCTCAACTGTATCTTTTGGAAAGGTTAAAGGATGCTCAAAATAATGATGTGGGAATTCAAAAGAAATTAGAAACTATCATAAAAGGGAAATCCTCACAATTCAATGTTAATGAAGAAGAAATTATGAGATTTGGGTCAAGACTATGTGTTCTATAAAATTCAGAGTTAAAGAAAGAACTTTTCGATGATGCACATTGTTCGAATTTCTCCATTCACCCAGGAAACATAAAGATGTATTGAGATCTATGAGAGAATTATTGGTGGGATAACATGAATAAAGAAATAACATAGTATACATCAAAGTGACTCATATGTCATCAAGTGAAGGCTAAGAGGTAGAAGTCAAAGGGGATGATGCAACCATTACCCATACCAATATGGAAATGGGAGAACATCACCATGGACTTTGTCACTGGACTTTTTAATACATCAAAATAAAACAATTATACCTATGTTGTTGTGGATTGTCTTACAAAGACTTCAAAATTCATTATGATTTGAGAGGATTTTACATTGGATCAACTAACATAGATATACATCAGATAAGTGGTAAGGATGCATGGAGTACCACTATCGATTGTATCTGATTGAGATCCAAGATTCACCTCTATGTTTCGGAATAGTATCCAACATGCTCTGTATATCGATCTAAACTTAATCATGACTTATCATCCTCAAACTAATGGCCAATCTGAGCAGACAATCCAAACACTTGAGGAAATGATGAGAGCATGCTCAATGGACTTCAAATGAGGATGGGATCAACATCTTACTTTGGTTGAGTTCCCTTAAAATAATAGTTTCCACTCAATAATCCAAATGGCTCCTTATAAAACCCTTTATGGTAAGAGGTGCAGCACACCGGCCTGTTAGGATGAAGTTTTGGAGTGAAAACTTCTAGGTCTAAAAATGGTAGAAGAAATGGTGGACAAGGTTAAGACCATCCAACATCACATCAAAGATGCTCAAAGTTAACAAAAGAGATTTGATGACAATCATCAATGAGACCTAGAGTTTGATATTAGAGATATGGTTTTCATCCACATATCTCCATGGAAGAGAGTGATGAGATTTGAGAAGAAGGGAAAGTATAGTCTAAGGTACATCGACCCTTTTGAGATCCTTGATCGAATCAGAGCAATGACCTATCAACTAGAACCCCCACAAAATCTATCTTAAGTACATGATGTATTCCATGTATCACTCTTGAATAAGTACATACCTGACCCATCACATATACTCAATCTAGAGGTGGTACCATTGAAGAATGATTTGTCCTATGAAGAGAATCCGGTGAAGATCTTAGATCATAGAGAAAAAGTTCTATGAAATAATACGACACCCTTATCAAGGTGTTGTGGTGAAACCAAAAGTTTAAAGAAGCAACATGGGAACCTAAGGAAGTGATTAGGAATAGTTACCCTCATCTGTTTTAGTGTGGTAAAATGAAATTTTGAGGGTGAAATTTCTTAAGGGGGGAATGTTGTAATGACCAGATATTTTATGAATAAAATTCCCTTTCTTTTTATAACTTATGGACATAGAAAACACATAAACTTATTATTATTATTATTGGGTTTAAATAACCATCACATATCATTACATTTGATAATATAGCCTTTGAATATTGATCTCACGACCAATATAAAGATAAGTTTTTTTAAAAAAAATCCTTTTGACATAAACAAAGGAGTGGATAGACTCATCCAATAGACTCAGGCCATATAAAGCTCATTTTTCAGAGCTCATAAAGGAGGAAACACCACTGGGATTTACTCTTGACTAAGCCCAAGTTGAGTTTCAACACTTTAATCTTGAATGGAATCACCTATGGGAGAATCTCAAGTTAATATAGATTACCACACGAGTGATGTTATCAGATCCACCCTAAGAATCTGTCACCATCGCACACCTTACCATTAGGTCTTATGTGGGTGTTATAAGGGGTTATGTAATAAGGTATTAGTTACTTATTTTTTAATCCCTTTCTATAAATAAAAGTCTTATTACATCAATTCCTTTATTAGAATATTCTTTCTTAAAAAAATGATGAATTTGATAAATTTATTTTTTAGGTAAAAATGTTACTTTTGAGAAATATATAAATTATTATATTAAAATAAGTATTTTATTAATAATATTATAAAAACAATTCTTATAAATGATGATTATATTAGTTCCTTATCTATAATTGATTAGGTAATCAGTTTGATAAGGGTTACATTTTTTATACGATAAAACATAAAGAGTATTTTCAAAGAATTAATTTTGAGTAATTAATGAATTTTTGAAATAATTAATATTTTATTAAAATATTATTATCAAATTAATTTTATTAATAATAAATGAGTATATAATTTTTACGAATTCAAATGTAAATTTTATGAAGGTTTGAAAACTATTTTTGTCAAAACATGTGAATTATCAATAAATGTCGGTTTTATTTTAGAAGTGAAAATTAAAATATTTAAAAAATTATTTAGATAAAATTAATATTATTTTTGGAATCAGGATGTGAAAATTATCCAATGGTGAGTGTTTCATAATTTTCCAAGACAATCGAATTTTTGGGTAAAAATTAAAGACCGTATAAATAAAACATGTGTTTTATGACATCATAATAACCCCAAAATGATGTAATAAATACTATAATGGGTATTCTAGGACCAATATATGTTTTCCCATTAAAATAATGTTATTTTAGAATTATTTTAATTATTTTATAATTCCTTAGTGAATCCTCCAAAGTGTATAATATATTTTATGATTTTAAAATAATTTCCTTGAAAGTGTGACTCACCTCCACATAAGCAAGGGGAATATTTTAAAATATTAGGACATTTTCCTTATAAAAAATGTTTTACACTCATATTTGAAAAAAACCATGGTCAAAAATAGGGTAAGGTTTGTGGTTTTGAATATTTAATTATATAGACTCCAAAACCCAAGTTTGCGAAATATTAAAGAATTCCCCTCTCATTTTTTATATAAACCCACCCAAGCTCCCACTTATCTTCACTAAAAATACTTGGATAAAATACCTAATCTTACCTACCCTATTTATAATCCTCCCAAGTCTCCCCAATCTCTCAAGAACCCCCTCTTAAATATTTTGAAGTCACCCACTCAAGTAAGGGATTCCTCTCCTCCCCTTTAAATTCAAGCACCTTCTTTGAGAGTAGTTATTTTAATTTCAATTTATTATATTGAAATTAATTTTTAATAATTAAATTACTATCCATTTGATTTTATATAAATGAGGTATCATTTATCCTCCCCCATTTAGACCCTTACCTAAGCTGTTACTATGCTAAATTTCTGTAAGGGGTCCTCTCCTTCCTCTCTTCCTTTCAATTCAAGAATATTGTTTGAAATTAGTCTGTTTAATTTCAATTGGTTATATTTTAATTAGTTTATAATAAATTAACTACTTTCCATTTGATGTTATTTCAACAAGGGGTCATTTATCCTCCCCATTTGGACCCATACCTAAGCTGTTACTATGTCGAAATTTCGTAAGGGATTTCACTCTTCTCGTTTCCATTCAAGCTACTCTTTTACATTATGCTTCTTAAGTTCCATATTTATATGTTGGTTTATGATGTTACACGACCCCAATACTGTCCATTTTATGTATATATGACGATATATTCCTTTAAATCTCATCAAACCCCCCTATGATCCCCGTTACTATGATGAAATTCTGTAAGGGATAGTCACTTTCCTTCCTTTCTCATTTTTATCCAAGTTTCCTTATATTGCTATACCCTTTTATTTTAAATTAAAAATTATGGGGTATGTTTTCAAACCTCCCCCAAAATTCCTTTATTATGTTTGTGTGAAGGGATACCTCTTTCTCTGACATAAATCCCTCCCATGCACACCCGTTACCATGACAAAATTTCGTATGAGTTATTCCATTTATCCTCTTTCTTCAAGTTTATTTATTATGTTACACAATCTATTTACAAATTTATTATGTTGGGACATGAATTTATATGACCCAATTACTATAAATTTCATGTATATATGATGATATACCCCTTTCTCTATCATCAACAATTTTTAGTAATCTTTATGTCACGCCGTTAGGTTGTTGAAATTGCATTGTGATTTTCCATGCCAAAATCATCATGTAGTGAATGTCATGCCCATTTCTCTATCAAGGGTATTCAAATTTATGCACATATACTTATTGATTATATAATTTCATTTATTTATTTTACATTCCTTTATCTTGTAATAAATGATGATGTTGAATGAATCCATGTAATATGATCTATGTGGCACACTTAAGCATGAGATTGAAATATTTATGAAGCGTGCACCCTAATAGTGCTCCAATGCATTGGGAAATGTTTAGTATCATGATATGATATATACAATTATGGTTTACTAATCATAATTCATGTGCAATGAGGGTTTAATCATGCTAATCCATGTTCAATGAGCCTTGGCTCATGCTAATATCATGTTGTATGTTGTTGCCACATTTTCATGTTATGATAATCATGCTATATCATGCCTTTATGTTCATGTTTCTATTATGATCCATTGATATTCTTATTTCCTAAAATGTATTGTATTCTTCATGTTACTCCTTTTTTACTCCATTAATGGTCTTTATAGCTCACCCTTTTCTTATGTATGTCCTCAGGTTATCTCATGAAATGCTAAGTTCAAAGGAATGTTTTGGTCATGTAAAAGAAGTTTTAAATAAAATGTTGTATTTTATGTATTAATTTGTCATGTAATGTTACTAATACCAAAATATACTAGTCCTATTTATATTTTGGGTTGTATTAAGTGCATGTTTATGTAATAAAACAAGTTGAAATGTGTAATAAAGAGAAGGGTGGTTATATGGACTAATTTGGAATGAGAGGGTTTGTTGATGTATTATTTATGACGCATACCAGAAACGATTTATGGTTGGATGTAAACTAATATAATTGTTTTTTCATGCCATATTAGTTATATACGTTTGATTTTGTGAGCTTCTAATAGCGATTTTGTGTGCTACTTATAGACGATACACTTGGTTTGCATTTTTTAGGGTAGTTCTAGGGCTGCAGAATCTGTAAGTAGCATTTTTTTGTAAATTAACATCTAGAAGTGGTTTAAGCCACCGCAACATATGGAATATTTTTATTCATGTTGGTAAACACAACCACTATAAGTTTTATTTTTTTATGGAAGGTAGAACCGCCACAAATTATGATGCACTATTATTTAGCGACAATTTCAATCATTTTAGAGATGATTTTGTGGGAATTGTTTTTGGGATTTAGTAGGGATTAAAACTACCAATAAAGAAAATTTCTATGATGCTTACCAGAAACCACCACTAAATGGAATAAACCACCACATATTGGATGCCGAAACACAAAGCAATGGTTTTTTGAAACTATGAAGAACCATGCAGCATCAGTTTAAATTGCTTCCAAATAAAAAAAACTACCACTACTAGGTGATTTTATTATAGTGTTAGAATAATTGGTATTGAAATTATTTATTAAATACATTAAAAAGTTTTAATTCAATGCTAGGAAATTATATTTTTTGAATGAATAATATTTTATTCAGGTTCCATTAATACATTTAAGGGAGAAGTGAGGTGTTTTAATGGATAATATTTTATCATGTAACATTATTTAGATGTTATAAGTATGTGATAAAATATTTATAAACTATATGACATGCATAAAAAGTCATATGTGTCATTAAGTACTTAATTATAAGTTTATGTTTATTCAGGGGACAAAGTGGTATTTCTATATGCTTAAACCTATCTATATAAACCTTTAGATACTCAAATTCATAGGATAATTCATTGCTC
Organism: Viscum album; assembly: GCA_963277665.1. NCBI lineage: Eukaryota > Viridiplantae > Streptophyta > Magnoliopsida > Santalales > Viscaceae > Viscum > Viscum album. Next base: position 1,274,812,335 of record OY728162.1, on the reverse strand, counting down.
AATGTTTGAGAGCTTTTCTCTCACCACTCTCAAGTTCTACAGGGAGAAGAGAGATATTTGAACACCTTGATCCAAGAACTCCCTCCCATATCAAAGAATTGGTGATCCTACAAGTTTTTATACATTTAAGTTAGCTTTGATTATCTTTTCTAATACATAGTTATATAAGATCGAATTTTGATCCAAATTTTGGAGAACATGTGGATGATCTAGAGGGATTCGACATTGAATCCTTCAATAAATAGTCATTGGTGACAAGCTATTGTCGAGTTAGATCAAAAAAGGTATTATTTGATTTATAATTGTTCTTAATTATTTCAATTGAATAGAGATAGGTGATAAATAGGAATAACTTATATGGTAACAATGTAGTTACATCAATCACCAAGGAACATTTTTAAATTCCCAATATGTCAAGATTTTGAAACTTTCCCAGTACCATCATATCTATAGAGTGGAAATCCCCCATCTTTGAGCTCCAGTGGGGAGAGGGTCCTCAAATATAGTTAATAATCCCTTGGATGTGGAACATAGTGGTGAGGTTCAGGCCCTCCACACTATTTCTAGTGAGGTTGCGTGTGGTTCTTGTAATTAGAGATAAACCTTTATGAGGTGTAGGCTGATTCATCATCCTTAGCTGGATGTGAAGATGGTGATCCCCTTTCTCTATCACTTGGGTTTCTTTTGAGAAAGTATTTTTGTTTTCTCCTTACACTATTTATTATTTGTTGAGATGAATATTTTAAATCATTTCCTATTCTTGGTTTTTTTCGTCTTACTGGGTATTTATATACTCACCCCAGCATGGGATTATCCCACACGTGTTGTGTCTTATGTAGATGAAAGGAATATTTTTAGTGACCTTGGTGGAACTAATTTTGGTAGATAATAGTGGTACATTGATTCAATGTTCATGTTTGGTGCTCAACCTTGGAGACTGTGAGTTGGATCTTTAGTCTTTCCCTCTTTCCAGTTATTATTTGTTTGGGACCTCATTTATGGTGGGCATGTATTTTTCCCGCTTATACATTTTTTACTACGTCTCTATACTTTTATTATTTCATATAGGTTGTTGTATATATGTTTTACATAATAGATGTTAAATATTTTATTATATCTCTATATTATTAAATGGAGCTAGTTTTTTATGTGCATAAAGGTAATTATAATAAGGACTCCTATTTTAATATTTATTACGCATTGCTTGTCGCCAGCCCCTACCCTAATGAAGGATGGATTGGGGTGTGTCTCTTAGCTCACCACCATCCAAGAAGGCCCCAATGGGTTTGGTTGTGACATAGAGGTATCAGATGTTGTATTTTCCCTAGTTTAGTGTTTTGATTTGGACATTTTTTCAAGTATTGGTTTAGAAACTTAGGGTAATGGTTTCTAAGTGTCTCAAGTTTGGATCTCGGACCAGGGAACCCAGTGTTAGTGTGGTCAGAAACATATTCATACAATAGTACTTTGAATACCTTCTATTGAACTCTGTATTCCAATGTATCTATTATAATGAAACCAATGGTACATGAATCATATAGGATTGAATTTCATTACCTTCTTGAGTTAACATATCTTATATATTCTTGTCTAACTATGGTATATATTTTTAACTTTCAAGATTTATCCATGATGACAGCTAGGTAGTTTTCCGATACAGGATCATGAAAATGATCAGTTTAGTGATAATGCCTAATTTTAGGGACCCACTCATGAGGGTTTTTGCTATATCGTGTAATAGAGAAGTGCTACCAACTATTGAGAATCATGTGGATCCACCTTCAGTGGTTCAATAATTTGATCAACTTTATATGGGACAACCGATAACTCTGATAGGCCAATAAGACAATGTGTGTGGGCTTAGCGAGTTATGTGAGTTCTAGTGATAGATACAAATGATGTTATATAGTAATCCATACCCTCAATCCTAGTAGTATTTTCTTGAGTCATCAGTCTAATTCTTTAGGATAGTTCAAACCTTAACCGATCAAATGGATGTTCTTGTATCTAGTCTTCTTCATGAAATAGTTTGGAACTAGTGTGGTATGATAACATAGACTCATGAAGAGGAAACACTCACATTATTGGACTTCTATTATCTATTTTTCAATGATTATTAACATTATATATTGTTCTCTATGTGGATTTAAGAGCTTATTGAGCTATAAAAAAGTAATATGTTATAAACTGAGTATGTAGTGAGGTTTACCGACCATACATGTTACTCCCTCGATATGGTGTGAGATGGATACTTCATGTTATGGAAGTTTTAGTATGGAATTTTTAGATACATCCATGCTATCATGATCTCCTTATGCATTTCCATTTATACTAGAGTGCTAGGGTGGGCTCTGGTCAAAGAGAGATTCCTAGAAGAGGGAGGAAGGGTGGCTAGAGCCGATCATGGTCATTATGGGGATAAGTCATTTTTAGTAGATACAAAGCCTAATTAATTAAGGTCTTATCATAGTATTAACACTCATTCCTAGAATAATACATTTATATTTATGACACAATGTTCACATAGAGAATCTAGATAACTAGGACATGGGATATTCTATGATTATGATGGGAAATATCACATAACTCTTTATTTACTAGCCCATCATGATGAAAATGGTGTTCAGGTAGCGGATGGACCTACATGTAAGAGGCATCACCATGATCTTGGATCTAATAGGTGGGATTAGGGTGACCCCCATTGATTCTATGAGAATAGAGGAGTGGATGGAGCTCTATGGTGGGGGGATATAGTTGGAGGATGAAACTTTGAGCTAATTCAACCACTACCACCCGGTGGCCTATTCCAAGTTAAGAGGAAAAAAAGTTTAGGGTGTGGATATTTATAGTCTATGGAGGGAAATGATCAGTCTACTCATGAGATGATTCAAGGAAAATTAATGTCTTTTTAACTCTTTCTCTAGTACTTGTAGACACATGTGTGATTCCTTCATTTATCTCCATATCCCTTGTGTGATAGTTAGACCTTCCAATTGAGTATTTATCCCATCATTTAGGGATATAAGTTTTTATAGAGAGAAATTATCATATATCGCACATCTATAAGAAGTGAGAGTTTCCACTTCATGGAGATAGTTTCCTAGTAGACCACATGGTAATTGAAATTAATCCTTATGATGTCATCCTATGCATAGATTGGTTGTATGTATTGTGTTCCAAGATATATTTTCATCATAGGAGAGTTATATTCCTTCATAATAATGAGAAAATATTATATTTACTAGGTGAGAGATATTTTATGGATGAGTGGGTGGGTCTTAAAAGCAGGAAGTAGTAAAATTTTAACCATTAGGTGGTGATTTTGGCCCTTGGTTCAGTGGGATGTTTGGGAATTTGGATTCCAATATTACTGCATGATTATATGGATATCTTTCTCAAATATTTCACAGGACTACCTTTGAGGTGGGAGATTGACTATTTAATCATCTTACACCGTAGGATCACGCTGATATCTTTTATTTGATAAAAAATTCCTCTATCGATCTCTAAGAAATGAGGGTGTAATTAGAATACATTTGAGTGAAATTTTTTAGTTGATCTAGTGTTCCCCCTTGGGCAGATCCAGTTTTATTAGTGAAAAAGGATGATGATAATTTAAGGATTTCTTATAATCTCTTAAATTAGGTAATGATTAGTAACAATTACAACTTTTCTAGGATTTATGACCTTTTGATCAATTTGAAAGGTGTAAGTTGGTTTCCAAAGATAAATCTCAGGTTTAGCTATAATCAGTTGAGGGTTCTTGAGGATGATATTCAGAATATGAAATTATGATGTTTCTATTGACACTATGAGTTCTTGGTAATTCCTTTTAGTTTTAATAATAGTGTCACTGTCTTTATAGATCTTATGAACTTTATCTTCAAACTTTACTTGAACTAATTTTTAGTTTTCTTCATTGATGAAATTCTCAAATACTTTGCATCACAGGAGGTTCATACATAACATTTGAGTATAGTCCTAGATTTACTCTGGGATAAAAAACATTTTGGTAATCTCTCAAAGTGTATATTTTTTATTCAATAGATTCACTTTTTGGGTCATGTCATCTATAATAATTGTTAATTCATTGATCTAGTGATGATTGATGTAATTCTTGCTTGGGAACCACGAAATAGTGTGTCCTAGGTACAAAGTTTCCTCGATTTTGTGGGGGTACTACAAGAGGTTTGTAGAAAAAATTTATAGGATAAAAAACCTTTGAATTACTTAACATGGAAGGGATATCCATTTTTATTGACGGAACAATGTTATAGAGCCTTTGAGAAGTAGAGGTAGGGGATGACCTAGGATTTTGTTTTAGCCTACTGGAGGAGGGCATTGAGTTCTTTGTGTTTCTCAATGCCTTTGGATCTGGAAAAAGTTTCATGTTTATTTAGAGGAATATAATGAACACTTATGGGTCAATGTAGTTGAGTATTTATGAGTAAAACTATGCAGTATATAACTTTGGTAGCATAAGTATTCACCCATAAGATATAGAAGAATTGTCTTCTTGGTGATTGTTTAATTATTTACTCAAAGAACCAGAGTCTCAGGAATGTCTTTACTTAGAGATATCTCAACATGAGATAGAGGCATTGGTTGGAGTTCCTTCAAGACTATAAATTCAAGATATTATATACTCTAGGGATGGACAATGTGGTGGAATATGCCCTTAATAAGAAATATCATTCTCTCTTGGTGGAGGGTTCATCTGAGTATTTGTCATTGTTATAGATAACTCTGCTATAATATAGGTGTGCATCTTATCTCTAGTTAATGATAAAAACTCCACAACTTATTTAGTGTGTTAGAAATCCCCATTTGGGAGACATCGACTGTAAAGTTTTTCATGACTTGATATCCTTAGGAGTCACACATGATATATTTTCTAAGGAAGGGGAGAACACCATCCTTTTTTAGGGATATACAGTGGTTCCATTCATGTTATGAGAGGATGTGTTGATAGATTTTCATACTTCCCCCATGATTATACATTCGGGTGTGGTGAAAATTTATAATGACCTTCAGTGGTAATTTTGGTTGGATGGAATGAGGCGGAGTGTTATTGATTTTATCTTTTGGTATCTCACTATCAATAGCTAAAGGCTAAACATCAGGTTCCAACACATTTTAATTAACCTCTTGAGATCATGGAATTGATATGGGATGGAATATTGATGGATTTTATGATTGGTATTCCATTATAATGAGAGTCCATGATGATATCTAGGTGATTTTTGACAAACTCAACAAGTCAAAACACTTTATTTCATTCATCGAGAAGAGTTTGATTGAGTTTTTGGGGTAGTTGTATATAAGGGAGATCATTCGGCTTCACGGGGAAGCCATTACGATCGTCTTTGATTGTGATGTTTGATTTACATCAAAGTCATGGAGAGGCTTATAGGATGATTTTGGGACCATATTATGGATGATCACTACATTTCACCCCTATAATGATGGGAATATTGAGCAGAACATCTAGGTTTTAGAGGATATGTTGAGAACATATGTGTTGGAATTCATCCAGAACTAGGAGGATCAATTTATCTTGGTGAAGTTTTCTTATAATAACAATGATTACTATACTATCAACATAACACCTTTAGAGGCACTATATGGGAGACCCTATAGGTTACCCTTGTGTTATACAGAGATTGGAGAGACACATCTTGTTGGTATAGTGAAGGTTTCAATAATAAAAAATAATGTTTAGGTGATCCACGATCATATGATGAAATTATCAAGCTAGTATAAATATTATGGGGATCGAAGTCATATGACTTTGGATTTCAAGTAGGGAGACTATATTTTCCTTAGAGTTTCCCCATGAAAAGGATTGTAGATATTTTTGGGGGATTCAAGAAATATCCTAGGTTCATCGAGCCATTCTAGATCTTATGGAGTGTTGGTGAGGTTTCTTACCACTTGGAATTTCCCCCACAGTTGGATCATGTGTATTACATCTTGCATGTGTCATAGTTAAGGAGATATGTGCATAACTCGACACATGTTATTGATTGGGGTGAGATGAACATTGAGGAAATATCCACCTTTTCAAGGTACCTGGTGGTGATCAAGGTCCGATAGGATAGGACATGGTGTGGATGAACCATACCTTTGGTTTGAGTACTTTGGTAGAATGAGAGAATGCATGAGAGATCATGGGGTCCCAAGATATAGATGTGGACTAAATACCATCACCTTATTGTGTTTCTTATGCTTTTTTGGGTGAAAATATTTAAGGTAGGGGAGAATGTAATGACTATTTTCTTGGTTTAGTCCTTTGAATATATATATATATATATATTCCCTTAGATTCGGCATGGTGTTTGGGTGCCGTAGAACCTCAAGATTAATATATTCAAAATATTAATATATATTAAATAATTTTCATGTATATTTTTAGAAAAATTGGTTTTCTCATTTATTGGGACATCATATGGGAAATATGAGACCACAATCATTTTCATAATATGAGGTTTACTATAGTTGTGACATAAATTTGGTCTGCTTTAGACTCCCGGTTGAGGATAATCATTGGTGGGTTCATTAAATAAATTAAATGATTAATTTATTAAATTTATTTAATAACCCAAAGCTTGATTCAACTATATAAATAAATTTTTATGATGAATTAATAGGGTTATCCACACAACCCTTGGATTTTGGAGAGGTGGAGGAGAGATTTATTAGAATTGGAATATCAAGAATGAGGATCGATAGAAAATGATTGAGGAGAATCGTGAGATGAATGAAGAACACAGTGGGATCATTTTCTTCATTGATAGAGGATGTTTTCTTCACCAAGGATTAATCTATTCCTAAGGTAGAGCATTTTATTTCATGTATTTCATCCATATTTGATTCAATTTATGAGAATGAATTATAAATAAGCTTATTTTATAAAATTTATGTTCTTCACATGATCCATGTTCCTTTTAGTGTTCTTGAAACCAATTTGATTATCCTCATTTCTCATGTGATTCAGTGATTTTATTCCAAAATTCATGGTCATTGTCTTGGATCACATCAGCCAATGCTAATATTAATTCATTCTTATACATTTTCCTCACTATTCATCATGTTCTTCACCATTGGACCACATGATCGTAGTTTGACATTTCTAATCTAAATTCAAGAGTGATTGAACACTTGGATTTGTGTAAGATGCATGATCGAGCTGGAGATTGGAGTTTTTCAAATAGATCATGATGTGATGTGGAATGTGGGTGTTCACAACACTAATCAAAGTCCATATTATGGTTTTTCATCCATGGGCGAGGAGACATGGTGGTGCGATGCAATTAGGATGATCTAAAAATGGTTCAAGTAGAAGAAATATAGCCAGTAGTAATGATTTAAATTTAGAAAAACCTAGAATTGAGTTTAAGGGTGATTTTATTGGTTGGATTGAGGGTGGAATTAGTGAGGGTGGACAAATTTTAAGACTATGAGATTCTGAAAAATCTCAAGTTACAAAACATGTAGTTCAAATAAAAATAGACCATATATACTCCTTGATATAGTGGCTAGAATTTCAGGTGTAATTACATATCACATTTCATTTATAACCCATACACACTGTGTGACCTAGTTCTAGAATCTTGGCATGTTCCACCATAGTAAATAGACACAAATATGGAAAGGTACGCATGCATGACCAAAGTACATGGAAACAACTATTTAAATGGACATGTAAAGACTACCTAGACACAACCCATGTACACAGGAATGACTAGAGTACATGAACATGAGAAAAAGTACATATGAATGAGTTGAAAGACATGAGAATACCCGAGGTAGCCAACACATGTCATGTACACCCTATACACAACGTGTATATTTTTACAAGGAAGTTTAAAATGCATATATGCTCATTATGGAATCAAGTTTGAGATCATGAGAATCCTATCTTGAGTTTTATTCTATGTAGGATGTTATGGTATCCTTATTTTTTCCATCAGAGATACAACATGAGATATTACGAGTGTGATTCTTATTTCAGTGATTCTTGGATGATGGCAGTGACCAAGTTTGTTTACAAAAGACATGTTGTCATTGGTACTCCCCTACCACACTAGGGAGTGAGTCCCTCATACTATTTACATAGGTAGATTTCGTACACCTCCATATAATAAAAGGGTGTGGTTCCTTTATATAAGGAGTGGTACACCCCCATATTTGAGATTCTATAGGGAGTGGGTCCTCCACTAGTGTTAGTTCTCCCTCTAATGTAGAGAACAATGGAAAGGTTTTTTCCCCCCACACTAATTTTGGTGAGATTTTGAATGGTTATAGGGATCATATATGGATCTTTGAGAGCTACTGGTGGACTCATCATTCTTCGCTGGTTATGGATATAGAGATCTCATTTCTCTATCACTTATGTTTCTTTTGAACATATCTTTTGGGTTTCTATTTACCCTCTTTCTTATGGGTTGAGTTGAATATTGTTATTTTTATTTACCCTTTCTAACCTTTTGAGGTTTTCGACTGGGTATTTATATACTCATCCTTGCATGGGATTTTCTCACACATTTTTTTTCATATACATATGGTAGGAAGATCATGGAGACCTTGATGAACTTGGTTTTGGTTGAGCATAGTGGTTCTTAGAGGCGTTGTCCATTTTTCGTGGTCGACCATGGAGATTGTGAGCTGGAATCTATTTATTCTTTCCCTATTTCTAGTTTTTTTTTTCAGTTTGGTACTTCATTTCATGTTGAGCATGTATTTTTCACCATTATACTTTTTGGACTATGCTATTGTACTTTGATACTTTCCCAGGGATTATTACATGCTTGGATTACACTCTACATGTTCATTACTTTATTATATATTTTTGATTTTTCATGGGTATATTTTTTTACATGAATAAATTTACTTAGTCTAAGGAATTCCATTTCATTATTTCATACATGGTTCTTTTTTCTAGTCTTTATCCTATTAGATGCAGTCTTGGGGTGTCTCACTCTCTATACCATCGGCCAGACGGGCCCCGTTCGGTTGAGTCCTGAATTTAATCATGGAAGGAAATTTAAAATTCATAAATTATTATAATTAATTTATTATATTAAATTAAACAAACTTGTAATGATTACCATTTCATGAAGAACAAATACATACATCACTCCTGTAAAACTACTGTAATCGATCAAAACTATAAGCAACAGATGTGGGAAAATAGGAAAAAAATAATTAATATAGATGGATATAATGATTATAAATGATAATTATAAACAATATTATGTATTAATATGGTTATAAAATTAGTTATTAAGATATTTATATATGTTATACAAGAAATTAAAGTGCATTCAACTATGATGTAAAATAAGGTATGGGTTTCTTTGTCTCAAATTTGAATCCCATGAGACATGTTTAATCTATACACCATATTCCATTTTAAATGGTTTAAATATTTATATATTATCATTTTTTTTATAAAACTCTTATATTTAATTATATTAAATGTTCTATTCAATTTTATACCTCTCTTGGGGTTTTGATTCAAAATTTACAAAGGTTGGAAGGGGTTTTCAGGACTCAAATCTTTTCCCTGGGTCATAATCACACTTATTTAACTATTATATTTAAATATTGATATATCATAACCTATTATGATGTTATTTTTTATTTAAAACTTATTTTATAGGGAAAATAAATTTTCATACCATATTATTCTTCCTTGATGATTCTATTGTTTTATTAAAATTTATTTTTTATAAGAATAATTCTCATTTAGTTTAATGGTTTTTTATTCCATATCCATGTTTTTATTTCCCAAAAATGTTCTCCTTACCCTAATAGAAACTCATATTGTTTTAACCTATAATTATATTTTTATCCCCTTTATTAATTGTAATTAAAATGTATTTCTATCCTTTTAATGATGTGAGTTTTCAATAAATGCATTTGAAAACATTAAAAATGATTTCCCTTACCATGAAATTATATAATTATATTTTACTTAAAATTTTGGAATATGATTTATTTCTTATCAAGTTCTATTTATTTTATTTTATTTCTAAGTAATGTTTTTTAAGTCTTCTCTTCATCTTATTAAAATGGTTTTTTAGAATGTGACTTTGTGATTTATTTGTACTGTAAAATAACTTCATACAAGTTATCTTATTCTTATAATTATTTCCAATTATGATATATCAAACTAATAATCACTATGTATGGTCATTATTCTTATGGTATGATGATATTACTATGAAATCACTTCATAATAATCCATTAATTATGGTATGTTCTTATTTGGGTTTGTTTGACCAGCTACTTGAACAATGCTATAAATTTATATCATGGGTGATAATGAGAAGTTAATCTTAGGTAATATATGATATAAATAATTAAATAATTAGTTTTTTTTGGTTCTACAATGCTAATAATAAATTTAAATCATTATTTTATAAAACACCCTTTGTTCTCTAAGAATCATGAAAACATACTCATCTCCAGATTCATATTTAAAGAACATAACAAAAACTACCATAGAATGGAATTACAACATTATGAATAATTATTATACATCAACTCCAGAACCTTGTATGATTTTTGAGTGATGAATTTTAGGGGAAGAATGGATAACAACACAACTATTATCGAACTATTTCAAAACGATCATGATTACACACACCAGATATGAAAAATAGATAACAATTGATTAATATACATGTAGAGAATAATTATAAATGAATATTATAGAAGGTTATAGATATGAAAAAGGTTCGTAAAATGGTGATTAATATTGTTACATTTTTATATATGAGATTAGAGTTTATTTTGACTAAATAGGAAAGTGATGCTAAGTATGGATCAAACTTTATAAGATTAGTAAGTCATGTTGTCTACTACATAAAAAATCCAGAGAGTAAGATTGATCTAATATGTTTTATTTAAAGTGATATGATAATCAAGGGTTTATTTTGATTAAAAAAATTAAAGAGATTTAAAAAATATATGATGTGGAATGAGATAATTTTAAGGATATATTATTTGAAAAATACATTCCTCATGATAAATGAGTCAATTTGGAAAGTCATTTTTTTAAATTTGGGACAAATAGAAGAGGAAAGTGTTGCTAATTATTAATCAAATGATTTTTTTCAATTTGTTCAAGAATATTTTCTTTCATGTCTATATTTTATTTGAAATGTTTTTGTAATTTTTTTACTATTCTACAATGATGGATTAAATTCATTTTCCTATTTTTTACTTTCTTTAAAAAGGTATAAATTGAATATTCTTGTCATTTTCTAAAGAATATTTTTTTTAAATGTGTTAAAAAAATTTTGTTTTAACATAAACTACATGAATGAATTTTCCCACCATTATGAATAATTTTTTTTCAAATATTCCTTTAGAAGTTTCCATGGTTCTTTCCAAATAAAATATGGTTCCTAATATTTTGGAAATTTTTTTATTTTAAATAAGTGATTTCAAAATAAAAATGGTATTTTACTCAAGAAATTTTCTTGTGATATTTTAAAATTATTTCTATCTATGTTTTCATACTTTTATGAATATTATGATTTATTGAGGATATACTCTAATGATACCATCCACCATATTTCTTTGGACGGTTTATGATCATTTTGATAAGGGAAAGTATTAAAATTCCATATGCTAGTTCATCTAATACAGATAGTTATTGATTATTAAGGAAGTTTATTAAGTTGTATTGTTTATTTATATAATGAATGAATTGGAAATATTAAGTGATGGGTGGGGTCTGGAATTACATAGACCCATGATGCATCAATAAGTCTAATGAGAAAAAACATGTTGGGTATTTAAAATATTCCTTACCCATTTATGTATGTTGTATTGGCACAAGACCTTAATGGTAAGTTTAAGATGTCCGACATTATACATTCCATCATTATGTAATATTTTATTTATTCCCATGTGATTATTCAAAAGTTGGGTTATCTATGGATAAGTTCCAAGATCATGTGATCATTTTTATGGAATAATTTAATCATAATTTATTTTTTAAATATCATTTAATCCTTATTTATTCTATGATTATCTTCACTGTTTCCATCCTCTCATTGAGCATATGAGATCACCCATTTATTTTATTACTTTACTCATGATGCCATGAACTGTACTATAATTGATATTCATAGATATTTTAGAGTGAATAATAATGTTCTAAAAGAAAAAATATGTCACGTTGTATTTTTTCAAATGTAATGTGATATTAAAGCATGTATCTAGTTTTCCAAAATCACAAAACTATTTAATCTCTTGGGATGTGATCACTTTTACCTAATTCCAATGTAATAAAGTAACCACTGGTTCTAGGATACTAGGGCCAGGGTAGTTAAATTTAATATTAGAGAAAGTTTAATAGGACCATTGGGAACTAGATTTAGGAAATCATAGATTAGATAACATAAATCTGTAATAAATTCTAGTGATAAATACAAGTGTAGGTAATATCATGAAGTTTTGGTAAAAATTGTATGGTTTTACTTGAAAATAAATCCCTGTTTGGATACTATAAAGTTGATATGGAAATGATATAGATGCACCTAGGTGTAATAACTATGAAAGGGGTGAAATGGGTATCAACTCAATCATCACTGGAGCACAATGAGTGGGTTTAAAACAACACACCAAGCTAGATACTATTGAGGTATATGATTTGGTTGATTAACATGATCTTTATAAACCATTATGAAATATTTAATAATATTTTTATGATTTGTAGATATTCCCAGTGATACTATGCTTATGATTCTAATATTAGCTATGCATAAATTTTTAATTCATTTTATGTGTGACACTAGATTCTTAATTATACACTATGATTTATAATTTTATATGATAATATGGTATATTAAATTCTTTATAAATGACACCTAATAGAAGGAATGGAAACCATATCAATACTCTTAATATATGTAAGGATTTAACTCCTAATAAAGTCTATAAGACTAGAGTGGGAGCTAAAAAGATTATAAAACATCAAGAAATATTATGACCATTAATCATGGGAATAAAGAGAAACATGTTTCATTATCTCATGATACAATGATTTTGGACTATTTCATACAACAAAAACCTCCATCATTTAATGGAACTACTTATATATCATTGGATGAACAATGGATAGAGTCCCTTGAAAAGATATTTCAAGTTTTGGTATGTAATGAAATGGAAACGGTTAATATGGAAGTGTTTTGTTTAAATAGAGATTCTAATAAATGGAGGACATTGATTCAAAATAATAAGGAGGATGAGGAAGTTTACGTAATGTAATGGGATACTTTTAAGGAGATATTATTTTAAAAATACATTCCTCCTGAGAAAAAAAATTTATTTTGAAAGGAATTTTTTTAAATTTGAGACAAAGGGAATTGGTAAGTGTTTCTAAGTATGAATAAAACTTCACAATATTAGCAAGGCTTTCTATGAACTAAATACACAATCTAAAGAAGTTAAATCTCAAAATAACACACAACCTCCTATGAAAACTTACTATGTTATATGATCTTTTGACCCTCATATCCATCATCAAGAAGGTTTCATGCTGGTGTCATCAACCTATGTTCTTGATGTCCATTTCTTTGAATTTTTAGAGATAAAATTTTATTTTATAACAGTGTACATGGATTTAATTAGGATACTACATTATAATAAAATTGATTAATATATCAACTTTTTTTTAAGATTATAAGTAATATATCATTTCTTGGATTATTCATTAATAAAATATTATTCATGTCACACCAAACCTATCCTACTTAACCATGAGAATATTCCATCATAGATTTTATCATCAAATTAAATCACATGACTCATAATATTAATTAATAATAATCATGAATTATAAGGACCATTACATGCCTCTATAGATAGGAACATCCAATACAACATGTAAATGTGGATTTCCTACTAGCGGGTCATGTTCACAAAATATCCTATAATAGAAGTTACTAAGGGTGTAAACCATGAGAATATACCTCAAATTCATATAATAATCTACCCATGATAGAAAATATTATTTTTCCCCATTAAATTATGTCATCTGGCTATAGAACAAATATTTAGGTATTCATCCATTAAACTTCTAGGTTCCCATCATAGTAGGGAACTATTATGACCTTTCATTGCAACAATTACTCATAGTAAAATATCTCATTCCACATCACATAGAAGAAAAATCATGATATGATAAATAAATTTATACACATTAGAAAAAATTAATACAATTAATCATAAATTATATAAGATTTTGTTATAGGGTACCAACTCCAACAGAATCTAACTTTCACTAGAGATAACTATTAACAACATTCAAACTATTATTTCTCAAATGGTATTAATGATTCTACTAAGAAAATTATTTATTCAAGGGGTCTTCAATAATGTGAAAACTTTTCTAATCACAACATTACCCCTATGGAAAAAAATCCATCAAGAGGTTATAATTCTGAGTATGTTTGTTATCCATTGGCGAGACATTAGATCTTTTTTAGATCCACTTCTATAGTATTATCCCAATATAATGTGATAGGGTATTTAATTTTTGTAAACACATAAAGTTTTCGTCCAATGTTGTGTATCCAAAAAACTTATGTTTATGCTTCAGAAATTTCTATACACTTTGAATCTACTATAGAATCAGTGAAAATGGGTTGCTTTGAACTCCTCTATCTCACAATTCCTATGTTGAGACTGAATACAAATCCTAACTATGATTGTGGATCATTAAGATTTTTTGAAATCTAAAATTAGTATAACCCCTGATTACTATCTCCTTGTATCCTCTATACACCATGAAAATATCCCTAATTCTTCATAGATACTTAAATATAACCTTAATAGAATACTAATGATGTTCCCCTAGATCAACTTGATATCTACCTACTGTGCTCAAGGCATATGTGAAATCGAGAATAGTGTATAATATCACATATATGATTGATCCTATCACAAAATCATATGTGATATTACTCCTTTTATATCCCCTATTGTGTATAAGGACACACTTTTTAGGAAATATGTATACCATGTGACACTGGAATTAATCCTCTCTCAGATATTTCCAAACTAAATCTCTTTAGTATTTGGTCAGTGTATATACCCTGACTAGTCCAAAAATCCTCTTGGATATATCATGAATAATCTTGATCCCTATAATGTAAGTTCATTAACCTAAGTCCTTCTTAGAGATGAACATGTTTATCCAGTCCTTAACTTACTGAAAGACTGGTATGACATTTTAAATAAGTGATATTTCACTAACATATACTACTAGGATAATAAATTCACTCTCACTAAAACTCTTACAAACACATATAACACATTGATTAATAATGAAAAAACTTATTTTATAGATTCATTTAACTTAATGTTTCATGACATGGGTTCTTGATTCAATCCATAAATGTATGTCTATAACTTTCATGAATTTTTTGAATTTCTTGGAGTCACAAACCATTCTAGTTTTTTATACAGATATCTTCCATATGGTTCCCTTTATGGAAGGATATTTTGACATCCTTATTCCAAATATCATAGTCATGGTAAGCTTCTATATAAAGTATAATTATGTTGGAACTAAACATGGAAACTATATAAAAGGTTTTTTCATAGAAAATTCATTGACACCATATAAACTCTTTAGCCACTAGGTGTTATTTTTATGTATTTAATTTACCTTCCATGGCTAGTTTTCTCTAGAATAACCATTTACAACCAAAAAGATTTAGATTAACTAGAAAATCATCCAAAACACAAACTTTGTTCTAATACATGGAATCTATCTCATAATTCGTGGATTCTTTCCATTATATAACTTCATATATCTCTAATACCTATTTATAGGAGAAAAGTTCATTATTTTCATTCAATAACGAATCACAAAATTTAATGAATATAAAATATAATCTTTTTGGTTCTCTACCCTCTTTGGTGATCTTGTTAAATACTTGTGTTTGAGGAGTAACTTCTTTAATGGGGACTTATGGAATTTGTTCCTATACCAACTCTTGTGTATCTTAAGCATCAAATTCATCAGGGTTAATCTTTCTCCCATTATCCTTCTTATTGATTTTATCCCTCTCAATAAATATAGACTATCTTATGATTATTAAATTCTAGTATGAGGGGTAATATAGATAGTATTACCAGATTTCCTTAGGATACTATATAAAGATACACATCATGCCTCAGGGTGATATCTTGTTTCTTAAAATGGACTTTAAAACACATCATAACCCCATACATAAGTGTTAGACAACACAAATTTATTTCCATAATTTAATTCGTATGGTATTATGTTTCCACTTTAGTTGGTACTCATTTTAGAATATGTGAAACAATATATAATTCATATCACCAAAAGGATAACAGAAGATTTTCATGAATCATCATCGACCTAACCATGTTAAGAAAAGTATGGTTCCTCTATTAAATAACACCATTCTACTATACTTTATAATGTGGGTTGAGTTGATATGGAATCCCAAAATCCCATATAAAATCGACAAAATATTGGTTATGATATTCACCACCAAGATTAGATCAAATATTCTTTATCATATTACAAATTTGATTATCTACTTCATTATTGAATTAATTGAATTTCACAAAGTACATAGACTTATACCTCATCAAGTAGATATAATATACTCACTTCCTCAATAAAATTTGTTATATAAGAATATTCACATTCATATTCTACCGAAAAGGGTCCATACACATCCATGTGCAAGAATCCTAGAAGCTTTGTAGACCTTTCACCTTTTTCCACTGAATGGTGCTTTGGTCATTTTTATTTATAAATAAATATTAAATCTTTCAAGTGGTTTTAAATTTAAAGAGTCTAAATAAAAATCTTGATAGTGTTTCCCATATTTTTTTACATGACCATGATAGTGATGCCACAACTGGGTGTTTTATGATTATAGAGAATATGATTCATTATCTATTTCCAATACTTGGTTTTTGTAATTTAATTTAGTAAGACTATTATTTAGTGGTTTCATAAAATAATAAATGTTTTATTTATAAAATATGAATTATTAATTTTTAAATTTGAAAATAAATTCACCCATTTCATGGAAATAAACATAGATGATGTTATTAGTAGCACTTGGAATAATATAATAATTTCTTAAAACCAAAATCATTCCTATTATCAATAGAATGTTTTAGTATTCTATAGCTAGATCAGAAAGTTATACTCCATTGGATACACACTGATCTACCTCACATTTGTAAATATTTTGGAATATAATTGTTTTATGCATTTTGATACAAATGTGGACAACAAAAGATAAATCTAATATTCAATGTGTATATATAGGAATATTTTACTCGATAACGAATGTAACTTTAAATTACTATTTCTTCTTGGTGTAGTTATTCTTCTAGCATCCTAGCTTTCCACATGAAAAGCATACTGGAATTTATTCCTTTGACTTTATTTAAATATTCTTCTTCATAAAAGGATGGTTCTAGGGAGCCTTAAACATGGAATAAGTCTTGGGACCCTTTTCCTTGTTCAATATTTTCTTATTCATCTCCATAAGTTTTTCATACCCCATGTCCATGTCAAATAGGTGAATTAGTGTAAGAAGTTTTGAATGATTCCTATCGATATTTATCATGTTGTAATTCATAATGATATTGGAGAAGGATTTATGAAATGATGAAATGATGACACATTTGTGTACCTCATTAGGGATCTTAAAGCCTAAGATGTCTAATCACTCTATGTATCTAATAATTTTTTTTACAAGAGGCCCAGTTGGCACCGGATCTCCATGCTTGTACATTAACAATGCATTAATGATCTCATATCTCTCTTTTCATTCCTTCTCTTGATAGAGATAGTTAAGGTGGTACAACATATTATACACATTTATATCTTCTTATTGATTTAGAATCTCATTGAACATGAAATATGTCATAAAAAATTGGAAATATTTAGAATCATCAAAATATTTCATGTAGAGGGAAAATTCTTCCTCACTGTCCTCTTAGAGAGGTGCTTTAGGAATAGGGTTTTCTATCACATATACTTTCTTTTCATGGAATAGAATGACATAAAATCATATTTTCCATTATTGGAAGCTAGTGTGAGTGATAATTTTATCCTTATTTAGTATAGATCACAATAACATGATCGAAGTCATGTGGGTTTTCATTTCTATAGTTTCAGAAGTGAGGAATTTTGGTATTTTATATGATAAAATTAGATAATAAATTTTTATTTATCTAACACTATTTTATTGAAACCTAAATACCCTCTACATTAACCTATTTTTATTCAATTTCAAGGATATTTTTGTTTTTCTAGAGTATGATAAACTAACCCTCGAATTAGGGGGAAACATGAACCAAGATTTGGTTCAGGTTGAAAATTTTCACCCATCCTCCCATGCATCTAATAAATTGGTTTCTTTTTAGATCCAGGCTTGAACTACCTCCATTTTCCTTGTAGGTCTATCTAATAAAAAATATTTACTCACACACATGTGATGGTGACCAAAAGATTATTTTTATGGGATTACATAAAAGGAAACCATGGGCACACAGACCCTTACTTAATGTGAATATGCATAATGAACATTAATTTAGTTTAATTAAACATATACATAAATTAAAAGAAAACCAATCACATAATATGGTCTAGTTTATTTTCATAATCATCCATATACATGCAATTAATTATTTTTTTAGTAAACTTGCATTTATTCTCAACAGTTCTTATTTAAGATAAACCACACTCAAATAAAATAATTATCCTCTATAATTAATCAAATAATTTTTGTTAATTCTCATTCAAATTATATTGATATTATCATCCATAAAAAAATTAATAAAATTAAATAATTTATTTAAAATTGACTAAATATAAAATATTTTCCTTGGTGGAAACATGGTGAGTTCCCATCCGAACTACCCAACATTTATGATATTCAAATACTCTTTACTCATAGAGTATAAAAAATACATGTCTTATCACATAATTTCTTGGAATGTACTATTAGATAAATAAAAAATGAACATATTAACCCAGACCATAGGTCCTTAACTAAGTTTGAAGAAAATTAATTATTTATAAGACCTATTAAAAACTGGTAAAATAGTTAATTAGGGTCGGTATATAAGGAAATACTTCCAAATACGTGTGTGTGACCTAGTAGTCAAGAAAAAATTCCCAAAAAATAATAACAAAATGATGTTAGTGGTGAATTAATGGAAGAAAATGATGGCAGAGAGTGAAAATAAAGATAAACTATGATATTAATAATAAATAACATAATAAATAGAGAAAAAATCCTAGACATATAGAGAATAATCTAGAAGTGAAGCAGGGGAATTCATATGGATTTTTTTAGATTTAATTTTATATCTTTATTCATGAAAAAGTATTACTAGACCTAGTGATAAGGAGTTGATCCATTCACTCAAATGACCAACCAATGGGTGAATAGATTCTACAGTCAACCACTACCACATCCACTAACTCACATAATGATTATACTAGTTTTACAACATTTTTAACTCCTTATTTAATCCTAACGTGCTACTCTCATTGAGCTATCCCTTTATTAGATGGAATCTCATATGATCAAGTAGTAAAAAAGATTCATCCAATAATATTTTCATTATTTCTAACATTTAAAAATTATTTACCAAGGTAAAGAATGTAAATGATGATAGCTTATAATAATATATAATGGCCCGACCCCAATTACCAAGAGTTAGTGCATTATTACATAACATAGGCATGATCAAAAGAGATGAAGTCCCAAAAAACTGACCAGTTTTGTATCCTCGAAAGTACTAGATACATACGTAAGTTTTACATTACATTATGAAATGAAAAAGAAACATTGTGTATCCATTGAACACACTCATATTCCTTAGCATATCCATACAAGTTAGTCATAATATACTTATTCACATCCTGGAAAAAATAAAACATAAGAAATGGGTGAGCTGAGACGCTCGGTAAGGATAACTATATAGCGGACATTATGATAAATTAGCATAAAAATTTTAGGAAATTTATAGGACTAAAACACAAGCCTTTTAAACATAAACTTCAACATAATATGGAAAAGATAAATCAAGTAATTCCATTTACTTATTCACATGGATATTCTACTAGATTAATAACCATATGTAATATCAATAGCTAATATCAAAGTGATGGAATTCATAATGTCAGACATCATAACCACATAGTCAAGGCCTCATTCCAAGACTAAAAATAAAAAAATACTATCAAGGCCTTGTGCCAAGACACTAGTTTGTCTCATGAGACCTACCAATGCATCGATGGGCTATAGTGGGCCCCACTCATCCCTTACTACATCCAATACATTCCTTATATGAAAAGGGTGAAACATAATATAAACATTTGTATTAAACTAACATAAGAAATTTTAAGACTTTAGCCATAAAATGTGAATGACATAAAAATATAACATCCATTGTCAAACATATCATAAAACTATCAATAAAACATGGAATATTGCATCCTAATAAATCCACTTCAATTAAACATAAAATCCAACAATAAATGTTGACATGAATGAAATAAATCCAAAAACTATTTGAGAGAAGTATATCTCTATACTTTGATATCATTTGAAAGCTGAATAATTATAAAAGAAAAAATTTATTTAAAAATATTCATATAATATTATAAGGGAATATTTGAAGGTGTTATAATGGCAGAAAATAACCGCAACTGCCATATAAGTTTAAAAAACATTCTTTCCTTAATTTTTCGAAAAGGTCATAAAGTACCTTATTTGGAAAATGACGAAAAAATTCCTTTCAGAAAAATTATAAAATGTCAAAAAAGGGTATAAATGAATTTAAACTATAGTCTATGAAATAGTAAAAATGTTTTGAAATACATTTCTAAGAAACACAGATGTGGATGATAAAGATGTCCCAGTATATACTAATGTATAAACAGCCTCAGATAATGAAGAGATTGTAAAATTAATCCTTACCATATACTTCTCCTTAGTTGAGGGTACGTTAAACTCCTATATAATGGTTAAATAATTGTTATTAAACTATAAAAGAACCACATACATAAATATTAAATCACATATGATCCTTTAATATTGCTTTGTTAATAATATTTCAGTAGTATCATTGTTTCGGGTGTTAATTGATTCATTTTACTTTATATGTTTTGTTACGTAAGTCATGTTTGTTATGGATAGGATGTACTTGATTCATATAAATACTGACATTAAGTTCTTAAAAATTATTTTTTTAATCATCAAATGAAAATTGTTCTTGAATGGTTACGATGGGGAATGAAATCTCATTGCATCGTAGAGATAGTAAGGTGTACGTACGCACAAGCGACAATATCTTTCTATGGATGGTGAAATAGTATGTAATTGGTTGGTATATTATATAAACAGAATCATTAAAATGTTATATTTATTATTTACCTCAATTATACTCATTATTATACCAATCAAAATTATGAAGTGTTGAATAACAAACTACACCACGACGTGGAGACGGTAAACCGTACGTACGCACGTATGGTGACTTTGTCATTGATAGGATGGATAGAATAATGAATATGGTTGTACCATATTTATAATAACATCTTATTATGTAGAATGTACTGAATTTATTATTTTAGTATGCAATTAACAAAGAAAGATGAAGTAAAAGAACATAAAAACTTTGAAAGAGGTGATAAAATAATTATCTCTTCTTCGGGTGCTTCCTTTTGATTTGAACAAAAGGAATCCTTATGTTGGATTTATAGTCAAAGTAATGAATCTAAGTTGAATTTAGGGTAGTTTTAAGGATATTTTAGTAGGTTTTGGACGAGTCAAATGGCTTTGGAGGTGTCAATTTAAGGCAAGGGGAAGTACCCCTTTATAAGAGAGGTGATGGGCACTTTTGGAAAATCTTGAAATATTAAATTACTATAAAATTATTTTCAATTTATAATAGCTAAAAATAGATTTATTTATAGTATAAAGTGGGTATGGGTAGAATACCTCTCAAACAATAGGTTTTATAAAATTTTAGGTCACCATATTAACCTTATCTTTTAGATTTAACTCTTAGTTAAATAGTTTAACTTTTACCATGTCTTCTTGTATTTTTATACTACATGGTTAATATAGTTACTATAAAATTCCAAGAGAGAATAAAGTGGTTAATTAATTACATATATAACTTTATATAAGTCCTTTGGCAAAATTTTATATATTTATGAATATTATATCATTTAATAAAATAGTATTTGTTTTAAAAACTCATTTATGTCAATTTTGACACTATTTAGTATTTGTTTTTTATGAAAGTCATAAAAACTTGATTACTTCAAAAAAATACATTTAATCAACCCTAAAATTTCATATTATCCTATAAAATTCTTGGATCTAATAATGAGTATCAATGTACATTTATTTTAATATTTATAATATCAATTATTTTAATCTTTCATTAATAATGTAATTACTGCATCATCATTGTGTCATAAATAAATTTAATTATTTAATGTATAAAAATTATAAATAAAATACCATGATGTAGGAAATAATTTTATATTTCTAATTAATATTTATAGTAGAATTTATCTTATGTGTAACCCTATATTAAAAATGTTTTAGTTATTAAACTTTGAATTTAACAATTTTAACTCTTCTTTAAATAAAATATAATAAATGTCCTAATCTAACCCAAATGGATAGAAAAGGATCTTATTATTTTATTAAGGTTTATTTTGTCTTAAAAACACTTATAAAATATAATTATGACATGTTTTTGGGTAATTTTATATTATTATAGTATTATTTATACCTTTAATTACCCTATTTACTTTTAACCGTGGTAAATAAAATTCAAAAGTTACTATTCACCAAAAATAATTTTCATCCTATTAAACAAAATTTTACTTACTGATGAAAACCGTGTCTGTAAGAGTTTTGAAATTCAATTCACAAAAGTGGTAAAATTACGTTTTATACAAATTTGCAAATGTGCCTAGAAGGTGGGTAAAAGACGTTAAAAAGTTCAATAAAATTTTATATATCTAATATTATTATAAAATAAATACAATTAATTACATTGGACTAATATATGTATTATGTATCTATTTTTTCTTTAAAAAAATTAAATTTTAAAAAAATTAAATAAATTAAAAGTTGGTTTTGAACAATAAAGCGTTGTTTTTTACTATTAATCAAAAATTGAAAGTTTTCAGAAAAATATGAAAAATTCACCCTAAGCTAATTTTCATATTTCGAATCCAAAAATGAAGTCCAATTTGAGAAATAAAAATTATAAAATATCAAAAAGTGGGTATTACTTTTCACAACTGCTTTTTAAATAGCTAGTTTGATTGGTCGTGGTGTGCTAGAACTCGAAGCTGTGTACAACACAAGCTATTGTATTATTAAAAGAGAAGCGTATTGTGGAAGCTTGGGGTGTTATATTCTTCCCTGATTCAAATAATTCCATCCTCAAAATATCTATAATATTACTGCATAAAAAGATTCAGGTGGTTCTTCATCATAAGTTCCTCAGGTTCCCACATTTCCTCGTCTATTTTATGGTTTCTACAAAGAACTTTTACCAGAAAAGTCATTCGATTTCTTGAAACTTGTTCTATGGTATTAATGATTCTGATAGGCTCTTCAAAATAAGATAGATCGAGTTTCAGTTCTATTTCTTCATAGGTGAGTACATGCATTGGTTCAGGCATGTATTTTCTCAACATTGATATGTGGAACAAATCATGAACTTTGGAGAGTCTTGGTGGCACTGAAAAATGGTAAGCTACAACTCCAATTCTTTCTAGAATTTTAAAAGGTCTGATGTACCTGGGACTTAATTTACCCTTCTTACCGAATCATATAACACCCTTCCATGGAGATAAATTCAAGAAAAAATGACCACCTACTTGAAAATTCAAATCCTTCTTTCAGTTATCGACATATCTCTTTTTCTTAAATTGATCTACTTTGATGCGGGTTTGGATAATCTTCACATTTTCCATTTTTTCCTAAACAAGTTTTGGGCCTATGGGTTTTCTTTCACCAATATCACCCCAACAAGTTGGTGTGCGACATCACTTTTCATATAACACTTCAAATTATGCCATCTGAATACTTGAACAGAATCTATTGTTATAGGAAAATTCTACCAGAGGTAAATACTGATCCCACATAACTTAAAATTCAAGTGAGAAAGATCTCAAAATTCCTTCTAAGGTTTGAAAAGTTCATTCAAATTGTCCATCAGTTTGATGGTGGTAGGAAATTCTCAAAAAAAGTTCATTATCCAGGGCTTTCTGAAGACTTTTCCAAAATCTTGATGTAAAATGGGGATTACGATCAGAAACAATTGATAGGGGTACACTATGAAGTCTTACAACTTCATTGAAATATAGTCTTGCTAAATTTTCAAGTGTTAAATCTTCTCTTATAGTAAGAAAATGAGTTGACTTGGTAAGGTGATCAACAATGAACCATATTTCATCATTCCTTCTAGGAGTCTTTGGTATCCCCATGAAAAATTCCATCATATTATCATCCCATTGACACTCAAGAATAGAAAGAGGTTGCATGACTCCTCTAGGATGTTGTCTTCCAAATTTCACCTCTTGAAAAACAATACATCTTGACACATAATCAACAATCATTCTATTCATGTTGTCCCATCAAAAATGTTCCTTCAAATCTCTATACATCTTAGTGCTACCATGGCGTACAGATAAATTGGAGCTATGAGCATCATCCAACAAATCCCTTTTTAGATCAGGTATATCGGGAACACATAGTCACTTCCCAAATTTCAAAATTCCATCTTCATATACAATGTTAATCAATCTCTAATCATTCACAGCTTTAATTTTCTTTTGAAACTCCTCATTATCAATCTGAGAACTTTTTAACCTTCTAGTAAAGATTTTTTGACAACCATTTGAAAAGGTATTTATGTTTCACATTCCATGGTTATTCACTTATCTATATTTACTAGATCCATTAAAATAGGACCCCTTTAAACTCTCATCTTGTTCAAAATTCCATGATCCTATCTACAGAAATCATCTGCCACCTTATTTTCCTTCCCCAAGTGGTTGTGTATTGTGCAATCGTAATCCTTGAGTAGTTCAAGGCATCAAATTTTCCTCATGTTGAGTTCATTCTGTGAGAAAATATACTTCAAAATCTTGTGATAAGTATATATCTCACATTTTCACCATAGAGATAGTGTCTCCATACTTCAAAAGTAACGATTACAAATACTAAATCAAGATCATGAGTAGGATAGTTTTGTTCATGAATTTTTAGCTGCCGTGATGCATAAGAAATAACTCTATCATTCTGCATAAGGACCCAACCAAGTCCTTTCTTTTAAGCGTCACTATAAATAAAAAACCCATCATTCCTCGATGGTAGAGTTAAGATAGGATCCTTGACTAATATTCTCTTCAATTATTCAAAACATTCTTCACACTCTTTTGAACAAACAAATTTAACCCCTTTACATGTGAGCTTGGTTAATGGGTTAGCCAATCGGAAAAAATTCAATATGAAATTCTGATAATAACCTACCAAACCAATAAAACTGCATACCTCAATTATACTCATCGGTGCTGGACATTCTTGGATTTCCCTTGCCTTTGAAGGATAAACATGTATTCCATCCTTAGAGACAATATGGCCAAGAAAATAAATTTCCTAAAGCTATAATTCACACTTGATAATGTTCCCATATAATTCATTACTTCTAAGAGTTTTTAGAATAGTGCGCAAGTGATTTTCATGATCTTTATAGATTTTGGATTATACCAATATATCTTCAATAAATAAAACTACAATGTCATCAAGATATTCCTTGAAAATGCTATTTATTAGATCCATGAAAATAAAGGGTGTATTAGTCAGTCCAAAAGGAATTACTGTAAACTCATAATGCCCATACCTATTTTGAAATGATGTCTTTAGAATTCCTTCCTTCTTCACCCACAACTGATGGTATCCAGATCAAAGGTCAATATTTGAAAAATATTGAGCTCCATGAAGTTGATCAAATAAATCATCAATGCAATGTAGGGGATACTTGTTCTTTATTATTATAGAATTGATCTCCCTGTAGCCAATGTACAACCTCATAGATCTATCTTTCTTCTTAACAAAAAGAATAGGGGCTCCCCATGGAGAAACACTGGGGAAATTAAATCCTTTATTACTCATTTACCCTAGTTGTTTCTTTAGTTCCACTAATTCCACATTGGCCATTCTATTAGGGGTCTTTGATATGGGCCTTGAACCAGGAATTAAGTCAATAGAAAACCCAATTTCTCATTCTGGAGGATGTCCATGTAAATCCTCTAGAAACACATCAACACATTCTTTCACAATAGGAACATCCTCTATTTGAACATTCTATTCCTCACCCATATTTATTTCACTCTCTTCCTCCCCAATAATTGAATTTAGTAGAGCTAATGGGGGTGGATATCGATGAGAATCAAATGATGATGTTTCTAATCTAAATATAATAGATTCCTTATCATCATCAAAAATTGTAACCTCCTTCTTCTTACAATAAATTTTTGCATCTTGGTCTGAAAGCCAATAAATACTAAGGATTATATCAAATTAAATCATGGGTATGATAATAAGGTCAATAGATAAAGCACATTTATAGGCCATAATGGTAACTAATTGAAAAAACTTTATTGCTATGATACTTACATTAGTAGTTTTGACTGGAAACTCCCTTATTAAGTCAAATCGGAAATATCTAATTTTTTTAGAAAACTGGGAAGATATGAAAGAATGCGATGATCCAGAAACAAATAAAGTATTGAGAAAATTTGAGGAAATGATTAAAGTACCTGCCACCACATCATTAGGAAATTCAAAATTAGAAGTAGTGATAGCATAAGATTGTCCTTGCTCCCTTGGCCTTTTCTGAGGTAATATTCCCTGATGCCTAGGAAATTCATTTGCATAATTCCCCATTTCATTACAATTGTAGCATTGAAAATTAACTTCTTTTTTCTTTCCCTTGTAATCATGTGCTTGGTGGCCTTTTTCTCCACACTTGTAACAAAATTGCATCCCCTTTATGCTTGTACCAGGGTTTTTCTTCCCAAAATTACTACAGGATGGAAATTCAACTTTTCCCTTATTCCCCTTATTTCCTTTTCCAAAGTGTTCAGCAGATCTCTTCTTCTCTTTCTTCAATTTAAAGTCATAAGAATTAGAGAATTCCTTTTCTGTCTTGATATCACATGATACTACATATTCGTATGATGAGAAGGATTGTGAGACTAATGATCGAAAAAGAAATGGCTTTAACCCATAAAATAATCAATAAATCTTATTTATTGGGTTACATATATAATCTACAGAATACCTTGCTAACCTTGTAAAGTTTGCCTCATACTTTGGGACATTCTCATCTTCCTTTTGGCCCAGACTCATAAATTTCCATTCCATATCAGATTGATGTTCACGAGGAAAGTATTTTTCTAAGAAAATTTATTTAAACTCCCTCCATTCCATATTTGATACTTCTTCATCCTCCTTTTTGTTTTTAATTAATTACCACCATTGATCTGCATATCCTAAGTGGCGATAAACTGCCATGACAACCTTTTCCCTTTCGCTACTCCCCAAAGCATGAAATATTTTTTCTAATGAAATTATCCATTGCTAAGCTACTAATGGATGTGTATTACCACTTAATTTTGGTGGTTGTTGCCTCATTAATTGGTCTAACAATGATCCTCCACATTGTGGATCAGGGCGCTCTATACGGGTAAGGTTATTATTTATAACCTGAGTGAGTTATCACAGTGTGTTTATAAGATGTTCAGCACTAGTTGCATCACCAGATCTACTGTAATTATCTTTAATAGGTGGGAAATCCTTACTTGGAATACATGCATTGATATAGTTTCTAATCCTTCTACTAGGTTCCATTTTTAAACAATGGAATACACTAGATTAGTTTATGAATCGCAATGAAAAATTTCAAACTTGGAAAATACTTAACATAAATTGACCAGTTTATGTATATAATCCACAATCATAAAAAAAATTCTTTGGGGAATTATTTACTCATAAATCCTTTATAATGGTTTGTAAATAAAATTTGAATTATCCTAAGCATATCTCCTAGGAGTGTCAAACCAAGTGCCCAGTAAGGCCCGTTGTCATGTACCAGGATACCCCGGGTCAATCCCAAAACTCTTTATTGGAGTTTTCACTCCTAGGTACATCTATGCTAGAACCACGTCCACTTGTAGTATCTAGACATGGATGCATTTCTTGTAAAACCCACATAATATCTACATTACTAATTTTTTTGGATGTTCTTCTATACTAATCCTCAAATTCTATCTTAGGGTAATGTTCTTTAATCAGATTTTTTATAAATCTAGTTTTCAAGATTTTTAATAAACTTCCTCTGATACCAACTATAAAGCCCCAACCCCAGTTATATAGAGTTAGTGAATTATTACATAACATTTTCATGATCACAAGAGATCAAGTCCCGAAATACCAATCAGTTTAGTATCCTTGGAAGTACTAGATGCAAACATAAGTTTTACAATACATTATGAAATGGGAAAGAAAAATAGTGTCTCCATTGAAAAAACTCATACTCCTTATCCTATCACTACAGGTTAGTCATAATATACTTCCTCGCATCCTGGAAAAAATAAAACATAAGAAAGGGGTGAGCACAGATGCTCTCTAAGGATAACAATATAGCAGAAACTATCATAAATAATCATAAACATTGAAGGAAATGTATAGGACTAAAACACAATCCTTTTAAAATTAAACTTAAACATAATATAGAAAAGATAAATCAAATAATTCCATTTATTTATTCACATGGATATTGTACTAAATGAATAATCACATGTAATATCAATAGATAATCTCATAATGATGGAATGCATAATGTGAGACATCATAACCACATAGTCAAGGCCTCATGCCAAGACTAAAAATAAAAAAAATATTGTCAGGGCCTTGTTATAAGACACTAGTTTGTATCATGAGACCTACCGATGTATCAATGTGATATAGTGGGCCCCTCTCGTCACTTACTATATCCAATGCATTCCTCATATGAAAAGGGTGAAACATAACATAAACATTCTCATTACAATAACATACGAAATGTTAATACTTTAACCATAAACCATGAATGACATAAAAATAGCACATCCATAGTTAGAAATATCATAAAACTATCAATAAAATATGGAATATTTTATCATATTAAATCAAATTAAATTAAATATAAAATCCAACAATATATGTTGACATATATGAAATCAATCCAAAAACTATGAGATAGAAATATATCTCACTACTTTGAAATTATTTAAAAGTCACATAATTATAAAAGAAAACATTTATTTTGAAAATATTTATATAATATTGTAAGGTAAGTTTTGAAGGTGTTATAATAGCGTAAAATAGACTCACCCGCAATATAAGTTAAAAAAACATTCTTTCCTTAATTTCTCAAAGAGTTCATGAAGTACCTTGTTTAGAAAAGACGGAAAAATTCCTTTCAAAATATTTTATAAAAAGTCAAAAAAGGGTATAAATGACTTTAACCCACAGTCTAGGAAATAGTAAAAATGTTTTGAAATACATTTTTAAGAAACACGGATGTGGATAATAAAGATTTCCCGGTAGAAACTTATGTATAAAAAACCTCATATAATGAAGAGATTTTAAAATTAAGCCTTACCTTGTACTTTTCCTTAGTAGAGGGTATGTTAATGTCTTGTATAATGG
Source organism: Viscum album (assembly GCA_963277665.1). Lineage (NCBI taxonomy): Eukaryota > Viridiplantae > Streptophyta > Magnoliopsida > Santalales > Viscaceae > Viscum > Viscum album. The sequence goes on along the minus strand of OY728162.1, from coordinate 1,274,782,507 downwards.
TTAAATCATTGTTATTAAATTATACAAGAAAAACATTCATAAATATGATATCATATATGATCTACTGATATTTCTTTGTTAATAATATTTTAATAGTATCACTGTTTCGGGTGTTAACAGATTCGTTTTCCTTTATATGTTTTGTTACGTAAGTAATGTATGTTATGTATAGGATGTATTTGATTCATATAAATAATTATACTATTTTATTAAACATTATTTTTTAATCATCAAATGAATATTCTTCTTGAATGGTTAGGATGGGGAATGGAATTTCATGGCATCGTGGAGATGATAAGCCGTACGTACGAACGAGCAAAAATATCATTCTATTGATGGTGAAATAATATGTAATTGGATGTTATATTATATATAAATAATCAATAACATGTTATATTTATTATTTACATGAATTATACACATTATTATATCCATCCAAATAATGAAGTGTTGAATAACAAACTACACCACGGCGTGGAGATGGTAAGCTATACGTACACACATATGGTGACTTTGTCATTAATAGGATGGATAGAATAATGAATATAGTTGTAACATATTTATAATAACATCTAAATATGTATAAGGCACTAGATTTATTATTTTAGTATGGAAATAACAAAGAAAGATGAAGTAGAAGAATAAAAGAACTTTGAAAGAGGTGATAAAATAATTACCTCTTCTTCAGGTGCTTCCTTTTGATTTGAACAAATGGTCTCTTTAGGTTGGATTTCTTATAAAAGTAAGATCTCTAGAATGAATTTATGGTATTTGGGAGGATATTTGAGTAATTTTTGGCCGAGTGAAATGGATTTGGAGGTGTGAATTTAAGAGAAGGGGAAGTGCCCATTTATAAGAGAGGTGAGAACTTTAGGAAAAGCTTGAAATATTAATTTATTATAAAATTATTTTTGGTTTATAATATCTAAAAATGTATTTATTTAGAGGATAATGTAGGGATGGGTAGAATTAATCTCAACCAATAGGTTTTAGAAAATTTTATGTCACCATATTAACATTATCTTTTAGATTTAACTCTTAGTTAAGTAGTTTAACTTTTACCATGTACTCTTGTATTTTTATACTATATGGTTAATATAGTTACTCTAAAATGCCAAGAGAAACTCAAGTGGTTAATTAATTACATATATAACATTATATTAGTTATTTGGATGAATATTATATTTTTAGTAATACTATATCATTTAATATAATAGTATTTTTTAAAACTCATTTATGTCAATTTTGACACTATTTAGTATTTGTTTTTTAAGTCATAAAAACTTGATTAATTAAAAAAATACATTGAATAATCCATAACATGTTGTATTAACCTAGAAAATTCTTGGATGTCATCAAAAGTTTCAATTTACATTTATTTTAATATTTATAATAGCAATTATTTTAATATTTCATTAATAAGGTAATTACTGCATTATCATTGTGTCATATATAAATTTAATTATTTAATGTCAAAAAATTATAAATAAAATACCATGATCTAGGAAATAATTTTATATTTCTAATTAATATTTCTAATTTAATTTATCTTATGTATAACCCTATATTAAAAATGGTTTAGTTATAAAATGTTGAATTTAACACTTTTAACTCTTCTTTAAATAAAATATAATAAATTTCCTAATCTAACCAAAATGTATAAAAAAAGATCTTATTTTTGTCCTAAGGTTGATTTTGGTCGAAAAAAACTTATCTAATAGAATTAGGACATGTGTTGGGGTAATTTTATATTATTATAGTATTATTTCTACATTTAATTACCCCATTTACTTTTAACTGTTGTAAATAAAATTCAAAAGTTACTATTCAAACAAAATTATTTTCATCCTATTTAAGAAAATTTTACTTACTTATGACAACTGTGTCTGTCAGATTTTTGAAATTCAATTCACAAAAGCTTTAAAATTACGTTTTATGCAGATTTGCAAATGTGTCAAGAAGGTGGGTAAAAGACGTTAAAAAGTTCAATAAAACTTTATATATCTAATATTATTATAAAATGACTCCAATGAATTAAATTGGAATAATATAAGTATTATGTATCTATTTTGACTTTAAAATAAATTTAAATTTAAAAATAATTATTTAAATAAAAATTTAGTTTTAAACAATAACGTAGTGATCTTCACTTTTCATCAAAAATTGAAAGTTTTCAGAAAAATACCATTAATTCACCCCAAGATAATTATGATATTTAGAATCAAAAAATTAATTCCAATTTGAAAAATAAAATTTATAAAATTTCAAAAAGTGGATATTACTATTCATAATTTTTTTTTAAACAGATGGTTTGATTGGTTGTGGTGTGCTAGAACTCAGAGTTGTGTACAACGCAAGCTATTGTATTATTCAAAGAGAAGTGTACCATGGAGGCTTGGGGTGTTAAATTCTTCTCTCCAAATAATTTCATACTTGAAATTTCTAGAATATTACTACAAAAAAAAGATTAGGGTGGTTCATCATTATAAGTTCCTTAGGTTCCCACATTAGCTCTTCCATTTTATGGTTTCTACAATGAACATTTACCAAAGGAGTCATTTGGTTTCTCAACACTTGTTCTCTGGTATCAAGAATTTTGATAGGCTCTTCACAATAATAAATATGGGTTTCCAGTTTTATTTCTTCATAGGTGAGTACATGCATTGGGTCAAGCATGTATTTTCTCAACAGTGATAGGTGGAACACATCATGAACATTGGAGAGACTTGGAGGCATTGAAAAATGGTAAGCTATAACTTCAATTTGTTCTAGAATTTCAAAAGGTCTGATGTACCTAGGACTTAATTTACCCTTCTTACTGAATCGTATAACACTCTTCCATGGAGATAAATTCCAGAAAACATGATCACCTACTTGAAAATTCAAATCCTTCCTTCAGTTATCAACATAACTCTTTTTCCTACTTTGAGATTCTTTGATGTGGGTTTGGATAATCTTCACATTTTACATTGTTTCCTCAACAAGTTTTAGGCTTATGAGTTTTCTTTCACCAACATCATCCCAACAAGTTGGTGTGCGGCATCTCTTTCCATATAACGATTTATATGGTGCCATATAAATACTTGAATGGAAGCTATTATTATTGAAAAATTATACTAGAGGTAAATACTGATCCCACATACCTTGAAAGTAAAGTGAGCAAGATCTCAACATGTCTTCTAAGGTTTGAATAGTCTGTTCTGATTTTCAATCAGTTTGAGGGTGGTAGGTAGTACTCAAACAAAGTTCATTATACAGGTCTTTCTAAAGAATTTTCCATAATCTTGATGTAAAACAAGGATCATGATTGGAAAAAACTAATAGGGGTACACCATTAAGTCGTACAACTTCATTAATATATAGTCTTTCTAAACATTCAAGTGGTAAATCTTCTCATATAGTAAGAAAATATACTGAATTGGTAAGATGATCAATAATGACCCATATTTCATCATTCTTTCAAGGAGTATTTAGTAGCCACATTACAAAGTCTATTGTAATATCATCCCATTTACACTCAGGTATGGGAATAGGTTTCATGACTCCTCTAGGATGTTATCTTCCAGGCTTCACCTGTTGACAAATGATACATATTGACATATAATAAAAAATCTTCCTATTCATGTTGTCCCACCAAAAATGTTCCTTCAAATCTCTATACATATTAGTGATACCAGGGTGTATAGAGAAATTGTATCTATGAGAATCATCCAAAAATTCCCTTTTTAGATCAGGTTTATCAGGAAAACAAAGCCTCTTCCCAAATTTAAAAATTCCATCTTCATATATGAAGTCAATCGATCTCCAATCATTCACAACTTTAATTTTCTTTTGAAACTCCTCATCATCAGTCTGAGAAATTTTTATCCTTTCTAATAAAGATGGTTTGGAAACCATTTGAAAACGTATTGATGTTTAAACTTCCATGGTTATTCCCATATCCATCTTTTCTAGATCCATGAACATAGGACGCCTTTCAACTCTCATCTTGTTCAGAACGCCATGATCCTTTCTGATCAAAGCATCCACCACCATATTTACCTTCCCTAGGTGGTAGTGTATTGTGCAATCATAATACTTGAGTAGTTCAAGGAATAAAACTTTTCCCATGTCGAGTTCTTTCTATGATAAAATATACTTTAAACTCATAAAATCAGTATATATCTCACATTTTTCACCATACTGATAGTGTCTCCATATCGTCAGAGTGAAGATTACAGCTGATAACTCAAGATCATGAGCATGATAGTTTTTTTCATGAATTTTTAGCTACCGTGATACATAGGAAATAACTTTATCATTCTGTATAAGGACACAACCAAGTCTTTTCTTTGAAGCATCACTATAAATAACAAACCCATAATTCCCCAATGGTAGATTCAAGATAGGAGCATTGAATATTCTTTTCTTAAATTTTACAAAACATTCTTCACACTCTTTTTCCCAAAAAAATTTAACCCCTTTATGTGTGATATTGGTTAATGGGTTAGGAAATCGAGAAAAATTTGGGACGAAACACTGATAATAACCTGCTAAACCAATAAAACTGTGTACCTCAGTTATACTCATTGGTGCTGGCCATTCTTGGATTGCCCTTGTCTTTAAAGGATCAATAGAGATTCCATCCTTAGAGAAAATATGACCAAGAAAAGAAATTTCCTAAATCTATAATTCACACTTTCTAAATTTCCCATATAATTAATTTCTTCTAAGAGTTTTCAAAATAGTGCTCAAGTGATTTTCATGATCTTCATAGCTTTTGGAGTATACAAAGATATCATAGATAAATACCACTACAAATTCATTAAGATATTACTTGAAAAATCTATTTATTAGATCTATGAAAATAGATGGTACATTAGTCAATCCAAAAGGCATTACTATAAACTCATAATTCCCATACGTGGTTTTAAATGCTATCTTTGGAATGTATTCCTTCTTTACGCACAACTGCTGGTATCCAGATCGAAGGTCAATATTTGAAAAATATTGATCTCCATGAATTTAATCAAATAAATCATAAATGTGAGGTAGAGTATACTTGTTATTTATTTTTATCATATTGATCTCTCTGTAGTCAATGCACAATCTCATAGATCCATCTTTCTTATAAACAAAAAGAACAGGATCTCCCCATTGAGAAACACTATCACGAACCAGGCCGGGTTTCCATCCGACCTGACACCCAACCCGGTCCATGACATGGCCCAAAGAGTGTTCCCAATATCTATGGGCTGACACAAGTGCCCAGGTATCAAATTAAACAAGAGGGAACGGTTCACCCGATTTAGAACTATAAAAAAACCAATATTGACCCAAAAACCAGATCTGAAAATTTTATCCAAACACCTTTAATAAAATCCAAAATTTAAATTTTACAACTAAAAAAATGTCAAAAAGGACAATGACCCCAAGGGAAACCAAAACAACACCACAAACCTCTATGCAACAAGAGGATCAACATCCTCAAGCTGCTGCTGCCAAGATCCCAAAACCAACCCATAAAAAAAACGAACTGCCAACCTGATGCATCATGCCTTAACCTGAAACCCAAATACAAAAGAGTCTACATACACCCAAAGGTGTATGCAGGGTGTGAGATAAAGGACCAGTAAGATACCACCAAACAAAAGGTTCCATGCCACAACATCAAAAAGATAATTTAACATGCTTATTTAAAACCATACTTTTAAAATGATTTTAAGGAAAACATTTAAGAGATGAAAGTTAAAAGGAAAGAGTACTGGAAGAAAAAATATTTCGAAAATGCTACTTTAAAGTGTATGAGAAAATACATAAAGAACACACAAATACTCAAGTGGTCCTTCATATGCCGATGGAAGGAACCACGTCATGAATAGTAGAGCACTGTGGGTAAATCCCCTAAGGCAGAAAGTATGCGTGGTGCAATAGAGACATCGTACCTCGGTGTAAACATGGCATAGGAACCACAATAATCAATGATCTCATGCAAGAGACACTAGTAGGGAAACACATCCATAACCTAGTGGTCTTTAATCATCACAAAAGTTTAGTTAGTGTTGTAACATCAATCCTGCCCGATGAAACTAGGGCGAACCACTTCCGTAACATCTAGCATACTAGTCCTAATCTGGCCACCAAGATACCATGGGTTTTCCCTTGTGCTCAAAAAAGTTCCACATTCACATAGTATATCACCTTCACATATCACAAACCAAACATAACATTACACACAAAAATCACTACTTGCACACCAAATCACCATTTCAAACACACACACTTGAAAAATCTATTTATTAGATCTATGAAAATAGATGGTGCATTAGTCAATCCAAAAGGCATTACTATAAACTCATAATTCCCATACGTGGTTTTAAATGCTATCTTTGGAATGTATTCCTTCTTTACGCACAACTGCTGGTATCCAGATCGAAGGTCAATATTTGAAAAATATTGATCTCCATGAATTTAATCAAATAAATCATAAATGTGAGGTAGAGTATACTTGTTATTTATTTTTATCATATTGATCTCTCTGTAGTCAATGCACAATCTCATAGATCCATCTTTCTTATAAACAAAAAGAACAGGATCTCCCCATTGAGAAACACTATCACGAACCAGGCCGGGTTTCCATCCGACCTGACACCCAACCCGGTCCGTGACATGGCCCGAAGAGTGTTCCCAATATCTATGGGCTGACACAAGTGCCCAGGTATCAAATTAAACAAGAGGGAACGGTTTACCCAATTTAGAACTATAAAAAAACCAATATTGACCCAAAAACCAGATCTGAAAATTTTATCCAAACACCTTTAATAAAATCCAAAATTTAAATTTTACAACTAAAAAAATGTCAAAAAGGACAATGACCCCAAGGGAAACCAAAACAACACCACAAACCTCTATGCAACAAGAGGATCAACATCCTCAAGCTGCTGCTGCCAAGATCCCAAAACCAAACCATAAAAAAAACGAACTGCCAACCTGATGCATCATGCCTTAACCTGAAACCCAAATACAAAAGAGTCTACATACACCCAAAGGTGTATGCAGGGTGTGAGATAAAGGACCAGTAAGATACCACCAAATAAAAGGTTCCATGCCACAAAATCAAAAATATAATTTAACATGCTTATTTAAAACCATACTTTTAAAATGATTTTAAGGAAAACATTTAAGAGATGAAAGTTAAAAGGAAAGAGTACTGGAAGAAAAAATATTTCGAAAATGATACTTTAAAGTGTATGAGAAAATACATAAAGAACACACAAATACTCAAGTGGTCCTTCATATGCCGATGGAAGGAACCACGTCATGAATAGTAGAGCACTGTGGGTAAATCCCCTAAGGCAGAAAGTATGCGTGGTGCAATAGAGACATCGTACCTCGGTGTAAACATGGCATAGGAACCACAATAATCAATGATCTCATGCAAGAGCCACTAGTAGGGAAACACATCCATAACCTAGTGGTCTTTAATCATCACAAAAGTTTAGTTAGTGTTGTAACATCAATCCTGCCCGATGAAACTAGGGCGAACCACTTCCGTAACATCTAGCATACTAGTCCTAATCCGGCCACCAAGATACCATGGGTTTTCCCTTGTGCTCAAAAAAGTTCCACATTCACATAGTATATCACCTTCACATATCACAAACCAAACATAACATTACACACAAAAATCACTACTTGCACACCAAATCACCATTTCAAACACACACACACACAAATTTTCCATTTCAAAGACACACGCACACCTAGGACATGTCTATTTTCAAAACAAGTCGTCCATTATTCAAACAATTTTTCTATTTCAATTTAAAAAGTACACAACAAGTAAAACACACCAAAAGTGCTTTATTTTACTTTTGAAAATGTCTATTTAAATACACAAACACCTAAAGTGACTTGAAAACACCGTTCGCACCTACCTAACAACCCCCATAAACCTTTCAACCATGTTTCGCATTCCAAACACCACTTAAATAAACAATCCTTCAATTTATAAACATGTCACATACAAAAGAAACCATTATAAAATCAATTTCACAATTCAACCCTTCTAAAAACTTAATGGAACTCCGTAAGCAATTTATTAAACACTTCTAGAATTTACCACAACAAGGTAGAAAAGAAAAACATGACAATTTCAAAAAGAAAGTGCAATTTTCATCACGCACGCATGTCACAACATTTTTAAAATGTATTTTTCACAATCTATAAAGTACTACCAAATGACACAATGAGAGTTTAAGAAAACACACTATATTTCATGTAAACATGGTTCTAAAAAAAATCAATGCACATTATAACCTTTCCAAAATATAAATCGCATAACAAACACAATATAGAAATTTTTTTACACAATTGAGAAACAAGGCCGACATTCCCAAAATTGATTCTCTACTCATTGAAAATCCACACTGAAACATACACACTTCAAATACCCTTGAAAATATAGTTCGCACCACCCAAAAAAAATCCCTAAAACCCATTTTGAAAACATTGCACCAAAGAAACACAAAAAAATGTCACTTTCTCAATCAGATTTTCACTTATAACTAACAAGCACACCGACCATCTTAAAAAAAACCCATTCACACCACAAAATGAAACTAAAGAACGCATTTATAAACTCAAATAAGCATAATTAATTTATCAAATGATGATATGGCACGGAACCACCTACCTTGGTGTTGATTTTTTCCCAAATATTGTGTGGATCTTCATCCACGCTTAATACACACCACAATCAAACTCAATGGAACCCTAAAACAAGAATTGGACCAAAAATAACATCAAAACCAGATCAAAAACCACATAAAATCTAACTGAACCCCATTAAATTGAAAGAAATAAATTAAAACAATGAATGGGTTTACCTAAGGTGTTGGTTTCCAGAAAGAGTTGTGGGGGAATCCACCGGTGAGGAGGACAAGGGGCTGTTGCAGTCACCGAAGTGGGTCAGCCGAGGAGAGCAGGGGGAGGTGCACTGGTCAGCGCGCGATCAGGGGGGTGCGCGACGGACTAATCCACAGCCAGCAGGGGAGCCGCACTGGGAGGACGCGCCCAAAGGGCTACCGGTAGGGGTCGACGCCGATGAAGGAAGGGGGTTGGCACAGGGAAGGAGGGGCGCTGGGGTATGCTGGAGGAGAAACCGGAGGGGGGGGGGACGCTGTGCATCAGTGAAGGTAGGGGTGCAATGGCGGAAGTCCGAGGGGAAGGTCGGCGATCCATGGGGAGGTTGGTCCGGTGGCTCGATTTCGGTGCAGCGCGACGGGAAGCAAGAGAGGGGATGTGCTGCAGGGTGAAAGCAAAAATGGGGTGAAGGGGTGGGGCTCGACGGCCTGGGAAGGAAGGCACCGAAGAAGGGGATAAAAAAGGTGTAACCCTAAACAAGAAGAGAAAAGAAAAAAAACTAAAAAAAAACTAATAATAATAATAATAATAAAACTAAAAGAATAATAATAATTTTAATAATATTCTTAATAACTTAATTAAAACGTTAATTAAAAGAGTAATAATAATAATAATAATAATAATAATAATAATAATAATATTATTATTATTATTATTATTATTAGAACTCATAATTCATTTTATTCTTTCCCATTTTATTTTTCTCTAACTACCTTATTCATCTAATTAAATTTTTTATTTATTTATCAAAAATTATTTTTATTTAATTAGTTGCATGCCAAGAAGGCGTGTGGAGAACCAAGCGAGGCCACATGGTGACCCAAGAAAGGTTGCGCGGTTTCAGCAGCAGCGCGCTAAACGCCGTAAAGGCCAAAAAGTGCATTTCTAAATAAGAACTCTGAAATTTTAAGTCGGGCCTTGACACAAACTATCTGATTCCCAAAAAAATAATAAAATAAATAATATAAAAAGGAAGGGTGTGACAATTCTCCCCAACATAAAGCTTTCCGTCCCCGGAAAGCCACAACTAAGGTTGAGACTCAAAGAAGAAACAAATGCCCCAATAAGGATCAATAGGACCCCAAAATCAACAAGAAAAAAGAGGCGAAATCATTGTGCTCAGAGAGAGTGACTCAAAGAAAGATTGAAGAAATGCGTAAAAAGACTTTCTGATATGTGTCGCCCACCCCAAAAAGCTAGAAAACCTCTAGTTGATTGATCAAGGGTAAGAACTCTCGCACTCATGAGATCCAAAAAATACCCCAAAGTTTGTCATGAATGAACAAACAAGGTCAAGCACATCCAAGGAACACTCTGATCACCTACCACCAAGTCATATCTAGGAACAGAGCTAAAAGGCCAACTCAGGAAAGACCAGAGGGGCTCCCCGCCATTTGGAACTTACTGACACCCGAGACGAGATTAGAAAACCAACACGGGGTGGCCCAGACAAGCTCCCCACCACTATGAAGAAAGGCTAACCCATTTCACTCCATAGACATTTGAGCGAGACCCATTGTGGGTCTCCCCACCATTAGAACTAACAGAAGGTACAAACTTTGACAATTTTCCAACGGTGACCAAACACCCCACCACAAGGGGCGGGGAGGGAGGGGCCCAACTACCGGGCATCAAAACCACATATGAAGACAAACCAACATCTCCACATCCCCGGACGAGCACTATTCCAAATTTTAGACCGACTTACCCAACATATCCCATAAGGACCACTAAAGCGATTTCATCAAGTGGAACGTGACCCCCAAGACTCTAAGGCAATGAGACGACCCCACCTCTGTATAGTCACGGAATCCTTACGCGCCCAAACGGTTCATTTGGAATGGAACAACTATAGGAAATGATTTAAAATGCTTTGAATTTCAACACCGATGACATAACAAAGTCAGGTTCCCATACACTCTCTGGGTTCCTTACCATGCGCCAGCTTCACTTAGAGGCCTATGGTTAGAGCCCTGATGTTTGAAGGATCTCCTGCCTCGTGGTCAGGTGTTGAAGACTCATGAATGGAGCTTCTCCTTTTGGTGTCACACGTAACCACACTGTAACTGGGACAACACCAGAAAACACAACACATTACGACATCCAAATGATCATACATGGAATATTAACCAACACAAGAGCTGAAATGGTGCATGTGTATCGCCCTTTGTCACACTGAAGGAGAACACGACACCACAAATCATCACCTGAACATGAACATTGCTGTTGAGAGGAAAATTATATAGATAGGGACTTAAAACTGAGTCTTAAACAACACGTGATTCCTAAAATCGACTGTAGAATCCCCATGTGACTGGGTCTGCCACACTAGTGGCCTAACGTAGACCCTTTCTTAAACGAAACCAATGAAGGACCAAAGGTTATTTAGAATAGTGGCTCGCACCAAACACTCCATGATGCTTCCACCTTTCCCCACTGGAATCTCCTTCACCATTTCCAAATAGAACTTTCAAATTAATGAGGTCAAACTTCACCCTTGAATATCAAATAGAACTCACACTTCAAGACGTCACCGAACATGACCCTTCCAGCCGATGAAAATACTACAAATCCCTTCAAGACACTGGTCAACACTGATAATTCTGAACCGCCTTCAACCTTCCCCACTGGAATTCCTTTCACCGTTTCCAGGGGGACCTTCAGACACAACGGTATCAAACCTCATACCCGACGACTCGGACAACTCAAAGTGATCAAAACTCCCTTCAACTCCCCTCGCATTTGTCATACCGCTACGAGAGGATCCGCTTTGTTGAAAAAAAAAGAGGGAGGTTTCAATTCTAGAATTCAAGAAGAGATTCCTCTAATCAATTGGAGGGCCGGCCAATGATGAATTACATGTGGCCTCACTTCCATCACATGTCAATGATTTATGGGGGGGCATAAACTAGTCAAGAAAGAAAACCATGGACCCAACCAAACTGGACCAATGGTCAAGACATACCACAAGAAAACACCAAACATGTAGGGGGAACCACTATAAGGGCTTACCAAAGCACTTTTGTCAAAAGAGACCATTAACCACATGCTTTCACACCAACTGACCAACAAGAATTCAAACTCAAGACACAAATCAGTCAAAAAGGATACTCGGCTCGAAATGCCTCACATCCAACCTTTAAAAAATACAAGGACACACCACACAATCACCAGTTGTTTAAAAACACCAAATTTTCCTTTAACAAAATATTTTGAAAATAAGAAAAGCCAGTGGGTTGAACAAACACCAATGGTGTCCCAAGGGCATCGTACATGCATGTTCTCATGCCGCACTAGCACCCACCTCATATCCATCTAGGAACTCATCTGCTCGTGCCATTAACCATTTCTCTTTCCATATACACTCAAGCATGTGGTTTCCCATGTGAACACCAAGGATCAAAACCAAACCTTTCCATTTTTCAAAACCAAAACATCCAACCCAAACTTTTCAAACCTTACTCATCATCTTTTTTTAAGCACTTAATTTCAAAACAATTTTGAATACCAAATAATTTTTACTTAAAAACCATATTTCCATAAGTACAAAACAAAGAGACGAGGGATGATGCAAGAGAAAACTAGTGTCAGTGGATGACTGGAACATATGGTTGGCGGCCATATGCCAATCACACCACCACCACAGAGGGTATTCTGGGACAGCGTCCCCGGCTCCACATGGCTTGCCAGACCCTGAGAGCTCACTAGGACCACTGAACCTACTCCCTTTTCATTTCCTCTAGACAAGATTAATCACAAAAACTAAAAACTCATACAAACCACAACTTACATTGGTAACTCAAGTCCCACCACAAGGTGTGTGGTCCAGGCACCTTACTCGTATCCAGGACATCGAGTCCCAACAACCTTAACTCCAATGTACCGTGACTCTATACCAAAAGAACAAGACCCAAGAGAGAAAACCTTCTCCTCTGACACCATTTTTTCACAGACCAGGCCGGGTCGCCATCCGACCCAACACCCAACCGGGTCCGTGACATGGCCTGAAGAGAATTCCCAATCTCTACGGGCTGGCACAAGTGCCCGAGTATCAAATGAAACAAGAGGGAAATATTTACCTGATTTAGAACTATAAAAAACCAATATTGACCCAAAAACAAAATCTGAAAAATTTATCCAAACACCTTTAATAAAATCCAAGATTTAAAGTTTAAAACTAAACAAATGTCAAAAAGGACAACGACCCCAAGGGAAACTAAAACGACACCACAAACCTCTGTGCAACAAGAGGATCAACATCCTCAAGCTACTGCTACCAAGATCCCAAAACCAACCCATAAAAAAACGAACTGCCAACCTAACGCATCATGCCTTAACTTGAAACACATAGAAAAAAGAGTTTTCATACACCTAAAGGTGTATGCAGGGTGTGAGATAAAGGCCTAGTAAGATACCACCAAATAAAAGGTTCCATGCCACAACATCAAAAAGATAATTTAAAATGCTTATTTAAAACCATAATTTTAAAACGCTTTTAAGGAAAACATTTAAGAGATGAAAGTGAAAAGGAAAGAGTATTGGAAGAAAAACTATTTCACAAATTCTACTTTAAAGTGGATGAGAAAATACATAATGAACACACAAATACTCAATTGGTCCTTCATATGCCAACAGAAGGCACCACGTCATGAATAGTAGAGCACTGTGGGTAAATCCCCCAAGGCGGATAGTATGCGTGATGCGCTAGAGACATCGTACCTCGGTGTAAACATGGCATAGGAACCACAATAATCAATGCTCTCGTGCACGAGCCACTAGTAGGGAAACATATCCATAACCTAGTGGTCTCCAATCATCACAAAAGTTTAGTTAGTGTTGTAACATCAATCCCGCCAGATGAAACTGGGATGAACCACTTCCGTAATATCTAGCGTACTGGTCCTAATCCGCCCACCTAGATACCCAGGGTTTTCCCTTGTGCTAAAACAAGTTCCACATTCACATAGTATATCACCTTCACATGTCACAAACCAAACATAACATTACACACAAAAATCACTACTTGGACTCCAAATCACCATTTCAAAGACACACGCACACCAATTCACCATTTCAAAGACACGCACACCTAGGAAATGTCTCTTTTCATATAAATACCCACTTTAAAAATGATCGTGTGTTCAACTCTTTCAAAACACCATTTTGTGCTATATTAAGGTAACAAGAAACCATTTGAGCTATTAATAAAATCATTTCAAGAAAAACCAAGAATACTTTACACCAAAATCCACTTGATTCCATATAGAAGAGTCACTTTAAAACTAGATACACAAGTTAACCATATCAAAACAAGTCGTTCATTATTCAAACAATTTTTGTATTTCAATTTCAAAAGTACACAACAAGGAAACACACCAAAAGTGATTTATTTTACTTTTGAAAATTTCTATTTAAATACATAAACACCTAAGGTGACTTGAAAACACTGTTCACACCTACCAAACAACCCCCAAAAACCTTTCAACCATGTTTCACATTCCAATCACCACTTAAATAAACAATTATTCAATTTATAAACATGTCGCATGCAAAAGAAACCATTATAAAATCAATTTCACAATTCAACCCTTCTAAAAACTTATTGGCACTCCATAATCAATTTATTAAACACATCTAGAATTTTCTACAACAAGGTCGAAAAGAAAAACATGACAATTTCTAAAAGGAAGTGCAATTTTCATCATGCATGCATGTCGCAAAATTTTTAAAATGTATTTTTCACAATATATAAAGTACTACCAAATGACGCAATGAGAGTTCAAAAAAACACACACCATATTTCATGTAAACACGGTTCTAAAAAAATAAATTCACATTATAACCTTTAAAAAATATAAATCACATAACAAACACAATATAAAAAATTATTTACAAAATTGAAAAATAGGGCTGATGTGCCCAAAAATGATTCGCTACTCATTGAAAATCCACACTGAAACATACACACTTAAAATACCCTTGAAAACATAGTTCACACCACCCAAAGAAATCCCTAAAACCCATTTTGAAAACATTGCGCCAAAGAAATACCAAACATTGTCACTTTTTCAATCATATTTTCACTTATAACTAACAAGCACACCGACCATCTTAAAAAAACACATTTGCACCACCAAATGAAACTAAAGAACACATTTATAAACTCAAATAAGCATAATAAATTTATCCAACGATGATATGGCACGGAACAACCTACCTCAGTGTTGATTTTTTCCCAAATATTGTGCGGATCTTCATCCGCACCTAATACGCACCACAACAAACTCAATGGAACCCTAAAACAAGAATTAGACCAAAAATAACATCAAAACTAGATAAAAACCACATATACTCCAACTGAACCCCATTAAATTGAAAGAAATCAACTAGAACAATGAATGGGTTTACCCAAGGTGTTGGCTGATGGAAAGATTTGTAGGGGAAGCCACCGGTGAGGAGGCCAAGGGGCTGTTGCAGGCACCGAAGGGGGTTGGCCGAGGAGAGCAGGGGGAGGCACACTGGTCAACACGCGAGTAGGGGGGGTGCATGCCAGACTAATCTGCGACCAGCAGGGGAGCCGCACTGGGAGGATGGGCCAGAAGGGCTACCGGCAGGGGTCAACGCCGGTGAAGGAAGGGGGTCGGCACGGGGCAGGAGGGGCATTGGGGTTCGCCGGAGGAGAAACTCGTGGGGGGGGGGGGGGGGGGGTGTGCATCGGAGAAGGTAGTGGTGCAACGGCGGAAGGCTGAGGGGAAGGTCGGTGAGCCATGGGGAGGTTGGTTCGGTGGCTTGATTTTGGTGCAGCGTGATGGGAAGCAGGAGAGTGGATGTGCTGCAGTGTGAAAGCAAAAAGGGGGTGAAGTGGTGGGGATCGACGGCTTGGGAAGGAAAGTGCCGAAGAAGGGGATAAAAACACGTGTAACCCTAAACAAGAAGAGAAAATAAAAAAAAACTAAAAAAAACAAAAATAATAATAATAGTAATAAAACTAAAAGAATAATAATAATTTTAATAATATTCTTAATAACGTAATTAAAATGTTAATAAAAAGAGTAATAATAATAAAAATAATAATCTTAATAATAATAATAATAATAATATTATTATTATTATTATAACTCATAATTAATTTTATTCTTCGCATTTTATTTTGCGCTAACTACCTTATTCATATAATTAAATTTTTATTTATTTATCAAAAATTATTTTTATTTAATTATTTGCACGCCAAGTAGGCGTGCGGAGAACTGAGCGAGGCCGTACGGTGACCCAAGCAAGGTCGCGCGGTTTCAACAGCGGTGCGCAGAATGCCGTGAAGGCCAAAAAGTGCATTTATAAATAAGAATTCATAAATTTTAAGTCAGGCCTCGACCCAAACTATCTGATTCCCAATAATAATAATAAAATAAATAATATAAAAAGGAAGGGTGTGACAAAAACAAGGGTGAATAAATCCTTTATTACTCAATTACTTCAGTTGTTGCTTTAGTTCCACAAATTCCACAATGTCAATTCTATAAGGGGTCTTTGATATGGGCCTTGAACTAGGAATTAAGTCAATGGAAAACACAATTTCTTGTTCTAGAGGATGTCCAGGTAAATCCTATCGAAACACATCAACATATTCTTGCACAATAGGTACATCCTCTATTTGAACATTCCTTTCCTCACCCATAGTCATTTCACTCCCTTACACCCCAATAATTGAATTTAGTAGAGTTATTGGGGGTGGATCTAGATGAGAATCAGATGGTGATGTTTCTTCTCTAAAGATAATAGATTCCTCCTCATCATAAAAAATTGTAACCTTATTATTCTTACAATAAATTTTCACATCATGGAACAAAATCCAATCCATACTAAGGATTATATCAAATTCAATCATGGGTATGAAAATAAGATCAGCAGATAAAGCATGTTTATATGCCATAATGGTAACTGATTGACAAAACTTTATTACTATGATACTTTCCTTAGGAGTTTTGATTGACAACACCATTATTTAGTCAAATTGTAAATATATACTTTTTGTGGAAAACTGGGAAGATATGAAAGAAATCAATGATCTATAATCAAATAAAGCATTGGCTAATTTTGAGTAAATTTTTAATGTATCTGCCACCATGTCATTAGGAACTTCAACCTCAGTAATAGTGACTGCAGAATCTTGTCCTTGCTCCCTTGGCGTTTTCTAAGGTAAGTTTCCTTGATGCATAGGAAATTAATTTGATAATTTCTCATTTATTTACAATTTTAGCATTGAATATTAACAGCCTCTTTCTTCCCCTTACAATCACGATTTTGGTGGCCTTTTTCTCCACACTTTTAACAAACTCCTATCCCCATTAGGCATGTACCACGATGTTTCTTCCCACAATTACTGTAGGATGGAAAGTCAAAATTTCCCTTCTTTCTTTTATTTCCTTTTCCAGAGTGTTTAGAAGATATCTTCTTCTCTTTCTTCTCTTAAAAGTCACAAGACTTAGAAAATTCCATTTC